>CM034309.1:49962993-51193663 GCA_019925795.1 Dendrobium chrysotoxum
ATAGAAAAAGAGAGAGATAATGTGAGAAAATATTTGGAAACCTGAGGGTTCTTGGAAAAGCTTGCGAGCTTGTTGTTCGTGCTTCTCTTCTCCTTCTTCTAGGATGGCTTGCGAGCTACTCCTCTTTCGTCTGAGCTTCTAACCTATTTCTCTAATCCGCAAGTGTCCACCCCACCTGTATCCTTCTTCTCCAAAGCAAGTTTAGGGTGACGTTGTTTCTAATGTGAGTTGTATTGTTGGGTGTTTGGTGATTGTTAAGAGTCGTAAGGTCTTTATCTTATAAAAGTCTTATGTTTTTATAATTTCTTTATCTTTTATGTGTTCAAAGGTATAGGTAAGAGTCTTTATTTTTTGTAAGCAAAAATTTGGGGCTTTCTCCAAATTTTTGCTTGCATCAATTTGGTATCAGAGCAAGCTAGGGTGTCCTAGGTTTTGGTTGTCAGGTGTCTTTGTCAAGAAAGTCTTGGTGTCTATTGTAAGGTGTCTTTGTGTTTGTTGTTTGTTTTCAAAAAAAAAAAAAATGGAAAAAGACAAAAATATTAAATCAATTGTGGAAGAAAATCAGCCAAGTTTTGATGAAAGAATTCCATCAAGCAAAGGAGTACCAATGCAAGGAAGTTCCACAAACCCGTTCCAAAACGAGCTCTACAAGATTCAGGAAAGAATGATCCAAAGCAGAGAAAAATTCGAGAAGAAAAGAATCAGCTTCAAGTGCAGTTTATACAAGAACGAGAAATGATTCTAAAGAAATATGAGGACAAAATTCAAGAACTTGATTTGGCGTCTTCAACTCATCAGAAAAAAGAATCTACAGCAATTTCATCGGGAGATGAAAAGTTTTAAGAAGGGGAGTCTGATGTAGGCAAAGGGGGGGTCAACACAAGTTAATAATTTTGGGGCTTTGTGGCTCTCGGTTCTAAGCTAATGTTGGAATTCTGGTTTGGGTGAGCTGAAGTTTAGCTCATTAATTCCTAAAGAAGCTCATAAATGCATAAGGTATGTATTTATTTCAAAAAGGTATGGAGTGGCTTGTGTCTCTTTCCCTTCCCTTGTGTCTCCTCGGTTTCTCCCTTCCCTCTCGGTTTTGGTGACTGTTTGCTCTCCCCAAGCTTTGCTGGTTGGTTTCCCCTGGTTTGCCTCTTCGGCTCCTTCCCACCTGGCTGGTTCCGTGGACTTACCTGATGGGCTTCTTGTGCCTGCTGCCTTGGTTGCTGGTTTGCCTCTTCGGCTCCTTCCCACTGGCTGGTTCCGTGGACTTGCCTGTTGGGCTTCTTGTGCCTGCTGCCTTGGTTGCTGATTTGCCTCTTCGGTTCCTTCCCAGCTGGCTGGTTCCGTGCCTTTTTTGGCTGGTTGCTGTGGGATGTCTCTTGGGTTCCTGTACCAGATTTTGGGCTGCTGTTTGGAGGCTTTTGAGCTGCTGTTTGGTGGCTTTTGGGCTGCTGTTTGGTGGCTTTTGGGCTGCTGTTTGGAGGGTCTTTTGGCCTTCCATTTCCTTATTTTAATTAGGATTAAATATAGGTTTTGGGGGGCTGTTTGGCTGCCCTCTTTTAGCTATATATATGTGGTGTTTTGTAATAGAAAAGAGAGAGATAATGTGAGTAGAAAATATTTGGAAACCTGAGGGTTCTTGGAAAAGCTTGCGAGCTTGTTCCGTGCTTCTCTTCTCCTTCTTCTAGGATGGCTTGCGAGCTACTCCTCTTTCGTCTGAGCTTCTAACCTATTTCTTCTAATCCGCAAGTGTCCACCCCACCTGTATCCTTCTTCTCAAAGCAAGTTTAGGGTGACGTTGTTTCTAATGTGAGTTGTATGAGTTGGTGTTTGTGATTGTTAAGAGTCGTAAGCGTCTTTATCTTATAAAAGTCTTATGTTTTTATAATTTCTTTATCTTTATGTGTTCAAAGGTATAGGTAAGAGTCTTTATTTTTTGTAAGCAAAATTTGGGCTTTCTCCAAATTTTTGCTTGCATCACTCCTCCGTCACAATCCTCTGCTTTAGTAGAAGCTTCAGACTTCTTTGGTCTGTCATGACTATAAAATGTAGCCCCAACAAATAGCCATTTTTGGATGGCCAAGACAATCACCATCAACTCCTGCTCATATACAGACTAGGGCCTCGCCCTGGAAGTGAGCGCCTGATTGAAATAAGCAATGGGTCGATGATCCTGCATGACTACTGCCCCTTAGTCCGTATCCTGATGCATTCATCTCCACCACAAATGGTCTACTGAAGTCAGGGAGTGCTAATACTGGCACGCTGGTCATGACTTTCTTCAACTGCTCGAAGGCCTGTGTCGTTGCTTCCCCTCAATTGAAACTGTCCTTCAGCTACTCAGTTAGTGGCCATGCTATTGTGTTATACCCCGTACAAACTTTCGGTAGTACCCGGTGAGGCCTAAAAAACCCTGCTCGGTGCCAGTGAAATCGAGGTACCTCTGTAAGAGCATCTCGCTACTTCGCTCTTACTGATCCTCTCCATCTGTCTCCGATCCTCTACTATCTGGGCTAGCTCCACGTCTCCTTTAATCCATGTGATCCCAACAATCGAAGGTCCCCTCGTGTATTAGGCTTGAGGCCCTTCATGAAATTTTCCTCTAGCACCTCCTCCGAAATCCCCCTCAACCGCCCTGATAGCAATTCAAATCTCTCCCTGTACTCCATGATGGTCCCCTCCTGAGTCAATGCAAGAAGTTACTTGTGTAGTTCTCTTTCCCGAATGATTTGGAAACGTTCCAACAAGCAATCCTTAAACTCTTCCCACGAAAGAATTAGATATCTACTCTACCTCCACTGGAACCAAGCAAGGGCTTTCCCCTCCAGACATAGCCTTGCGGCTATAAGCTTCTCCTCCCTCTCAATCCGTTCACTGTGAAATACTTCTCCACCCGGTATACCCGCTCATGCACATCTTCCCCTTCGAATACCGGCATCTTCAGCTTCCTCACTCTAGCATCTCTATCGTGTATCGAGGGTTGGAATCCCACCTTTCTTCCATCTGCCTCACATGAATCGATCCTGATTGCTCGGCCCTCCCCCTCTCTGGTCGTCCACTCCCTTCGCCAAAAGGCTGTTAGGAAGTACTTGAAGATCTCAAGTAAACCCTAATAAGAGAGACAAAAACTGCAAGAATGATCCACAAATCTGATTGGAAAACATGCAAAACAGTAATTTTTATTGAAGAAATCAAACTAATGGAAGAAATAATAACAAGATACAATTGATCCTCTATTCGAGAGGGGGATCTATTTCTCCCAAATCTCTAGACACCGCTAGAGCCCAAAAATTTAAACCTAAGATATCTCAAATTTCAGCCAAATTCAAGATGCCCTAACCCTAGGAAAACAAATTATTTAATGCATACAATCCAAAAGAAAATCTCTAAACAGTCCTTACATTCAAATTTCCCTCCTAAACTTCTCCTAAAATCTTCTTAATCAGCTCTTCTGAACTGAGCGGCCCGATCGTCACGTACAGGAGGCGGAGACTTCCGCCTCTGATCCGCTTGAGCTGGTCTTGTATGGACCGGCTGGACCGGTCCAATGGACATGTCTAACAATACTCCCCTTCCAAAGACCCACCTTGTCCTCAAGGTGGAAGGATGGGACACTGTTCATAGCTTTCTTTAGCTGCTCTGTTAGTGGTCATGTTATCATCCACTAGAACCAAGTTAGAGCTTTCCCCTCTAGACATAGCCATGCAACCATAAACTTCTTCTCATCAATCAACCCATTCACCATGAAATACATCTCCACCCGGTACACCACCCATAAGCATCCTCCCTTTCAAATACTGGCATCCTCAACTTCCTCACCCTAGGATCGCTACCAGACCAATAGCTTCTTCCTCCTTCAGTATAGCGGTTGTCGTGATCCCTCCATATTTCCCCCATTTATCGAGGGTGGGTATCCCACTTTCCTTCCCTTCACCTCACATGACCCGATCCCCAAGGTTCGGCCCTTCCCCTCCTTTGGTCGTCCACTCCCCTGCCCAAAAGACCTCCCATAGTGGTCGACCACCCACCACCCTCACCACCAAACTCCCTTCCTGATGTCCCCCCATCCAATAATCCTATTTCGCCCCTTATCGGAGCCCTAAGAGGTGGTTCTTGACCCCTCCTCCAATGGCCCACTCCCCTTGCAAAATATGCCTCTCATAGTGGTCGGCCGCCCTACTGCCTTCACCAAAAGATTTCCTCTTTGTTGTCCCCTCATCTAGAAACCCTGATCCACCCCTCATCGGAGCCCCAGGAGGTGACTTTTGATGAAAAAAACTCCTCTCATCGAACTCCTCTTGTCTGATCTCCTTTCCCTTTGATTCAGCCAAGGGAACCCCAGTCAAATCTTGGTTAGGGTTAGCCATCGAAACCACCAGTGAAGTTTTTGTTTGCATCTCCAAGAGTCTTCTTAACATCTCCATGATTTTCACCTCATTGTCCCTCCTACAAAATTCAGACTTTGTCGTTCTCCCCGCTGGTCCTGTTGCCTCCGATGCCGCCGTTTGAATTTGATTTTCTAATATCTTCTTCACCATCTCATGAAGATTAGAAACTTTGTCATCCACGGATGAAACCTTGTCTTCTACGGATGAAATTCAATCTTCCACTGTTGCTTTTATTTGACTCATCTCTCCTTCAAGGCGTTCCCCCAACGCATCTATCTTCTTGACCGCCATCAATACCCGGATTTTTGTAGGTTCAAAAAATCTGGATGTTGATCCAAAAACTGTAAGAAACCCTTCCTCCGGCCAGAAAAAAAGCTGCTGAAATTTCAGAAAACAGCCCACAAATGGTCCCAAAATCTACTCTGATACCAATTTGTTAGGAATTACTTAAAGATCTCAAGTAAACCTTAATAATAGAGACAAAAATAGCATGAACACTCCACAAATCTAATGGAAAAACAAGCAAAACAATAGTTTTTTATTGCAGAAATCAAATTAACAAAAGAAATAATAACAAGATACAATTGATCCTCTATTCAAGAGGAGAATCTATCTCTCCCAAATCTCTAGACGCCGCTAGAGCCCAAAAACCTAAACCTAAGAGAGCTCAAATTTCAGCCAAATTCAAGATGCCCTAACCCTAGGAAAACAAACTATTTATTGCATACAATCAAAAAGAAAATCTCTAAATAGTCCCTACATTCAAATTTCCCTCCTAAACTTCTCCTAAAATCTTCCTAATCAGCTCTTCTGAACTGGGCGGCCCTATCGTGACGTACAGGAGGCGGAGACTTCCGCCTATGATCCGCTTGAGTCGGTCTTGTATGGATCGGCTGGACCGGTCCAATGGACCGGTCTAACAATACTCCCCTCCCAAAGACCCACCTTGTCCTCAAGGTGGAAGGATGGAACACTATTGATAGCTTTCTTCAGCTGCTTTGTTAGTGGCCATGCTATCGTCCACTGGAACCAAGCTAGAGCTTTCCCCTCTAGACATAGTCATGCAACCGTAAACTTCTCCTCATTCAACTCATTCACCATGAAATACATCTCCACCCGGTACACCCACCCATAAGCATCATCCCTTTCAACTACTGGCATCCTCAACTTCCTCACCCTAAGATCGCTACCACCCCAATAGCTTCTTCCTCCTCCAGTGTAGCGGTTGTCATGATCCCTCCATATTTCACCCATGTATCGAGGGTGGGTATCCCACCTTCTTTCCCTTCGCCTCACATGACCCGATCCCCAAGGTTCGGCCCTTCCCCCTCCTTCGGTCGTCCACTCCCTTGCCCAAAAGACCTCCCATAGTGGTCGACCACCCCACCACCTTCACCACGAAACTCCTTCCTGCTGTCCCCCCATCCGATAACCCTATTCCGCCCTTATCAGAGCCCTAGGAGGTGGTTCTTGACCCCTCCTTCTCCGATGGTTCACTCCCCTTGCCTAAAATGCCTCTCATAGTGGTTAGCCACCCTATCGCCTTCACCAAAAGATTTTCTCATTGTTGTCCCCTCTTCTAGAAACCTTGATCCACCCCTTATCGGAGCCCCAGGAGGTGGCTCTTGATGAAAGAAACTCCACTCGTCGAACTCTTCTTGTCTCATCTCCTTTCCCTTCGATTCAGCCAAGGGAATCCCGATCAAATCTTGGTTAATGTTAGCCATCAGAACCACCAGTGAAGTTTTTGTTTGCATCTCCAAGAGTCTTCTTAACATCTCCTCCATGATTTTCACCTCATTGTCCCTCCTACGAAATTCAGACTTTGTCGTTCTACCCGCCGGCCCTTTTGCCTCCGATGCTGCCGTTTAAATTTGATTTCAAATATCTTCTTCACCATCTCATGAAGATCGGAAACTTTGTCTTCCACGGATGAAACCTTGTCTTCTACGGATGAAATTCGATCTTCTACCATTGCTTTTATTTGACTCATCTCCCCTTCAAGGCGTTCCTCCAACGCATCTATCTTCTTGGCCGCCATCAATACCCAGATTTTTGTAGGTTCAAAAAATCTGGATTTTGATCCAAAAAACAACAAGAAACCCTTCCTCCGGCCAAAAAACAACCGTTGAAATTTTAGAAAACAGCCCACAAACGGTCCCAAAATCTGCTCTGATACCAATTTGTTTGGAAGTACTTGAAGATCTCAAGTAAACCCTAACAATAGAGACAAAATAACAAGAACACTCCAAAAATCTAATGGAAAAAAAATAAAATAGTAGTTTTTATTGCAGAAATCAAACTAACGGAAGAAATAATAACAAGATACAATTGATCCTCTATTCAAGAGGAGAATCTATCTCTCTCAAATCCCTAGATGCCGTTAGAGCCAAAAACCTAAACCTAAGAGATCTCAAATTTTAGCCAAATTCAAGATGCCCTAACCCTAGGAAAACAAACTATTTAATGCATACAATCAAAAAGGAAATTTCAAATAGTCCCTACATTCAACTTTCCCTCCTAAACTTCTCATAAAATCTTCCTAATCAGCCTTCTGAACTGGGCGGCCCGATAGTCACGCACAAGAGGCGGAGACTTCCGCCTCTGATCCGCTTGAGCCGGTCTTGTATTGACCGGTCCAAGCCTCCTATAGTAGTCGGCCACTCCACCATCTCCACCATAAAACTCCCTTCTTGTTGTCCCCCTATCCAAAATTCCTAATCTGCACCTTATCGGAGCCCTAGAAAGTGATTTTTGATGAAAGAAGCTCTCCTTATCGAACTCTCTTTTCCCTTATATTCAACCAAGGGAATCCTGGTCGATTCTGGGTTAGGGTTAGCAATCAGAACACCGGTGGAGTTTTGGATTGCATCTCCATGAGTTTCCTTATCATCTCCTCCACCCCTCCAAATCAGTTTTCCATGGATGAAACCTTCCTTCCATAGTTGAAAATTTTCCTTCGATGGTTGAGAACTTCTCCTCCATCCCGGATGTGATTTGGTCCACTTCGCTTTCCAATGCATCCACTTTCTTTACTGTCATCCCTTCAAAACTCTGATACTAATTTGATGTGTCTTGAAAGTAAAAATAGAAAACAAAAGAGAAGAAAAGCGTAGTAACATAAAGATAATGGCTATTTTTTTATTTCTCCTTAAAAAACAATACAAGGTACAATAAATCTATTATTCGAGAGGTAGATCGGCTCTCCCATAAACCTTAAGCGTCGCTAGGAAACTCATAAAGAAAATTACAGTAGAAAACAAACTGTATGATGCCAACATAACAACATGGTCATAAATAGGCTCTCATAATTCTCTCTCAAATCAGCTCTCTTTCCTTTAATTAATTCCCTCTCATATTTGAATTCAAAATTGAAACTCTTTCTCTAAATAATTCCTCTTGATTCCTCTTCCTTACATAATGACTCATATCTTTCTTGGGCCCCAAAGGGGGGCTGAAATCTCCCTTGGCTGATTCCCTGTTTCCAGCCAGCCTGCTCCTTGCTTCGGCTTCTGTTGGACTGGCCGGCTGGGTTGGCCCAGCCCGCCCCCTTTCCTGCTGAGGCCATATCATCTTTCTTATTAATTTTTATGATACAGGTACTGCTTCAAATCATCCTTATTTTTATTTAATAGAAAAAAAAAGAGTTCTGATGAGAAAAATTTCTCCTGGTTGCATTGACTGTTATTGTTATCTGTGCCCTTGATTTGCTATTGGGGAGAGAATGCTGGAGAAATACTCCAGCCGTTACTGCGTCACTATATTTTGTTTGGGCCATGGGTAGAGTATATCACTTACCTGATTGCTTGGTGTTTTGGTCGGACCTGGACCATCTTTCCCTGCTGGTGCACATGAGTCTAAGTTCAACAAAGGAAATTCCATCAAAGAAGGCTTTTTTAAAGTTTTCGTATTATCAATTCATTTTTTAAGAGTTCCACTTGGAACTGGAGTTTCTAATGCCAAATTCATTGTATTTTTGGATCAATCAAAGACTTTGGTTTCGACAAGCCATGCGGCATCTATTTCATTAGGAATTGATGCTTTTTTTGAACAATTTTGTTTATAAGGTCCAAGAAGTGAATTCTCAAAAACATACAAGAAATCTTCTATTTTTTCAAATGAACATTTTTTGCATTCTATAGAAGTTTAATATGAATAATTTTTTAAGATCTGACACTTACTTCCCTTTGATGGAAAATGGTACAAGAAGATGGATCAGGTTCATATGCTTCAACCTTGGAAGTGAGTGATGACGAGGAACTGGATCATCACTTGCTAACAGCTTCCAGCATTGATCAACCACATTCAAAAGAGAAACCATTAAAGTTGGCAAGAGAGAAATTTTGACACCGAACTTTCTCCCAGAATGTAGTTCTTTTCTTGTCAGTGTTATGCCTCCAAGTATAAATCATGTCAGTTCGGCTCCTTCTTACCTTTTTTCTTGAAGATGACAGGCTTTGCCTGAATCTTCTCTCTTCCTAGTTAGAGCCTGCAACAAGCTGCATTTTGTTGTGTTGGTGTTTTAATTGCTTTAATTGATTTTGATTTAGACTCCGTTTTTTCTTGTAAAGTCTAAATACAGAAAATTCTAATTCTGTGCATCCACAAGGGCATGTTTATTATGCTAGTAGTGGTTTGGCTAATGTCAATGATCAAAACTCTTTTTCATTTTTAGTTGGTTGCATAGAACTTTTTTTTTTCTTTTAGATGAGTTTGCTCAGGTAGATGATGAGTATATTCATAGAAAGGTTGGAGTAGCTCCAGTGGCAGATAAGATTAGAGAGAGTCGCCTTAGATGATTTGGTTACATAAAACATCAGTCTTCTGACGACCCAGTTGTAGGAGAGTATATGTATTAGATTTAACCTATGTTAAGAAGGTAGATAATGAGGACATCAGCAGGAGATTTCAGCGTGTCTATCATCGGAGGAATCGTAGATCGATGGCTACGATTCAGAGCCTTTATTTATGATGTATTTTGTTTGCATTTTATTTTCTTTATGTTCTAGTTTACTATTGTACCCCCATGAGGGATGAGTTATGTTGTAGCCCCGAGGGCATTTGAGTCTTTTTGTATTTTCTTTTATTTTTAGACCTATATATAGAGGTTTTTTCTAGTGTATGAGGTTAATGATGATGAATGAAAAATTTCCAGCATTTTGTCTTCTTGATTGTTGTGAGCTTTGAGAAGAGAAAACCTTAGAGGAGGGTGAAAGCAATACCCGCCACCACCGGAAGAGTTCGGGGCTCACGGTTTACCTCCTCCTCCCTCTCCATACATCGGCCACCCTCCCATCTCCCTCAACATCGACGGCTCCCTCCCCCAACCTCACCCCAAACCGCCAGCTGCATCCCCTCCTCCACCCAGATCTGTCGGCCCCTCTCCACGCCGCCCTATCCCACGGCCCCTCTCCACGCCACCCTATCCCACGGCCCCTCTCCACGCCACGCTATCCCACGGCCCCCCTCCACAGCTACCCGCCTCCCCACTGGACCACACGGCCCCCCACCAGCCTTCCCTAACCGTCGGCCTAGCCAGCCCATTCCCCTATCCCCGGCCTCTCCTCCACCCCATTGATTTTCAAATTTCAAATTCCCTCTTGATTACCTTCCTAAATTAGCTTCTTGATAATTTGGAAAGTTTCTTAACTTGATATTCAAATAATTTTGAATTTTAAACCTTTTCGAATTAATAATTCTACTTTAGGAAACCCCCTCCAATTACTCCCAATCTGAAATTAACTTCAGATTTAATTCCCAATCGCATTTAATTCCTTGGAGCCACATACATCGAATGTGGACACCCTTTCCCTCCCCCTCCTTGGCCGGCCCCCCTCTCTCCTCTCTTTCTTAATTATTTCCTTCATTATTGAGCCATTGAGGGCTCCAACTAAGGAAATAATTAACCACCTCTCTCTCTTTCCCTCCTTTTTTGTTTGAATTTTAAATTCAAATCCCTAATTAAGGGAAATCTGAAATCGAATTCAAATCTCCAATTTTATTTCCCTCCCTCCCCATTCACTAACAAAACCCTGAAATCCAAAAAGGAATCCATGCCCCTAGCCAAGGCCAAACCCCCCAAACCCTTTGCTAGTTTCGGCCGACCCCCCTTAACCCCTTCATCTCCCCTACATCTTCCTCTCATACTTGGTCCTTCATCAACAGAAGAAGACAATCCCTTCCCCTTGCCTTCCTTAAGCATGAATGGCCGATCCCGAGCACGATCATGGGTTCATGTTTGATACTCAAGGGCAAGTGGACATTCTCCGATCTCCCTTCTTCGACGTTAATTTGGAGATCGATCAAACTGTTGAAGGTTATCTCGAGAGGATAATCTTCTCCTTGACGACAGCCATCGAAGAGCAACTACTTCCCGTTCAGTGGCAAATCCTATGGCCATCCCTGGCTTCTACTTCTCCGAAATAACTTTCCATTGATCTTTATTGTAAGTGTTTACTTTATTTGGTGGCATCGTTACTATTGCTCATATCTTTCTCCCGCTACCTATTTCTTAGAGTGAAGAGTGAGGGAAACTCAGGGTAAACGATCTAACTGTTAACCGGTGGATTATTGTTATTCGCACATTTAGTTTACTTTATTTTGTTATTATTTTGAATCGTCCCGTTAACCTAACTTGTAACTGCATGCCTAAAGAAATCAACAACTATGAAAACTGAAAACTCTAATCTTAGTGAAACATTAAATTATAATTGCAACGCTTAGTCAACTTTTATTAAAATCCAACAATTCCTATAGTTTGTTTCACATCAGTAGAGGTAGATCTAAAAAGACTTGGTTAAATATTAGAAATGACTTTTTTTTAATTAGATTTAAATGTGAATTTAACTCCTAACAGGATATAATGGTGAAAAAGGATTCATGTAGCCGATCTCATATAGTAGGATAAAGGCTTCATGTTATTGTTGTTGTTTTTCTTTTACTTTTGCCTGGAACCAAGTTTAGAAACCTGGGTGAGGCATTTGTTCTGAAGGAAAACTAATTAACGTGGTGTTGAGTTGTTCATATTTCTTTAGTTAATACCTGGGTGTAGTTACTAAACAGAAAATTATTAATCGGCCTTGCTGAATTTTTTTGAGATGACATAACAGTTCAAACCTGTAAGAAAGGAAAAAATGTGTTTAAACTGTGGTCTTTATTAGAAGTTTCCAAAGCTGTGAATCACTTGCATTTGTAATTGTTTTTACTGATCGGCTTTCGATGTTGTGTACCCATTATTACTTAGCTCTCAGTGTGGAGTGTGTCATTCAGCTTAGATTTTATTTGAGACGGCTTTCTTGCTGCTTCTTAAAATAATTTTTTAGTATAAAAATTTTTATGCTAAAAAACTGCTTTAAGAAACAGTTCGAAACCTTAATTTACACCTTTGAAGATATTTTTATTTGATATTATAAACATCAATCTTCTTTATAAGATGTAGTATATGATAACATTTTAGAATAGGGAGTGCAAATGACGTTTTTAGGATAGGGAGGTAGTTATCTTTTGATTGTCAATATTTTGGAGGCGCTAAAGATTGTAATATTATTTTATAGGAAAAAATATTTAGCATTTATATAAGGGGATGTTTGATTTGTTAAAAAAAAGGAATATTAATTATTTTAAATACAATAGACTTGATAATTTTGTTTTTTAGTTAGCTAAAAAAGAAATGCATAGAAAAGTTTGTGATGAATTCATTTTTCACTTTGTGGTTTTTTTTGATGTGTTTTGAACTTGTTTGCTTTGAATCGTATATCTTTTTAACTGCAAGCTAACTTTGTTGTCATCGCAACCCAACACTACTCGTCGTTTTTCATCACAGTCATTAAATTTTACATTACATTTAATTTACTTCAAGCTATATATATCTGCATTTATTTTGTCTTCATTCAAATATTGTAAGTTTATATTACATTCATTTTATATTTTATTTTATTTTACTCGGTATTCATTTTTCAACAAACTATCCATTTGTTCCGGTGTAAATAGTAGCTATATGTTCTTCCACCGCGAGAGGTTTGATTGGGATTGTTTGAGCAACTCACATAATCGTTGACCTATCGCCAATTGATTCTGAGTAGTTTTATCTAGGTTAGAAGCAAATTGAGCTAGTTTCAATTTTGATTTGCCAGCTATTTATTTCATAGCTTTCATTTGAGGGCTTATTTTATTGCCAGTAGTATCATTCAGGGTATTTTGAGAGAATTTGTAGGGTTTAAAATTAATCTTCATTCCTGCAGCGTTGATCTGATCTAAAGATATCAATTTTCACTAATATCTCAATTTATTGAGATGTTTATTAGCTGAGGAAATCAATGACTCCTTATATAAATGATTTGCATTATTTTATTATTAATTTTTTTTTGTAAGTGTTTAGGCGAATCGAATGTAGATTGTATGGAAGATTTACACTTTGTTTGGGGCAGTTTTTTTTGTGCTTTTTAAAGCATTTTTTTAGTATAAAAATTTCTTGAATGAGATATTTTGTATTAGAAAGTCATTTTAGAAAGTAATAAGAAAACTGTCCCAAACGAAGCCTTATTCTTCTTTCTTCGACCAATGAGCTGCTGGCTCGATCTGCATTTGGGTTATTGTTATAAACCCCAAAACAAGACTGTTGAAACTTAAAACCAAAATAAGATTACCAAACTATAGTCATTGTTTTAAACTCTTGACAAATGATTCTCTTCATTGAGAAGGGATAATATTTTTTTTTATTGAGCTTATTATAAAATAACAAATGTAGATTAATGAGATTTAACACTTAAACCTAATTTTAATTTGGGTTGTTAACGATTCAATCTTGAGTTGATCCAATTTTGGCTCAAGATCAGCTCAAAGTAATTCAATTCCATCTCGAGATGAGTTCATTCCGATTAAAAACTTAGCTCAATCTAATTTCGATTGATTTTGAATCTTTTTATGTAAGTAGACATTCATTCAAACATGTGTATATAAACATTCATTCAAATATTAAACAAATAAATATATATGTGTAAGTATTCATACGTACAATTATTTATATTTTTGATATCTCGGGCCAACTCGGTCTAATTCAAGCCTACTCGAAATAAACTTGAAGATCTGACCGAGCCAAAAATTTGGCTTATGGTTGAGCTTGTTTTTGATCAAAGATATAATAATAATAATAATAATAATAATACTAATCTTCAAGAGATTCAAAACTTTGGTCCGTCTTCCGGAAATTTTCGTGGTTGTTCGCCAGAAAATTCCGACGAAAGAAATGCCGTAGGAATTTTTTCCGCCGGTGATCCCTCAATTTCCTGTAGTGTATATATATATATATCTGTATTGCAATCAGACCAATCATTAGCTCGAATCTAAATCGAAATAAGCCAAACTATAGACATTTTGGATGATAGTTGAAAAGTTGATAGGGGCAAACTCAGCATATTATTATTGTGTTATATATTCACCAATTTATCAAACATTGTGGCCCCCAAAGTGGGACTCATAGCTTAAAGCAAAAACCCTAATTGGCATTACAAAGCTGTGGCTAATCCGAAGAAGAGGGTAAGTCCATGGCATAAAATATAGGCAAATTTGCATTCCTTCACCTTCGTTCCCCCCAAACAAAAAAATTAAATAAACTTAATAAATCATTAATCAAAGAAATTCGGATTAATTATTTCTTAATAAGAGATTAAATCAGCAGATTAGCTGTTATCAACTTCAGATTGAAGGACCAGCTCGACAGGAGGGTCAAAGAAATAGACAAAAATGATGGCAGCACGTGCATTTTTCCATAATGATTGAGAAAACACAATAGTTTAGTATTAAGAAAACTAATCACTTTCACTAATGATTTGTTTAGTCTGTAATAATGACACAAACATGGGATTATATTCCCATCTCATGCATGTACAGTATGATGGAGTAAAGTTTTCTCAATCTTTTTAATTGCCTATTAATCATATGATATTCAAAAACTCCCACATGCATTTTTATAATGATTTACAAGGTGGAATCAGGAAAGCTTAGGGTGAGTAATTATCAATCCTGAAATCTTTTTTTTTTAAATAAATATTTTAACTATTTTTTATTCACATTCAATAAATATAATTATCCGATTTCTAAGAAAATATTTTTTTATTTTATATATACGATTATATATTTCATTTTGTCTATCCCAATTATATTTTGTCTATCCTCAAAAAAGATGTTGATTTCACCCCTAATGATTACTAAGGCTTCGTTTGGGAGGGCTTTCTATTGCTTCTTGAAAGCGTACCAAACGAAGCCTAACTATGAGAGAAAACCAGCTAATCCCCACATTTCAAAACAGTTTGTTCCCTTCTCTCTCTTATTTTAATCATCTTTTAACTTCTGCTGTTGAGGAGATTATAGACTCGGAGGTGCAAGTTGGTATTAGTTAACTTTGCACAGCTAAATTTGTATCAGATGGCTTCGTAATGATGTTTTTGGGGAAAAAAAAAGTTCTTGCTTATTAATTTTTTATAAAATATGATTAAAATGTTTACTTATTATAAATATTTAAATTAATTTTACAAATATATGATTAAATTTTTATGAATGTAAGATTTTTATTGACATTGAGAGATTTTATTATTGATTGGTATAATGTCAAGCCTTATCTCTTACGTGACATTTGGAGTTGTCCAATTTCAAAATTAATATATAAGAGAAAATTGAGTGTACATTCAACTCCCAAATATTGTGCTCCATCAAATAGATATATTTATAAACACAATAATGATGATAATTATTTGTCAAAAATAATTATATGATAAGAGAATAAAATATTAATCTAATTTCTATGAGCTTAATCTTTAATCAATTGAATTAAATTGAGACATTTTTTGGGGTCATTGACACTACAATGAGGAGGCCCTCTTAATGTGATTTAAAGTCAATTAGAGTTTGTCCAATTTCCATTTAACTTTTCAAGAAAAAATTAACTATAATCAACACCTACTAAGATCTACATTTGGTTCTAAATATAGGGTGTCAATATTTGACACGACCCGAAAGTATGACCCGAAAATTCTAGGTTAGGGTCAACCCATTTTATAAACGGGTCGGGTTCGGGTTCAACAAATCGACCTGTTTGGAAAAACAAGTCGTCTGGGTTGACCCGGAAAAACCTGATAATGACCCAAATTGACCCAGAAACTCATGTCGTCCTCTGGTAATCTCGTTCGTCAAGCGTCGTCGTCTCTCATTTGTCAGTGTTGTCCTCAGGCTGCCCGCCGTCAATCATCGTCGTGGATCAGAAGTAGTGACGGGAGCTCGTGTGTCATGAGTCAAGCATGAGGTAGGGTTTTGAACGACAAAACGGGTTGCTAAAAGACTTCTTCGCCTCATTCCTCGTTCAACGACGCCTTCCTTCCTGTCGAATCAAAAGTCGCGGCAGTTCGCCGTCCTGTTGAATCGAAAGACGGAGGCCTGCTTCGCCTCGTTCGACAATGTCCCTTTCTTCCTCCCTTTCGTGCGCTTATTCAGCTAAATCTCTAAATCTGTGTCGGCTTGGATCAATCCGGAAACCAGACGAGTCGGGTTCGGGTTGAACAAACCGACCCATTTGCAAAAATGGGTCTGGTCACCTGCAACCCAAAATTGACACCCCTAAGCTCAATCATGTTGAGAAAAAAAAGTCCAACTATTGCTTTCACAATCTGATCATTGCTCTTTAGGCTTTATTTGGGACAGTTTTATTATTTTATAGTATTTTTTAAAAAAGTTGTACAAAAAGGTATTTTAGAAGTTAAATATTTGGGATAGTTTTTAAAAAAAAAATTTTGTACTAAAAAGTCATTTTAAAAAACAGTAAAAAAATGATAAATATTGAACAAATTTAATTAATTTAAAATTAAATTAGTAAGCAATTTAATTTTATTTTATTTTGGCAGATTGAGCTTCGAGAGCAAGCTCGTGGATATTTTTTTCAGCTAACCAATGAGCCGCCGCCTCGTTTGCTCGCAAATTAGATTTTTTTTTAATTATTAATAATTTAATTATAGTTAGGTGGGCTCCATCCCGCATATCAAATTTAATTCCGTAAAATAAAATAAAAAATCCAATGATTCTGAGTGGTGGATGTCGGTTCCCTAGGGAACAACATGACACCCACGACTGAGTCCAGCTCGGTCCCACGTGTCAACCCCGTATGGCCGTATCCTTCCACTCTTTTGCTCGCACATGCCGCGGAAGGCGTTCCTATTTCCGCTCCATGTGATAATGCCTTTACTGCTTCCCACGTGATTTCCACCGTACAAAGTGCATCGAGCTCCTGATCGGCTCACTGCTAAGCCATTTTGATGGCTCGTAAGGGCATTTCTGGTAGTGAATAATTTATCTGATTTTTAGAGATCCTATCATCCACCGTACCACTATCACGATGAAAGCGGTAATTTTGGGACCCATGTATTAATAAAATATGATTATCAATTGAGTTAATATATATTAATTTATTTATGCATTTTTATACATTAATTTGTTTTTTATTTCAGTCATTATTTGATTAAATTCTATTTATTTCTAAATATTAAGATGAAAAAAAAATTATCTATATCATCAATCGTGGAAAGAGAAAGAGTCATAGGGGGAAGAGATAGCTTAGGAACACGAATAATGAATCGTTCGACTCCCTATTCACATCTCTATTCTCTCTCCTACGGTGGTCGGCATCCAACTGGGATTCAAGGGTGGTCGGTGATTGTGAGATGGTGTGGCGGCGATTGATGATTGGGTGGTGGTCCAGCAATCGTGGGATGCCTTCTTTGTTAACAGGGTTGTATTGGGTAATTCGATAGTGCCTGATTTAGCAAGATCCATCATTCACCATCAAATTGCAGATGTTGGTAAGAATGATAGAGATAGGGTCTGCGGTCAAGTGGTTAACGGAATACGTTCCTCATATCTCATCCAGGCTCGAATCTCCTGACTGTCCCAAAAAAAGTAAGAATGATACATGTTGATGATGATGATTTGATGGAGAATGGAAGAGAAAGAGTTAACAGTTATCAGGGACAAAATGAATGATGTGGGCCCGGAGATGTGTAGTTGAATAACTGAGGGGAGACATCTAGAAAAAATTAAGCAAAATCTCATGCACAGAATGTTGTACAGCAGTATCATACTATACATTTAGCAAAGTTTTGAGTAGCTTCGTGATTTGTACTCCCTTTATATCAAAAGGATGGCACGAATAATTTAGCACATCGAATGGTTACGAGCAAATTCATGGCATTTGTGTGAGACCAGCTGCATATAAGATAATTTTAATGGGACAAGATGTATCTAAGTGATCCTCTGACGATGAAACGTGCTGCCAATTATTGCACTGACTATGTAGAATAATCATGTGCATGGATTGATGGTATCATTAATGTTATGGCAATGATAGTTGGGTGTTCCACACGCCATCACTCATGTCTGTGTGGCATAAGGGGGTGATAATTAGGTAGGGGGGAATTGCATTAATCATGGAGTTTGAGGGAAATTAAGATGAACGGACCGGCCGGTTGAATCATTTAGAAGGTGAATTGAAAGTTGGTTAGTCAAGACCAAATCTAAAGATGATATAGTGTTATTGTTGTGTATTGCGTGTATTATGTAGAAAACTTAGTTGGAGGAGTGTTGTGGAGAGGTAATCTTCTTAACATTGATTTTATCAGTTTTTTTAGCTTACATTAATGATAATGAGATCAGAATGTTTGTCCTGAGATGTACTGATATCCTGCACAATAACAGATAGTTGAGAGAGTAAATAAACATCAAAAATTTTTTACGTTGAAAATTCAAAAATGAAAAATCATAGGGTCATGCCCAGGTGATAAGACTCCACTGCAGTTGAGTGAGTTACAAAGCTTGACTCTATCTCTTAGCTTAGAGACGGTGAAATTACAATAGTTTGGAGAGTTGGTCGAACTTTGTATAAGTACTCGGGAGCTTGTAATAACCATGGTCAGACGACAAAAGTCGGGAGTCTAATAGCAACGGCTAGGAGAAGATCCAGCAGGTTTTGGACGCCGGGCAGAGATCCGAGAGCGGCCGGGAAGAAGTTCAACGACGGCCAGCGAAAGTCCGACAAATGTCAGTGGTCGGGAGAATTTTCGAAGGCTATTGGTGGCTGGGTGGAGGTTCAACGTCAGTCAGCAGCCGAGTGGTGGCCAGTTGCAATTAGCAATCTGGCGAAGGTTCGGCATCAAGCGATGTCTGGGCGGTGGTTCAGTGGCTAAGCGGAGATTCGACAATAGTTAGCGACTAGGGGATGGTCCGGCGGCGGTCGGCGGCTGTGAGTTGGTCCGGTGGCGGTCGGGTAGCAGTGCAATAGTCTAGTTGGCTGACAGAAGTTCTCTTGCGATGGTGCTTAGGTGGAGCTCTAATCCTTGAAGCCTCGGAGCTCTCTCAAATCTCCTGCCAAAGGTCCCCCTTCATGTAGATAGTGAGTGTCTATTTATAGATTTTAAGAGTGGTGTGCTCCATAAATATGGAGAAGATCCATAACAAAATTGGAGTGCTCCATCGGATGAACCATATTAATTCTCTCAATCATAGAGCGTTCATTCAGCATTTAATTGACTTAATAATGTCCAATTAAGTGATTTTGAGCTCATTGGATTCGTCTTGTCGAGCCGCTCGATTTGACTATTAGCATGCTATATTTGGATATCATTTGACCATCCAATTAATGCTCTAAAGTTTCCTAACTATATGCTTTAAGCTCTTGATTTGAGCACATTTGGGCTCAGATCGGACTGATTTTAGTGTCGTTAGGTTCGTCTTACTGAGACGGTTAATTTGACTGTAAGTTTACTGAAATTGTAGTTTGGATGGTCCGGAATTTAATTTTGGAAGATGTTAACTTAAATATGCCTCAAGATTTGTGCTCGATCAAGGTAATTTTGGTGACATATCAAGTTGTCCGGTGCATCTTCTCTTTATTGATTTCATAAGCACTAGTTCTGGTGACATTTATGCTCTAAATGTTTGTTGTTCTCTTTCTTTGACTATTAATGTTTGTTACTATGCTTCATGCATTGGACAACTCTGTTGAGTTGTATTGTTCTTTGTCTTCTTCTTTTTCTTCTTCCTTCCAAAAATTATCTCTAGTCTTGTATAATCCCTTAAAACTATGTTGATTCATCTCAATGAAATTATTCAACTTATCTTGAATGAGGTTTTCTTTTATTTTCTTTCTTGAGGATGTAAAAATTCATTCTAATAATTTTTAATATATAATAATTTTTTTCTTTTCTTTTCATCTCTATGACTTAGGATATCTAATGAGAACAAAGATCTAAAATGTAATTAATACTTTTCTCTCATTTTGAATTCAGATAATATATAAGGTCTCAAAATGATAATCTACACATTCATTTTATCCCTGGGCTATGAGATTCAAACCATAATAATTATCTTTTATTTCTTGGTTTTTATTGTATTGTAGTTCTTGTAATTTGGCTTCAAATTGGTTCAGAGACTATAGTGGTAGTGCATGAGCTAAGCAAATTCTCTTATATGAATAAACTTGGGGTTGACAATGAAATATCAGACTAGGTATTGGAATAAGATATGAGATTGGAGACTAGGCAGTTAAGAATAAGAGTGTTATATATTGAAATTGAGCAATCTTAGTCGGTGACAAAAATTTTAACTATTTATGTTGATCATTTGATATTTTTTGGACATCACAATGCTTTAATGAACTTAAAATTGAGTAATCTTAGATTTGTAAAATTTCTTGGTCGAGACACCATCTCAACTATAAGCTCAATAAAGTTGAATACGTTTAAAATCTTAAATGGCCTCAAAATGCTTTTAAGTGTTTAACTTAAGCTCACTTGGACTCATAAGCAATCACCTAAGGTTAGTTACTTTTCTCATAACATGGAGTTTTATTTGACTTATTATTCTTATATCTACTTAGCTAACATGATCTTCCTAGCCACAAAAAGTCTCAAACAAAGTGTCTTCCACTTGATTACATGTAAGTTTGTCTTGCTATAATAAATATCTCAAGAAGCCTTAAAAAAATAAAAAAAAATCTCAAGAAGCCTTCCTACGACATTCATATTGCCCAGACTCATGTCTACAATGTACATCACATAATAACCCGCTCATCATCATTTTAACTAATTTCACATCAAGAGAACAATGGCATCTACGATTGACAATCATCTCTTGATCTCTAATTTTTCTCATCGATCCTCATATGATGTCTACCAATAAAGTTTGACGTTAGTAAGCCATTGACATATGACAAATGTCTTCTTGATCACCCTATCTCTCCTTTTATTAAGATGATAATCAAGTCGAACACCAAGCTTCACCCGATTTTTTATGTTCCCCATTAATTGTCGTCTGATGCCTATACATGGCTGATGTCTGACATCTATTAGTCATTAACATCTAACTCTGATCTTTTTTGTTGCATGATCTCCTCTCCTACCAAAAGAACTACTATATCAACCATCAATTAATAATCCCCCAATGATAAATTTGACACCTTTAGATTGTTACTATTACCATAACAGATATCTTACGCATCTCATGACTATTTATTTTGATAATTTCCTACTTTAGAAAAATGATGTCATTTGTGCTCCTTTATTAAAACTATTATAATTAAGTTAGATCACGTGATTTTTTTTTTCTTATTGAAACTCCTTTATTATCACAAGAGTATTATTTTTATTCAATTTTGTTTAAACTTTGCCAGCTTTGTTTACAACAAAATAAACAATTACAATGGATGTATAAAGCAATGCTTCTCATCCATGAACATCCAAAGCTTATCCTTTGGTTGGCTAAGGTGGTCAAGATGAAATTTTGATTAATAAAATATTTGTTCTTGGTCACCTAAAAAAATTTAACTGATCAAACACTTAATCGACATTTTTTTATCAATTAATTAAAAAAAAGGAGCTCTTTCTTCCTCCAATTAAGAAGGAGCAGCATCCTTAAATAAAAGAATAAGGAGACAATGGTCACTTAAAGTGAGAATTATTTTTATATGAAAAATTCAATGCTGATAATGAGGAAGGGAGCCATGTGACCGATGGGAGAGAAACCGACTACATGGCTGGCCACCAAAGCCAATCAACCCTGTAAGGAGGGATTAATTTTGGCTTGTAGCTATGTACATTAAAAAATTTTGCCACTAATCTCCATGTATATGTAAATTAAAATTTTCAAAAATTAAATCATTATCATCCGAGCTCCAATTTCTGCAAACTTATGGTCGAGCTGAATTTCTTGACAAAATGGGCCCAACATTACCACAAGTGCCAATCCAAATCCGAATGAGTTTATATGAAACACTTATGGAGTAATAAATTGAGTATTTTGGTAAGACAAATTCAACGAGACCAAGGCTGCTTAATGTTTTTGGAATTAAGAGAATCAATACAAACTGTGTGATGGAGTATTCAAGATTTTTTTCATATTTACAAGGCTTGTCACTCTAAAAAATCTATAAATCATTTTCTTTCATAGGATTTTCCGAAATAAACTCATCATTCACACATCTGAATCTAAGACAATGTTCATAGGAAGGACCGTCCAATCTCACAAGCTTTTCAAGGAAGGAGATAAACTATGAGATGCATTAAAAGCCTTGCGGTAGGGAGGGAATGTGTCATTTTAAAGGAATGGTCCACTCCATAAAGTTAAAATCATATCGCTACACAATAACAGGTGAAGTAAGCTGGACAAAGTCCATACTCTAATCCTCATGTGATTGCGTTGCAATAGGGAGTCGGGCATAGAACCAAGTATTATGTTTGTTGCCTTTTTCTATCTGAAAAATATAATATTTAACAGTAATAAAAGCTACATCTTGCTTGAGATTGTGCGAGAAGTATCAATCCTCAACCATAGCTATAGTTGTCTTGATCAAAATGTTCAGATGCTCCACCAAAATGTATCTCAATAAGGAAGTTGTGGAGTGAAGAATATGGGATATAGGAGTAGGTACCTTTGAAGAGAAAGTGATCTTTGACTTGGTAGTCTACACTATAAGTAGGCCCATCTCCCATCAGTATAAGATCATCATCATCATCAATATTGATAGCCAAAACAATCTTATTTTGCCAATCTGGTGAAAAAGTTAGGGTTAGACACTATACCACACCTCAATCCTTAAGCTTTATGTTATATTCAAAAAGGGTTAGAGATGAAGAAAAGTCTCAAGAATGCAACAGCCAAGGTAGAAGTAAGAAAAGTTTCAAGACTCTAAGAATCCTGAAGCTTTATATAAGCACCACTGCCAGACCACATTTTAACTGTCATTAGACCATCGCCTTACCACAAATGTCGAAAACAACACCCATCCATCTTATTTGGACCACCAATTGATCGTCGTTGGTGGAATATCACCAGATTGTCATCGTCAGAATATCACCCAAACATTATCCTTTGACTACCATCGCTCATCTACAGTCCCCAAGCCTCCAAACATTGTCGCCCAATTACGATCCTCCAACCACCTATGCTTGTTTATGGCCCCTCAACCATCGTCGCCCAACTACAATCCTACGATCCTCCAACCTCTGTCACCTAATTATGGTCCTTTGATCTCTATTATTCAATTAAGGTCCTTTGAGCACCATCATCTAATTGTAGTCCTCTAACTATTGTCAACTGAATATGGTGCTTTAATATTTATTACTCGACTATGATCCTCAACCTACAATCTTTTTACCATTATCGCCTGCTTACTTCGATAACGACTGATTTCATCTCCTATCATCTTTAATAATATCAATGCTTGCTATCATTTATAAAATTGAAGTGTGTTATCGACACCAACTCTAACTCTCAATGTCTGTATCGGGACTTATGTTAGACTTCTTTATCTTTGATTTTTCTCTTCTCAAAGGGTACGCCCACACAAACAAGCAAATTATCTTTTAATGATAGCTCTCATGTCATAGGGCTCTTCCAACTTTAATCACATAATATTTTATACATTACATATTTACTACACTAAATCAATATCTTCTTCAAAGAAAGTGTATCATTTATAATCAATGACAAATACTATTGGATCATTTTAATTGAATCAGACCTTATGATTTTTTTCCTTTTTTAAATTTCCACTTAAAAAATCATAATATCTCTTATAACTCTTACACTCTTTTATTACTATTATTATTATTATCCATACAGATGTTAAGAGAACAAACTCCATTTCCCTCTATCGTCATGAATGTCAAGGGCCTTAAGCCTATAGATTGTACCCTGTTTGGAACTAAGATCCAACTAAGCTTGTAAGTAGATGTTTTAAATGACATAAGAGAAATTATTTATTAAATGTTTTGATATAAAATTATTCACTCTTATTTTAGGATAGGAGAATCATCCAAGTTGGCACCCCAGCACTGAACCAACCAGTGGCAACAACCACATCTGTAAGCCACTAATGACAGCATTACACTTCACCTAATCACCTTTCAACATAAGCTCATCAGCTTCTCTTATCAATTAATAATTCTCTTCTGTTTTTCTTTTAAGATAAAAATAAAAAATATATATTAGAGTAGACTTTATATATTAAATATATGTTAAAATTAATATAATAATCTTTTAATATTACATGTAATATTAATTTTAATAATTTTATTAATATTTTTTATGAGGGTATTCTCACAGTTTTTTTTTCGAAAAAAAAATAATTGGTTGTGGATTGAAGTCAACGGTCAAAACATGAAAGCTACAGTTGTTGAAGCCGCCGGTTTCCCGGCGCAACGTGGCTGAACCAGCAAAGATGGACAAAGTTTCTGGCTTTCTGCAAGGTTAACTATGGTTAAAGTAATGGTCCGTTTGAACTGCTGAAGCGAACAAATGCCGCCTATGATTGAATCCAACAAAGCTTCCTATTAAAAACCAAGCCGTCTCTCATCTTCCTCCTCAAATCTAACCCTTTCTGACTTACCTTCTTCTTCAGCTTCTGCTTCTTCTTCTTCTTCTTCTTCTTGCTTGCTTTAACCATCTGTCGTTTTTTTTCCTTTTCCTTTGAACGTTAGCCGGCAAAAGGAGGAGGAAAAGGGGAAGCAAGAGGGCTAGAACGTGAGAGAACGGATGCTGATAGATAAGGATCAAGATCTCGGGCTTAGTCTTGGCCTGAGCTCATCGGAGGCTCGATGCTCACTCCAGTTGAATCTAATGCCGTCTTCCTCTCCACCACCGACTGCCGATTTTCGAAACCAATCAGGTATAACCCTCTCTTCATTCACGTGATCTGGCTCTGCTTCCCTCGATCTGAAACTAAAAGTTGCTTATCTGATGGGGATTAAATGTTGCAGAGCAGAGGACGGTGCTGGCTTCGCAGGGGATTGATGTCAACCGCGCTCCGATGGCTGAGATCGAGATCGAGGAAGATGCGGGTGCGTCCTCGCCGAACAGCACCGTTTCGACAGAGAGCTGCGGAGGAAAGCGCCGATACTATGCGGGCGGCGGCGAAGAGATTGATGGGGATCGGGCGTGCTCGCGTGGTGTGAGCGATGAGGAGGATGGAGACGGGTCGCGGAAGAAGCTGCGGCTATCGAAGGACCAAGCTGCCATTCTTGAAGAAAGCTTCAAGGAGAACAACACGCTCAATCCTGTTAGTTTTCTCCCCGTAGATTTGGAAGTGTCAATTCATTTTAGTTAGATTTGTTCCGGAGTTAACCCTAAGTTGTTGAATTACTGCAGAAGCAAAAGCAGGCGTTGGCGAACAAGCTCAACCTGCGACCACGACAAGTGGAGGTCTGGTTCCAGAATCGTAGAGCAAGGTGACCATTATTGCCCTTTGTTCTGAAATTGTTCTTCCCAAATTTCTGACCCAATACGCATTTTTTGTCTATTTTTATTTAATTTGTGAAAACGTGCAAATATATAAATAAAATATATGCTTCTATAATATTATATTTTAAAATCGACTAAAAAGTTAATTTAAAAGAAAAAATAAAGCTCTCATTTTTCTTATGGCACAGAACAACCCTAAGCTGCTAAGCATGTGGCATTTTCTTAAAAATATATTATAATTTTCTGATTTTTAACTGATAAATTACTAAAAGATTCGGAAAGAAAAAGCTTCATTTTGTGGGGTTTGATCGATTTCAGGACGAAGCTGAAGCAGACAGAGGTGGACTGTGAGTTTCTGAAGCTTTGCTGCGAGAATCTGACGGAGGAAAACCGCCGGCTTCAAAAGGAGGTGCAAGAGCTAAGATCTCTGAAACTCTCCCCTCAATTCTTCATGCACATGACTCCTCCAACCACCCTCACCATGTGCCCTTCCTGCGAGCGCATCGCTGTCTCCAACTCCACCGCCTCTCCACCACCGCCGCCGGCGAAGTTGCCGCGCGCTAATATGCACCAGCTCTTCCCCCGGCCTATACGCCCTCCAGTCGCCGCGATGCCAAGCTGGGCGCCGATCATGCTCCGGTCATCTTTCCTCGACGCCACGGCCAAGCCGCAGCGCTCCTGAGCGATTTCACGTTTTTTTTTTCTTTTTCCTTTTAAAATCTATCCAAAGCTTTTAGTCGGTGTTGTAATTTCGTATTTTTTATTTATTTATTGAGATCGATATTTGGAAGTGATGGTTACTGCTAATTACACAATAGCGATAGGCTGTATGGTATCCATGCTGCTACTTCGTTTAGTTGCGAGATTGCTCTTCAAATAGCTCCTTTAGTTTGAAAAATTAATTTAAATTAATTTTTCATTTAATAAAAATGGATGAAATTGAATTTTTTTTTACTTTTGCACCTAACTTTAGTATGTATAAATTTCAAATTTAAATAATTTTTTTGGGACATTTAGATCAATTAAAGTAAATTCACAAATACATCACATACGTAATATTCGAATTCAAAACCTATTAATTGACAGACATAGCTCACAACCAACAGATCAAACTGAGCTGCATTTCAATTTTCAGACTTCAAGAAAGAAGTTTACAAAGAAATTATCGATATTCGTATATTGTGTGAGTTTTTTTTAAGGCAAATTAAATATTGCATCTTTTCTTTGAGATTTTTCTTTAATAAAATTTATTTTAATTATCAAAGTTGGGATTTTTCATAGGAGCAAATTTTTATAGTTATTTGCATCTTTGACCTGACACTAAAAAAACTCTTGATTAGAGAGTCTTATTTGTGTTTATCATTATATATAGGATAAAGACCATTAGGTTAAACTCAAAGTTTCATGAAAATCAAAATTAGGTAGTAAATTAGGAATGTTATGGAAATCAAGTTAAAATAAGAGAGAATATTGGTAAAACATGCCCATTAGTTAATGATGATATGCACAAAGATAAGGAACTTGGTAATTGGGGCCTTATTGATTAGTAAGTTTTTATCTATTAAATTATTCTATTAATTTAAATTATTTTTTAAATAAATATAATAAAAAGGATACATTTTATGAAAAATTCATTAATGTTGCATATATAGTTGAAGAAGGCATGAATAATGAAGTGAAAAAGCAGTAAAATAGGATCCATGGAACAAATAAATGAACTTTCATGAAATCATGAACATATTCAAGATTTGCTGCATTGCCAAGTACATACATCATGAAGATAGTGAGACACTCATTTTTAGGATTTTGATAGAGAAGACAATGCCTTAATGCTAATTAGGGGTGTCAATATTTGACACAACTCGAAAACTCGACTCAAACCTGATCCAAAAATTTTGGGTTAGGGTCAACCTGTTTAGGAAATGGTTCAGGTTTGAAATCCTGACCCGCTTGCAAATTCGGGTTAGGTTCGGGTCAACCCGAGAACCCGTTGTTGACCCGGAACAGACTCATTTCAATCCCGCACACGAACATCACCGTGCTCGCGTTCAGTCGCTCACAGCCTCACCCTGCACGCGCTCAACCCGCCTGGCCGCCTTCGCCCGCATCACATGCTTCATCATGCTCGTGGTCAGCTCGCGCGCGTCTGGAATTCTTAATCGAACCGAATGACCTCACCGGAGTACTGCATCGGCTTCTCCTGCCGCGTCTGTGTCGGCTTTGCCTACTGCCTGAGTAAGTGCGAGCATAAAACCGAACCCGACGAGCTGAGCGCGAGCTTCGCCTTCCGTCTGAGCGTAACACGCACGAGTGTCTCGATTCGGTAAAATCCAGATTAACGGGTCGGGTCTGGTCAACCCAGCGGGTCGGGTCCGAGTTCGAATTGTCGACCCGTTTGCAATACCGGGTCAGGTTCGGGTCAACCCATTCGGACCCAGGTCAATTCCGAATTCGACCCGAATCCTGATTTTGACACCCCTAAATTACTAATCGTAAGTATTGTGACGTTATGCCTTACAAAAAAAAGATAGAAAATATTTAGTAAGCAACACTTTGGTGCTTGACCAAAGCGATGCGGTGCTAAAAATCGAACTTATTTTTTGTTGTGAAGTAGTTTTGATTTATCTTGTTATTTATTTAATTGATTATTCGGCAAGTTTTTGGTCTAAAATCTCCAACACTTCTTGATATCGGAAGAATCAATAAAGGCTAGAGAAGATGAATTCATAATTTTTTAAAATTTTAATAGGAATACACTCAGTTATGATTTACAATTATTTATGTTTGGAACTTCATATAATCTTTTTAATTAACTTGGCTTAAGAATATGATGAATTGCTTAAACTATTTAGGTTTTCTAAATTTTTGCAAGAGATTATAAAACAAGTTTTAATCTTAATTGAGGACCTAAATTTTTCATAGGAAATCATATTAAAATATTGAAGAAGTATGATTTGATTAAACCATAAATCATGATTTTCTCTCTATTGAAATTTAAATTTAGTTTATGTAATAAGAAATAATTAAGAATTTATCTTGATTATAGTGAATAAAATTAAGAGTTAATTATTCATAATAGTACTTTTGATCATTGTGTAAATGATTCTCGGCTCATCATATATAACTAGACTCAACTCATCATATATTATTAGATGGTATTAGGGGTGTCAAAATCGGGTTTCGGGTCGAGTTCGGGTCGAACCCGCAATGACCCGCAGCCTAAACGGGTTGACCCTAACCCGACCCGAGTAGGGAAACGGGTCAGAAAACCGGACCCAACCCGTCGGGTTGGCGGGTCAACCCGACCCGACCCGGCGGGAGCGCGCAGGCGGGAGCGCGCAGGCGGGAGCGCGCAGGCGGGAGCGCGCGGGCGGGAGCGCGCGGGTGCGGGGCGGGCGAGCGCGCGGGTGCGGGCGAGCGCGCGGGTACGGGCGAGCGCGGGTGCGGGCGAGCGCGCGCGCGGGCGCGGGCGCGGGCGCGGGCGCGCGGGCGAGCACTGCTAGCGCGGGCGCGCTGGTGTTCGCGGATGCGCTCGGGCAGGGCGGGCAGGGCTCGCGGGCAGGCTCTAAACAGGTTTTTCGGGTTGACCCGGCAAGCCGTCGGGTCAACCCGAACCCGACCCGTTTTTCAAACGAGTCGAATTCCTGAACCCGAACCCGACCCATTTTGAACTCGGGTCGGATTCGAGTCGGGTTGTCGTGTCGTGTCAAATATTGACACCCCTAGATGGTACATGCACTTGTATGTCACGTCGAAGATGCCCAGACAAGGATAGGGATAGTTGTCTTCTGGTTCAATAAGCATATATAATAAGGTAAGTTATTGGGGTCATATAATTCCAGAAATTATAGAGGGAGATGCCTAGAGTAGATGCTCAAGATCACAAGGGTATCTACCTTTGTATTGTGCATTGACTAGTTTAACCATGGCATCCTATACTGGCCAATTTAGCTATATCTCCATAAAATCTAACATGCTGTTACCCACTTTTAAAACAGTTAGAGCATAATTTTTTCTTAGCACCAATCATAATATGACACCGATCCTCCATATAAAATAACTCATCACTACAAGACGAAAGCACCCTCAAATCACTCTAAGGTAATTACAATAACTCTTTAAGTTAACTTTAAATATATATTACCTAAATTTTTTTTAAGGTAAGTTTGAACTCATGTAAAGAAAGAAGTTTCTTCTTTCCATATACTCTTCTTCATCTTACTCTCTTTGGCTTTTTCCCATCAAGAAGACGTGGAATTCTCTTTAATGTTGTAGTATTATCCATTTTCATAGCAAAATTCTTCACCCGACAACACTATACACTTACACTATGAAGTCAAATTATGTAAAATATTAGTGGGCGAATGTCTTCTCCTTTTTCCTCCTTTTCTGTTAGATATGTCGATTATTCTCATTTTCTGTCAGTTGCTTAGTTCTTCTCTCATGAATAATTGAAATTTTTTCTCCTTTTCTTCTCATGAGTGAAAGTATCTCAAGCTAAAGGTTTGACCTTTATATTCTATCTCCAAGCCCCATCTCCCATTGTTGTAGTCCATATGAGACCTCCAAGGTTGAATAATTCAATCTTTAATAATGGCATGTGTACAATTTTTAGTAGTTGCCTACTTAAAATATTCTAATACTCTTGAATCATATTACTTGCTTTTGCCTCAGAAATAGATAGATGCAACTTCTTTGTGTAAAAATTTTTAACCAACATCTTCATCTTCTAGTAATTATAGTCCTTGCCATTGAACTTATAGATCTTCACTTTATTATCATTGGCTATTAATTACTTCCCCCTCTAATATCATTTGTCTAGAAAATGTAGAAGTAATAAAGCAACAATAAATATTAGAATGGAAATGATGTACTATAATAAAGCGTCAAAAAAGAGCTAAAATAATTTTATATTTCTATAGAATTTGCCTCTATCTATGACTTACAATAATAGAAAGAGTATTTGTTAGTTTCAAAAATGCATACAAGACATAAATAATTGATCTTAATGACTCTCTTTTCTTTATCTTTCGAGATTTTTTTTAATCTCTCTTCTTATTTATTTTTTTCTTTCATAAATTAATCTCTCTCTTTTTTTTCACCTTAGCCACTTCTTCCATATATTGAGTTTTCATAGTTGTAGGATTGCAGCCAAGCCCTCCCTTTTCCCATCTGTTGACACTTCAAATCAGGAACCCTCGCTGGCTACCACCTCTTTACTGGAAGTCACCTTCATTATGGAAGTTATTAACCTCCTACTACAACATTCATACCACTAGTCATAAAGCTTAACTTTAATGAGATCAAAAGGGGAGACATGCAGGCATCTTATGAAACTATGTATTGTAATCTTCATAGATTGCTTTTACATTAGTTGCTATTTTGTTGCATGTGTAAAGTGAATATGATGACATTGAAACACCCATGATTATTTGGCTGATATTGTAAAATAAATTCAAAAAATCACTTTTGAATGTTTAGTTGGAAGTAAAATGACTCTTTGCACTAATATATATTCTTTTAATATTTCTTAGGAGAATTTAGGGCATGCGATGTCCTAGTGAGGTTGACATGATTGATGTCTCTAGAGGGGATGGTGGGGCCACGAGGATGAAGAGAGTCCAAAGGGAAAAGGGATTTTAGAGGATGCCTTAGTGGAGAGATTATTATGTGTGGAGTCTGGATTTTATGAGTGTGTGCAGTAAAAGCACAATAAAAGCACAGTGTGCACAATAACTATGCTTTTACTGCGCACACTCACAAAATCCGAACGGTTCTCTTGTCTGGAATCCGCACGTAATAATGATGCGGACATCCAACCGTCCATACCTATCCGAGTAGGAGCTGAAGATCAACAGTTGTGATCATCCCATGCTATCTTAAATTTTTATTTGTAATTTTTATTTTAATTATATATTTTTTATTTTTACCCTTACTTAAGGGTTTAGTCTTTTGTAAGCCCTAGGGGCATGATCGTCTTATTTTAGTTTCTCTCATTTCTGAGGGCTATATATAGATGCTCTTGATATTGTAATGGTATGATAGAGTTTTAATAAAAATTTGTTCCGCACTTTTGTTTCTTGGAAGGACTAAGGTGAGATCCCTATGAGAGGGAATCGTAGTTTCCACCAGCCGCAGGATGGGTCTGGGCTCGTGTCTTGAAGTCCCTTGGTGAAGGGCAACGCATCACCAATCAGCCGCAGGAAGCGTCCGAGCTCATAATTTTTATCTTTTCCAAATTCTATTTCCCTCCTCGTCCTCCTAGCCGCCTTCCACTACTTTCCTCCCTCCCCTTTCCCAAGCCGCTGGCCCCCCATCCCTCCACCGAATCCCTCTCCTCCTCCCCTCTTTCTTCACCTACTAACCGCCGGCCCAAACTCCACCCAAACCTCCCTAGCTGCCAGCCATACAACCTCCCCATCTCCTAGCCGCCGGCCACATCATCCTCCTTTGCCTCCAAATTTTAAATCACAAAATTAATATTTTCCTTTTATGGCATCTCTAAATTAGGAAGGTTTTTATTTCAGATTTTCAATTATTTGAAATTAAATTTTCCTTCCTAAATTAAGGTGATTTAATTTAGGAAAGCCCCTCAATCAAGCCCATTTGAATTTGAATTTGAATTAGGAATTGATTTACTTTAAATTCTCATTCCTAAATTAGCCCACTATTGATTTGAAAAGTATTCTAATTTGAATTCAAAGAAATTTGAATTTTGAATTCTTTCCTAATTAATATTTCATATTTTATGAAGTTTCACAATTACCATAAATATGAAATTAATTCAAATTTAATTCCTCCAATCAATAATTAATGCAAGGATCCACATACATCGAATGTGGACACCCTTTCCCTCCTTCCTTTGGCCGGCCCCTCTTCCTCTCTCTCATCTAATTAATAGGCCCATTAATGCTCCCCCAATTAAGCCTTCAATTCCACCAATTACTTCCACCTCTATGGCTAAATTAATTTCAGTATTTTGAATTATTTTCCTCCTAATTTCAAAATTCAAAACCTAAAATTAAGACCCCCCTCCCTTCGTACTACATCAGTTTGATATCATAGCATGGTTGCTCACCCGGAATGCGAACTCGATGGAATCGAGCTCTTTTTCACCCCGGGAGAATGATGCGGACATCCAACTGTCCATACCTATCCGAGGAGGAGCTGAAGATCGACGGTCGTGATCATCTCACGTTATCTTAAATTTTTATTTGTAATTTTTACTTTAATTATGAATTTTTCATTTTTACTTATGGGTCTAGTCTTATGTAAGCCCTAGGGCATGATCATCTTATTTTAGTTTCTTTTATTTCTGGGGCCTATATATAGGGGCCCTTGCTATTATAATGGCATGATGGAGTTTTAATAAAATTTTGTTCCGCACTTTTGTTCCTTGGAAGGACTTAGGGGAAATCCCTATGGGAGGGAATCATAGTTTCCACCAGCCACAGAATGGGTCCGGGCTCGTGGCTTGAAATCCCTTGATGAAGGGCAACGCATCACCCACCAACTGTAAGAAGCATCCGGGTTCGTGGCTTTATCTCTTCCAAATTCCATTTCCCTCCTCCTCCAAGCCGCTGACCAACACCCCCTCTTTTCCCCAAATCGCCGACCGACCCCATGTCCTTTCCCCAATCCGTCGGCCTCCTCCCTTCCCCCTTCTTTGCCTCCAACAAAAAAATAAATTGTATTGAATACTTTCCTATTTAATCCTTTCTAAACTTGGAAAGTTTTCAAAATTCAAATTCAAAATTTTTTGAATTTAAATTCTTTCCTAAAATAAGTTGACTTATTTTGGAAACCTCCCCAATCTCCTCAATCTGGAATTAATTAGAGATTCCCCTCTAATCCTCTTTTCCTAATTAATGTCTTATGTTTGAAAAGGATTTCAAATCTCCATTAATGTCCCCCTTACATGGCCGGACCCCTTGGTCCCTTACATTCATTACTTTCCTAAATTATCCCGCTATTGATTTGGAAAGTTTTTGAAATTCAAATTCAAAGAAATTTGAATTTCGAATTCTTTCCTAATTAATATTTCATATTTTAGGAAGTTTTTCGATTACCACAAATCTGAAATTAATTCATATTTAATTCCCTCAATCAATAATTAATGCAAAGACCCACATACATCAAATGTGGACACCCATTCTCTCCTCTTGGTCGGCCCCTCTTCCTCTCTCTCATATAATGAATAGGCCCATTAATGCTCCCCCAATTAAGCTTTCAATTCCACCAATTACTACCACCTCTATGGCTAAATTAATTTTAGCATTTTGAATTGTTTCCCTCCAAATTCAAAATTCAAAACCTGAAATTAAGACCCCCCTCTCTCTTTGTTCTACATCAAATAATATCTCGCCTTAGTGAGGCCGTAGGAACAAGTGGGCTATAAGATCGCAAGGACACAAGATCGACATAGAGACTTTAACTTTTTGAGTGAGGGGATGCCCAAAGATTGTGAGCATGAGGATGCTAGAAGGTTGCAATGTGAGCCAAGGTCATAAGGGTGGCAAGGTCATGAGGCACAATGAATGTTAAATTTGATCGAAAGTAAATTTCATATTAATAAAAAAATGAATTATTCGAGGTATTCAAAACCCCTTAACAAAATACACTGAATTTATTACTCACTCAATTAGTATACTCAAAATACCAACAACAAAATAATTCTTTAAATTTTCCTTGATATTTTATAATGTAAAGAGATGGAAGGAATTATAACAAGTTAACTGCAATTAACACTCTTACTTTGAGTTTTTAATTTTGTAATTGATCCCAATTTTATCCGACAAAATTTTAGGGTTTTATATTTTTTCTTTGAAATGTCCACAACTCAGTACTTTTTTTTTTTTTTTTTTTCTGTTGCTCACTCTTTTATCTTGTTGAGCAAAGCCCACACAACAAGGTTAAGAACAACTCCCTACATGTGACTGCTACTTTGAATTCAATTATGGAGCTTCCTTTTACTTGAACATTTAGGATCTATTTGAGAAACCTTTCTCACTGCTTTATTTTTTAAACAACAACTATAATTTCATTTGGCTATGCCTTTTGCTACTTTTTCACCACCTTTCACAAATTTAAGTGGTGGAAAGTTGCTTTTTGCAATTAAACTAGCTAAATTAGTTTTCTTATAGTAACTTTACAATCAACTTTATAAAATGTTATAGTCGTCCCAACAAAATCTTAAACTACTGCACACCGCTACATCTAATTACAGCTAAAAATAATTTTGAAAAATTCATAATCATTTGAATTTAAAAAAAGAGTAAGATTCATAAGTACTGAGGTAATCAAGCTGTCAATATCATACACAAAGTTGAACATCTCTATATACTACTAGAAAAACAACCTACAGATTGCTAACTTTAATAATAAGGATTGAAGGATTCGAAAACTAAATGCCACACATACGACGACTCCAAATCTATAATCTTTTGAAGGAGAATGAAATCCTTAATTACTTAAGGCAATCAAGCAGCTATTCTCATGCAGAAATATGCTTGACAATGCTCTATACTACTTCAGCTCGGTTTGGGACAGCTTTCATACTGCTTTTTAGGACGACTTTTTAGTTAAAAAATTTTTAATTCAAAATTTTTTTTACTAAAAAATTGTTTTAAAAAGCAATAAAAAAATTATCCCAAATGAAACATTCATTAACAATCTACACATTGCTATTTAACCATCAAGCAAAAGGGGCCATGGAGAACTACAGCCTCCAGGCCCAAATCCAACTATCTAATATCAAAGTCATGTAGGGGGCATAGCCCAGCTTACAAGTTTTGACTTACGATTTTTAAGTTACAAATGAGATACGTAATGGGCGGCTGAATAGACAAAAGCTTGGGCAGTAATACTCAGCTGAATAAGGAATAACAATAACAATAATTATTCTCTATTGATTAAGCCTGTAGCTTCTTCCACGAAATGCAACCCCTGCATGTGGGTTGGGCTGCACCGGGCTGTTCATTTGGGCTCCTTCCCCCCAGTAAGCAGCAAACTTGTGGCTACCAGCGTATGAGAGGTCAAGGTTTTCAAATGAAAATAATAATAATGATAAAATGCTGGTAAAAATGAATTCTTTATTTAATTCGTTTTCATATTTGATATGTTTGAGATATAATTTTATTTTTATTTAATTTTAAATAAATTGATTTACGTGAGGATAGCTGACAGAACAAGATAGCTTGCAGTAGGAAATAGTGAAAGTCGAAGAGGTTGATACGTAGTGGCTGATGGTGGCGGTTGGAGGTGGTAGCTAAAGGTGGCCGTTGGCAATGGCTGGAGGTGATAGCCAGTGCTGTCCAGAGCTGGCAACTAGATGTGCCGTTCGGTGGTGAAGATCATTATTTTTAAAAACATATTAAAAAAATTGTGTTTTAGCTTTTCTTAAAACAACTTAATTTATTTTTAAAAATAAAAATAAAAATATGCATAAAATAAACTAAGCAAATATGTTTTTAAAAAATAAAAGCAAAAAATTTAAAAACAAAGTAATCCCAAACAACCCCCTACATAAAACAAAGTATCCAATTTTCAGTAAAAAATGCTTAAAAGGATACACCAATAGAGGAGTTTTCAGTATGTTCTTTCTTCCAGATAGAGGGTAAAGCACTGCAAGAAAATAGTAAAGATGCCCAGCCAAAATACCCATGATATCAGGTTTTAGGGGAACACCAAATATCAAGTCCAGTGCCAGCATTGCCCATGGCAGGTATATACCCTTTCAACCAAAAAAAAAATGTTAAATCTCTCAAATTCAATAACCTGTAGCTTACAAAGAAAACTGCTCTTCATCTTAATGGCTACAGATTGTAAACAAATCTTCCCACAAATTATTTGGATTGAGTTTCATTAATTTCTTTCAATTTCCTTCAATCCAACAAAGGATTTGGTTGGATTGCTATTCAAATAAACCAATCAAATATGTAAATTTTCTTTTACCTTTATTGTGACTACACCAGATATGCTGATTCTTGAATCTGGCACCTCCCTGGACCAAACATAGAGGTTCAGGAAGACCAGAGATGGTCCTAATGTGGGATATTGATACTCTGGGACTGAGTCTGTCCTCCAAAAATAAACCGTTGGAATTAAATCAAACACCTGCCAGTAAAAGGCTTCATTGTGATGTATATAAGAGAAGATGCATATGAGAAGATAATATTAAAAGAAAAAGAGAGAGTATAATTTTTAATCTCATATATGTTAGGTAAACAAATTTGTTTATTCAGAAATATTAAGTTGTTAGTTTTAATTATGGGGAAAAATTGATTTGATTAGTTTTTTTATTAAATTAAGCTTTATGTTATACATAGAGTTCATTTGATTGCTAGAAATTAGAATGCACGTTACGAAAAAAAAGTCAATATTATTAGAATTATCATTTACAGTTTATTTGAGATGTCTGCAATATCTTATAAAGTTAGTTGTGAAGTTGTTATGGAGAAAGAAACATAGCTACTCTGGTTGCGAAAAATAACTGTTCACCACAAAAATTTCTAAAAATTAGTAAGAAATCAGGAAAAAAAATAGTAGTCAAATGAAAATATAATTGTTGTATGAAAAATAAAACAAGAAAAAAAAACTATCATAAAAACAGACCCTTTATTGGATCTTATTAGCAATTAAAATTAACTTTGTACTCCATGAACTCTATCAAAATTCTTTTAAATATAATTATATCCACATAAAATAAGTGAATATGAAATCATTTTCTCAATATATAGTGCTTATATAGTGCTTTCTAACCTCAAGCAATGTAATGAATCTATGGAGCAAAAGGATCAATATTGATCATGGCTTGAGTCAAATATGTCTAAAAAATATTTTATTCAAGTGCTCTTCAAGCCAAAAACAAATTCAATTTTTATTATTTTTTAAAGATAAATTTTTAATAAACCTGTTGATTCCAATTCAAATTCAATTAAAATAATAAACAAATCTGATCTTCAATCCAACTTTTAGGCTTCATTTAGAATAGCTTTTTTACGGCTTTTTAAAGCAATTTTTTAGTAAAAAATTATAAATGTTATACAAAAAAATTACTTTAAAAAACAGTAAAAAAATCATCTCAAACGGAGCCTTAGTCATTCTCAGTACAAGAAAAGTAAGGGCTTTACCAAAAGAGAGAGTGCTCCAAAGATCATCATCCATAGAAAATCAGCAGTTCTTTGATTAAAGGCCCCTTTCTCCAGGAGAACTCCATACCTTGCTCTGTAAACTTAATAGGATTAAACCTTGCTATGAGATTTCAATTACGGCTCAATTGCTTCATTGAAGTTGGAAAACTTATTTTCAAAAATAATAAAAATTATTAAATTCATAATTTAATTGGATATAGTTAAGCACTATTATTATTTTCTAATTTAAGAAATCAAATCAAAATTCTTTAAAAATTGATGATTTTATTTTTACAAAACAAATTATTAAACAAAAAATTAAAATCATTAATTTTTAAATATACTTTTTTTACAAGCAACCAAATACGAGTAAATCTAACTTCAAGAAATTCTTTTTTTTTTTTGGTCTAAACAATATTTGAAGAAGCATGACAAAAGTTTTTTATAAAAATATGATGAAGAGTTTGCTTGGGACAGCTTTTCAGTTGCTTTGTATTTCAAATAGTAATCACAAATTTATTTGACCACTACTTTATCTTTATTTTAAAAAATTTATGTGATAGAAACTACTTTTCGCAATCAAAGTAGCTAAGTAATTTTCCTCACAGGAACTTCACAATCTACTTCATAAAATGTTTCCATTGTCTCTAAAATAGGGGCGGAACCAGCCTTAATTTTCAGTGGGGGCTAACTAATAAGTAAAAGGTATAGATTTTTTTTTTTTCATAAATATCTTTACAACCTATTTGTTCCGGGGGTGCTACCCCTCGACCCCTATTTGTTCATATCCTTGATCATTGTACACTTTACAAATATGTCGGGGATCCAAGGAGGCAGTGCCCCTAGCGGGGTTCGACCTACCCGACAGGTTGGGGGGTCAAGGGGCAACGCCCCTGAAACAAATTTTGGTTGTAAGGATCGGATAGTTTTAGATTCTCTTTACTATTTCTCTTTGTATTTGGTTTATCATATAATAATTTTTTTTTCGGGGAAAGGGGGAGATAAATTACCTAAAGAATCATATAATAACTTTTTTTTTAGGTGAGGGGCAATTGCACCCCCCGGGCTTAAGGTGGATCCACCCCTGCCCTAAAAGACTTTAAATCGTTATTTTTAGTATTGAAAACTTATAATCGCAAAAATGTTTGTTATATTTTTTAACAATATGGATAAAACTTAAAAAAAAAACTGTCTAAAAGATAATTTAGTTGTACATTTAAAAAGCATAAAGAATAATTAATAATTAACTATATCAACTAAAAAATGATCATAACTTAAAATTTAATGGGAGATCGAGAGAGATGGCATGCTGATATTACAGAAATAAAATACTTTCTTACAGCATCACAAATCGCAAACCAAAATATACTGAAAATGGACCGAGGAAGAAGAAATTTGTAATAAGCCTCCAAATCTGTATTATCAGAAAACAATACATCAGGTGCATATTTTAACAAAAAACGTACAAACCCTATAGATACTGCAAATGTTACCTGAAACTTTTTAAGAAGGAGCTCATATGATAACAGAATAAAACGAACGTCAAATAAGTTTAAATAAGCAGCTGCAGTGGTCATAAGACACAGAACTCCATAGGCCTTCGTCACTGGTGGAAGTGATCTATAATATCTGAAAGATTTATCAAAGATATTAAACAGCAAGTAAGATAATTGAAACCTGTTAACAAAGAGGAGAGAGAGACTGCAGATGACATACTCGCCTGGAGTGGACATCGAGGAATGAAGAGAAGGGTGGTGGTAACAGCGATGAATAGCAGTAGGCGCGCGATCTATCAGAGGCTGCGTCTTCTTTTTGTGTTCTTTTCAAGGGTGAAGAGGCTGAGATTTACACCTTTTTTATCTTATTTTCCAACCGGGGAGGATGTGGAAGAAGCCCAAATGAGCAAAGCGTTGAAATGTCGTCTTGCCAGCGATGTGACCGAGAAGACTGACTTTGAGGTCGTTCGGTCAAGGTCTATACCGGCGGGAAGCAAGGTGTAATAATTTAGTATTACAAGTCGATCATCACAAATTTTATTAATGTTTATATCGTATGACAGTTTCAAAGCTGTATTTATGTAATTTCATTCATATACTGTTAGGTGAGCTGCGAAGATTAAAAAGAAGTAAATGGTGATTCTGAAGATAGCAAATTTAGGGGTGCCAGGTTCGGGTCCAATCTGAGTTGACCCAGGTCTAGATGGGTTGATCCTAATCCGACCCAGTTTTGCAAACGGGTCAGGATTGTCAACCTGGACCTGACCAATGCGGATTACCGGGTTGACCCAACCCAACCCGCACAAGTTAGGATTCGCGAAGTCGAAACCTGCATTTGCGCGCTACAGGAGCCAGGCAAACTCACGAGACGCGGCAACGGCTACTGGACAGCGCGGACGGGACGAAGTCGACCAGACGTCAGCAGCACCGACCAGGCAGGCCAGCACGGACGGGACGGCGGCAATGACACCAACCCTTGGCACTCGACCAGACGTCATCACGTCAGACGCGATAACTCGACGAGACGAGGTCAAGGCGGATGGGACGGTGGCAGTGGCATAGGCATAGGCCAACGTGGATGTGACTCACGCATGATGTTCCCGGGTTTATTCCGTGTTGATTTCGGGTTTCCGGGTCAACCTGACCGGACCCATTTTATAAATGGGTCGAAATCTCGAACTTGAATCTGACCCGTATGGCAAACGGGTTGACCCAAACCCGAAATTTTCTGGGTGGGGTCCGGTTCAGGTTTCGGGTCGGGTCAGATTTTGACACCTCTAGGTAGGGCTGTCAACATTTGATCCTACCCGAAAATCTAATCCGAAATTGACCCAAATTTTTTTGGTTCGGGTCGACCCATTTAAATAATGGGTTGGGTTATGGTTTGGATTATCGACCTTTTTAGTTTTTCGGGTCGGGTTCAGGTCAACCCGAAAACCTAACAGTTACCTGAATTGACCTGTACTTTTTTATTAGTAAATAGCGAGCGTCAAGCGGGCAGCGCTGCAGTGGCATTTTTCGTTCGTTCCGTGACTTCTGTCTAGGGTTTCTTTTCTCACTTTCTCAGTTTCTCTCCGGTGCTGGAGCTCTCGTCGAGTCGTTAGTCGTCGGCGCGACGGCGTCCTCGCTTACGTTCCGGTTCCATCGTATCCCTATTCCCTTCAACCTTCATGCATGGCTTCATTCCTCTTCTAATTCCACCTACCTTCCTTGCTATTGTGTGTTGTGTGCGATCATAAATGGATAAACCATACGTTCTCCTCCCCTATTAGTCGTCGCAGCCTCAACTCTCAAGCAAAATTACACTGTTTGTAACTAGTTTCTATTACCATTTTTTGATATTTTAGAAGATGAAGGTGTTGAGATTTTGTGTTGTTAAATTGTTATTCACTTATTCTCTGCTAGGGTGTTGAGATTTTTATTTTTAATAATTTACATGGTTATTTAAGACGCCATTTTTAGAAGCACTAAAGCTGTTAGATTCTTCTCGGCTAGGGTTTTAAAAATTTGTGTGGTTATTGGTTATTTTGTGCGATTATTGTCGGCTAGGGTGTTCAAAATGTGGTTATTATTGTCTCTACTTAGGCTGGTTTGTACTTTTGCAGATGCCAGAAGCACTAAGGCAGTTAGGGCATCATATTTTTTTTAATTTTCATTTGGTTATTGACTCATTGACGATTAGGGCATCATATTTTTTTCCATTTTACATCCACCCCTTTAAGATGTTCAAGTGTTAAATGAAAATATTTTTTAGTTCACTTCATATCAAAAATTTCCAAATTTACTTTGTCTTTTGGTTCCAATTTGACAAGCAAGAAATATTTAAATTTTCGCATTGTAATGTCTTCTAATATTTTTTATAGATGGAGGGTTCTAATACCATTCCTGATAATTTTTGTTCTGATGAAAATAAACAAGTTGTGCCATATGAAAATGTGGTAGAGCCATGTAACATTGAATGTAACGAGGGAGGGGCAGTTGCTAAAAAGCGGAGAAGAATGACTTTGGTTGTTTGGGGTTACTTTGAGATGTTGCCTAATCCAAAAGATGGTAAGCAAATGTGTAAATGCAAGAAATGTGACGTGACATATTTCTATGATAGCAAAAATGGCACTGCTAATCTAAGATGATACTTGGAAAATTGTAAGAAAGGAAATATGTGTGATATTGGACAACTCATTTTACAAACAAACTCTGAATCATCCATTTTTATGACTGATAGTAAGTTTGATCAGTCAGAATTTTGTGACCTATTTACTGCATGTATCATTATGACTGTTGCATTTTTGCTGTTTGATTATGTTGGATCATTTAGCATTTTCATTTGTTGAATCATGAACTTGCTGCTTGAGTTCTTATTTACTCTTTAGTTCACTAAAGTTGTTGTTGAAATTCGGTTTTGTAATTTGGTTCCTAGTTTTTTTTTGTGGTCTATTTCTACTGTTCAGTTGCTGGCTGCTGCTTTCTGTTTTTTGAAGTTGAAATGCAAGGAAAAGTACTGAAATGAGGAATTGAGGTTTTATGTGGGTTTACACTTTACAAGCCATGAACTTGCTGTTGCATTTTTGCTTTGTGTGGGTTTGCTGCTTTCTGAAGTTCTATTTCATTGATAAGTTGATTTTTGTGATTACACCATTTCTCTATTTGAGGAATTGAATTGAGACTTGGGATTGGTGGGTTGATGATTCATTGATTCTTAGAAGTTCACTATTTAATTGTTGTTCGGTTGCTAGCTGTTGACTGTTGTCATTTGCTCATATTCATATATTATATGTGGTTTTATGAAGCGATGATGATTAACCTTCTAAAATGAAAGTGGTCGCTGGGAATCGTATAAGTGTAAGTGCTTATGTGCTATTACAATTTACAATCATGTGACATTTATATTATCTTAGAAATTAGAATGAGCAGATACTATCTTATATTCTTATTCAAAGAACAGATATTAAGTTAATACAAATTGTTACCTTGGATGGTATTTTGTTAATATTGTTTAAACTTACATCTTACATCGCAATGACCTCATTATATGATTAATGATTTGGAGGGTTTAATCTGAGCAATATATTATTATATATTATATATTAAAGTTTGCCACCTATATAATTGATTTTGTTGCAGTTAAATCAATATCATCATTGAAGTCTGAAGACAGTAGAGAGTAGACAACCAGACAGGCCATTGAAGATTTGAAGCCGTTATTTTGAGGAGCATTTCATCAAATCATCATAGTATAAATTGTTATTTTCAAATTTAGATTTATTATAAACTCTTTTGTAGTTTATAAATTGAATTGAGTTTGTAATTGAAATGATCAATTGAGTTGTAACCTGTAAGTGATTTGATAGATTTGTAAATGAGTTGAGTTTATAATTTAGTTATTTAAATGAGCAATTTAGTTATTGTTTAATTGTTTTCAAATTTACATTTGCTCATATAGTCATTTTTTTCTGCAATTCTAATATGATTTACTGTACATCCGGTTTTATCTGGTCAGGTCGGCTTGACCAGAACCCGAAACGGGTCGGGTTCGGGTCACAAAAATTGATCTATTTGTAAAAACGGGTCGGGTTGACCCGAACCCGAATATTGCCGAATCAGTTCCGAATTCGACCCGAACCCGACCCGTGACCCAAAATTAACACCCCTACCCCTAGGCAATATTATGAGATGTCATACTTACAGTGAGATACGATTGAATTAAAAAAAAAAAAGATCTTCATTGGGGATATCGAAGAAGAACTCAATAGGATGGTATCAAAAGTAGATCATAGTGATTTTTATGTGAGGGACATTAGGAGAGATTAAGAAGAAAAAACTAAGACGAGAGTAAAGACAAATGTACCATTTTATGCCTCGGCCATTCGAAATCACTTTAAATCCAACGATCGAAAATTTATTTGGTAGGATTTAAAGTAAATATAGTCTAAATCATGTATAAAAACTGGATATCAAACAAGACCTAGGTGATGTGATATATCAGTCATGGTCGACAAAGAAAAAATATGTGGAATGGGATACTCATTGAGGGCATCTCCAACCCAAAAATTCATTTTCCACTTCAAAATAAAGTAACTCATTTTCAACCTAATTCTATTTCATAACATCAAAAAAGTATTGTTGCGGACTCAAATATACGCGGCGATAAAATTTAAATTTCCGTCTCAGCGTTGTACGTATATCCAGCACACAAACAGAAGAATAAAAGAACACCAGGATTTTTACGTGGAAAGCCCTGAAAAAGGGAAAAACCACGGGGCCACGCCCAGTTGAAAGAGTTCCACTAGTGTTGTTTGAAATACACGAGGCTGATTCATCCTTTAAATTCAGGACGATCAGATTACAATGAGTATCAGTTACAAGGCCAAGCAGGGTTTCGACGTCACTCGGGTGTCCGGCAGAATTCCGGCGTCGCTTGGAAAGAAGTCTGGCGTCACTCGAGCGTCGGGTAGAATTCTGGCGTCGGGCAGAATTCCGAGGTTGCTCCCGTGTCGGGCAGAGCTCTGGCGTCCCTCGGGCGCCTGGTGGTGCTTCGGTGGTGTTCCGGCGGTGTTCCGGCGGTGGTCGAGGAGGTGCTGTTCCCTCCTAGGCTTCTCTTCTCTTCCTTCTCTTCTTCTCTTCTTGGCTTGGGTCCCTTCTTAAGAGAAATGAGGGGCTATTTATAGTTTTTCTGGAGTGGCATAGCCCGTAAATATGTGAGGGATCAGGGGCAAATACGGAGTGATCCGGATGAACGGTTGATATTGAATCCCTTGATCATGAACCGTTTATCGAGGATTTGAAGGTCTTAATGATATCAGAATTCTACGATCTTGGGCTCGTTGGATTCGTCTCGTTGAGACGCTCGATTCGATTATAAGTTCGTCAAAATCGGAGACCGTTTGGTAACTCAAATAGCTGTTTGATGCTTCCAACAGCGCTTCGGGTACTTGATTTAGACTCACTTGGGCTCGGATTGAGTCGAATTTGGTGTCGTTGGATTCGTATTTCCGAGACGCTCAGTTCGACTATAAGTTTGCTGAAATCGGAGTTTAAATGGTCTCCGAAATAATTTTTGAAGTTTCCAACTTGAGTTTTTCCTCGAGATTCGTGCCCGATCAAGATGATTTTTTGGCGATATATCAGTTGCCCCCCTATTTTCGGACGTCGAAGCTCCACGAGTCCGAAAATACTTGTTCCGATATTTTACATTGGTCGAATCGCAAAAAATTGCATTCCAAAAATTAAATGTTTGCTCGAACCCAACCATAGAGGCCCCTTTGAGCTCCGAAAGTATCAAAATTGAGTCCGGAACATCGAAAAACGTATCTGGGGACCCCAAAAACGTCGAATTTGGACTGTCCGGGCCCGAAATCGGAGCTCGGGAACGCGTAGGCGACCGAACCGGCCGGCCGGCCGCCGCCGCCCGCGCCAACCGGCGCGCCCGCGCGCGGAACCGCGCGGTTAATTTTTAAAAAATATATTTTTTTTAAAAATGTGGGTCCCACATGGGATTAAAAAATCCCAAAAAATCCAAAAAATTCCGAAAAAATTCCGAAAAATTCAGAAAAATTCGAAATTTCTTCTAGAAGCCCTCTCCCTCCAATTTTTAAATATTTCCCCCCCTTTTTCTTCAATAACTTCCTCTCTTTTTATCCTATAAATACACCCATTGGGGTAGGGGTCAAAATGCTCCTTTCTTCCTCCTCTCCTGGCCTTCTAGCTTTTGGCATTCTGAGGCTTTCCGCTGTTTTCAAGTAGGTGACTTTCCCTACTTGATTCGGCGCCCCTCCTTTTGCGCAGAAGTTAGCGGCTTTCCCCCTTCCTCCCTCCGTTTTTCCTCCCTTTTTCTTCCTACTTCGGAGGCTTTCTGCAGTCTTTCGTAGGTGATTTTTCCTACTTAGATTTGCGCCCCTCTTTAGTAAAGGAAGCAAAACGGGTGATCCTGCCTCCTCAAAAATTCCTTCAGAAGACCGTCCTGCGCAACGATCTGAAGTTCCAAAGAGGACCCAAAAGGCGCCGAAGGCTGACGATGTGATTTCTACCGTCACTGAGGACTCTTTCATCTCATTTAGGAAAAAATTTCATTTTCCTAATGATTTGGTGATGAAGGTGCCGGCCAGAACTGATCGTGCCTGCTTCCCTCCCCCTGGATATGTGACGGTGTATGAATTTAGTCTGCGAGCGGGACTACGATTTTCTCCTTCCTCCGAACTGATCGACATTCTGACGATTTGTGGGGTATGCTTGTCTCAATTTTCCTACAGAGCAATGTCGATCGTGATGGGCCTGATCGTGCTTTTCAGAGACCGTGGAGTGGTACTTTCCTCAGAGTGCCTTTCTCGGATGGGGCGTCTTTTTAGCGATGCGCAGGGACGTATTTCATTCAGGTCCAAGTGGTTGGACATCCGCACTCGAGACCCCTCGAAAGGTTGGATCAGCAACTTCTTTTATGTGCAGAATGATTGGGGTCTTCAGGAGAAGTGGGGGAAGTTGAAAGAGCTACCTGTCCCCCTTCACATCGGAGCAGAAGATTTGCTGAGGATACTCAAACTCCCTGATTTGGATGCTCTACACTACGAGGTGCGTTACTTGAGTAGATATGTAGATGAGGAGTACTTGTTTAAGGTCGGATTATCTACTCAAGCAGGGAGATCACATGCTCAAATGTTGAAGAAGTCTGCTAGAGTTCCAGAAGTGGTCCTCCAAAAGAACCACTCCAAGTGACCAAGGAGCGAGGATGGTTTGCAGGCATCGAGGAAGAAGAGGGCAGAAGAAGTTTTGACAGTTGTAGCAAAGGTCCCCGAGCTTCTCCATCCAAGTCATATATTCCAGAGGATGTGCTAAACCATCAGTGCATCGGTCGCCGACGGGCTGAGGAGTTGGTGAGTTCTCTTTTACTTCTTCTCCTTTTTTACATTTCTTAAGGAATATATTTCTGATATTTTTCTTGTCTCAGTATTCTGATTTCAAGCTTGAGATGACCAAGACTCTGAACGATTGGAACAAAGAGTTTGTAAAGGTTAAATACCTTCAGGGAGAGTACAAGAAGAAATATGACAGTAAAGTGAAGGAGATGAAGGTGGTGGAGGATCAGCTTGAGGGGTGTAGAACAGAGTTGGCGAACAAGATCACTTCAGTCTCTTCTCAGAATGAACGGATGGATCGTCTGCATATAGAGTTGGTGGAGGCACAAGCGACGATCAAGCAGCAAAAAAAGGCTCAGCATGTCCTTGAGGCTGAGAATGAGAGGCTTCAGAGTGTACTGTCCGAGAAGGAGGTTCAGCAGTTGCCGTCAGCCGTTATTGAAGAGTTCAAGAAATCTTATGCTTTCAAGATCATTATTGAAGACCACATTCAGGAGGCTCGCAGTCATATTTATGACGTGGAGGTGAAGGCCTTGGAGGTAGAGTGCGTAGAGGATGGCTTCATCAGGGGCTTCATGAAGGGTGTTCGGACAGTACATCGCAAGACTGGAGCAGAGATAGAGGAACTGACTCCCAGCCAGGCTTCTGGTGATGCTTCTTCAGACTCTGGTGGTGAAGAGCTGGAGAGTGAGTTGCAGCGAGCTTTTGCCTTAGAGGAGGACGAGGATGACGTTGAGATTCTGTAGGATGTTTTGTATCACTTTAATTTCTTTCTAGTGATTGTATATATGCTCGATGTTAATGTTTCTATCTGGTGTACTTGATGTTCAGTGATATATAAAGATGTTGTTGATGTTCTTTTCTCACATGCGAATGAAATTCACTTAGTTTTACTTCAGTTTGGATTTTAGTGAGCTCTCTTTTGACTTGAACAAAATATGAGGCATCCCTTTCTTTAAAGATTTTGATCTATCCGGGGTTATTAGTGAAAGCATTTTCTTGATACCCTTAACCTGTCCGGAAAAAGGTCAGATCAACTCCCTTTGGGATTGATCACCAAATGATTTTGATATTCAAGATATCCTCCTAGGATACTTGACCTATCCGAGGTTGTTAGTCAAAGCCTTTGCTTGATGACATTAACCTGTGCGGAAGAGGTCGGATCAAATCCCCCTGGGATTGATCATTCAGTGATTGAGATACAATATAGATTGCGTACTTCTCGAATCACAGAAAAAGAGTTTGGAGAGAAGAAACATTAGCATGACAAAGTGAATATCATATTGCTTCGTAATATGAGATAGCAGTTCCCTAGAATAACTTACGGATACAAGAAAAAAGTTCTTCTATAATCAACACATAAGGGATGTACGAAAAACTTTATAACATGACTACATGAGAAGATAAAATATAAGACAAACATAACACATAGACAGATAGCAGTATCAACTCCTACTGATAATATTTACGAAGATTGCCCACGTTCCAAGTTCGGGGAAGCATTTTTCCACCAGCATCCTTCAGTTTGAAGGTTCCAGGCTTGACCATAGCCGCTACCAAATAAGGACCCTCCCAGAGGGGGGAGAGCTTATTTCGCTGAGGACCTTTTCCAGCGACTTCAATGCTTCGTAGTACTAAGTCCCCAATAGTGATAGGGCGAGGTTTCACCCTTCGATTGTAGTGACAGGTAACTCTTTGGTGGTATGCAGCGGTTCTGAGTGAGGCTTCATCTCTTACTTCTGGGAGGAGATCCAAATTTGCTCTAAGCTTCTCCTCATTACTTTTGAATCGAAAGTCTGAACTCTGTGGCTAGGAACTCCGATATCAACCGGTATGACTGCTTCTGTACCAAAGCAAAGGTTATATGGGGTTTCCCCTGTAGGAGTTCTAGCGGTGGTCCGATAAGCCTAGAGGACATTGGGGAGTTCTTCGGCCCATTGCCCCCCAGCCTTCCCTAGACGTGTCTTCAGCCCTTTCAGGATTGTTCGGTTTGTAACCTCTGTTTGCCCATTAGTTTGAGGATGGGCAACAGCTGTGTGAATGAGCTGAATATGAAAATCCCTACAAAAAGATGTAAAGATCTTCCCGGTGAACTGTGTCCCGTTATCAGTGACGATTTTTGCAGGAATGCCAAAGCGACATATTATGTTCTTCCATAAAAATTGCTTGGCATTTGCTTTAGTAATCTTCGCCAAAGGTTCTGCCTCCACCCATTTGGTGAAGTAATCTACAGCCAAAATAATGAATTTTCGCTGTCCAGTTGCTATAGGAAAAGGTCTCATTATATCAATCCCCCATTGGGCAAAAGGCCAGAGGCTTTGAAGGGATGCAAGCTCCAGAGTGGGTGTATGAGTGAGGTTAGAATGCAGTTGACAGTTTTCATACTTTCGTGTGAATTCAAGTGCATCCTATTTCATTATAGGCCAATAGAATCCCTGTCTCATGATCTTGTAAGCTAACGCTCTTCCTCCCAGATGTTCTCCACATACTCCTGAATGAACTTCCCGAAGCGCGTAATCAGCTTCTGATTGTGGGAGACACTTGAGGTACGGCCCAATGAAGGAGCGCTTATACAACTCGTTGCTGATAATGGTGAAATTTGCAGCTTGTCTCCGAAGTCGTATTGCAGCTATAGGATCTTAGGGTAGCACCCCATCTTTCAGAAAAGACAAGATGGGTTCGATCCAAGACATCTCTCTTGGCTCGTCAATTGACTGTATGACCCATGGACCCTAAATGCTTGGAAAGTGGATTTTCTCGATACATCTTCTCTTATAGATGTCCCCCGTTGTTGATGTAGCAAGTTTAGAAAGAGCGTCTGCTCTTGCATTTTGTTCTCGGAGGATATGTATGATTTGATGCTCCCCTATACGGGCTAAGAGTAGCTTCACAATGCTACAATATTGAGCCAATTGTGGGTTGTGAATATCAAAATCCCCCTCCACCTGAGAGGCGACTAGTTGGGAATCAATGTGGGCTATTAGGTTCTGGACTTCACAGTCAATTGCTAGTCTCAACCCAGCAATAAGGGCCTCGTATTCTGCTATATTGTTGGTTGCCGGGAACTTGAGTCAAAGCCCGTACTCAAGGGTAACCTTCTGTGGAGAGATTAATAAAATTCCAGCCCCAGCCCCAGAACTCCTTGAAGCTCCATCGACGTACAACGTCCAGCATGGAGAAGAAGGTGAAGCACTCGGTTGTATATCAGATACTGGAACGGTGCATTCAACTACGAAATCTGCTAGTGCTTGAGATTTAATATCAGGTCTAGGCAAGTAGTGGATATCAAATTCTCCCAGTTCTACAGACCACTTAACAAGCCTGCCTGATGCTTCTGGCTTTTGCAGAATGCTTTTTAGCGGCAGATTCGTGTAAACTCCAATTGAATGGGCTTGAAAGTAAGGGCGTAGTTTTCTGGCGGAATAAACTAACGCCAATGCTGTCTTATCTGCCAAAGGATAACATCCCTCTACTTCAGATAAAATCTTACAAACATAGTAGATAGGACGTTGTATAGCATTTTCTTCTCGGAGCAGAACCGAACTAATGGCTTGGATAGATACAGCCATATACAAATACAATCTCTCTCCTGGTATTAGTTTAGAAAGTAGTGGCGGGGATGCCAAATACTTTCGCAATTGTTCAAAGGCTTCTTGACATTCATCTGTCCATTGAAACCCAGAGCTACGAGCACCTCTAAGTATCTTGAAGAAGGGCAGATATTTGTCTCCTGAACGTGCCAGGAAACGAGATAGTGCCGCAATTCTCCCATTCAGCCTTTGGACCTCCTTGATGTTCTTTGGCGGCACCATGTCCCTTAGTGTCTTGATCTTCTCCGGATTGGCTTCGATTCCTCTATGGGTTACTATAAACCCTAAAAACTTTCCAGAAGCGACTCCAAAAGCACATTTAGCGGGGTTGAGTCGTATATTATAATGCCTCAATAAGTGGAAACATTATTCCAGGTCAGAGATATGTTGGGTTTTTTCAAGACTTTTTACCAACATATCGTCTACGTATACCTCCATATTACGTCCAATGAGGCTTTTGAAAACCTTGTTCATGAGACGCTGATAAGTTGCTCCAGCATTTTTTAGCCCGAAGGGCATCACCCGGTAGCAGTACAATCCTTTGTCTGTTTGAAAAGCTGTTGCTTCTTCATCAGCAGGATTCATCTTTATTTGATTGTAGCCGGAGTAGGCATCCATAAAGCTCAACATCTGATGACCAGAGGTGGTATCAACTAACAGGTCGATGCGAGGGAGCGGAAAACTATCCTTTGGGCAAGCTTTGTTGAGATCAGTGTAATCTATACACATTCTCCAAGCTCCATTCCCCTTCCGTACCATGACAACATTTGCTAACCAAGTAGGATAGTGCACCTCTCGTATGAATCCGGCTTCTAAAAGTTTATCTACTTCTTGTTCAATTGCTTGCTGGCAATCTGGTGTAAAGTTTCTCTTCTTCTGGATAATCGGTTTGCACGTTGGATTGACTTTGAGGGAGTGAACGATCACTTCGGGGTCAATTCCAGGCATATCTGCTGGACTCCATGCAAAAATATCTTGATTTTCTCATAAAAAAGCTGTAAAGTCTTTCTTCTCATCATCTGAGAGAAGTGATCCAATTCGTAGTCTTTGAAGGATGCTCTTCAGATATAGATACAGTAGTAAGGTCTTCCACAGGGGAAGCTCTCTGAGGAATATCTTCGCTCCGCAGATCAAAGTCCTCGATGCTCAGGGTAATCGTTGGACGAGACTTGATCTGCCTAAGATAGCAAGTTTGCGCTATTTGCTGATCTCCACATACTACACCGACTCCTGATGGGGTATGGAACTTCAGCTTGAGGTGAGGAATGGATGCGATGATCCCAAAAATTGACTGGAGCGGCCTCCCGAAGATGGCGTTATAAGCTGATTCTGACTTTACCACGATGAATTGAATGGAGTGTGTAGTCTGTCGAGGAAATTCTCCAAGGACTACCGGGAGACTGATTATTCCTTCTGCTTGTACAGGTCGATTATCAAATCCATATAAAGGACCTGCAGCAGGTTAAAGTTTTTCTCTTGAGAGACCCATGTTGAGAAAAGTAGAGTAGAACAGTACATCTACGGAGCTTCCGTTGTCCACAAGAATTCTTTTGACCTTGTAACACGGGTCACCAATGCCTGCGTTTATGACAATCGGATCTTGATGGGGGGTTTTTACTCCTTCCAGGTCGGAATCATCAAATGTGATGGAGTGATCAATACGAGCCTTTTTTGGAGTTGGGTTTTCTTCCACAGTCAAAAAGACTTGGTCGGATAGTAAGGGGCCTCCTGCGATTGTTTCAATTTCGCCCACCGTTATCCGGTTATTCACTGGCTGCCTTTGTGATTGATTCTGCCCCCCAGTGGGACGAGCTTCTTCTCGGGTAGGTGGATTTCCAATAAATTGTCGAAGATAGCCCTGACGGATGAGTCTTTCAATCTCCTCCTTAAGTTGCCTACAGGACTCAGTAGTGTGGCCACGACTACGATGAAAGTGGCAGTACTGATCTTGGTTTCCTGTATTCGGCTTTAAAGGATGCGGCCACTTCACTTTGTCCTGATCTTGAATCGCCATCAACACATTTGCTCGAGAGGTGTTGAGCGGAGTGTACTCCTTCTCCTGTCGGGGTTCTTGTCGTGGCAATGGGGGTCTAGGAGGTAGATTGCTCTTCCCTTGCTTTTTCCATTGTGATGATGGATTATCCATCTCAGGTGCTCCCTTGTGCTTCCCAGTGGGTTGCTCGAACTATTTTTTGTGACCGTTTATTGCCTCATCTGCTGATATATGTGCTTCCACACGATGGATCAGATCGGCATATGAATGAACAGTATCGCGCATGAGTGCCGAATAGAATGGGCCACGACGAAGTCCTCCAAGAAAGACCCCTCTGAGCAATTCTGGGTCTACTCCTGGGATTTGTCGAGCCTCGATAGAAAATCGTCGAAAGTACTCTTTCAACGATTCTCCCTCGCTTTGACGAATCCCGGAAAGGTGAGAAGAATCCTTAGTAATTCTTCGGTTGGCTACGAACTGCTCGACAAACACCTTGGCCAATTTAACAAATGTGGGGATCGTTCCGGCTGGAAGTGAATAGTACCATGTTCGAGCTTGTCCTTTAAGAGTAGCAGGGAAAACCTGGCAAAGGAGTGCATCTGAAGCTCGTTGAATATGCATGATGGTCCTGTAATGGTCGATGTGCTCGTACGGGTCGGATGTCCCATCGTAGGATTCAATGCTTGGCAGCTTAAAGCCAGCCGGAATAGGGTGCTGAAGAATGGCTTCTGCCAGGGGTGACGACTCCTGGAAGTCCCACTGACGAAGAGGTTGCCTTATGCCTCCTGTAGGGAATTCCTCCCAGACTAATCGTCGCAATTCGTGGCGTAGGGCATTGCGAGGGAGCTCAGCAATGTGAGGTTAGGCTAGCTCCTCAGGGAGGTCTTGAGGAAGGTGAGATTGCTGACTTGCGTGTGGAGGATGGGTAGAACTTGCTGTATCAGCCAGCTCATTCTCTTGACGTGACTGCGAACGCCTCCTGGGTGGAGGAAGAGGATTCTCAGCCTTAAGATGTTCAATTTGAACAGCTTCGACACGGGGTGGATCTCGAGGGAGAAGAACCTCCTCCTGAGGTGTTAGGGTCGGCTGTCGAGTCTCTCGCAAGAGTTGTAGGATCTCGTTTTGAGATTCTTCCATCTTTCGAATTCTCTCTTCTAAGGAGGGTCCCGAGGTCCCTTCTCCATGTGTGTTTTGCCCCCCGGGGTATAAGGAGGCAGATATCGGGCGTCTATGATTCATAGACTGATTTCTGGACTGGTGGGAGTTGGAGCGAGAAGCTCCAATGATACGACTGCTGCGCCTGTTGACCATCGTAGCAATACTTGAAGTTGTGGGATGGAATTTTCCACAGACGGCGCCAAACTGTTGCGGACTCAAATATACGCGGCGATAGAATTTAAATTTCCGTCTCAGCATTGTACGTATATCCAACGCACAAACAGAAGAATAAAAGAACACTAGGATTTTTATGTGGAAAGCCCTGAAAAAGGGAAAAACCACGGGGCCACGCCCAGTTGAAAGAGTTCCACTAGTGTTGTTTGAAATACACGAGGCTGATTCATCCTTTAAATTCAGGATGATTAGATTACAATGAGTATCAGTTACAAGGCCAAGCAGGGTTTCGACGTCACTCGGGTGTCCGGCAGAATTCCGGCGTCGCTTGGAAAGAAGTCTGGCGTCACTCGGGCGTCGGGTAGAATTCTGGCGTCGGGCAGAATTTCGAGGTTGCTCCCGTGTCGGGCAGAGCTCCGGCGTTCCTCGGGCGCCTGGTGGTGCTTCGGTGGTGTTCCGGCGGTGTTCCGGCGGTGGTCGAGGAGGAGCTGTTCCCTCCTAGGCTTCTCTTCTCTTCCTTCTATTCTTCTCTTCTTGGCTTGGGTCCCTTCTTAAGAGAAATGAGGGGCTATTTATAGTTTTTCTGGAGTGGCATAGCCCGTAAATATGTGAGGGATCAGGGGCAAATACGGAGTGATCCGGATGAACGGTTGATATTGAATCCCTTGATTATGAACCGTTTATCGAGGATTTGAAGGTCTTAATGATATCAGAATTCTACGATCTTGGGCTCGTTGGATTCGTCTCGTCGAGACGCTCGATTCGACTATAAGTTCGTCAAAATCGGAGACCGTTTGGTAACTCAAATAGCTGTTTGATGCTTCCAACAGCGCTTCAGGTACTTGATTTGGACTCACTTGGGCTCGGATTGAGTCGAATTTGGTGTCGCCAAGACGCTCAGTTCGACTATAAGTTTGCTGAAATCGGAGTTTAAATGGTCTCTGAAATAATTTTTGAAGTTTCTAACTTGAGTTTTTCCTCGAGATTCGTGCCCGATCAAGATGATTTTTTGGCGATATATCAAGTATATTCTTTCTCCAACAAAAAATACATTTGTGAATAGTGCAACGTCAATATTAGAGTCGCAATATTCACGTCACAAGAATGAAATAGATTTTCATGTTCTGATAAAGCAGCTCGCGGACTGCAAACACAGGTCTAACGTTCAGTTGGAGATGACCTTATATGCAACAACTATGCCTACATTTATGATAAAAAGACATGATTTGATCCATTGAACAAAACAAGATATAATTGTGATATATAAATCAGAATTTCTCTTCAATCATTCTCTAATTCCCAAGTATATTCATGCACAAATGTGAAAAAGAAATAACATAACTCCTAAAATCTCACTGTAAGGGATAATTTGGTTGCAATTAGGATTTTGTAAAACCTGCAAATCTAAATTTAGCAAAACATGAAAAGATTAAATTATGAAATTATATAGCGTGAAAGTTTATGGTAATTTTTTTCATTATTTGTTTTAGAATTTAAGATTAAATTGTTCTTGCAAGGAGAATGCAAGAGGAAGCTGTGAAATGATCATATGAGGCAGTGTTATGATTAGACTAGAAGAAGATAGGAGAAGGGAGATCACCAACAAGAAGCTGGCTCTCAAATTTTGCGCTTTTTACAGTTATTAGTGTAATTAGTCTCTTTTTAAGTTCTCTTTAAGTTAATTTTCTAAATAATCATGTAAGCATTTTTTTGAGATAATTTTCTTATTATTTTATTTTTAAGATCATAATTATAGTTCTGTTTGGGCTATTATTTTTTTGTCTTATAAAAAAAATTATATTAAAAAGCTATTTTTTTATAACAGATTTTAAAATCTATTTTTTTTTTTTTTAATTATTTTCTTATGACAGTTTAAATTTTTTTTAATAAGAAGGTACAGTCATTCCTAAAAAATTTTAAATTAAATGCATCACATTTTTCGAAATAGAATATTGCTTCTAAGCTGTCTGTGAGTAGACGCAACAAGCCAATGAAATTATGGAAAGGTACAGTTATGAGTTCTGTATAAGATTTAACATTCGATGTATTCGTTGATTAATTCATGGTTGTTTGCACGTAGCATCACAGGCCATGTGAGTTGGGCGATTCTTTCGCACCGCGTTCTTTCTTTTGTCGGTGCTTATATTTCAGATGATGCTGTACAAGTTGGGGATAGATTTATATGCACAAATACGCTATAGGAGTTTAAACACAGCAGCTACACATTTTTATTTATTTATCTATTGAAATTGTAAAGTAATAAAAAACAGAGCAACACTAATTAATTGTGACTCCCATATTCAGCTCCTGCATCATATTCGTTTGGTCGGTAGGATCATAGTCGGGCGATGGAGGTCGGAGGGACTGTAGTCAGGTGACAGAGGTCGGAGGGACTATAGTCGAAGGGTAGCGGAGGTCGAAGGGACTATAGTCGACTGGCGATGAAGGTCGGAGGAACTGTAGGTAGCCGGCGATTGAGTTCAAAGGGACTGTAGTTGACGGGCGACGGAGGTTGGAGCTGTCACAATCCGACCCGATATGATCCAATATTGGACAGGTAACACCGTGTCCAATTGTAGCAAGATATAAACCTTAAGATCTAGTTGAAGTACTGAAATAAAACTTTCAATTTATATACTACGAAGAGTCACTACTGCATGTAATATAAAGCGAAAGACTACCGAACCTTAAAAATAATTTATATATATCATCCAAAAAATACATGTACAATATGAGATATCTACAACAACGCTTGGCAACTAAAAAATACAACTAAATAAAAGTCAAGCCTATAAAATAAAACTAATCAAAAGGGTATACCTACAGCACAGATCTGAATGACATCCAAAGCTAACCAACTTGTTCATTATCCTTTCCTTGGCCTAAAAATGGAAGCAAAAGCAGAAATGAGCTAACCCGGCTCAGTAAGCTATTGCAGGCTTAAACAGAAATCAATAATTTAAATCAAAAGACTGAAAATACTGTTTTATAATAGTAAACTGAAGTACTTTATAGAAAGCAAAAACTGAAACATGTACTGAAACTGAATGCATGAGCAAATATTGAAACTAACTAAATTATGAGAAAACATTTCATAGTGATTATGAGAATGGCTCTCAAGCCCAACTTTTCATATATATCTTCATTAGCAGAATTCCTCCTCGATAGCTCTTAGGCTTTGGCCTAATAGAATCTCACATCAACAACCCACTAGCTCTAGCATAAAAGAATCTCACCTCAGTAGCTCACTAGCTTCGGCATAACAGAATCCTACCTCGCTAGCCCACTGTCTCTGACATAACAGAATCCTTTCTCACTTCCAGAATGTCATATTTTCTTTAATATTCTTATACATATTCAATGTATTTCATTAAATAAAGTATAATTGGACTCAATTCAAAACTTATCAAAATTGCTTTCAAAGTAGGAAATAGAAACTACTTAGCAAAAATTTACAATTTCAAAATATATCTTAATTACTAGATATTATGTAAAATATCATTTTAAAATTTTAATCGTACTACGACACTATTTTTTAGAGTCTGAATTTTTTGCTATTCGATAAAAACTGCATAAATTCCAAAACACCCGGTGAAAAATTTCAGACAATATTCAGAATCTCAGTCTGTATAACATATAAAAAAGTTACACGATGAAAGTTCTACCAATACAAAGTTATTCTCATTTTTCAATAATAAAAATATCAATTTTATCATAAAAATCTCCAAAATATCGAATTATTAAAAATTGAGATAGGCAAAACGTAACATACCTTGATCCGAACAACTTTTTCAACTAGCTCGGTGGCTAAAAACAATCCAAAGCGGCTCAAAATGGCTTTCTTTCTCTAAAACCCTCTCCTTCTCTCGCTAATGTCGGCTGCCCCGCGAGCAAAATGAATCGAACAGTGGATTTATTTTATATTTAAAGCGCTGTTAATGATCTAGCGCTGCTACGCTACCACCTAATGGTACGACACTAGTTCAAAATTTTAAATTCCAGATCTTAGAGCACTGCAATATCACTATTTAGCTTTTAGTACTATAGCAACGCCGAGGCGCTTGGACACCCAATATTGAGGTAGTCAAATAGTAACATTTTAGATTTTGCCAAAAAATCACTATATACCTTTGAGACTCATTCTAGAATACATGTAATCTTTTTTATATACCAAAATACTTCCAAACACATGCAAATGAGTCCAAAACATATATATTTTTCCAACCAAGTTAAATTGGTCTGAACTATATTGTGATCCTGGAGGTCTCAAAGGAGGGACTATAGTCTACGGGTAATCAGAGGGATCATAGTTGGCATGCAATGGTGGTCGGAAAGATCGTAGTTGGCAGATGGGCAACAATGGTCGAAGCGGCCATAGTTGGTAGGAAACAGAGGTCAGAGAGACTGTAGTCAACGGACGATGGTGGTCGAACTAACAGTAGTATGCGGGCGACGGTGGTCGGAGTGACCATAGTTGACTGACGATGGTGGTCGGAGGGACCGTAGTCGAAGGGCGGAGGTGGTTGGAGGGACTGTAGTCGGTGGGGGACTGTGGTCGGAGGTATTGTAGTCAGTGAGCAATGATAGTCAGAGAGACCATAGTCAACGGGCGATGGAGGTCGGATGAAAGCCCAACGATGGCTACCAAACGGAGGTCCGACGACGATCGGGCAAAGGTCAAGCAGGGTGGCCTGGTGACAAGGATTTGTCGACGGTGGTGCTGGGATGAAGCTCTGTGATGCTTTAAGCCTCAGTGTTCTAGAGCCCAAGGTATAAGCCTCCAAAAGTTCAAGCCCCTTCATGCGGAAGAAGGGTCTATTTATAAATTTTGAGAGTGGCATGCTCCATAAATACGGAGAAGATCCCAGGCTAATTCAGAGTGCTCCTTTGAACGGCCAGTATTGATTCCCTCAATCATAGAGCATTCATTCAGTATTTAATGACTTTAAGTAATCTTAGGCTTATTGGATTCGTCTCGTCAAGCTACTCGATTCGACTATGAGCATGCCACATTTGGATACCAATTGGTCATCCAATTAATGTTTTGGAGCTTCAAAATATGCTTTTAGCCCTTGATTTGAGCTCATTTGGACTCGAATTGGACCGGGGTGTTGTTTGTTTCATTTCACTGAGATGTTAAATTTGATAATAAGTTTGCTGAAATTGGAATTCATATGATTCTGAATTTAATTTTAGAAGTTGCCAACTCATATATGATTCAAGATTCATGCTCGATCAAAGTGATTTTCGATGATGAATCAAAGAAATTAAATTATAATGCAAAAGCATTCAAACAAAGCAATAAAAGAAAGTTTTGTGCACATTTCATACATTATTTATTCAACTATATATTAAAAGTTATTTTATATTTTGAGTTTCTTATCAAAATATTTTATAAAAATTAATTAGATCTGATTTTTTTATTATTTGCTTTATACTGTGGTTGTGATATTATGCTCATCATGAAAACAATTTATCTGATAAAATGTTTGTACCAAAGTTTTTGTTGTGGGATGCTACAACACAATGCAAAAATTTCCTTATACAATACTTAAAAGTGATAGATAGCACGCTATGATTTAATCGATAGATGGTGATAATTAGGGCTGAAAACGAACCAAGCCGGCAAGCTGGAGCTCATTAGCAACTCCATTTGAGTATTTTAATATATATATATATATATATATATATATATATATTTCTGAATTTTTTGTATTTATTTATGTTTTTTTGTGAAGTGCACCAAATCAATTTCATTAAATACAAAAAAATTATTTTTTATACAAAGTGACACGGTCACAAACAAAAACACCAGCCAATACAAAATATAAAACTATAAAAGAGCTTCATATACTTTATTCAATCGAAATGGCAACTGATTTAACTGTATATCAACAACTACAACAACTATATGCCAATATTTCCCCCTTTTTTTTTGCATTGATCTATAATTCGTGATGGGTTTTAATAAGGAGAAATTATTCCGTCCGAACAGCGTATGTCCGGACACTGATATACATAGTGTGTACAAAATTTTTATACATAGTATGTATAATTTTTTTATATACTATGTACATCATAAATCATGACGTACGCTGTCCGGACAGAATAATTTCTTCTTAATAAGAGTGGATGAAATGCCTTACGAATTGCCCTAACTATCAACAATTTCCTTATATATGATGTCTTGAAGTGGAGTGATAAGTCTTCATAGGAGTTGTAAATATGCCATTTGAAATATGTTATATCTCAAAACATAGTGACAAAATAGGGTGAGGAAGTCGAGGAGAGAGGGCTTCACGTCACTTGACATCACGAAGGATGAATAGTTGAATGCCAACAATAAGAACAACGAAGTCTAAGAGAGGATTCACATCACATAGGGCTAGGATCACAGAGGTCAAATGTCCAACAACAAAGACGATGATATTGAAAATTTTAGAGGGCTTTGCGTGCTAGAGAAAGTTTGAGGGTTTTCAAATGTAAGGTCAGGCATTAATGAAGAGAACTTATCACTTCCATACGAAATTTTTATTGATGAGATTTTGAGTGTTATAAAAATAAATAATATTTTTGATCAGGGGCGGATCCAGCCTTAATTTTTAGGGGGGGCAAACTTACTTTTTCTTTCAATTAATAATGAAAAATTTTAAAATATCTCTACAAAAAGTGTTTAATTTTTGACCAATATACCACAACATAACATGTCATATTTAACAAATTACTAATCACTCACTTTATTAAAAATGATCCATAAAAAAAGTTGAGGATTATTTTATAATTTCGAACCGTGGAAGTCGGCAGCAACATCCTACTTGCAACCGAAGGCGAAGCCCACCGAATCGGCGATGCTGTCGTGTACAGAAGAAAAGCAAAAAATGGGGTGCAATAGGCCGAGGTGTGGAGTAGGCGGCAGCCAACCGAAGGCCTTCGAGCCGTCTTGCGGGATACTCGAGCGGAGCGAAGCAGACGTGGCAGCGGGATCGGATAGGGCAAATTAATATTTCTAGTGGGGGCAAACTTACATTATTGCCCCCATCATAAGTAATTTTTTTTTAGAGGGGGCAAGATGGGGCAAATTAAAATTTCTAGAGGGACAAACTTACATTATTACCCCATCATAAATATTTTTTTTTTAGGGTCCCCCCTCAAACTAACATGGATCCGCCCATGTTTTTGATATATTATATATAGATAGATAAATATTGGATTATATAGGGTGCTCTTCTTAATTTATTGATGAGTGTTTTGACTAGCAATTAAAAAATTTTGAGTTTAAAATTTATGTATATAACCAGTGTATGAATTTACATTAAAAAATATATTGGATTACATGTATCTAAATCAGCCAAAATTTTAATAAAATATATAATTCTACTTCGTTAAGCCGTGCGTGAAATTTTTGGGGGTTATAAAGCGGACAACTTCGTACATGTCAGCACGTTGGCTGCCGAGCATCCAAACCCGCAATGTGATCTGAATCCTTTTAAGAGAATAAATAGGACAATATATCAGTTTAAGAAATCATAATTTTTTTATTCTCGATCGCCGGTCAGATCTACAGACTACAAAGTGGTCGGAGAGAATCACCACTAACCCTAGAGTTCTCCACATTCGATGGCCACCTCCACCGAATCCAACAATGCGGTCGATGGATCTTCCTCTACAAACGGCGCATTAGGCGCTGCAACCCAGATCCCACCGCCCCTCTCCCCACATCGTAAGGTGGCGCTGATCACCGGAATCACGGGACAAGACGGATCCTACCTCACCGAGTTCCTCCTTGGCAAGGGTTACGAGGTCCACGGTCTCATCCGCCGATCCTCTAACTTCAACACCGCCCGCCTCGACCATCTCTATGTCGACCCCCACAACTCCCACAAAGCCCGCATGAAGCTCCACTATGCTGATCTCTCCGATGCTTCCTCTCTCCGTCGCTGGGTTGATTCCCTCCACCCCGACGAGGTCTACAACCTCGCCGCTCAATCCCACGTTGCCGTCTCCTTCGAGATCCCCGATTACACCGCTGATGTTGTGGCCACGGGCACCTTACGCCTCCTCGAAGCCGTCCGATCTTCCTCTAAGAAGGGGATCCGCTACTATCAGGCCGGATCCTCTGAGATGTTCGGATCCACGCCGCCGCCTCAATCCGAGACATCCCCTTTCCACCCCCGATCGCCGTACGCCGCTGCCAAGTGCGCGGCGCACTGGTACACCGTCAACTACCGCGAGGCCTACGGCCTTTTTGCTTGCAATGGTATACTTTTTAATCACGAGAGCCCGCGCCGTGGCGAGAATTTCGTCACCAGAAAGATCACTCGCGCTGTGGGTCGTATCAAGGTCGGTTTGCAGACCAAGCTCTTCCTTGGAAACCTATCTGCAGCCAGGGACTGGGGCTTCGCTGGCGATTATGTTGAGGCGATGTGGATGATGTTGCAGCAGGACGAGCCGGCCGATTATGTGGTGGCAACTGAGGATTCGCATTCTGTGGAAGAGTTTCTTGAGGAGGCATTTGGGCATGTGGAATTGAATTGGAAGGATCATGTGGTGATTGATAAGAGGTACTTCAGGCCTGCAGAGGTTGACAGCTTGAGAGGGGATTCAACCAAGGCGAGGAAGGTGCTGGGTTGGAAACCTAAAGTGGGGTTCAAGGAGCTTGTGAGGATGATGGTGGATAATGACATTGAGTTGGCTAAGAGGGAGAAGGTTCTCGTAGATGCTGGCTATATGGATGCGCAGCAGCAACCCTAGTTGGTGATCCCACTCTCCTTGGTAATGTCAAAATAAAAAAAAAAAAAAATTTCCGTTTCAAGTCTACTTTCCCTTCATTCATTTAGATAAAGTGAGATCTACTTGTTCTTGAAATACGTGAAACTTTTATTGAAAGCTTAACGCCATTGTTGTTTCATTCTGTTCTTGTTGTGTAGCTGTATTTTGTTAAATTTAATATTTAACATATCTGGCTTTTAGTTCTTAAGCTGTTGTGAACAACTTATCTTTGCTTTTTATGTTTATTAACTTGTTTGTACTTTCATTCGTATTGGGAGATTATTGGGACTATGGAGTTCTTTAGAAGAATAGCTTCAGCTGTGGGTTGTTTTTGGCTGATGTAATCAGACTAGGTAAGAGATAGTGATAAGTGTACATCACTTTGTCTCTTTTAAGATGATACCTCTGAGGTTTGGGTGGATGATACTTACTAGTGTTTTAGGTCTTCCAAGTAAATTGTCCTTTGTTAATGCAATGAAATGCTCATGTTCGTGCTAATCCATTTTTCTTTCCGTCCTATTCCTGATGCATATTACCCCCTGTTTCTTGCAGTATTTTAATAGTATAAGAGCATCTCCAACCGAATGCCAAACGTGAGTATGGCGTCGTTCGGCCGCTCCAATCGAACGCCAAATTTTCCGGCATTTGCTTGCGAGTGAACAGTGCGACGCCAATATTGGTGTTGCACTGTTCACCTACGCTAGTTTTTTCTCTCAACCGGATTTGCGCGCGAAAGAGGAGAAGGATCGTTACCTTGCCAGAAATGCGCAAAATGGAGTTTGGTTGGAGCAGAATTACCGCATTTTGGAGTTCTGTTGTATTTTGCCGTGAAAAATGGAGTTCTCATTTGGAGATGCCTTAATACAGGAGTTTTGGAGCTGACCCAGCCTTAAAATTTAAATTTATTTGTTTATTTTGTCCTGTGAATTTATTCTTTCCCGTTAAGACTTTGTTTGGCTGTGGTGGGATCTAGATCTAACTTTGTTTATGTGAGATACTGCAAGTGTTGATAAATCTTGATATTTGGGAAAATATTGTGTCAGGAGCTCTTGAAAAAAATGCGATTTGAAGTGGTTTTTTATTTGGAGTGGTTTTTTATTGAGACAAGTGGCATTAGACATGTTTTTTGAAAAAAAAAAATAAAAAGAAAAAGAGTTGATAATGAATTCTACAATTTTGTTAATGTATATATCATATAAATGCCTTCAAAATTTGGGATGACTTTGAAATTATTGCAAATGTCTTCATTATTTTTGGACTGGAAATAAATTAATCAATCGCATAGTTTAGATGATTAATATCACTTGTCGTACTGTGAAGTCAATTCTGATCTCATTTGTGTCATGCGCTCCAAACAGAAATTCTTTTTCATGATATTTTTTTAGAATTTACTTATAATGTTTTCTTCTTCATTTTTGTTTTTGGGTACTGAAAATATTCTGTCAGCTAACTTGCGGTGTGTTTTACTTAATGACTAATTTAGCTATCCAATGGCTCTTTAGTTTGGGATTAATTTATGGTTAAGTGTCTAATTCTATCAAACATCACATTTTTTCTTTTTGTTTGCTAGATTAGTTAATCCTTCCTTAATTTAAGACACCCTCCCTCCCCTGGTATTTTTATCATATCCATTATGGATTCTTGGGATTAAGTTAATTAATCCCTTAATTATAGAGGAATTAAGTTAATGTGTCATACTTTAAAACTATGGGAACGAGTTATGGAGCATAAGTTGCGGCGTGATACTAATGTTTCTCAAAATCAATTTGGATTCATGCCGGGTAGGTCTACTATGGAAGTCATACATTTATTAAGAGGTTTGATGGAAAAATATAGAGAGAATAAGGAGAATTTACATATGATATTTATTGATTTAGAAAAAGCATATGATAAAGTTCCAAGAGAAGTGCTATGGAGAGTTCTTGAAAAGAAAGGAGTTAATAACGCTTATATTCAAATCATTAAAGATATGTATGTAGGAGCTATTACTTGTGTTCAAACACAAGGTGGTTTGACCAATTATTTCCCTATTTTGGTTGGATTACATCAAGGATCAGCCTTAAGCCCATATCTTTTTGCTTTAGTCATGGATGTTCTCACTAGACATTTGCAAGAGGATGTACCTTGGTGTATGCTTTTTGCTGATAATATTCTTCTTGTTGATAAGATTAGAGAGGGAGTTGAAGGTAAACTAGAATTGTGGAGGTCTACCTTAGAGTCTAAAGGTTTTCGCTTGAGTAGATTTAAAACGGAATATATGGTGTGTAATTTTAGTAATAATAGACTTAGTGAGGGGATTGTGACTTTGGGCGATCAAATCATTAATAAGAGTACATGTTTTAGATATCTTGGATCTATTTTTCAGAGTGATGGTGAAATAGATGGGGATATTATCAGCAGAATCCAAGTTGGATGGTTGAAGTGGAGGAATGCATCGGGCTTACTGTGTGATAGAAAAGTACCCCTCAAACTTAAGGGAAAATTATATAAGATGGTGGTGAGACCTGCAATGCTTTATGGTGCCGAATGTTGGCCATTGAAAGAGAAGCATAATTCTAAGTTAAGTGTTGTAGAGATGAGGATGCTCAGGTGGATGAGTGGCTTTACCCTTAGAGATAGGATACGAAATGAGCATATTCGTGAAAAGGTTGGGGTAGCTCCAGTGGAAGATAAGATTATAGAGAGTTGCCTTAGATGGTTTGGTCATATAAAACGGCGGCCTCCCGATGACCCAGTTAGGAAAGTAGAGGTCTTAGATTTGACTTATGTTAAGAAAGGTAGAGGTAGACTTAAAAAGACTTGGTTAGAAAATATTAGAAATGATCTTTCTTTATTAGATTTAAACGAGAATTTGACTTTTAACAGGACACAATGGAGAAAAAGGATTCATGTAGCCGACCCCACGTAGTGGGATAAAGGCTTGATGTTGTTGTTGTTGTTGTTGTATTATGGATTTTTGGGATTGACTTAATTCCTGATGTAGTAAAGGAAGATAGATTAAGTTATTATCGTCATCAGCAAAGGTTGGCCTAATCATTGATTTAATCCATTGACCTTACCTTATCATTTGGATTGCCAATCTTCGCTGACTGGATATATTCTCAAAACTAATCAGCATAATTGCGTATGGATGATCTATAACTAGTTTATTCTTTAACTACTGTATTTTTGCCATGTTATTTATATTAGTTGCTCAGCTTGGCTTGAAGGCGATGCCTTCAGAATTGATTCCAGGCGAACATTTCCTTAGATATGGTTCTGTCATTGTGTTGCAGGAAATGTAAATCATTCTTGATTATTTTTCTTCCCAAGCCTTGCTAAATGTTTTGTCTCTCTACACACCCTGTTCAAATTACACGCTTATCAACAGTTAAAAACTAGTTTCTTAGTTTGATTTTATGAACTTGGAACCTTTTTATATTCATGTAATGAACATCTAGTGGTTTTGAAATCTGGCAAGTTGATGAGCTGTTTTACTGTACATATCAATAAAAATAGTTTAGAATGGCTTGTTTTACCCTTTAAAACCACTGGGGATTGAAAATTAGCATTACATATGTGACTATGCTCTATCTATTCAGTGTAATCCATTCGAGACATTCTTTTGATGAGGTCAAAAGTTCAGATTGAGATCAGATCTTTTAGATCTAAACCTTAGTGGAAATCTCAATATAACATCAAGTTAATTCTGTATGGACTTTACAAAACAATAGCAAGTTATGTAGCTTATTCCTAGACCAATTACAGATTGTTTTGCTATTTTAACTTCTGTCATTACAAACTAATTTTTTAAGCAAGGTTTAAAAAGTCAAAATTGAGAAGTGAGGCATTTTACCTTAGCGATGTAAGATGTAAACCTCAAGAGTCAAGATTGATGGAAGCGTAAACCTCAAGGCAAACAAAATAAAATTAAAAAAAAAAAACTCAAAATAAAAAATAACTCATAAATATGCTATAAATCATTGATAGTTAATTTATTGCTTCATCATTAATTACAGTCAGTGTAAAACTTGTTGAATAATCATGACATGAATGTTTAATACATTGTTGTCATTGTATCATTCATTAATCACAAAATTATGCAATAAGAAAAAGAAAATAAATCTCAATCTTAAATCTTAATCTAAATTGAAAATGTGAAGGAAGATTTGAGCCGTAAAGCCTTGATTTGTACACCTTAAACAAAAAAGAAAAGACATGCCTCACTCAAACTGTAATTGGCAGTTTCTAGGAGCTTCATGGTGATCTGTGTCTCAAGCTGTGCGCCTTAAACACCTGTTTAAATTATATCTTAAAGTTATGGCATGAAGATCCCTGATTTTGGCAAATTGGGTTCATAAGATCTTCCTAGGAAATAAATCATGTGATCTTTGATCAGGTTACCATCCCCTCTCTACTGAAATTGTAAATTCTAACTTTGAGCATGTGTTGTTCTTAACTAGGAGTGTAGTCCATCTATGAAAGAAGATATGAATTACGAGAAGGGCTTGTGCCCATAAAAATAAATTCTTTTCACCGGTTAGGAAAAATCTGTGCCAAAAGAAAAGCAATCTTGCTTTTGAGAACACACCATCCCCAATTTGTCAAAGAATCAAGAAGCGTCCTTTCTTGGCCTATAATGAATCCCATAAGACCCGTTAAGGAATGTCAAAGAGTGTATCCACTGCGTGATGCTCCCACCCATGCCAGATTTGGGAAGAGTTTGTAAGGAAACTGCTTAGTTCTGTAAGGTCTTTACCTAGATATACATTTTGCTTCAATTGCTGTAATATTGCGATTACAGAGGGAAAACAAGGAACTATCGAGGTCTTAAAGATTAAAAAAATGGATGTAATAAGCCTGATATTTCAGCGGCCAAGGAGTATTACTTCATTATTGTATCGTTCTTAACCGTATAAATAGAAGAAGAAGAAGATTCAAACCTCCAAAAAAATAGTATGGCATTACAATTTTCAACCTTCGCTGATTCATCAAATAGTGTGGTAAAAACATCTATGAACTTACGGGTGAGTCCCAGAAGCAATAAAGCGTTAAAATGGCTTGATGATTTCATTAACGCGTAGTGAAAATGTAGACTTGCCCTTTTTAAAGCTCCCACTAATACAAAATTCGGGAAGAGATTGTAAGAAATTTGTTTAGTTCTATAAGTTTGTTACTTGGATATCAACTTTCTTTCAATTGCTATAATGTATAAGGGAGAAAAAAAAACTATTGAAGAATGGTACATGAGAAATAGATGAAGTTTGGAATGAGTAGTACTTCATTGTGGTATTGTTGGACTAAATAAATAAGATATTCTGGCAACCAATTGGAGAACAAGGCGGTGGAGATCGCATTATTGTTGAACTTAAGGCTTCGTTTGGTTATTTGGTACTTTTGTAAAAGGTAGTTTTAAGAAACATTGGTTCAGAAAAAGGTGTTTTCTAACGGAGAAGCATATATAAAAAGCTTTTTCAAAACAGCAGAAAAATGAAAAAAATGGAGTTACTGGGAACGAGGTTTGACAAACCAAACAGTAAAGAAAAATAAATTTTACTGCTTTAAAAAGGAATAAGCACCAAAAACGCCCAATCAAACTAGGCCTAAGTCTTTACATAGCGTTCAAAAAGTACGGTAAAAACATCCTATGTATAGGTGGTGAATCCCATCAGAAGCTATAAAGAATGTCATAGTATACAGATTGCTACTTGAATATTTCAGTGATAAATCACCAGAAGCATTGTAGAGTAATGTAGTTGAAGGAATTGGGGTTTTTATTTGTTGCCACCTCTATAAGAGGCGTATGGTGGCGTAATTAATCCCTCAGCGGAATCTAACGGAGCAAACTCATAGGCCCGGCCCACGCTTTGCTATTCCCCTCAAAGGAGGCAAGCCGTTTAAGAGGGGATTCAAATATGGGTTGGAGTGTTTCCAACCATGCTCGCCCACCAATCAAATTAAGCCCAGTGGGTTGAAAATCAGCTTTACAATTATGCTTACACAGTACCCTTTTGGCTTGATTAAGGGCCAGCGATGAAGTGTTGGTAGCTGCAAAAATGTTTCTTCCACTTTGATATTTTTAGGTTTAAGGATCTTTACAGGAGCATCATTATTTCTTTTCTTTCAACATTTAGAGCTCATTTGGAGCGGTTATAATTATCCTTGAAAATAATTGTAGAATCATAATAGAAAATTTAAAATTTTTTAAAGTTATTATAGGCATTATAATTTTTTTTAAGTCGGGTAATTACTTTTTTAGTTGTCTCCGATAAAATATATTTTTGAAATATGTTAATAAACTTATATATATAATGTTATAGCAAAATATAATTATGAAAATTTTGCCCGGGCACTTACATTCTAATCAATGTCCTGTTCATAAGCTCTAGCTCTCATTTTGCTGGTGCTTAATGTTTTTCTGCGTAACGCTCAGTGGGGCATGTATTCTAATTAAATTTTCAAGGGAAAAAAAAAATGGTCGAGATTACCTAAAAAACGAAGGGTATGTTTAGGACAAGAAAATAGTAATCATAAATTTAGTTAGTTCTTAATTTCTTATTATTTTTTACTACTTTTAAAAATTTTTGTAATGAAAAATTACTCTTTGCAATTAAAGTAGCTAAATTAATTTCTTCATAATAGCTTTACAATTAATTATATAAAAAATTATAATTGTTTCAAATAAACTCTAATTTTATTTCTTTGATTGTTGATATACTATAATTAGTCACACAAAATTGCCAATTGCATTAGTATAAAACATTAATTACTAATGACATGTTTGGGATGACTATAATTTTTTTATAAAATTGATAGTAAAAATATTATGAGGAAAACAATTTAATTACTTTGATTATAAAAAATAACTTTCCACTATAAAATTTTTTAAAAAATAATGAAAACAGTAAGAAAGTAAAAATCAAATAAAATTATAATTATAATCTGAAAAGGAAAGTAATTAGAAAGTTTTTTTCCAAATAGACCCTTATTTTGTATTTTTTGATACCTATATGGCTCAAAAAGTTTAAATCTTGAGTTGTAACATTTTAATTTTTTTAAGAAACTGAATTGATTTATGCTTTATGGTGCAGAATGTTGGCCATTAAAAGAGAAGCACAATACTAAGTTATGTGTTGCGGAGATGAGGATGCTTAGGTGGATGAGTGGATTTACTCTAAGAGAAAGGATACGAAATGAGCATATACGTGAAAAGGTTGGAGTAGCTCCAGTGGAGGATAAGATTAGAGAGAGTCGCCTTAGATGGTTTGGTCACATAAAACGGCGGCCTTCCGATGACCCAGTTAGGAAAGTAGAGGTATTAGATTTGACTTATGTTAAGAAAGGTAGAGGTAGACCTAAAAAGACTTGGTTAGAAAATATTAGAAATGATCTTTCTCTATTAGATTTAAACGAGAATTTGACTTTGAACCGGACACAATGGAGAAAAAGGATTCATATTGTCGACCCCACGTAGTGGGACAAAGGCTTGTTATTGTTGTTGTTGTTGTAAGAAACTGAATTGATTTTGGTTTGTGAGAAAATAAATAAATAAATAAATAAAAACATAGAAATGCATTCACCCCTCATGTTCATGGAAAATATTAGGTTAGGACATCCTCACGTCTTTAAAATCTGAGTAATTTTTTATAATCTTTAAATTCATTTTGAAATTTAATGTTTCACAAATACATTTTGAGATGACCAAATCAACCTTTTATGTTTAAATCTTAATGATAATGCAATTTTGTAAGCAATAATTATAATAAGTAGAATAGCATTTAAAGCAAAAGCTTTATGCGGTCTAATTAATGATCAAAACAGTAGCTTAACATATGATTCAAGGGTTGACTTCGAGTATCTTAAAAAATATTCAAACAATAATTTTCTCTCTAAATATTACGGGGAAAAATACAACAACATCATCAAGCCTTTATCTCATTATGTGGGGTCGGCTACATGAATCCTTTTTCTCCATTGTATTATGTTAAAAGTTAAATTCTCATTTAAATCTAATAAAGAAAGGTCATTTCTAATATCTTCTAACCAAGTCTTTTTAGGTCTATCTCTACCTTTCTTAACATAAGTCAAATCTAATACATCTACTTTCCTAACCGGGTCATCAGAAGGTCGTCATTTTATGTGACCAAATCATATAAGACGACTCTCTCTAATCTTATCCTCCACTGGAGCTACTCCAATCTTTTCACGTATGTGCTCATTTCGTATCCTGTCTCTAAGAGTAAAGACACTCATCCACCTGAGCATCCTCATCTCTGCAACTTAATATTATGCTTTTTTTTCATGGCCAACGTTCTGCATCATAAAACATTGCAGGTCTAACCACCATCTTATAGAATTTTCGCTTAAATTTGAGGGGGACTTTTCTATCACACAACAAGCCCGATGCATTCCTACACTTCAATCATCCAACTTGAATCTACTAATACTATCCCCATCTATTTCACCATCACTCTGAACAATAGACCCAAATATTTAAAATAATTAATGACTTGATCACCCAAAGTCACAATCCCCCCACAAAAACTATTATTACTAAAATCACATTCTATATATTCAATTTTAGATCTACTCAAACGAAATCCTTTAGACTCTAAAATTGACCTCCACAATATTTGTGCACTAAATAAATATTGGGGAAAATGAATGACAATAAAATTTAAAAAAAAATGAGACCCAATCTGAATCGGTGTAGATTAGGTCAAACCAGATTCTCATGACAACTCTAACTCGGGCGTAGGACTTGATGAATGTTGGAAGTATTGTTACTTGGCTTAAGAGTTTAGTGTTGAGGCAATGACCTATTAACAACTTCTTATAAATATTGAAGGGCCATTTGAATTTCTAAAAAAGGAATGCAGAATAAAATAAATGAGATATTAAAAAAATAATATATTTGAAATATTTTGAATTATTTGGATGAGCTGGAATAAAAGAAAGATATATTCAGCATTTTTATCGCAAAATAATACAGAACAGCAATTCCTATCTTTAGCAGTTAACAACAAAATGGAAGCAAATCAAGCAGCAAGAAAGGCCAATTTTGTAGCAAATGAAAGAAGATTAAAGTTCAAAAAAATCTAACAATAAGGATCGAACATATAACTAACTAGAGAGGAAGCCTTTCTTGTGATCCCCTGCTACCTGTAGCTCAAGCTGACCTCTTCGTTTGCCTGAACGGAACAAAATAAATATTAAATCTCAGATCCTGAGGGAAATATCGTAGTATAAGAGAGGAGACATACAGATTTCGCCAGTTCACTGGCTTTCACATCATCAAAGCCAAGGGAAGCCAGTATTTTGTGGCCCGCTGAATCTTTCTCTGACCATATACCTAGAAGCATATGGGTTGTGGTGATCTCACCACCCTCACCTGCATTTGATTCCAGGAAGTTGGAAGAAGTGTTAAAAACTAGGTGAACAGAGAAAGAGAGAGCCTAAAGATCAATAAGAATGCAGGTCAACTTTATTAGGATATGGGGCAAATATATAGGAAAGCATCAATCATTGGTTGTTTTTATAAGTTGTGTTCAGGGTGAATATCTGTATTTTCATATATATATATATATATATATATATATATATATATATATACTACAACAACAACAACAACATCAAGCCTTTGTCCCACTACGTGAGGTCGACTACATGAATCCTTTTTCTCTATTGTGTCCTGTTAAGAGTCAAATTCTCATTTAAATCTAATAAAGAAAGATCATTTTTAATATTTTCTAGCCAAGTCTTTTTAGGTCTACCTCTACCTATAAGCACAATAAGCACAACGTCAGTTACAAATAAGAAAGGCATAAGGTCAAACATAAATCAAATTTTGCACAGGAAGCTATTGAGTGTTTACTTAAGTCATAAGAAAGACTCAAAGTTAAGACCTCTGCTCTGAAAACAAGAGAGTATACTGCTTGAGTTAGATCTCTTTCTACCGTATTTTTATATTGAACTCAACACAAGCTTCTTTGAGCATACTACTCTGCATCCATATTCAAATATCTTTTACTCGATCAGAAACTCAGAGAAATAATCTTTTAGATACTGTAGTAAGGGCCCTCTCAACTGTAGCACGCAAATGGACAATCAATTCTCTCATCAGACTGTCACTATGGCCTAAACTGATCACCAATTCATCTCTGGAAGTCTAGTTCTAATTTGCCTATGAGCAGCATTCTTTTTTAATGCAAGCTTCCTAAAGCATACAACTAGTATTAAGTATTTTGTATACAGTGTAATAAGATTCATTAAAACAACACAGATCTTCCAAGTATCAAAATTAGGGCACATATTTAAAGAATGTGGACAGGTAAGCCCAGAAAATCAAAAGTATGCTAAATGATGCACTCAGTTCCGTGCGTGACAAAGATCCAAATTCCCGTGAACTGACTGCATTCTTGTCATGATATGATATTTATCTTAGTGGCAAACCATGATACCAGGGAAAATGGAATGCAACATATGAAATAGCCAGGAGCATGCCGCTTGTCTTGGATAAGGGCCAATGTTGATATTTAAAGCTTGTATTTTGCTTTGTGCCGGAACCAAACTGACTTAACACTAATGTCAATTGTCTTTATCATTTTGTTTCGAAGCTACATACTGTTCTTTGTTGTTAATTTTGCCGATCAAGGACAGCCTCAGATTCAATAGTAGAGATGTAGCAGCAGCTACTTCACTAGTTGTATACAGAGAGGAAAAGATAGAGGAAGAAGGATGGCTGCTTCAGCCTTTTTCATTAATACGCTTAGACAGTCTACAGTGACCTAGCTTGTGTATGAGGTAGCGTGCTAGGTAACTTCACATGTGTAAATGTTTGTTAGAGAGAAAGGGCTAGGATTGACGTAGCGGTTTCATATGAATGGTCCAGATGTTGATAGGACAGCTGGTAGTCCTTGTGGAAGAATTTATTTCGAGGTTGTGTAGCTATTGCTATTAAATAGCACAAACGATCACAATCATGAAATCTTTCATGCAATTTTCCCAATTGGTAAATGAGCTAACAGAGCAAAACAGGAGGGATCATCATTATGATCATGCTAGAGGAAACATCACCCCTCCAAACTTTCACCATATACAGTGCACTGTTGACCTCGTTTTTATCTTGATTTACTCTCGAGCATGTTTGATCAGACTAAAGGTACTTCGTCGAGTTGAGTTCAATTCAAATCGACGCTGATTTTTGACTCAATTTTGTCAATTCAAGCTCGATTTCAGCAGATTGGCTTGATAAGACCTAATTGAGCTCGAATCGGCACGAAATTGAGTCGAATTAAACTCGACCACGTTCAATTAATCCCGATTAGTTCACTTTGACCGCATCGAGCTCAATTTGACCCAAATCAGTTACATTTCGAATATTATTTTATTTAATTAACTTGATCAAACCCAATTGGACTTTAAATCAAGCCGATTTGAGTCAAATTCGGGTCCGGGTCTAACCTAGTCCAGCCAAATTGAATTCTATTAAGAGTTATTTGACTTTATTTGCAATTCAAATTAACTTCATAAATCTAGAAGGTAGATCGACGGTCCCGATTCCACCAAAGCCCAAAGCTTGTTGTCGCCAGATATTACAGTCGCGTGATTTACCAGTTTCGGAGAAGATGCAGATGTCTTTTAGAAGGATCGGACATGTCCAGTTCCCTCTCTCGTGCTTCTCTTCGCGTGGAACTGAGCTGGAGCCCTCTAGACTCGAAGGAAGAAAAGCTTCAGCTTTTCCTAGAGCTCGGTCTCTCTCTCTCTCTCATTCTTCCTCTCGCTCTCGGTTCGCAGGAGCTCCAGGCGAAACCCCCAACTCCCTCCGTCTCTCGAGTTTGCACATCCCAGATGAGACCGGAAGCCCTCACACTCTCTCTCTCTCTCTCGGTTCTGCCCCTTGGTTCGCAAGGTGCCTGAAATCCCTTCTCCCTCTCTGGTTCTTGCTCGCACGCCTCCAGGCGCCGGATGCCCGCCTCCCTCTCTCGTTTTTCTTGCCCGAGTGGACCGAACCAGGCACCAGAAGCTCCTCCCTCTCTCTGAATCTCTCGCCCTCTGCTGTTCGCACTCCCTAAGAGGCGGAACCCCCCTTGTTCTCTCGTCTCTCTCGTCCGTTCGCCTCTAGGCATGAGAAGCCACCTCCGCCAACCTACCCTAGCCGCGAGCTCCTTTTCCCGGCAGGTAACTTTCACCATTTCTTCTTCTTCTTCTTCTTCTTCTTCTTCTTCTTCTTCTTCCTCCTCCTCCTCCTCCTCCTCCTCCTCCCTTTACTTCCTCCATCTCATTCTTCTTCACTCATCTTCTACCTGCTTTCCCTCACACCCTTCAAGTTCTTCTTCTTCTTGCAAGTGTTTTATCAAATGAAGTATATATGAATGCTACATAACGTATTTAATGATGGCTTTGATATTTCAATTACTTCTTTTGAGATTGTTATAGATATGTGGATGATTTTTTGTGGTAAAAAGAGTTTGGTTGTTTGTGTTGTTGTAGCCTTTTTGGTTTGTTTGTCTCAACTTGTTGTGATTGTTCTTGCTCAAAATCAATGATTAGTACCCTTGAGAAGAGAAGAATATGGATGAAGCTCATTTTCCTTTTATGATTGTGTGATTGTAAAAGTATGATCTCCACAGATTTGCGTCATGTAATTTTTATAAATGTGGTAGATCAGTTGTTTGATGAAATGTCTTTGAGGAAAGTTTGTGGTGTTTGGTTGGTGACTCATGAAACTTAAGCTTGTATATGAAGCCTTTTAGCCAAATGTTTTGTGGGCATGTATAGGTGTAAAGATTTCACATTGACCCTCTTCTTTGTCATTGTGAGGTTAGACATGACTATGTTTGCTAAGTTTTCTCTAAAAGTTCTTTAATGAGGTGTTTAATATTCTCTGGCTATTGATGTTCATGAAAAGTTTTGTTGAGGCCTTTTCTTAAAACTTGGTTGGATGGTAGATTTTAACAATCATAAAGTGTGGTTGTCTTGATAGAACATTATTTCCGATGGTGATATTGATTTCTTGCTTGGAGATTCATTCCCATTTCTTGGATAATAGAGAAAAGCTTCCATTTGTGTTCTTGAGATAACTTGAGATAGTCAGTGATATTACATTGCTATTAGTTTGGGATAGATCTTTCACGAAATGTTGTTTTAAAGAATTGTTGGAGAATCGCCATGTACTCCAAATTTGAAGTTTCACATAAACTCAAAAGTAATGTTATGTATGTTCTTGGAAGCATTACTTAGTCACAAAGAGTTGGTAGACTTTAAGATATCTTTATACTTGTTTTAAATCAAGATCCTTCTATGTCTCTTTGAGCTTTATATGAGAACTATGTTGGCAATTGCGATTCAAAAATATCTGCATGTTCTGTGCTTTAAAGTTTTACTCTTGCCCGTGCACATAGTGTATAAAAGAAAGATTGGTGATTATATAAGTGGCTCCCTTTGAATTTTGGAGGTGTTGCATGCTCTATGTTGGAAAGCCTTATGAGTAATTTTATGTCGAAAAGCTTTTATGATTCCCTTTATGTTGGAAAAATTCCATAACTTTCTCTATGTTGGAAAATCTCATAAATTGTCTTATGGTGGGAAAGTTTTATGGAGTGTTTTATGATGAAAAGTATCCATTTGATTTTGTGTTGAAGACTCTTTAAGTCTCTTTTGGGATAAAATGACATTTCATATGTGAGTTGTCTTCTCTTTGTGCTTGCTTCTAGAATTGAGTTTTAATGAATATGGTGGTTAGAAAGAAAGATTATTTTGGTTTTAGTTTTGGGAGCTTACTTCCCCTTTGTCATTTTGAGCTTTATTTAGAGTATATGTAATTGAGTCGGGTTTTCTTGAGTGCTTTGTTTGGAACGTGGGGATAGCAAAGGGCGCCAAAAACACCTTCTTCTCTATTCGTATTAAGTCGAATTGGGTTGAGGTCGTTTTAGAGGCATACTTGACTTCAAAGAGGTATGCCCAATAATGAGACGCCTACATTCCTTTTATTATTTTTTATTTTCATTCCTTCCTTTTGACATTTTATCGCATTTCTCTTTACTTTTCTTCTCTCTACTACTATTCTACTTATTAATTATTATCTTATTTTATTCATAGATTCCTAAATTTATTGATATATGTACGAATGTCCAAAGGGTTAGAAAAGAACTTCCTTTTGTCCCCTATAACACTAGTGACACCTAAAGACAAAAATTACGGACCGAGTCTTAGATAACATAGACTTAGGGTGCATGCTCCTTATAGGATAGAGACACCAAAACATAAACTTAGTGACACACTCTCCTAGGTTTGTTGTGCCTTAATCCATTAATAATCAACCAACAAAATCAACCTTAACCTAACTCAAAATGCACTAAAACACTTAACTTTTAATTAAATCCTGATTAACATAATAAATCCCTAAAATGCAAACTTGAAACATACACTTAGACTAAATCTAACTAATATATCAATCGATCTCTAATCAATCTAAAACTTAAAAGATGTGAACTAAATCAAGAGAGTAAACATAAACTAAAACTTATTGAAATAAAATATTCTAAAACTCAGACTTTAATCAAACTTTAAGTTAATCTTTTAAAACCGACCAACAAACCCCTTAATACATAACAATCACTCCAACGATAAAGTTTATTGGATGGACTATTCCAGGCTGCGGGGCTAAGTATCCTAAGGAGGCCTGATTCCTCGAGCCTGGTGGCACAACGCCACGAATGGATTCAATGAAGTGTCAAAATCTTAAAATTAATTAATCATTAATGGTTTAACTAATTAAAAATCTTAATTTAACTATATCAACTTGGTTTTTAGGATGTACTACTCCGGGCTGCGGGGCTAAGTGTCCTAAGGAGGCCTAGTTCCTCGAGCCTGGTGGCACAACGCCACGAACCAGTTGATAGCAAATCTAAATAAATTAAATCTCTCTTAACCAATAATAGATTACTTAATCTACCTTTCTTTTAATTTATAACAAACTAAAATTAACTTAACAAAATTTGTTACTACTGGATAACACAGGCCTACGAGGCTATTAAGTTAGCCCCAATGAGGGTAAAATAAACCTCACGGCCTCGATGAGCAACAAAAGTAGTAATCAATCAAACACTAAAATAAAATCTTTAAAATTAATCCTAAAATATTAATACTTATACTTAAACTAAAGTTTCCCCTTAACCTTCAACAAATTAAAACACGAGCAACTTTAGCTAAATCATTCTACATAGGACATACCCAAAACCACACAGCCTATCACACACACCTAGGCTTGTTTGTTAGGACACGACTTCTAGTTTTAGGTTAGGCCGATATTTTGTTTTATTATTTGATGTCAATTACTCCTGCCAAGTTAGAGAACCCCTGCATTATTTTATGTTTTAGCAATAACATGCGTATGCTTTATAAATATGAATATTAAATCTTCTGTTAGTCACATTTTATTTACCTGCATTTATTTTTTGAATGGCATCTACGCTCATTTGTGTAATTTTCTTTTATCTTGTCTTGCGAGGTACATTGGGTCATGCATGATCAAAAATCAGTGAATAATTTACTCGCTTAAAGCTCTTAAGTGGCTGCGCCACAAGTCTTACATGGTTGATAATCGGTGGATAGTTTGCTTGCTTAGAACTCTTAAGTGGTCGCGCCACGGTCAAGTATAATCCCTGCAACTTGTAAAGAAAACTCCTAATTATATATCGAAACTGCTACACACCACACACATCTTGTTATTAGCTTTTAGTTTAATATATATTCTAGCATGTTTAGGTAGCTGGCCATAGGTTAGTGCACTAACGAAGCTTTAGCCCTATAGGTCAAAGCTTGCCTCTTCTGTGAGCCCTAGAGACCCTTATGGTCACCTTAGGCCTGTAGTGTAGGCCCACCTATTTGTGCTATATGCATCGCAGTTTTCCCACACGAAGTGGGCACCGTTAGGATGTTCATTTTTTTTCTATTTTGGGTGTGATACCCCCCACCTTCTGTGAGCCCTAGAGACCATTATGGTCATTTTAGGCCTGTAGTGTAGGCCACCTACTTGTGTCATGTGCATCGTTGTTTTCCCACACGAAGTGGGCACCGCTAGGATGATCTTCTATTTTTGTGTGATGCCGGTACCTTGCCTGGAGGGTATCCTTGGTATGTTTGTTTATTTATTTCCTATACTTTGAATATCATGCATATATTTTTATATAATTTACTCCACAGTGTACCTTGCCTACATACATGCATTGCATTAGCATTACTCAAATGAAAATGTCACATTATCTTTCAGTAGTCTTTAGAATATTTTTACTTATGCATCTGTCTCATGCATCATACACAGCGCTAGGCATATTCTGTTGCATATTATAGAGTCCCTAATTTAAACCTCTGAACTAAGATCCTTGATTCCTTAGAATAGAGCCTTCTTATTTTGCATATATATAGGGCGATTGATTGTGTTTAGGATGTTAGTTGACAGCTCACTCCAGGCAAGCATAAGCCCAGATTGTACTCCCCTCAATGTGTCTCTTTTCACTTCTGATGGATTTTGAATCTATCATTTATCTTAGGTTAGCGAATTCCATTTTTGATCTTTTAAACTCAAAATTTTAATCACATCTTTATACATTTAAAAATGTTTAATCACCACTAAGGATAAAGAGAAGAGTTTATCACCTTTGGAATAAAACTTAGGAACTTTTTTCTGTGCACCAAATTAAGAAGAGAATAATACATCGTCCTTAATCGAGAGTTTTCTTAGGCCAAGTTCTAAGATGTAATTAACCACGGGGGCTTCCGCCCATGGGAGACCGATCCCCACATCAAATAAACCCCATTCGAGCTGATGTATCGAATGGGGGAAATCTCGTGATATTTAGGGTCATATATATTATTATCCATCGAGGTGTGTAGGCGAAAGCCGCTATCCTCTATGGCTAATCGTATGTATGACTCCATCTGCTCTTCCATTGGCCTGCTTGGGTAGAATGTAAAGGCCTACGATCGTTTGTTCCTACGGGATAGTGCGGTCGTACCCTTTGTATTCTGTTCCACACAAGTAGAATCCTTTCGGAGACCCATATGCACAAATTCACTATAGATCGGACGAGAAGACTACTTCAAAGGCTGTAAGTCTTTGTGCTTCCTACAAACTCACTTAAAAAAGATGGCAATGAATGATTATTTTAAGGTTTCCAACAAAATGGTCAATTAGTCAACACTTCCCTAAGAATCTCCTCTGCGAAGTTTTTCTGTGGTATTATAAGAGAAACTTAGCACGCACACAGCAATGATGATTGTAAATACAACAAACAAACAGGAATAGTATGAATAATAAACATTTGCCAGAATAAATGAAAACAGATGGAAGCCATGAACAGTTAGAAATCACTCAGCATACCTGATTTTATCTTCTCATCAACAGCCCAATCAAGCGCCCTCTGAGCAGGTTCTGTCAGGGGTGGGTGCTCCGGACTAAAAAAATACATATCTGACTTCCCCAGTAACTTGACAGTTTCTTCACGTACTTTGAATAATGTGATGCCATTTTCACGTAGAAACCTTGCTGCTCTACTAGTCCCTAAAAGAGAGGGCAATATCATAATTTTCATAGCTTATATGAGTTTAATGCATATAGGCAGATCGCTACTGCTTTCTTTTATCGAGCATGTTTGGATAAAGTATCAACAAAATGAAAAAGAGTCATTCGTTCTTAATAATCACCATCATTTGAGTTGCTCCAAATATTAGTGCTTGGTTTCTTGATATCTACATCTTCATCAATTTTTATTGAGGGCAACATGAGATTTTGACAAACAAGTCAATTCATTTAATGCAGAAAACAACCAACCTCTCATAAAAAGCTCACAATTCTAAGCACACTCTATGTTGCCGAGCACTTGCTAATAGCCATCCATTAAATTCAAACAAGATACCTAAACTTTCTATCAAACCATATGCGGGCTATCAATACCGTGCAGTCTATTATTCTAATCATGGCGACAAGAATTTCATTGCCAGCCTTATCTCAATTAATTGGTTTGGATTTATGAACTACTTTTCATTCAATCTTATTATGAGCTACAGTGGCTATTTTAGTGTCGAACACTTCTCATTCAAACTTTATACATACCATCCAAATTTTTTACCTATTTTTCAAACTTTATACCTATCACATCGTTCCCATGATGATAAAAAACTAAATTCTAAAAAATTAACTACTTATTTATATGATTAATTTTATTCAACACTTTGAGAAAAACTCTTACTACCTACAACTAAATTTTAACTTCAACTTAGAGAAAAAACTTGAATTCATAGTTTCATCAAAACATACTTATTAAATTATTACATTTTGATTTCATTATTAAGAAGAGAGATTGTTAATCAAGAAAAGTTTTTATTTTCTAATCTCTTTCGATGATTAAAAAACCTAATCGAATTAACTAATTTACTATATTCCTAAATAAATTAGCTTACAGGATTGCATTAATTTTATTCATAAACTATTGCAAGCCCTAGTTGAGTATATTCCAATCTCAACTAGAAATTTGTTAATCTATCTTTTACGAATGTTTCAATAACTCTTCTAATATCATTAGATGCTGTAAAATTTAAAGTTGATTAATGGTCATTTAAACAACTCAATGAAACACAAGATAAATCAAACAATCACACATAAAAACACAAAAAATCAAACTTATTTATTGAAGAAGATGTTCAAGTTACACCATAAATAAAAAAAAATGAAGTTAGTGCACAATAGGTTGAGAGATACAAGTCATAGAACTAAAAAAAAATCAAGATAAAAAAGGAAGAAAACAAAAAAGAATGGATGAAAACGTAACCATGCAAGATTTTATGTCCAAAATTGCCTTTAATTTTTCATATTTTTTGTATTTCTTCCTTCTCCAATCCTCCCTCCAATGCCAACCTCTCACATTCTCCAATAACTTCTTTTTCAACTCCCAATATAGCCCCTAAAAACTGCCAAATAACTCCCACACAATTCTGAAACAGCTATAAACTTCCACAAGTCCATGTCGTACCACCACGAAGATGGTATAATAGAGCCTAGGCACTCTTGCACTAATTTTTCTCCAGGGTGTAGCATTGCAGCACCAGAGGTTAGTGGCCTAAGGCCTGTCTACTCTGTCAAAAATTTTGAAGATGCGTGCCTTATTGTTGGAAAGTGTGACACTGTTAGACCAGACCTGTCGATCCACACTGGATTGGCTCGTGTCTACATAAGGCAGAACTCCAGGCCCGTGTCTACACAAGGCGGAACAGAGTTCCGCCTCTTGCTTGTGCCAACCGCCCAAACCGTGGATCCAACAATGCCGATTAGGAAGGATTTAGGGTTAGGGCATTGAGAAGTTGGTTGTATTTTGAATGTTTCTTCGTTGTTTTGGGCTCTAGTGGTGTTTAGAGAGTTGAGAGAGTCGGATCTTCCTCTTTGATTGAAGATCCATTGTATCCTGTGTTTTCTACCTACTACTATCAAGTTAATCGCGTTTCTTCAAGTTCTTCCAAATTCTGATTTCACACCTTGCTGAAATTCAAATTCAGTCAAGGTGATTTGGGAATTTGACCGGTGTTTTCTATCAAATTAGTATCAGAGCTCTTCGATCTAGGAGACCAATGGCTGGAAGGAAAATAGAAGTGTTGGAGGGAGAATTAGGCCAACTGAAATCAGATTTTGAGGAAAAAATTTTAAATTTTCAAAACCAAATCGCATCCGTCCATGAAAAAATGGATGGAAAGTTCGTCGTAGTGAAAGACATGCTGAAGAAGTTGCATGAAGCCAAACTCAATATGATGACATCTGAAACGAAGGAAGCCACCGGCTGCCAAGGAAGAGGAGGAAACCCTATTCCGTTTAGGGGAGGGGAGAATCAAGAGGTGGAGATTCTGGAGAGAGAAGACGAGATGCCTCCGCTAGAGTCTATTTCTAGGGAGGAGATGAATATTGGGTACGAGCGAAGGGGTGTTGATTTTGCGAGAAGAGGGCTGGGATGGATTATGAATGCCGAGATGTTGATTTTGAAAGGAGGGGGTATTTTAAAGAAGGATTTGGGTATGAGTTCAGAGGGATGATCGGGACACTAGGGGAGCACCTCCCCTTCGTGGAATGGGAAGGAAGCTATGGAAGATTCAGGGGAAACGGAGGTGATCCGAAAGTGAGGAAGCTGAAAATACCCATCTTTGAGGGAGGTGATGCATATAGGTGGATCTACAATGTAGAGAGGTATTTCACCGTCAACGATTCGATGGAGGATGAGAGGTTGATAGCAGCAGGCCTATGTTTGGAGGGGAAGGCCTTGGCTTGGTACCAGTGGAGGGACATGTGATGACCCATACGGAGCTAGAGGGATTCAAGGATTGCTTGTTGTAATGTTTTCGAACCAGCAGGGGAGAAGACTTCTACGAGCAGTTTTTCACCCTAACACAGTGTTGACCTCAAATTTGGCTTGTAAATTTATCTCGTCGATCGCCGATAAATCTCAAATCGAGTTAAATTTGAGTTAATTGAAGTCTTTTAGATTGCATAATTTTAATTCGACAACGTTGAGTCAGAGTCGACTCGATTCGAGCCTAATTTGACCCCGACGTCATCGTTGATCGTTAAATTAAGTTAATTGAGCCCAATTTAATTAAAATAATTCTGATTAATAATCAAATAAATTCATTTGAGCATTGTCGAGTCCTTTTTGACTCAACTAGCACGCAAAATTATTAAAATTAAGTTGGTTATTAATTAAATAAATTCAAACGAGAAAAATCGAGCCGATTCGGCTCAAATCGAACTCGATTTATGGCTCGTCGGTTTCGATCAACTCAATTTAATACGACGTAACTCAATTTAGATCAAATTGATATCATTTAGCTCGAATCGACTCGACCAATTGAACTCAAATCCAATTCTAATAAATTTGATTCAACCCTATGTATCCAAATCCATCTCTTCAAATTCTCCTAAAAGTTAGCTTCAATCTCAGCCCTTAAATCCCTCTCTAAATCAGGAATTAATCCAAGCCTTTGATTTTAAAATTAAGAGAGAGATAGGATAGCCATTTGGCTTGCAAGAGAAGGTCCTAAAGCTTGATAAAACGACTTGGGGGGCTGTTTGGGCTTGAGATCATTCGACCTTTCCCTATTCTTGCGTGCGAGAGAGAGAGAGAGAGAGAGAGAGAGAGAGAGAGAGAGAGAGAGAGAGAGAGAGAGAGAGAGGGAGTCAGACATAGGTGTGGGAAGCGGACTTGTGTTCGAGAGAGATTCGTCGATTGGGATTCGGCAATCTCCTTGCCAATCTTCTTCCCTATCTTCTTCCTCATTCTCTCCATCTTCTTCTTCACCATCTACTTCAGCTTCTCCACCTTCTTCTTCTTCTTCTTCTTCTTCTTCTTCTTACTACTTCCTTACATTTTCTTTGTTTGAATCCGGATGACTGAAGTTGGTCAATGATTTGAGATTCTATGTTTATCTGAAATCTGAAATTAGTTTTCCATGAGGATTAAAAAAAAAAAAGCCCAAACGTCTTCTTCTTGGCATTCTCTTTATTTTATTTTTCCCAAATCGGATTGCTGTTTCTCACTCCAATATGGCTGAATTTTTTTTATGTTACTTTATCTTACATGATTTTGTGTCGAGAAGATATTGATTGCTATTTCTTTCCTAAATCCAAAGTAAGAAAGCATGATGGATTTTCTCTGATTGGGAATTTATAATGTGCCTTTTAGGTTTTCTTTTGAAAATAAATTGTGGTTAGAATGATATTCTTCTCCCACGTTTCAAATAAAATAAAAAAAACCCATGATTAGTCTCTTCTATATCTTGGAAGAATGCATAATTTGGTGATTATTATCTTTTGAAGTAATGGAGAGGTATTAGATGATAGCAAGATCCGCTTCTTGTACTTTATCCAATATTTTTTTAGTTAAGCTTTACACATGCATGTTGGCTTCCAAGCAATAGTCTCTTGTTTTGTCATGTTGATTCAATCTTTTCATAGAAAATATATTCTCATTATGTATAATGGTGTGGATTCAACCAAAACTTCTCATGATGGATTTTATTCATTATGGTTAAGTAGTGACTTATTTCTTGTGACATATTTTCTCGAGGAAAATTGAAGAGAATGTTTCTTATTTCCTTTTTCCCAAAAGCTGATGGTGGTTGCCTTTTTTGGATGGCCGCACTTCTCTATTTCTTTCCTTGAGTGGTTGTATCAATTATCTTTTCCATTCTAAGCAAAAGAAGCTATAAGAACTTTCTCTAGTTATCTTTGTTTTGAGGTAGAGTGACTATTATGTGGAAACTAAACATGAAACTTGAAAGTTGTTCTTACTTGTGATATCTTTCGTAGTTGTTTATTTAACATGAAAGAATCTGGCACATTATTGTACGCATTACATATGTTTTGATTTCTTAACAAGATGTTACATGCATTAATTCATGTGTGAATGTTGGAGAAGATTCATGTGCTTCATGTGTCAATTGTGAGCATTCATAAATTTCACAAGTGTCTCCCTAGTCAGTCTCTCAATCTCATTATTATGGACCTGAGGGTAGCAATGTGACTGAACACTAATGGAATAGACTCCTTCCTTCAGAACGATAGAGTGCTCGTGCTCTCGAGGGGGTGGAAATCCATAGGGAAGCTAGAATACCTCCGTGAACTGCTGAAGAAGTGGTCGGACCATGTCTGAAATGTCATCTACATCCTCTGTCTCTCCTCCCTCCAAACTCTGGAGCTCCACCAAGAATCCCCCTCCTTCCCCTTGTAGGGCCCAAACCAGGGTTTTCAAAAAAACCATAGCTATGGATAGGTTGGGGTCTCCCTTACTTACCACCTCTCTCCCCTTTACCTGGATCTCCATAGCTAATGCCTTTCAGTTTACCTTGGTTTTCCCCAAAGTTGGTAGCCACTTCATTCCCAGAATCAAATCAGTACTCCCCAACTCCAATGGGAGAAAATCCTCCTTGATGTGAATCCCTTGCAGCTATACCACCAAACCGTGACATATCCCTCTGCTCTTCTCCACCTTTTATGTGTCCATCATCACTCCAAAACATCCCGTGTCTACCAATTTCAGCCTCAGTTTCTCTACCACCTAATTCGATATGAAATTATGGATAGCCCCACTGTCCACCAAGATTGCCACCGCCTATCCTCCTATCTGTCCCCTCACCTTCATAGGTGATTCAAGGTGAATCTCACTATAGAGTTCAATGAAACTTCAGCCACCTCCAAGCGTATAGGCGCTTCTTCCTCTTCTTCCTCCCTCATTACCTCTACCTCGTCCACCTCCTCATCACACGCCAAGAGAATCTATAAGGTACGATTTTTGCATATATGTCCTAGTATAAAATTCTCATCACATCTGTAACATAACCCCTCTGCCCGATATGGTACCTCTGCTTCTGTGAGGTGCTTGAAATTGCTTCCTAGGCAAACCCCAATGCTCTTCTCCTTTGGCATTCCCTCTAAAAAGACACCGTCTGGGTCCTCGATGTCAGGATCGTGGAGGTATTCCTGTAAGTGCTTCCCATGGTGTTGCTTTTGCTGGTCTTTTCCCTCTGATGTTTATCTTCCACCCTTTGTGCTAGTTTCATCATCTCCCCTAGCCCCCTTGGCCACAACACCCTGTGTTTTGCACGTATATCTTCCTTCAGGCCCTTCATGAAATTCCCCTCTAACCCTTCCTTAGTAATTCCCCTCAACCTACCTGATAGCAGCTCAATTTTTTCCCAGTACTCCATCACTGTCCTCTCCTGGGTCAAGGCATAAAATTGCTTGTGGAGATCTCCTTTTCAGATGGCTCGAAAATGTTCCAGCAATCCCTCTTTAAATTCTCCGCATGAATGGAGCGGGTACGTCGCCTCCCTCCACTGAAACCAAGCTAAGGCTTTGCCCTCCAAACATAACCTTGCTGCCATGAGCTTTTCCCCCCTTCGTAAGCCCATTGATAGCAAAGTAATGCTCCAACCGATACACCCATCCTTGAGCATCTTCCCCTTCAAAAATTGATATTTTTAGCTTCCTCACCCTAACATCTCCACCCCAATTTCCTCTCCCACTATCCCCCCACCCCCCCCCCCTCCCGCGTGCGGTGTATCGTGGGTGAGAATCCCACCTATCTTCCATCTGTCCCTCATAGTGCTCAGTCACCCCGCCACCTCCACCATGAAACTCACTTCTTACTATTCCCCCATCTGAAGATCCTATTCCACCCCATATCGGAGCCCTAGAAGGTGGTTCTTGGTGAAAAAAAAACTCTCCTCGCCGAGCTCTTCCCGTTCAACTCCTTTTCCCTTGGTTGTGGTCAAGAGAATCCCGATCGAATCTGGATTAGGGTTAGCCATCAGAATCACTGGTGGAGTTTTTGTTTGCATCTCCAAGACCCTTCTTAATATCTCCACCTTTCCAAATTGGTTTTCCATACGATTTTTCATAGATGAAAACCTTTCTTTCATGGTAGCGAGCTTCTGCTCCACGCCAGTTTTGAATTGCTCCATCTCGCCTTCCAACGCCTCCACCTTCTTTGCTGTCATTCATGAATCTGCGTTCCAAACTACAAAAATCAGCAAAAAAATAGCAACTAAAGTCTTCAAACCGCAAAAATTAGCAAACTGGAAGAGATACGCAGCAGAAATCTACGAGGAGAATGAAGATTTTGGTCCAGCACACTGCCCTGATACCAATTTGATACGCCTTGGAGACAAAAATAGCAAATGAACAATGGAAAAACTGCAAAAATACTAATAAAAATGGTTAATTTTGGATTATAAAATCAATTTGAAAGCAAGATACAGGTGATCTACAATTCAAGAGATAAATCAGCTCTCCCAAACAACCTAGACGTCGCTAGGAAGCCCTCAAAGAAAAAGCTACAGCAAAACCAAATCAAAATCTGCCTAAAACAAAATAAACTCTAAACTTAGCCTTAAATAAGCTTCTCCTACTTCCCACCTAAATCAGCCCCCCTTCCTAATATATTTCCCTCTCTAATTTAAAGTTCAATTGAAAAATCCTTCCTAATTAATCCCTTTCTAAATCAGCCCCCCTTTCCCAATATATTTCCCTCTTCAATTTGAATTTGAATTAGGAAATCCTTCCTAAATCAACCCCTCTTTCCTAATATATTTCCCTCTCCAATTTGAATTTCAATTCGAAAATCCTTCCTAATTAATCTCTTCCTTAATTCCTCTTCTCATATAATGAATTAATGTTTTATTGGGTCCCACAAAAGGAGCCAAAATCTATCCAGGTTCAGCCCCCCCCCCCCCCCCCCCGTCCATCCCTAGTCTAGGGTCTGCTAGATTGACCGGTCCAGCTCTTCTCTGGTTCGCCCCCCAAGGGCTGCCAATATATCATGAAGCCACTCATCCACCTGTCCATCCTCATCTCTGCAACACTTAACTTAATGTTGGTGCATATAAACAAAAGAAAATGTATTTACCTTATTAAGTCTTAAGGATACAACCATTCAAGTGTGGTGCCAAACAGAGGTGATGGCATATGGATTTGGTAGATAATTTGTCTCTCAATTGAACAACCAATACTTATCTATCTTTAAGGCCCTCCTAAAACACTCAATTAATCAATTTGGACCAATATTACAGGCATAAGTTGAAAAAATAATCTATTTATCGAGAAATCCACATACACATGAAATTGCAACAATCATCTATAATTTTATGGAAAAATATTTCTTTAGCAACATTACACAAAGGGCATATCAAGTATGTAGTGCTTTTACTAATACATCATCAGGGAAGATGTTGAGATATATGCAGTCATGCTCCTGCTCTACACAGGCTATTTCTATAAGTCGAACCTAGGACCTCTATACTACATTAAAAGCAACTTAACCACTACTTCAAAACAATCCACTTCACCGAAATCTCATACTATCTGAAAAGACAAAAAATAAATACTTCATAGCACACACATGTTTGTTAGAAATAAATTATTCAATGGTGATTTTTTGAAATTCTGAGCCTATATTTTTGTTAATTAGAAATTGCATTCTGGGATAAAATCAAATCTTGAATTTAATAATTATTTGGAATTGATTTTGGTTGAACTTGAGTCAATCATATCTAACAACCTGGGGATGAAAAGTCAATATATAGAGAGTTTGAGGCATGTAATTGAATATTTTTTATTGAATAAAATTTATTGTTTATATTTCAATCTTCAGTTTGCAAGGTGGATATGTGATTCTTTCGAGCGCAATACAAGTGCAACTAATATATCCTATGAAAGTATTCTCCTTGTACCGGCATAAGGCCTAAATTTATTACTTTGATTTAGAGAAAGCATATGATAAAGTTCCAAGGAAAGTGCTATGGAAAGTTTTAGAAAAGAAAGGGGTTTATAATGCTTATATTCAAGTCATTAAGGAAATGTATGCAGGAGTTGTTACTTGTGTTCAAACACAAGGTGGTTTGACCAAGTATTTTCCTATTTTTGTTGGATTACATCAAGGATCAGCCTTAAGCCCATATCTTTTTGCTTTACTCTTGGATGTTCTCACTAGACATTTGCAAGAGGTTGTACCCTAGTGTATGCTTTTTGCTGATGATATTCTTCTTGTTGATAAGACTAGAGAGGGAGTTGAATGTTAACTTGAATTATGGAGGTCTACCTTAGAGTCTAAAGGTTTTCATTTGAGTAGATCTAAAATTGAATATATGGAGTGTAATTTTAGTAGTAATAGATCTAGTGGGGGGGGGGTTGTGACTTTGGGCGATCAAGTCATTAATAAGAGTACACATTTTAGCTATATTGGGTCTATTGTTCAAAGTGATGGTGAAATAGATGGGGATATTATAGCATAATTCAAGTTGGATGGTTGAAGTGGAGGAATGCATCGGGCTTGTTGTGTAATAGAAAAGTCTCCCTCAAATTTAAGGGAAATTTCTATAAGATGATGGTGAGACCTCCAATGCTTTATGGTGCAGAATGTTGGCCATTAAAAGAGAAGAATAATATTAAGTTGCAGAGATGAGAATGCTCAGGTGGATGAGTGGCTTTACTCTTAGAGACGGGATGCGAAATGAGCATATACGTGAAAAGGTTGGAGTAGCTCCAGTGGAAGTTAAGATAAGAGAGAGTTGCCTTAGATGGTTTGGTCACATAAAACGGCGGCCTTCCAATGACCCGGTTAGGAAAGTAGATGTATTAGATTTGGTTTATGTTAAGAAAGATAGAGATAGACCTAAAAAGACTTAGTTAGAGAATATTAGAAATGACCTTTCTTTATTAGATTTAAATGAGAATTTGACTCTTAACAAGACACAATGGAGAAAAAGGATTCATATAGCCGACCCCACATAATGGGATAAAGAATTGATGTTGGTGGTGGTGGTGGTGGTGGTGAGTTATTTTTTAAAATTAATTTCTTCATCGTATTTTACTATTATCTTCTAAGTGTTCCTGATTTCATTCAAATTTGACACAGGTGATACTCTAATTATAATGAATAAATAATAATCGCTTGTTAATTTTATACGGTTCTAACTTCTTGTTGATCTCTTACAAATTTATTTGATCATTGCATTATTGCTTGTATTCTAATTCTCGTATTTACTTATTTTCATTTAAAGAAAGCAACTTTTTGTGTATTTTCTAATCTGTGATCTATGAATCCCAGATTATTTTGTACGATTTGCATTATCCTCATTTAATTGGAAATCCTGATCCCTAAATTATCCTACATCCCATAGATTACAACGAGAAAAAGTGAGAAATCATGTTAACTGTCTTTTTTAAATTCACTCAACATATGCTAATGCAGTGTTCATTGAGAGATATATACATGTAGGAAAAGGACTTTCAAATGTTAAGCCAATAAGAATGCCATACTTTAACCTGTAGAATTCAAGAAAGGCAACCTTTACAATAAATGATTAAAGGGGCCATCTAATAATTAATTCATACAAGGGCACTTGAAAGTTGCAAGAGTATGCAATTGTAGAAAAAAATGACAATAAATTGTCATCAAAGCTCTAATTACCTTTTCTTTAAGCATTTCAACACCTAGAATTTGTCAGCAATTTGATTAAATTTAGATGCATATTCACAGAAGAGGTCTCCTAATCAAATACATTAAAACTGAAAATAGCAAACATCCACTAACCCTCGACAAGGATTCCCATGAGGAGAGCCTCAGTCCCAGTGTTTGGGTACTTCAGCTTCCTCGCTTCTAGCTCCGCCATTCCGAAAGACTTGATTGACCTCGCCGACCACCTGCTCACCAATCAAACCACTGTAACAACAAAACAACGTAGAATCCCCCGTTAACCACAAAACAAAAAAACCCTTACTTGGGGATTTTGCCCGGCTCTATGTCATGTTTTCTGCAGCAGAAAAGCCAAACTGGGTTAGATTTAAAAGGAAAGGAAGACAGAAAAAGAGGTGTTTTGGGGATTCGAATCGAGATAGAAGGAATACGCGGTGGGTAGCATAGAAAGAACCATCGCTGAGTGGAAAAGGCTTTGCTTTGGCGAGGGTATTAGTGGCCGGAGGGATTGGTAGATGGATTCACCAAATAAAGATCCGGATAGTGGAGACAAGCAGGAAAAGAACGAATTTTGAGAACGTGATGAGGAAGAGGAGATGGTGGTGGGTTTCTTCGGTAGGCACGGCGAATGGAAGGTAGAAGTAGAGAGAAGTGAAAGAGCTCGGGCAGCCATCTCTTCTTCTCCCTAAAATTGTCTCCCTAGCTTCTTCGGGGGTCTAGCTTTCTCTTTCTTCCCTCTTTGCGCTGTAGCTTCGGCTCAGCTTTCGTCCTCCTCACTCCTCAACCCACAGGCGTCGCGGCGATGGGAAAGTCAGGATTGGGTCACCGCGCTCTACTTAGTTTGTTTAAGGGGCTGTTTGGCAATAAGTGGGATTTAATTTAGTGGGATTTAATAAATTCTGTAAATTTGGATTTAGTAAATTCAAAATGTGTTAAATTCTAAAACTTATTTGGTATGTTAAATGTTAAATCCTGTTAAATCCTGAGAAACTGTTTGGTAACATATATCAGGATTTATGACGGTTAAGAATTTAAATTTAAAAGAGAAATTTATGAAATCAAGATCATCAAGATCATTGCATAAAACATAATAAAATCAATTTGAGTTCATACATTTGTGTTTTAAACTTGAGTTACTTATTAATTTTATTTTTAATTAAGACTAATAAATTATAATTATGAATACTATAATTAGGATATTATTTTCATAAATATTTTATTAATAACTAATTATTTAATTAAATTTACACCACTAATTATTTAATTAAATAGTTAATAGTTATATTTTAAATTAATTTTATTAAGCAATTAAATTAATGACTAATTAAGAAATTAGGCTGGCTTTCCTCTTCCGTTTCTCTTGCCGTTCGCTTGTGGTTCGCGAGGGGTGGAGCTTCGAACGATTCGCTCGCGACGTTGTTTCTGTCCGATCGGAAGTCGCGCCGGGAGCTCGCTACGAAGGTAACGATATTTCTCCCCTTACCGCTTGTTCCGTCGCTTCTTCGGCTCCTTCGTGGCTGTTCGACTTCACTCCTTCGACGACTTTCCCTTCCTGTCAGATCGGAAGTTACGAGATTTTGATCGGAAGCAATAATGGGAGCTCGCTGGCTGTGAAGGTAACTTTCTCCCTTTCGCGCGCTTCTTTGGCTAAATCCCGTTAAATCCACCGAACCGAGGGATTTAGTAAATCCGGGATTTAAGCCGTAAATCCGTAAATCCGGGATTTACGGAATCCCAGGATTTAACGCGTGCACAAAAACCGTTTGGCTGGATTTAGCGTAAATCCGACTTAAATCCCGCTGTAAATCCGATACCAAACAGCCCCTAAGAGAATATCGAAGGAGCTGTTAAGTAATTACAGTAGTAGTGTATTAATTATTTATAATTAATTATTTTTTTATTTAATTGAATATATGAGAATAAAATAAAATTAATAAATTTTAAATACTTAAAGATAATTTAATTGGAGGTTTATAGAGTAAAGTCAAAATATTAATAAATATTTTGAGTTCAAATTAATAATTATAATTTTATGGTATTTTAAAATTTTTGTATGCATTAATAAAATATATTACTAGGCAAACTATCACGACTTTATATTTTTCAACGGATTAGTAACATATCAATTGAAAATACATTGCTAGATGAAAATCAGCTTGGTTTTTCATCTTTCAAGTTTCCTAAGTGGTTTTTGGCTATGTGGTGAAGACTTGGGAGGGATTAAAAAAATAATCAAAAATTTAAAGTGCTTAGATATTGTGATTCCAACGTGGACTTCAATGTGAAAATAATTTTGGGTAATTTTTTATAGAATGATTAACACAATTTAGTTAAAAATAATCATTTGTCTTTTTTAGATTAGATAAAGTATGAAATACCTAACATTTTAGATGAATTTATTATGAAAATTTGATGATATATATTTGAAAAATTGTCTAAAAGTTCATTTTACGATAAAATTCAATTGCTATATAAAAATATAAATCACCACACTCATGTGAACTTTTGAGCAATGGAACTACTTCAGCTTCCTTCTTAGGGTTGTAACAAAGTCGGGCTAACTCATGTGTCTGGCCTCAACTTAAAAAATGGCTTTTGAGCTTAGTTTGATGAGCTAATGAATCAAGTTTTGGTTAATCCTAACTCAACTTGTTAGCTTGTGAGCCAGTTCATTTAAAAAATTTTAATATTAAATATTCTTAAAATTATTAAAACTTAATAGTTTTTCCATGAAATAATTGAAAATGTTTATAAAATTATATATCTCTTTCTTATTTCAAATGATTTCTTATTATTTTTCATTTTATTTTTAATATTTTATCATAAATATTAAATGAAAAATACTAAAATATAAAATATTTAGGGCCCTAATCCATCAATTACTATTCATGATGGTTAATAATGAAGAGAATGAGAGATACTTTATTACGTTCAATATTAAAAATAAGAACATAAAATTTGGAGCTCTTGAATTTGCTCTAGTCGCTACGTTTGGGTTTTGAAAATTTTCATCTAATGAAAAATTGAAGGTGATGAGCAAAAGTAATAGGTTAATTGATAATTGCTTGGATGTAGATAATAATCTTAAGAATATAGACCTAGAAAAAACATTCATAATGTGCACTAAGAGGGATGATGTTTAAAAATTAGGTTTACATTTTTCTTATAGATTATGTTCTACTCAACTATAATAAGCACAATGATATTTTTTCTTGAGATGCTTTATTTCCTTAAAAATAAGGATGTTTTATTTGGATACCCATGAGATAAGCTATCATGGAGGAGGATGCTAAAACAACTAAATAAGTTATGGTGCATTATAAGGCTATTGCCCTAAAAAAGTTTGCCCTGGCTTATTATATTATTATTGGAAACACATAGGACAGCAAAGACAATAGTTCTACTAAAATAAAATAATATCTCCCCCGCTCCACTATGGTTTTTTTCCTAGCTCTCTCTCGACGGTGCTGGCCGCCATTGTCGATGTCGGTGTCGGTCTTAGTAAAGTTTTTTCATTTACTCCTCTCCTTCTTCGCTGTTCTCGTAGTTTTTCGTTCTGCTTTCCCGATTTGTCCACCCCCGGCCCTTTGCTGCCGGAATGGTGGTGAATCATTTTTGCGATCCTAGTTTTTTAGATGGGTCGAAGAAATCATGTTCTTTTCTAGATGCCCTCTCTGGTAGTTCTTTCACTACGAGTTTTGCTAAGCTGAAATCTGCTACCTTCCGTGGTTTGCCTTCACTGTGGATCTCGGAGGAGGAGATTCTTGAGCTTGCGGCTCCTATTCAATATGCATTAGTTGGCAAATTTCCTTCTCGCCGACCTAGTCTTGACTCTACTGAAAAGTGTTTCTTCAATCTCAAGCTCAATGGTGAATTTGCAGTTACTTTGATGAATCCTTTGCATGCCTTAATTAAGTTGGTGAATCTATAACATAATTTTTGTCACATGTCTTATTTTATTAATAATTGTTATATGAATTTGACCAAATGATTTCTTTTATTTGATATTGGTGTGGAGTCTCATGTTATTCCCATTTGGATATCATTCCCAAACTTGCGACCAAATCTCTTCTCCCTCCGTATCCTTCACGGTCTCGGTTCATTGTTTGGTCGTCCGTTAAAAGTCGACAATACTACCTCTATTGGCTCTCGCCCCTCTGTTACGCATGTTTTGGTTGAGCTTGACATTACCAAAAAAATTCCTGATAAAGTGCAGGTAGGTCCTGAAATATTTGGGTACGTTCAACATGTTAAGATGAAGGTTTTTCCTCCCTTTTGTGTTCACTATAAATTTATCAGGCATTTGTAGGGTGACTGTCGTTCCCAGCAATCCTCCGTCTCGGTCATTATTACTGCTAATGCTACTAATCATGTTAGCTCTGATGGGAATGCAATTGGTGTTATGGAAACTTTGGATAATATAGCTATTCCTACTTTGATACATGTTTCGCCGATTACTAAGTTGGTGGTTAATGGGGATACTTGCATTGTAACTATTAATGTTATGGATAATTTGAATATTACTGTTGAGAATTCTTTGAATCCAATTGTTGTGTTGTCTCATATGGGGCATATAGATAACATTGGTATTGGTCCTGGTGTTGTAGACACTGGGGATGCTGATAACGGTTTGAATGCTCAGGAGCCATATGAGCTTCCCACTTGTCATAATGGTGAGATTGAACCCCCTGTTATTATTGGTTTGGGCGGCATGGGGTTCCTAATGCTTCTGATAGTGTCTGTACTACCATACTTCAAACTAATGTTGTTGCTTAACATTTTGAGCAAACCCCTTTGGATGTGGGGAATTATGAAGTTAAGCGGGTGAACTTGAATGATACTTCTATGGTTAATGTTAATGTTCCAACTCTGATGCCTTTGGGTTCTCATGTGAATGATGAAGTGCCTCTCATAAATGTTCTCATTTCCATTGTTTCTAATGATGCGTTACTTGCTCATTTAGCGAAGGATATTGTTGTGAATCATCGTGATTGGTTAGTTGATTGTGACTCATCTGCTAATTGGGATATTAGGGAGAAAATTGATGTGCTTGGGGATGATTCCCTGGACAATTATGGTTTAAATGTTATTCGAAAAGCTGAATAAAGTTTTTATAATAACATGGGTAAACGTAGAAGGAGGAAATCCAAAAAGAAATAATTTCAATTTGGATCCTTCTTTCCTTATTATGTTGTTGGGTCCTTTATTTCTCTAGTTTGTGTATGCTGGTTCCAGTTTTGGATATTGGGGTTAGGCTGAGTGGTTGGATTCACTACAGGAAAACTCATTGTTACCGGCGGACAAAATCCGTCGGTAACAATAAAAATCCGCCGGAAATACAAGGTTTCCGGCGGATTTCCTACGGAAATCTATCCGACGATAATTCGCGCGTCAGAAATATATTACCGACGGATATAATCCGTCGTAATATTTCCAGCGGATTTTCCGGCGTATGTCCGACGAAAAAAATAACAAAAAACGACGTTATTATGTTATCAGTTTCCGGCGTATGATCCGCCGGTATTTCCGGCGGAAATATCCGTCGGTAATACCGGCGGATGATACGCCACAACAAACCAACATTACTATTACCGTCAGACTTTCCGGCGGACTAAGCGCCGGAAATTTCCAGCGCATAATCCGCCGGAAAGTTCGATATATTGTATTACCGGCACCATTTTCGACGGATAATCCGCCGGAAACCTGTAGCATTGACAAAAAAAATATTCTTCCCTCTAAAATTGGATTTTTACAACCTGCAAATAAAACATATACAAAACATACACAACGATATCCATAACACAATAGACAATACACTATATAAACAATGTAACAATGTTCAAAACACATACTCAACAGATTCAAATATCTATAATTATATTACAAAACATGTCCAAAACACAAATATAAATGTCCACATCCGTAAAATGAATAAAAAATATCTAGTCTGAATCCGTTTTCTCCTCAGCTGCTGTACTCTTCCCACTGCTCATCTGCTCTCTCATCCTTTGCATTTCTTCTAACATTTGAGTTTGTTGGATTTGCATCTGTCGATGTATCTCCATCTGCTGCTGCATTTGCATCTGCCAATCAGCTTGGGCTTTTCGTACCTATTCTAGCTCAGCTGTAAGGGCAGTTATCTGCTGGGTATATAAAGACTCCTGTGTACTAGATGAAAAACTGCAACCACTAAATGCCTACCCTTCATATGCATAAGCCTGCAAGCCTAACCCGTACACTCTGCCGTGTTGCATTCCTCCTACCGCTTGCGACCAAGTGCGGTAGTCAGAATATTCAGTTGATCCGCCAGAAGATCCTTCACCTGCTGCAGTCTGGCTCTCTCGAATCTGTGTATACTCCTCCTATGAAAGTGAATAAAGAATTAAGCAATTTTTAGATAACATTACAAAAATTAAACTTATATACTTACAAAAGCCAAGCTTCTCAAAATTCTTTCTAATTCTATCATTATGTTGTGGCAGCCAACAAAAATCTTTCTGCATTTAAAAACATACAATAAAGAATATATATTTTTGTTAACTTATGTAAATAAAATATATAATACACAATATTTTAAATTAATTACAAACCTCAAACTCTTTGAGCCACATGTTCCGTACTTCCTCTGGGACTTTCTACCAAGAAAGATAAGGAGCATCGTATCTGCTCCGAATTATGTCCCGTATTTTATGTATTGGCTGCTTTGATGGATGAAACCTGAAAGAAATATGTTAGTTGTCAAAAAAATTAAATCAATTTTATTTGCATAACTGAAATATAATTAATACATACATGTCACCCTTAGGTTCAATCAACATGCGACCCTCTGTCGCCTGCTCTGGTGCAGCTGGGGTGGAAGGTCCACCTATTGCGGGCTGAGGTGGTGCTGTAGTGGTCTGATGTGGTGGTGGGACGTATGGTTCATACTCACCATGAGAAGTCCAATACCAATATTCTGGCATGAAGCCTCGACGATATAGATCAACAGTAACATCATCTGGGCTTAGGTAGACCTGATTTTTATGTTTAGAACATGGGCAACGAATCATTCCATCTTTGATGAAGCTGGGCAGTTGAAAAACTGTCTGAATAAAAATATTCACCCCTTTGATGAACTCATCGGTTAATGTCTTTCTTCCTTGCGCCAATCGATTATACATCTAACTTCTTTGAGTTCTGATATCCATAATATAACCTACATATAATATAGATATAATAAATTTATTGAAGAAATATACAAAGACTCTTAGCCTGCTCAGAAGACAATCATTTTAATTAAGTGACCAAACCACGTACTCATCCACCTGAGCATCCTTATCTCTACAACACTTAACCTAATATTATGCTTCTCTTCTAATGGCCAATATTCTACACCATAAAGCATTGTAAATCCAACCACCATCTTATAGAATTTCCCCTTAAGGGGCTGTTTGGTATGCGGATTTCGGCCGGATTTGGGCGAAATCCATCCAAACGGCCTAAAATGCAAATCCAATTATCACGGCAAACGAAATCCTCTCGAGACGGAAAATTCCCCCGATTCGCTCTAAATACCGGATTTCCGAAATTCCACTGACCATGGGAGTCCATCTCCCTGCTCTTAGACATTCCTACGAAAGCTACGTTGTAAATCCGGATTTTCTAATTGCCAATATTCTACACCATACTGCATGGGTTGGTTTGGTTGGCCAAATTCCTCTCCTTGCCCTAGACCCACTTAAGTAAACTCCCCAAATAGTTTTCAGGATTTAACCCCTTTAGAATTTGGTAAATTATTTGGCAAATCCGGATTTAGAGAATTTACAAAATCCTACTTAAATGAAATCCTAGGTTCTACCAAACAGCCCCTAAGCTTGAGGGGGACTTTTCTATTACACAACAAGCCCAATGCATTCCTCCACTTCAACAATCCAATTTGAATTCTACTAATAATATCACACAAGGGTAAAATCTAGTAAGAACATCCATGACTGAAGAAAAGAGAGTGTTACCTCCACACCAAGGAACGTCGTCGAAGGAATTCCGAAGGAACGTCGTCGAAGGAGCGAAACCTAGCGGCGAAGGAACGTCGTCGGAGTGTCGTCGAAGCGTCGCCGGAGAAGGAGAGTCCGCCGGTCCGCCGGCGTCGAAGGAACGGAATACGTCGTCGGAGCGGAATCGAACACAAAAGCCGAACGAGATGAGAATGAGGAACCAGGCGCGGGATGGCTTGAAATAGGGCCTTTACCGGCAGATTTTCCGGCGGATAATCCGTCGGAAAGATTACCGGCGGAACATCCGCCAGTTATAGTTCGTCGAGTTTAAGTAAGCCGGCGGAAAATACGCCGGTACGACCGCCGGTAAATTCCGGCGGATATTGCGTCGGAAAACAAAACTTTTCCGGCGCAATTGCGTCGTATTATCCGACGGTAAGGAAGCGACGGATACTCCGCCGGAAATTCCGTCGCACAATTACCGGCGACAAATCCGCCGGTAATTGCGTCGCTAGTTTCCGGCGGATACCATCCGCCGGAAATTCCGACGGTAACAGACAGTTTTCCTGTAGTGATTTGCCGCTTGGCTTATTTTTGATGTTTTTGATTGTCGTTGTCTTTTTAGGTGATTAGCTTTCTGGCCTGGTGGTTCTGGCGGCCGTGGTGTTCCTGGCTTGGTTTTCTTAGTTTCCATTCTATTTTCTTCCAATTTTTTCTTTGTGCAGGTTGAATGTTGACAAGTTCTTATGTTTTATGGCTTGTCAGATTCATTTGTTACTTGGCTGTTCATTTTATCAGGATGCTTGGGTGAGTGGTTCGTCTAGCTTCAATTCCGTTTGGCTTTGTCTTCTCTAAGTGTTGTGGTTGGTTTTTGTTGGCTCCATTTTATTGTGCTTATTTAATGTAATAGGTAAAATCAATGACTCGTAGGTTTTTCTTTAAATGTTGTATTTTTAGATAGCTTACAGTTCTTTAAGGACTTGTAATTTCTACTTATATTAACGCGTAGGACCCTATATGAGTTTTATAAAAAAAAATTGTTATTGGAAACATCATATCATGGCAATACTGGTCTTATGAAGCTATCCCACAATTGGAGAGAAAATATGCAGAGTAACTTGAAGTAGGGGTACAAACTAGTTGAGTCGAGCTAGAGTCATGCCTAACTCTAGCTCAACTTGCCGGCCAAATCATGAGCTTGAACTCGAGTAGAGCTTAAAGGGCAAGCTCGAGCTCAGCTCGTGGCAATAAAAATGGGCTTGACAGCAGCTCGTGAGATCTCGACAAAAGCAATGAAGAAGGCCTCACTGCCAAAGTGGAAGAACGCATGCCGCTGGAGAAGAAGAAGGCTTACCATTGCCTACAATGAGAGAAGAAGAACAAGTTGATTGTTTTTTCCTTGGGAATCACCGCAGCTTTAATTTTTTTTTTACTGCCACAACTTTATTAGTGTAAGACTGCTCATTCTCTGAAAGGTTGGTTTTTTTTCAAATCCTACCGATATATACTAGTAGCTTTTGTTAAGAGGAAAAAAAAACTCAGCTAATTTTTTTAAGAAAAAAATCCTATCAGCTATATTATTACGAGCCATATCGCGAGCCGAGCCTTATCAAGTTCAAAATCAAGCTTGTTTACTAGAGGTGCTTGAGCTTGAGCTTGTGAATTGATAAGCTTGGCTTGCGAGCTTGAGCCGGCTTGGCTCCCTTACACCCCTACCTTGTAGAGAGAGCACCAAAGAAATTAAACTAGAAGAGCAACAAAATGCTTACTAACAAATATATTTTATTATTAATAATAAATGAAAATATAATTTATATGTACAATATTATATTTTAAATGCTAATTTATATCGATAATTATTATAAATTAAATTTTAAGCCTACTGTAAACTATTTTTAATAAGTGACTGTTAGCCCTATATTGGCTCACAAAGCATATGAAGATGACCTCTATAAGTCAGGATTATTTAATCATGAATTGGAAATTTTTATCATCCAATAGCAAATTATGCATATTTAACTCTTTTTATCTACTCATTTAATTCAACAAATAATGTATATTTAATTTTTTTTATCAGTTTATTTAGTTCTAAAATGATATACAATAAATTCTATTGTGTTATAGATGTTTTGACTGCACTATGCTCTATCAAACTTAAAGTATGATGAGTTATAGTTGTGGTAATTGTACAATGTTGTATCAAATTTATAGTCTACTATGTTATTACATTATGTTGTATCAAAGTTATAATATGATGTGTTATAGATGTTGTAGTTGCACTTTAATGTCAAAATTTTTATCTATTATATCCCAAAAATAATAAACAAAATATTACTTTAGATTAATAAAATACTCTTTTAGGTCAATGTATTAAGTAGGTTGCAATATTGATAAGGCCTAAATAAATAAGGGAATAAATTCAATGATGCATTAATAAATATAAATATTTATGATTATATATCAATAAAATTTTTTTATTTTTTCTTTAATTTGCCAAGTCCAATGTCCAAACTAAAGTCAATTTTTCTTCAAAGATTTTGCCCTTCTTCAAAGCTTCGTATGACTTTGCTTTAACACTGTAAAAAGCGAATGATCGTTGCTAATGCAAATTGACTCAACTTTAAGTTTTTATTTTGGGATATTAACTAAATTTAGGCTTTATTTGGGTCAGTTTTCTTATTGCTTTGTATAATTATTATAGAGAAAGTAATTTTTTTAAAGTTGTTATAGAATGCAACTTATTAGTCCAAAACTATTTGAAAGCAGCTAAAACATAATGGCCAAATAAAAATTATAGTTGTAGCCTGAAAAGCAAAACAATAAGAAAGTTATCTCAAACAAAGTCTGAATCACAAATAGCTATTGACTCCTTTTAGTTTTTAAAAATGTTTTTTCTAAAATGTGTTTATTTGAAGATGTTAACATTTACATATAACCTACTAAGAGGCCCTTTGATTTGAAGTAAAAGGGATATAAAATAATCCAAATGTAGAAGTTTTAAAAATTTTGCTCTTCAGTATGACGTAAAATTTGAAAGTATTTAGAGATCACCCTCTAGTTCAATTTTGGCAATCATTAGAGTTGATCAGTTTTTAAATACACCGTAAATTCTCTATCATTATGGCTGCAAGCCATAGCTGTTCGCAATCAGCTACAATTGTCACCAGTCGCCCCCGACTACGTACCTTGAATAATATGAATTTCAAAAAATCATCCATATTTATTTTATATCCATCTAAATAATTTTAAATATTTTAAATACATTATATTCTTTTTATCCTATTTTTATTATATTTTATATTTCTTTTTCAGCTCTAAAAGCTAAAATGCTATGGGGAATGAAAAATGCTTTTCACGTAGACTTTTAACAGCAAACAATACATTTCATAAAAAAATGGGATAAATGTACTACGAAATGTTGTATATAATCACATTATTTTGTGAAACACAAATTTAAATTTACGCATGTATTATTTATTGACGAGGGCGATCGTCCCAGATTCCCAGTATAAGAGCCCAATGGGCCTTTTTTGGGTAATACCCAATGGGCCTTCGGAAACCCACTAATTTTTCGATACATGAAACTGACCTGAACGGTCAACTTGGAACGGTTCAATGAACATCGGTTAGTTGACCAATCAGTCAAAGTTACAGGAGTCAAAGATGCGGCCAGTTGTAATATAAATAAATAAAAAATAAAAAAATTTGTTCCCCACTGCTTTTCTGTGCAAATCACATGGCGGTCGGTGTAATTTTTTTAATTGTTGTTATTAGATTTAAATTTCATTTTAAATATGATAATATCATATAATTTATATGCATGTAAGAGCTTATTCGGTTGTTAGCAAATTTTATAATGAGATAATTTTATTTTTATTAATTTTGAATGTTAAAATAAATAAATTCAACAAAATATCAAAATTAAGAAAACTTTTGCATGTGTACCCTCCCCTCCATTAATATATTTGTTTATTTTTATTTATTAAAAGACTTTTTGGGACAGCTTTATCTTACTTTTACTTTCATGCAACAATCACAATTTAATATTTAACTTTATTGTAATTTTTTTTTGGAAAATTTTGGGACTTGATTGCAATATTACTATATTGTTTTGGATGGATCATTACATAAGGAATGATGTATTATTTTTTTTTTAATCTACATTTTTTTAGACATATTTTCGGCAAATTTTCTATCAATTTTTATTAAGAAGCACCCACCAACAAAGGCCATCAAATATTCTGTTAATTTTAGGCTTCATTTGGAATAACTTTCTGATTTCTTTTTAAAATAATTTTTTAAAAATTAAGTTTTAGAAATTTTAACATTAGAAAGTTATTCAAAAAATAATAAAAAAGTTGTTCCAAATAAATCTTTAGTGGATAATTTTCAATGGCAATCTTAATCTCTGATGATTCCAAATAACCGTTGACCATATCTTAAGTTTTTGATCTTAATCTGATGATGAATCTTAACAATCTACTTAATATTTTGCATTTTACTCAATTTAATGAAGGAACAATCTCCTGAGTTATCACTAAAGTTTTATTTGGGATAACTTTCTTACAACTTTTTAAATTAGCTTTTTAATATAAAAATTTTTGTACAAAAAAACTAACTACTTTAGAAAGCAGGAAGAAAGCTGTCCCAAATGAAGCCTAAGAAGATATCGTCCTCACATCTTCAACTTTTTAGGTTTTAGAGAAAACTAATTGTAAGAGGTTAACTAAAATTTTAATAACTAGAGAAAGTTTTGAGATTCATATTTTGAAAATTTGATCCAATATTCTAATGCTACTACCAATGACATTAGCCTCCACTCTTAGTTGATAAGCCAATATTACTCACAGTCAGACAATGAGTATGCCAACCAGCCTCTAATTATCCAGTCATTAAGCCAGCCACCTCCAACTAGGGGTGTCAAATTTAGGTTTCAGGTCAGGTTCGGGCCGAACCCAGAACTGACTCGGGTTCAAACGGGTTGACCCGAACCCTACCTGATTTTGCAAACGAGTCGAAAACACAAACTCAAACCCGACTTATCGGGTTGACCTGACCCAACACGGTTTTGTCAACCCAGCAGACGAACGCGGGCTCGACGTACACTGGCTTGGCGAGTCTGGCAGACGGACGCGGGCCTGGCGGGTTAGACGATGCTCTCAGCTCTGGCAACGGACGCGGGTGACGACGGCGAGCAAACGGCAGGTAGCTAAGATGTGACCGCGGGCAACGCGGATGCGACCACTTGCAGTGCGGCCGACATCACCGTGACAACATCACCGCGACACAAGTAGACGGACACGACTGCAAGTAGAGCAGATGCGACCGCAAGCAGTGCGGTCAGCGCGGACGGGCAGAGGACATCTCGGGTTAACCCAAGTTGAGTTCAAGTTGCCGGGTCAACCCGAACTTGACCTCGACCCATTTTTTCAAACGGGTCGAATTCAGGAACCCGAACCCGACCTGTTTCAAAACCGGGTTGGGTCTAACTCGAAATTTTTATGTCGGGTTCGAGTCGGATTTTGATATCATATCAAATATTGACACCCCTACCTCCAACTACGTACTAAGCAATTGGAGAGATGAAACATCCTGTTATGACGTATTAAAAGATTCATGTTTCATACTTTTATGATTTTTCGACAAGTTGGTTGTTGACTACCTAACGCAATCCTATATTTTTCTCATCCAAGACTAGAGACCTAACAACGATAATGTTCAATCCAGACCCTATTAAATCAGTTGGTTGGTAGTTAAGCTGACTGAGGGAAGTCCAATCTGATTCAATTAGCGTTAGATACAAAATAATCCATACTATCTTAATCTTCTAATTCTAATTCATCACATAGAGTTGTGAGCTAATCATAAATCAAGAACACGTGTAACCTATTACTAATATGATCATTATCATGAAGAACATGGCACATTTATAGCTATAACATCTTTATAGCTACAAAATAATCCATCAAATTTGATACAAATAAAAAAAAAATTAAAGAAATATCTGAAAGATATAATTTGCATCCCCACTAAAAAAAATATCGGCTTTCCAATATTACTCGTGACTCTATCTATGAGTGAATGAGACAAATTTGTCTCAGTCATGCTAGTCGCCAGCCCCTTAGACCTTGGAACTCCTAGCTTGAAAACTAGAAACATCTAACACCTGATATATATATAGAAGCTCAAGCAAGAGTCCAAATAATGCCAAATTAATTGGATCCATCAATTGGGTTAGTCTTTTCAATTATCTATCAATTAAGCTAATCATAATCAGTCTAATACTAACACTATTAGATATTTAATTGTTGATATATGTAATTAGACAATAAAATAATTTTAGCAAAATATATTTATAAGTATTTTTTAATTTATCTTATTTTGTTCACAATTTTTTATCTAAGTTTTTTAAGATTAAAAAGATAGCAGAACTAATGAAAAATATTTATATAGAATTGACAAATCTATAAAAAAAATTCATTTGATCAGCATAAATCTCGAGGTTTCAATGGCATCTAAATTTTGATTTCAATAAACTTATAATCAGACTAAATGTGCTGACATTATGAACTAATCGACAAGACAAGTAATCAAATATGAGTTCAAATGAATTCAAAACATTTAAAGTATATTTGAAAACTTCAGGACATTAATTCAAGGATTATAGTTTCCAAATCTTGCCGTTCATAATTAAATCAATTAGATTGACGAGACCAAGAATTTAAATAATTCAAATTTGAGGTCATTAAAGCTTCGTTTGGAACGACTTTTTTATTGCTATTTTAAAACAGAGTTTTGGTACTTTTTTTAAAACAGAGTTTTGGTACAAAAATTAAAATTTTTGTACTAAAATTCTGCTTTAAAAAGCAATAAAAAAGTCGTCTCGAACGAAACCTAAGATACTCAAATGCTGAATAAATGATTTGTAATAAAAGGGGTCAATATGGATATTTGATGGAGCATTTTGAATTCTAACCAAATTTATTAATTTTTTCCTCTCAAAAAAGCAAACTCCATTTTCTAATATAAAAATTCTAGCATTTATTCATTAAAAAATTCTATTAATTTTGTTGAAAAGTCCAATTTGAAGAATCCCTTCACAACAATGTGGAGCCTTATAAACCTTCTACTTTCTATCATGCAAATGCGACTATTTCACTACCATACAAATGAAATATCTAAATTCAATAACTCCACAATTATTAAAGTAATTAATAAAATAATCTTATAAAACTTCTAGCTTAATGATGACTTATATTAAAGTCAAGAAAAAAATAAAAAATAAAAAAACAGTCACAATCAAGCGAAATAATAATTATTAAAAATAAGGTATCAAAATTGATGGCCTAAACTAGACTTAAAATATGCCTGCAATATAATAGAATAATGCTATACAGCACAGAAAAAAAATAAAAATAGTAAATTACAGTGATATTTTAAACTACGTGATAACCTAATCCCTGCTTACTCACAACCGTCCAACCTATTAAAGCTCTTCGTGGTCATTACCTCATTCATACATGATCTGTTTATTGTCCGCCACTGCCGGGACTCAAAATGGGACCACAATAGTGACCCACTAGTTCTTTCGGTTTTCTTCTTTTATTTTCATTATTATTATTTTTTTTTGGCAAAACCGCTGAGCGGTGGGCCCCCCCTACAAAATGCGATCATCCGTCTATATGTCATTATTATAATTCTTTTTAAAGAATATGTGATTTAAGTTATTAAATAATAGAATAATTGAGATGTCCTATGAAATTTTATTTTATTAGCTACAATTTTTATTGAAAATTGTTAATATTAAATTTATAATCATATGAAACTTTGATTTCAACAAAATTATAGTCAAACTAAGCGCTTTGATAAAACGAATCTAACGATATCAAAAGTGATCATATTCGAATCCAAATTAAACACTTAAAGTAGTGAGGTTTAAAATTTTAAAGAATTGATTGAAGATGATCTCTATATTTTGCATGCTTGTTATCAAATCGAGCAGATCAACAAGATGATTACAATAAGCCCAAGATCATTAGATTCTAAGATCATTAAGATACCTAAATATTAAATAAACGGTTTACGATCAATGGAGTTAATATAAGTCGTTCAATAAAATGTTATGAAAATAGGTTAAATTTATAAAAATGTTACTCTTAAAACATAAAAAATAGCCCCCTATTCTCCACATGAAGCACTTCAACTTGAATTTGGAGAGAGCTTTTATGCCATAGTGCTCTTTTAACTTGCACCATGGAATTTATTATATATAGTCTATGTTTACTATATTGTATCAGCACCATTTTGAATATCAAGAAAAGACATTATTTGTAATCAATAACAAATACTAGTGGAATCATTTCAGCCTGGCCAACCCCATGATTTTTCTTTTTCTAGGTTTTAATATAAAAACTACGATGTCTCTTGCAACTTATATATATATATATGTGTGTGTGTGTGTGTGTGTGTGTGTGTGTGTGTGTGTGTTGGATCTCTATATGATACAATGATGTTAAAATTCTCTCAATCTACAACCATAAATATTCTGGCACACAACATAAATTATTATGCTATAAAAGTTAAAATTTATATTCTTTACTCTTCCATAACGTAAGATAATTAATTATTGTGTAATACATAATGTATGATGCTAGAGAGAGAATTTTACTCCTAATATTGCATGAAGATCCAACATATACATACATAAAATAAAAGAATATAGGAGAGATTTTTTTTTTAACGTGAAAAACTCTGAAATGAAAAAAAACATATGCACTTATGGTTATAGAATTCTTCTCCTCTCCATAATTGTAAATGACAATATTACAACATTAACAACGCTTTTTTAGTTTTCTGTAATTTTAGCAAAGGTTGTTGAGAAAGTAGTGGATGGATGATGATGACAAATGGATAATAACAATCTAGCATGATAATCTGACGATGGTCGTTGAATAGTGGGAAACGAACTATAATAGTTAGGGGGCATAATGGTTAAAATGATGAAGGTTAGAAAATGATGGTTCAAAAGAAGGTATTACGAAATGGCAGCCTGGTGACGATAGTTGGATGAAAGTAGTAGTAGGTGGTTATTGATGATGTAAGGGGCGGAACCAACATCAATTTTAAGGGTGGACAAAACTGGGTGTGGGCATCCAAAGAAGTGCTAGTGGTAAGAGCTTTTAGTAGGTCGTAGGGGAGGTGGAGTCCAACCAACATTTCAACAAGCATGAATGAGATAGAAGAAATAATTAAAAACTCAATTTTGAGGGAGGACAATTACCCACCCTCAGTTCAATGTGGTTTTTCCCAGGATGATGTCAAATGTTAAGTATTACCCACCCTCTAAAGTGTTTCAGATCCCTAAAATATCTACAAGCACAACTCTTTGTCCCCTTCTTATGGCAATGTGGGTCTATTTATAGTATTTTATAGTGAAATTATGAAAAATTTAGCCAAATTTTATAACCCTCCTAAGATGACCCGTATTGAATCTTTTGATCATGCATATTTCATCCAACCTTTGAATACTGAAAGACCATGGAATCAAAAGATTTTAGGCTCGTTGGATTAGTTTCGTTGAGCTGCTTGTTTTAACTATAACCATGCGAGATTTGAATATTGTTTTATCTCTCAATTAATGTTTTGAAGTTTCTAATGTTACTTGAAGTGTTTGATTTTGGATTATTTTGACTTACATCATATCACTTTCAGTGTCATTGGGTTTGTCTTATCGAACCATTCTGTTCAACTATAAATTTAGTGAAATTAGAGTTCCAATTGTCATAAATTTAATTTTAGAGGTATCCAATAAAATGTAATGCATCAAGATTCGTGCTGATCCATTGAAATTTTTCAAAACATCATTAATTATTTTATTTAAGAAAAAATCTATGATCACATGCATGCATATATCAATACATTTATTATGAAAAAATAATACAAATTTAAAGCTCCCTACATGAAAAATATAATAAGTTTAAATTTTCAAAAGAAAATAATAGGTTAATTTATATATTGATAAGAACTAAATGTCCTAAATAATAAAAACTTTCAATTAACTGCATAAATGCATGTAATAAACTACCATAGTCAACATAATTGCACAATACAACCTCAAAATCCACTTGATCAATACCTAAATCAAAATTATTTGAGAAATAGAAAACCTTTTAACATTCCATGCATTTATAAAGAAGAAGAGTAAGGTGGATTGCATTTGCATTTAGAGTTGGAAGAATGAGGTGATTCATGAGGATACACGAGGATAAACCAACCATAATCCTTCATAAATAGCATTGTTCAGAGGTAGTGCAGGCTGAGGTGGGCGATGAAAGAGGGGAGCAACCGAGACTAATCTTTTATTTGTTCACGTAAAAAGTTTTGTTTATCAAGCTCATTATATAATTGCCCTTAATTGTTGTATCATCAATTGTGAACTTTTTTCATATTTATATATTCAGGATTATTATGCGCTTGAAAATTTCAAATGAAAAAGAAACATAAAATATTTATTATTTTAATTTTATATAAAAATTCAGTATGTATATAAATAAAATTATAAGAGACCAAAATTTTTGTTCATATAAAATCTAAAATGAAAAACAATCATAAGCCCTAATCCAATTGAAATAGTCTATTATATATATAATTGAATGTCTGGGTTGTTGCTTGCTTACTCCTCTGGATGGTCTTTGCCTAGCTTCTGAGTGGTTGTAGAATGCTTCTTGCCAATGACTGAGCCCAGCTGGCTTTTGCCTTCATCCCATTTGGTCTTACCTTGCGATGTGATACTGCAACTTCAAATGGCTCACAATCTTCGGTTGCCAGTGTGCATGTTCAACTCAACATTTTAAAAAAATATCTGGATTGTGTGTAGATTGGTCCAATGAAATTTGGCTGCATCCAAAAAGTTTTAATGGATGAATTTTCTTATTTTTGTGATCATTGCAAATCTTTGGGTCATCTTAAGAAGAAATGTGCTTCTCTGCATCCGCATTTGGCTAAGGAACCCTTTCTTTCTCTTAAGCCCGTCCCTGTTGTCCGTGTGGAAACTGCTCCTACACCTCTGGTTGCTTCCATGAGGGGAAATGTGATGGATGTTGTGCTTGAAAATGTGGAGAAGGCTAATAGTTCATGCCCTGTGGGGGAAATTTTGTTGGATGATGGTTTTACGAGGGTGGGGGGTTCTGCTAATGTCCCCAATAATGTTCATATACCTATGCTATTTCTTCTCCTGTGACTGACCCGATTAATGAGCAATGAAAATTTAGAGAGGATGGTGGTGATGACTTGGGGGTTAATACTTGTATGGTGACTTCTACCGTGGCAGTTGAGAATAGTATTTCAACGGTTATGGTTGATTTAAATTTAGGTTATGAGGATGGTGTTGATAACCATAATTTGTCTAAGGTGGATACTGGTAATGATTTGGTTGTACTTATTTCTAATGCTAATGTTGCTTCGGGCTCTGTTGTTGTTGAGGATTCAAAGGAAACTGCTTTTGGTTTGCATCATGAAAAGTTAGAACTTTGTGATATTAGTATGGTGGTGCTGAATAATTCCTCTAGCGAATTAGTTGTTGCCTCTGATGGATCTCTTGTGGATTCTGCCGTTCCGGGTTTGTCTCCTAATGCGATTGTGGAAGAGCCATTTATTGATGTTCCAATTTTTATTATCTCTAATGCCGCTTTGAGAGCTCATTTGGGATTGGCAATGACGGATCCTTGTGTAGATCATTCTGATTGTCTTGATGAGTCCTTTTCCTCGTCTAATGGGGGTGTTGGGGAGGATTTGGATGGAGCTGAGGATGAGTTCAATGAGATGTTTAATTTAAATATGGGTCATATAGTTGATAATGCATTTTCCATTGGGGATGGCAAACGTTATAGGCGAAAACATAAAAGGAAGTAATATGTTTGGTTTTGTTCATCTTTGCTGTTGTTGGTCTTTTCTTGGTTATTTTGTTGGACTTTGGTTGGTGTGCTCGATCGATTTGGGGTTTCTATGCGTTTGTTTGGTTCCTGTTGGGTGTTGTTCTTTCGATTGGGTGCATTTTGGGTGTGGGACTTAGCAGACATGGCTGTCGGTTATGCTGTTTGGGTCTGGGTTTGGCTAGGGTGTTAAGTTGGGGGCCGGGTGTTGAGGGGTCTCTCTCTGTGGTTGCTCGGTTGGATTAATTTATGTTGGTTGGCTTGTTGCTTCTTATTTATTTTGTTTACTTCCCTACAGGTTGTTGCAGCCCGGAGCTTGTATGATCTTGTTATCTGTTGGTCGTTGTCGGCTGAGAGTTGTTTCTTTGGCTTTGTTCGATTTGGTCTCTCTTTTTGCAGCTTTTTTTAATGTTCCTCTTCGCTGGTATGTTGCTGTCTGTTTGGGGTGTTTTGCTAGTTTGGTTCGAGTCATCGTTGGCTTTACAATCGTCTGGAGGGCCTCTTCGTAGTTTATTCTTCTTTTATTTTGCTTGGTTATTGTATAGATTGAATCAAAGGCTCGTAGGTTTTATTTCAAATGCTGTATTTTAGAGGATTATTGATTCTGTAAGGACTTGTAATCTCTTTTTATATTAACGTATATGCCCCTATATATATGTTTTATCACTATATATATATATATATATATATATATATATATATATATATATATATATATATATATATATATATATATATATATATATATATATATATATATATGTTGGTGGGTCAAAGAGCCGATATCCTGATTCCTCCCCAGCTAGGGTTTTTGCTCTTAAAGCCCCCCTCGGCCGCCGATGCCCTTTTTGGGGCCTTCGATGCTCTATAAGTCTATTTCTCTCTTCCTAATCTCTTTTTTTTTTTTTTTTCATTTCCCTTTTGTCTGCCGGTTGTTCCTATCTGATTTTTCCACCTCTGGCTGATTTTTTGACTTGGATAGCGATTAATCAACTTAATGTCCATGGTTTCTTAAATGGCCATAAGAAATCTCGTTCCTTTCTTGAAGCCCTGTCTAGAGCTTTCTCTTTAGAATTTCCTGAACCTAAAGTCACCGCCCATCATAGTTTGTTATCTCTGTGGATTTTGGAAGAGAAAATTCTAGCTCTTGCTGCACGATTCGAGTATGCTTTGGTTGGTAAATTTCCCATTCGTAGACCCTCTCTCGAGTTGATTCGTAAGTTTTTTTTTTAATCTCAAGCTTATAGGAGAGTTCTCTATGACTATATTGGATCCAAGGCATGTTTTAATTAAATTGAGAAAGTGACATGGATTATAGTAGAGTCTTCTCTCATTGTTCTTATTTTATTTCAAATTGCTACATGAAATTATTTAAGCAGTCTCCTTTTTTTGACATAATTATTGAATCTTCGATCATACCGATTTGTATTTCATTTTCTAACCTTAGGCCGCACTTATCCACCCTCCCCCCCCCCCCCCCCCCCCCCCCCCCCCCCACCTTGCGCATACTTCATGGGTGGGGCTTCTTGTTCAGTCATCCATTAAAAATTGATAATGCAACATCAATCAGCTTGCGACCATCGGTAGCTCGTGTCCTTATTGAATTAGATATTTCCAACTGATATTTTGAGACTGTCTGGATTGATCTGAAAAAATTTGGGTATATTCAACATGTTGAAATTGAGGAGTTCAATTCCTTTTGTGAGCATTGCAATTCCCTGGGGCGTTGTAAAACTAATTGTTGTATCCTAAATCCCCATTTTGCTAGGGCTCCTCCGAAAACTTCTAAGCCTGCTAATACTATCATGAAAAATATTAATTTAGCTCATTTGGATAATGCAGAGATTGTTGGTTAGGAAACTATGAAAATTCTTAATCCTACTGCTAGTTATCTTAGTGTGATCCCTACTGTTGGTTCTGTTGTTCCCTTAAGGGTTAATGTTAACATGCCCAATGCTTTTATTGGTGAATTTGTTTCTGTCAAGACCGTTGTTGCTAAAGAATTCTCTACCTTGGTCCCTTGTATTGATGCTCCTCCCCCGACTAATGTCCTTCCCCTGATTGATTGTCTTGTTGTTGTAAACACTGGGGATGTTGGTAACAGTTTGCCTTTAAATAGAGATGATCTTCACCCGACTATTGTCCTTACCTGAATTGCTTGTCCTGATGACTTTCCGACTTGTTAAAATGATGGGATTGAACCCTCTGTTGTTACTGGTTCGGGTCGGCATGGGGTTTCTAATGTTGTTGTCATATCATATAGTGAGAGTACCCCCTTACTTCAGACTCTTGGTGTTGTTCATCATATTATGCAAACTCCTATGGACGTGGGGTATTGTGAATTTAATCGGGTGAATTTGAATGATCATTCTATGGATACTATTAATGTTTCTACTATGTCGCCATTAGATTTTGTTATCTAGCAATGTGGATGTGAATGATGAAGTATCTCTTATAGATGTTCCCATTTTTCTTGTATCTAATGATGTGTTGCTAGCCCAATTGGCTTTCAAATCGAAGGATATTAGTGTAGAACAAGGTGATTGGTTAGCTGATTGTGATTCATCGGCTAATTGGGATGTTGGGGAGGAAATTGATGTGCACGGGGATGATTCTTTGGAAATACATGATTTAAATATTATTCAAATTGCTGAGAAAGATTTTTACAAGAATGTTGGCAAACGTAGATGGAGAAAATCCAAAAAGAAATATTTTCTTTATTTTGGTTTCTTCTTTCCTTGTTGTGTTGTTGGGTCCTCTTTTCTCTCAGGGTTGGTTGTGGCGGTTTGTGTTTTGGCTGTTAAAGCTTGGCTGGGCTGTTGGTTGTGTCTCATGGCTTGTTTGATGCTTCTGCTTGACGTTTCCTGTTTGGGGGTTTGACTGATTTGTGCTAGCTGTCTCTTTTTTTTATGGTTGGCTTTTTGGCTTGGAGGTTTTGGCTGCTGAAGTTGCTCCTTACTTGGTTTCTTTTTTTAATTTCCATTTGATTTTTTACTTCTAGTTATTCTTCTTGTGAAGGTTGATTGTTGGCAGGTTTCCCTCCTTGTTTTGTGAGCTACTTGAGATTCTACTTTACTTTGGCTATTTGTGATACTTCTCTCTAATCTTTGTGGGCTTACGTAATGCTTCTGTTTCCACTTCTCAGGATTGTGTCCTTCTTGGTTTTTCCTTTTTTGCTTTTGTAATAGATATGATCTTTGGCTCGTAGGTTTTACTTTAAATATTATATTTTGTAGAGAGCTTTAGATCCTCTAAGCACTTGTACTTCCTTTTAATTATTAACGTGTAGGCCCGTTTAAGGGCATCCAATATATATATATAATTGAATGCATAAGAATATGCTCTTCTTCACAATTGAAGAAGACGGAATTACATAATCTAGAATAATTATTTGATTATTGTTGTAGATATTCCGAAAGAAGTATAGATGGTGGGGATCAATGACTATTATTCAAAGTCATTTCATTAATGACAATGTAACAAAAAGCAGGTGTCTATAGTCGACAATAGAAGTCAAATAATAAGGTTGGATGTTAGTAATCAAATTGCGTTGATCATTGTTTAGAATTTTTAAGATCTCTTTGTGCTCAAACCTACTTCATATAAAAAATAGAGCCTTATTTATAAATTTTTTAAAGAAGCATTCAGCTACTTTGATTGAAATTTAAAACACTCTATCGAAAGATTTTATGCTGATCCTCTTAATTATAGGTCATATATTCTATATCAGAGTATCTTATGACCTTAGAATAAATGATCTTGTCTCGATAGATTCGCCTTGTTGAACTCATTATTTTGATGATGAAAATGCAAGATTTGAAGACCATCCTTTGATCTTTCAATTAATGTCCTTAAGTTTTCATTTACACTTTAAATGTTTAATTTGAGCTCATTTGAAGCCGATTCAAATCACTTTGGTATCATTGAGTTCGTCTTGCCGAGACAGTTCGATTTGACTATAAAATTATTAAAATCAAAACTTAAAATCCTCAATTTAATTTTTTTTTAAAAATAAATCTAAATACCATATCGAGATTGAACAGTGAATTTTCGGGAGAACACTCTTACATCGGATTCATATCTTATTGCGAGATGCTTTTCCTCGTATTTTGGAACCGGTTCCAACCGAAACAAGTGAAGTATATCGGTGTTGACTAAAACTTAAACCGCCGCCTTTTTATCTTGCTCGACCGCACCCGGCCGAACAGACCAATCCGGTCTAGAAAGTAGAAACCCGGCGAACCGGCTTCACAGCCAGAATGCCCAACTCGCCGAAAGAAAGAAGAAAAGTGCACGCTTGTAGGTACGGCCAAACACGATGGTCTCCTCGTAATTTAAACAATTTCCGAGGGTCTTCATTCAGGGTGACTACCCTTTAGTTTTATCCAGAAGGCGTAGGGCAGGTAAGTGGTAGACAAAAGGCGAACCTCCAACGTTCTAATTTTTTTTAAAATCGAGAAATTTTAGGAGGAAGGAAAAATAGAAATAATTTAAAAAATTGATTAAAAAACCTTTTTTTCCCATAATGCACCTTAATAATTTCCCGTGATGGACGGAAAGTTGGAAAGCATATTTCGATTTTTGTGTCTCCTCCGCATAAAATATTCCCTTCGATTCAAAAAAATCTCCAAATTAGTAATTATTATTTTGCTTTATCACCAACTAATTGATTATTTAATTATTTAGCATAAATTAATTTTTCCGCTCTCGGACCAGTTCTCCCACTCTCTTAGCTCTCAGGCAAGGCTCAAAGAGCGCCTAAATCCGTTAAGCGACGAGCCGGCGGCTGTTCTGCTACCGAAAACGGCTGTTTTCCGGCCATCTCGGGGCTGTAGATTGCCGGAATCTAGTGTGAAAGCAGTGCGAAAGAGCTTTTATGCGAGATTGAGTTCTTGCGCTTGAGCTCTTTTTGCTGCAATTATATCTAAAGACTGGAGCTAGATGAAAATTTAGTCTTTCGAATCCGACGAGAAAGTGTTACAGTTCCGTTGCTGAATCTTCGATCCGTCATGCTCATTGGAGTAGTCTTGAGCTGCTGTGGAGATTGAAGAAGGGTCCTCAGATTTGAATTATATAAACCACCAGTTGGAGATTGAAGATTTTGCCAGGATTTTTTAGGGCATATGTTATGCATGGAGGGAAGGGAAGGGATGAAACCTGGTGGTTTTATGGCGGCGCCAGAGGTTGGTGGGAGTTATCAAAACCCGATGCCTTCGCCGCCGCCGGCATCAGCGGCCCCGGTGGTGACAAGGGTCGAGAATCTTAGTCCAAGCGTAGGCCTAGTTACTCCAGCTCCTTCTGCTGCGGCGAATACGCAAACTCATCAACCAGCTCCGGCCCTGACGTCGACGAAGGCGTCAGCTGGGCTGACGGTATGGGCGGGGATGCCGGGGAAGAAGAAGAGGGGGAGACCCAGGAAGTACGCGCCGGATGGGAGTGTGATGCCGCTAAACCCCACGCCAATCTCGGCATCTCTGCCGCCAGGGGAGCACTCCGCACCGCCCGCTTTCTCGTTGAAGCGGGGTAAAGGGCGGCCAGGGGGTTTCTTGACCAAGCAGCAACCGAGGATTGAGCTGGAATCTTTAGGTAATTTCATCACAAGCTCAACCTCTTCGTTTGCCAATCTTCCCTATAATTTTCGATTATCTCGTATCGGTTTCATTGGAACTTTCTGGGCAATGAACAATTTTGTGCTTTCCTATTTGTTTTGACCTTTCGCTGTCTTTATCCCTTCAACTTCGAGCTCAGAAATATTTGGTGTTATAGGTCTCTGGGACCACTAATCATATAGGGGGCTTCTTCATATCCGCCATGAATGTGTTTCTTTCTTGTAGGGTAAGACAACCCTGCGTTGTGTGGGGTTCGAATGGAAGCCTAGACTTTTACTCGACAATGAGAACTTTGTTTTACTCCGAGGAGTTTTGAAAAAAACCTTGAATTTCGAAAGATAAATTTGTATAATTTGCCTCCATTAACAACTGATAAGTGATCATCTCTCTCTCTCTCTCCTGAAATATTAATGTGTGCAAGTTCATAAATTGGTTCCCACGATATACGGGGAATGGGACCTGTACGGGACCATGTTTGACATTTTCAGATGACCGTACATCTGGTCCACATACTACTGGAATATTAGTCGACCTGGCGAATCTAACGAATATTTTTTTTAAAAGTTTTTTGGCATCACATCACTACAGGCTCTATATGTTTTCTTACATAATGCTAAGCCTGTAGTATTTTTTGAGGAGGTGGATTATTCCAACTTCTTCCAAGTCTTTCAAAACTATTCTGATTTTTTTATTGAATTAGTTGGAATGTAGTAATTAGTAATTACATTCGCGCATTAAGGCTGTTTTTTAGATAGTTTTTTATCATTAATTTTTTTTTAAGTTTTATACTAAAAATTTTAATTTTTTAAAAGCAATAAAAGGAAATCTAAATTATGAACTGGTAAAAATTTTGTTTTATTTATGTCCATATTGCAAAGCTAACAAAGTATTTTTGTTTGATCGATTTGCAGTTTGGCTTGAATTTCTCTGTTGTAAAGACTTGATGAGATGGGACCTTTTTTTTTTTTTTGTCTTTTTAATGCTGGCTTGTTGAAGTTATTGCTTTTTTCTGTCAGGCGAAATGGTGGCATGCTCAGCTGGTGCAAATTTCACCCCTCATATAATCACTGTGGCTTCTGGAGAGGTATGTTTTGAATATAACTTCTTCTTGGTCGCTATAGATTTGTAACAATGGTTCATAATTGTCCAAACTTTGTACTACCTTTTCTGGTTCTGGGCTTACAAAATAAGCTTGCTGATTACGACGAAATGTCCAGTTTTGAAAGAGTGGGAACTCATTTGTTTGCTACTGCATTGACATGACATTTGATTTGTTTGGTACACTTACGGAATGCCCAATCCTGCATACGCATGCCATCCAGAGCATGATTAGGACCGTGGGGAACACACTTGCAGGCGTCTCTTTTAACCAAAATCCAGTCGTGCCACCGAAGTAGTTTGACTATGGGCTCACGGTTTGATTGGTTCGACCGGTCCAAAAAAATATAGTCACTTAAATAGAAATTAAGACACTTTCACAGAAAAAATTAAGAATTATTTTTTCCAACTCTAAGTTATTTAGAGAAGTCGTTGAAAAGAATTGAAGATGAAAAATCAAATTCATCGCATCCAAATATCGTATCATATCAAATAATCGAGAGGAATTTATGAGAAGTGTATGTTAATTCATTGAAATATAGAGTTCGAGATTTAGTTCTTCCACATCTGAGGCAATATTTTTGATAGATATCATTCTTTTCACTTAGAATGGGATGTGTGAAAAAATGAGAATTAATTGCTTAGACTGGGGACAATGACCCTTGATACATTACCCAAAATTGACTTGATCAAGCATTAATTTTAAAGCATACTTGAATTGAAAACTTTTGGAATCAAATTCATAATCATATGAATTCTAATTTTAACAAACTTATAGTTAAACTAAATGTCTTACTAGACGAACTCATCAACACCAAGGGTGATCGGATTCGAGTCTGAACTAGCCCAAATCAAGCACTTGAAACATATTGGCAAACTCTTGGATAGTAATTAGAGAATCAAATGATCGCCAAGTTTTGCATGTTTATAGTCAAATTAAGCATCTCGATGAGACAAATCCAATGACCCTAAGATTGCTTAATTTCGACATTATTAAGGTACCTAAATGCTGAAAGAATGACATTTGATCAAAAAAATCAATATAGGCCGTCTGATGATGTATTTCAAATCATAGCTATCTTTATGAAATATGTCACTTTTAAAAACTATGAATAGACCCACTCTCTACATAAATGGGGACCTTAGCTCAAGATTCAAAAAAGCTCAATAATTTAAAAAATTCTGGAGCTCCATCAGACCACGGCTCGAATGTTTTTTGTCAAACCGTCGTCGTCAAACCACTGCTTAACCACCATCATTGAACCACTGCTTGACCACTATCACCAAACCATCATCACCCAACCTGTAATTATTGCACCCGACAATGATTCTTCAACCGCCATCATTTGACTGCGGTATTTCGACTGTTGTCGCCCAACCAAGCTCTCTCCAATTTCAAGCCAAGGCTCCTCATTCATGCAAATTCTTAGGCTCGATTTATAACTTTTCAGAGTGGCATTTTTGTCATTTTGGCCAAAGTCTGAAAACATGATTGAACGACTTATATTAATTTTTTTCTTCATAAATCAACTCTTAGCATTTAAGTACCTTAATGACATCAAAATAGAGTGATCTCGGGGTTGTTGTATTCCTCTTATCCAAAATGATCAATTTGACTACAAACATACATGATTTAGAAATCATTTGGTCTTTCAATTAATATCACGAATTTTCGAACTCCATTTCAGGTGTCTGATTTGGACTCATTTCAACTCGAATAGGATCAATTTTGGCATCATTAGGTTCATCTTATCAAAACATTCATTTCAATTACAAGCTTACTAAAATTAAAGTTCAAATGATTTTGAATTTAATTTTAGAAATTCTCAATCCAAAATTGCATTAATATTAGTTCTTTATGGTATAAATTTTTTAATATTGTATCAATTCTTATATGTGTCTGTTCATATATATATGAAATGAATATCTAAATTTATTCATTTATTCATTTATATTTGATGTTTGATTAAAGTTAGATGTATAAAACAACATTAGGTATGATGTATTGTGTTAGTTTGTATACATTTATGCATATATTATGCTCATTTTATTGAGATGGATTTTTTTCCCCATTATTGTTTTGCATCTACACTATATATATATATATATATATATATATATATATATATATATATATATATATATATATATATATATATAATTTAAACTAAAGATCACACCATTTAAAAATTGATCTAGCTATGACATAAGATCGACTTGTGTGGATCAAATTCCATAAATTTTCATGATGAAATATCATTCATCAAGTACATATAAAAATACAAGGATGAACTGATAGCATATATAAGCCCTTTTAAAAGTCTAAATTTACCTATGCATGTTACCAATCAAAATTGTCTAGCACATGAAAGATATTATCATGAACCCATGTATTTAATTTCAAGTGATTATTAACAATAATAAGTATCTTATCATGCAATCAGTGTTATCCATTATTAAAGATTTTATGCAACCAAGTGATGATCAAATAATCTTTAAAAAATTATTGTAATATTGGATGCCACTATGACGCTAAAGTGATTTGATTGATCGACTAATCTTGTTTTGAAGGTGCTAACATTAAAATTTTTCTAGGATGTTACTATGAAGATAATGTCATTTTCTCAACAAGGGCCACGAGCTATTTGTATCCTCTCAGCAAATGGTGTGGTTTCAAATGTTACTCTTCGACAACCTGACTCCTCCGGCGGCACATTGACATACGAGGTTTGAACCATAGTTGTTATTATAGTAGGTTTTAAGTGACTAAAGTTTTAACCTTTCTATGCTTAGTTTTATTTGTATGTTACCAATTTGGGTCATGATTATTTTTGAATATGTTCTTCATGAAAGTTAGGTACTTTGGTTGAACAGCTTAATTTATTTACTGTATTAATAGTTCAGATTTTTAGATTTCTTTCCATAATGCAAAAAAGTTTGGGAGTCCTGCATCTGTAGTTTTTAGTAAAGACTAACTGAACTTTTATTTCAATCATGAATTGAACTCTATAGGCATTAGATGGAATAACATTAGAGGAACTTGGATATGATCCGGAATAATGAAAAAAAAAAGTGCAAGAATATCTTAACGTAATTTGCGTTAGATTGGGCTTAAAAGGTCTTTTATCTGCGCTAATATTAACTAGAGTCATGATATCATATGTATAAACATTATCAAGGAGGCTTAGCTAGAGTCATGATACAAAGCTAAACCTATCACAAGGAAAATTAATCTCTGCTCTTTCTCATTTACGTATCAAGGAGGCTTATAAGCAAGGGTTTGGCTTTTCCTTGAGAAATTGAGTCGATGCCTTTTTGTGGTCTTTGGGGAGGACTTTCATTTATTATTATATTCTTGATTTTGTTCTTACTTGATAAACCTTTTTTTGGGGGGGATGTAACAATGTCGCTCCTCAATTGAAATTAGATCACATATTGTGATTTAAATTGCTTTGATGAAGAAAGGTTTTAAGAATTTGTTTCTTGACAGCCACAAAAGATTGGTCAGAGGCCTCAATTTTGCCTTCTAATTTTAAACGACTCACTTTTATGCCATTTTAGATTCTGTGTCACTTTATTCAGGGAAGAATGAATCTTCTTTTTAGGTGCCATGCATCCATATGTAGCACTATTAGATATGATCAAAGGTCCATATCATCATAATTCTCGTCATCTTGTTAGGAAGATCCATTTTCTCTAGGAAATGAATCCTCACTGGAACATTCGAAGACCAGTAAGAGGTATTGACTTGGTAGACACTTTGGGAGCATTATAGATCTTGCCTCCTATCAAGATCATTAAACTTATTAGCGCCATTGTTGCATGCATCATGTCATCAGCCTTAGGGACACTTGCTAGAAAATATTTGCAACAATCGAGACGACATGAAAATTTTGAGTATTTTTTCTATGCTATCCCTAAGGATGTTGTTTCCACTACCACTTCTCATTGGTTTTAGATGTTGTCCGCCACTAGGGAAGAGCCTAGGCTTGTCCTTTCTATCTAGCCCCAGCTTTTGGATGGGTCTTAACTTGACTATTAGCCTGCTAGTTCTCTTTGTCTATATTATAACCTGAGACTGATTGTTTTCCTTTATCAACAATATACGAGAATGTGGTGTGCTCTTTACCCTACTTGGATTTTGGAGTTTTATTATGATTGGATTTTGGAGATGAAGCACTTCCAAGTTTTAGTCATACTTCATGCTCATCTTTAGACAATGTGTAATATACTTTGTCAACAAGGGTATTCTTCTTGATTGTGACAGCATATTGCTTCATGAACATGCTTTCCATCTCGACAAATATCATAAGTGAGTTATTGGGAAGTTCAAAATACCATTCAAAAGCAACCTGATAAGGAACAAAATGGCAACAGAGTGCAAGATCCATGCCACCTATATTCTCATATGTTGCAATAATTGGATAAAGTGGTAGTGCAAGTTACCTTGGACTATCATTCCCATTAAACAGCTTAAACTATGTGATGGAATACCTCTTGGGATACGTTATCAAACATGCTCAGTTGGTGTGGTGGACACTTGCCTAGCAATTTCTCTTCTTGTTCCAAAACTATGATTGCTTCACTTTGTTAACATGTCAGTCCATAACTATGGGTCCCTTCATGGCAATAGGTCCGTTTGATTATTTTAGATCATTTTTCATCCTAACGGTGAATTATAGGTCATACTTAGAGTTTAGTACTCCACCCGATCATATTGTTTGATATGTGCCCTCAATGCTTGATTTTCTTGTTGTTGTTGCTCGATGATATGTTGCAATTCCTCAAGGAACGTCATTATCACTTCTATTTGATCATACTTATTCAATCTGCTCTATAGTTGGTACCCCTGTCAACGGGGGTCATTGACCACAATGTTAGGGGACGACATTATAGAATGTGTCATTTGTCACATCCTTCTGATAGGCCGGTTCCTCCTAAACCGGTACAACCGGCCTGTCCAGGGTCGGTTTTTGTTTATAGGAGGCAGGCTAGTCCCGCCTCCTCTATGCTTGCCTCCCACAATAGTGGGTCCCACTATTCCAATTGAGTTCAAATTAGAAAATGAGGGGGCGGCTAGGGCTTTGGAGGGAAAATTGAATTGGAAAGTTTATGTATTAAATAGCATGAGATGTCTTAGGGTTAGGGCATGCTTGATTTGATTTGGATTGAAGTTCCTTGGCGTCTTGGGCTCTAGACTACCTTGTCTAGAGATTTGGGAGAGACGATCCTCCTCTCGAATTGAGGAGCACTTGTATCTTGTTTTCGTGTTTGTTTGGCTTTGATTCACTTATTGCAATCCATCGTTTTGGGGCTGATTTCACCCAGATTTTACATTATTCTCGCTGTTTTCACCAATTAGTGTTAGGTTTGCTTGCGAACTCAAGTATTCCCCTTAGGATTACTTGCGAACTCGAGTATTTCCTATCACCTTATTACCGCTTTTGTCATGTCGCCTCTCCGGTTATTTCCACTGCTTTTGCTTTGATTCCTTCGCATCTCCTGTTGAAACTGCTTGGGAAACCAAGAGATCAACATCTGTGGTCAGCTCCTCTTGTTGGAGTGAGTGATTCACTCTTTGATCCACCATTATGCGCTATGTTGTCATGCCCTCAGTCACCATTATTGAGAGGAACTGCTCCATAAGCAGAATCCCTTGTCTTCAACACCATGCTTATCAGTAATCCTCATTGGCTCTATATTCACACCATAATTGTCATCACTAGTATCGACACCACTGTTGACAGTGATTGTATGAACTCATGAGAGCCCTCCAATGCCTCACTGCTCAAGTATCTCTAAAATTATGGGAATATGTTGTTATCACTATCATCGGCCATAATCTGAACTACTAATTCACCTTTTACTTTTTCCTCGTGTCTTATGGATCTAAAGAGGGAAACCCCTCTGTTCAAAATCATAGGAAGAAGCTTCAGGTTGAGCGAAAGTCACTTATAAATGGACTGAGGGATAACTTTGAAAGGAAGATGAAGCTCAAATAAGCATTGATTGTCATCTGCAAAATTATTTATAGGGTTTAGAATTAGGGGAAAGTGCTTCATCCTTGATTTCTGTCTCAACATAGCTGTCCACACATTAAGTTTGAAAGAAATGGAAAATCAATCAATTAAAATAGCTAAACCGATAAGATGATTTAGAAGTCCAATTCAAATTGCCACATGGCTACTTAAATTTGTGCTCTCTGTCTCTCTCCTTTTTTTGGCCGGTGTTCTTTTCTTTTCCATCAGCAAGTAAACTAGCTTGACAAACTCAATCGTCCATGTATCTTTTCTTAAACCGACCTCTTCTCCTCTTGTGAAGCGGTTGGAAGTCAACTTTTTTCGGCTGTGGATTGTCTGGATTAATAACCAGACATGTGATCTTGAAAACAGAAGGACCATATTATGGGTTGAGAGAAATAATAAGACCTATTTGCAGCTTATCCTAAGATATATGGTGATAAAGAAAGAAGTTTTCATTTTGTGCCCGAAAGATGCAGCTTAGGCAGTTGTTTACGTTAGATAACTGTTGATTTCAATGTCATGTCATGTTTCTTTCCAACTCATTTGCTTGCACAGCTAAAATTTCTCCTGAGCACATCAGCCATTTACGCTGTTTTGCAGGGCATATTTGAATTACTCTCCTTATCAGGATCATTTATGCCAAATGAAAATGGTGGAACAAAGAGCCGGTCTGGCGGGATGAGTGTCTCATTGGCAAGCCCTGATGGTCGTGTTCTAGGGGGAGGGGTAGCTGGTCTTTTGGTTGCTGCTAGTCCTGTGCAGGTAATCCTTTTATCTCGAATATTACTGACTATCTTTCTGGTAAAGCTAGTGAATAAAGGTCATCATGGCTTCATGTGTTGTGTCACATTATCTCTATTCCCCTCCATTCTTTTGTTTAATTTTCAAGCTTCATTTGCAAAAGAGAAACACATTCTATCCTTGGAAGGAAACTGAATATTCGAGACTGGTCTTAAATTTAAGGTCGTGGTGGGAAGCTTCTTGCCTGGCTACCAACTGGAGCAGAAAACAAAGAAACCTAAACTGGAGACATCAGTTGCAATGCCCACAGCCGCAGTTGCAGTTCGAATGCCTAACATGGAGGTAGAAGATACTTACAGTAGTGGCGGGCAAGGACAACAGTTGTCTTCTACACCAAAGCCAAGCCTTACCATCTCATCTTCCTTTAAAGGAGAAAACTGGTCTGCCTCTCTCCATTCTTCAGTACCTGACTCTAGAAACTCTGCTACTGATATTAACATATCCCTACCTGGAGAATGAACCATTTACTGGCATCAAATTTTTTTTAGAGTGAGGTATCTTACTGACATAAAACCTGCCTCTTCCCTCAATGTGCTCCCCAGCAAATTAATCTCAACTGCAAATTCCGTTCTTTTGGTTTGACATTTCCTTTATCAAACATCTTAATTAATTTGTGCTATGACTGTACTTAAAATTATCTTTTAGTTATTTTTTCCCCTCGATTTTGTTCGAATTTATTGTAATTCATGGTTTCCAGTCCAGTTTTTGTTGAACTCAATTGATGTTAGTTTCTTTATTACTTGTGGTCTTGACTATTTTCATGATTTGAACTTCAAATTACTGAACATGCCCCGTTGGAACTTTTGCTTCTTATGGTTAGAATTGATGTCAGTTTCCAAGAAGTTATAGCTTTGTTTGGAGTAGTTTTCTTATTATTTTTTAAAATAATTTTTTAGTACAAAAATTTTTGAACTAGAAATTTTTATACTAAAAAACTGCTTTAAAAAACAGTAAAAAGGCTATACCAAAAGTAACAGAAATTTGTCTACTCGTATTAAGCTGGTTAATTGTTTGAATAAAAATATATAGATAAAATTTTTGAGTAATAATAATATGTGAAATTTTTACATACTTATGTGCATGTGAATGCTTGCTTTATAAAAAAATACTTAGGTTTTATTTGGGATAGCCTTTTAAAATAGCTTTTTAGTAGAAAATTTTCTAGTTCAAAAAATTTTTGTATTAAAAAATTGCTTTAGAAATAATAAATAAGCTGTCTCAAACGAAACCTTACTAAGTTAGGCTGATTTATACGCTTAAAAGTTAAAAGCGTCGAGTTGGGTGAATTATATGTGCTCAATTTCACAAACTTGAGCTTCAATATACGGAATTAAATAGCATTTAATTAAAAAGGACAATTTTCATTTCATTGAAATCTAGTTATATTGTACATTTAACACTCAAATTATGTTCATTATCATTCAAACTCTTCTTAAGGAGAAATTATTCTGTGCGGACAGAGGACCGTTCGGAGACAAATGAGAGCAAACCACGTCATCCAGTACACAGCACCGATGCACAATAAAAAAGTGACGTGGCACGCTCTCATTCGTCTCCAGACATCATCCACTGTCCGCACAAAATAATTAATCCTTCTTAATACCCATTTAAGGCCATTAAAATTTTTTTATAAAAACAATTATAAAGCTTTCATAGAAAAATAAATTATTTAAAACTACTGTACATATTATAACTATTTTTAAAAAATTAAAAACTCTTATAAGCATCGTTTTTTAATAAATATGATTATAAAAATAACATTATTTTTTCATTATATGAATTTTTGAAAATTAATAAAAAATATTAGTTGAATAAAAATATGTCAATATTGAAAATAAAATAATAAAAAAGCTCCACTAAGCAGACCATCCGTCTTATAAAATATCACTCTATTAACTCCAACTATTGATCTGTTGTAACAGTTATAGTAGTTCATAAAATTAAGATTTCATTTTGGTACAAATATTTTTGTTATTTTTTTTTAGTATAAAAATTTTTTGAATTAAAAATTTTTGTATTAAAAAATTTATTTTAGAAAGTAATAAGAAAACTTCTCAAATGAAACCTAAATTATTATAAAATTTATTGTTGTTTGCAGAAGCCATTAAATTTTTTTAAATATAATTGATAGAATTATAAAATCTCATATTGAAAAATTGTGAAATATAGCTACGCCATTAGACATTGTGACGATTATGCCTGTTAGCATAGGAAAATTATTAGGTCCGGACACCGGACTTAGAGATACGTTCGGACGTCCACTGAAAATTTGACATGTGGACTGTGCTTTTGTTGCGCTTTTTTACTGTGCTTTACCTGCGCTTTGACTGCGCTTTACCTGCGCTTTGACTATGCTTTTGTTGCGTTTTTTATGCGCTTTGACTTAAAATTCTGCGGACACATTAAATATATAAAGTAAAAAATAAATCCACATGTTCACTCCATGTGTCAATATTTGATTGGAGTCCGGACGTATCCTACGTCCGGTGTCCGGACCTAATAATTTTCCATTAGCATAGGCTACTGCGATTAACAATTTGATTGTTAAGTAGGGTACGGTGATAATTTTAAGTAGAGTATTCAATGAAAACATAATGTGTCTTACAATTTCTTGAAGGCTTCGTTTGGGACGATTTTTTTACTGTTTTTTTAAAAAAAAAATTTACTATAAATTTTTAATTTTTATACTAAAAATTGCATTAAAAAGTCACTCCAAACGAAACTAAAGTCTCCTTCATGCTGCTTATCTAAAAGCTCTCTCATTTGCTCCCTCAAACAATAATGCTTCACCAAAGTTATTGGATCAAGTACATTACCTCCTGATCCTACACTATATAGTCTACCAACTGATAGTGTGGTGGGAATGATCTTTAGGTGGAGAGGACGAGGTCATTTCTTATAATGATGTATGGGCAGAAGAGAATCTTTTGGCTGCTGGTTGTAAACTATCAGGGTTAGCTTTTGAGGGATTATCGATTGAATTTATGGGGAAAGCTATTCAATGGATATAAATAGGTAGAGAGCATAGCTATGTTTTCCTTACGGTATTATGTTAGGTTTTTGAGAGGATGTTCAGTCTAAAGGTTCATTGAGAGTGTCGCCATCAGTTTGTGAAAAGTTCTAGAGTTTGGATTATGTGAAGAGCAGGGAGATCGTGACTAGGGGTTAGGTTTGTCTTGGTTATAGGAGAGCTAGCTCAACTAAGAGATATGTGGAAGAGTTCTGCTAAGAAAGAGACAATAAGAAAGAGGATTCTAGTAAGATAAATTCTTAGTCTAACATACATATACATAAATGCATAGGCTTATATGAATGTACCCTATACTTAGACAAAAAAAATTATCAACATTTTTTGTTGTTTGAATCTAATCACAAAATCATTATAGCGATTGTTTTTAACTTAACCAATAGAGGACGATGAGTTGATGACCCACTTTAGAATTCTAACTTTTCCTTCCTCCTTCCAAACAACATGATTATAGTAAAAAAAAGGCAAATTGTGCAGCACATTTGATCATCTCCAAAGTATTATGGTACAAACCTTTTGAGTCAAAAGCTAACTTTGGTTAAATTTATAGTTCTCTCAGTTTCTTGACTTGTATGTTTTCTCATGTTAGCTTCATGCACTTTTTCTTTTTTTTCAAATTTCTAGGCTCTTATGTCCTTATTGCACCTTTTTTTCTTTTTTGAAACAAGGTATCCACCCACTGCCATCCCCAAGAGGTCGCTTGGTGGCATGACTAATCCTTGGCTAACCTAGACGAGGCACCCACCCCAAAAATCTCCTGGCCCGCACTTAATTGGGCCTCACTTAAGAGGCATTACCTCTCAAGGGGAATCGAACACAAGTTGAGGGGTTCCCAATCGTACTCGTCCACCAACCAAGCTAAGCAACGGTGGATTTTCCTGCACCTCTCAATGTCTTTTTATAACATTCATTACATTAAATGAAATTCTAATTTGTTACTTCAAAAATAATAATAATAAGATAAAAATAAAAAAACATTGTATAAAGCAATTTACAAGAAATAAGATAAATAAACGACAAGCATGAAGTACATCCACTTCAAAATAACATTTCAAATTAAAATTTCAATTTTAAGGTGAAATTTTTTGAAGAAATCCTTTGCAAATTTACAACATCTATTTCAAGAAGATCCCATTTTAAGGAATATATATATATATATATATATTGGAAGAACATTGAGAAATTTTCAAAGAGAAACTTATCTTACAAAATCTGAAATTTCCAGCTTTTGCTCACTCCAACGAAAAAAATCTAGAGTACCTTCCAGGCTTAATTTGACAGCTCAAAAAAGATCTCAAAGTCAAAGGCTTTGAAGCTTAAACTGCCCTTCATAACCTCTCTGTACTTGGCGCCTATTTGTCAGGCTTCTTTTTGTTTTTGTTTTCAAAATAACACGCCTGCATGTGAAAGAGATAATCCCCTTTAACGATTAACGACTAGTTAATCTTCCTGGAATATAACCGTTTCTCCTTTATTGTAAGTTAAGCCACATATTCTAAGCATATGACTTGACTTCGGCCAACTACTTCCCGCATGATATAAAGCAGTTTCTCAGAAATCTCTGTTGCTTCTCAGCTCTTTCTATGCATATCTATATAAAGGCCTATATGCATAGGAGCTGGAATAAAATTAAAAATCCAAATAGACATTTTTCATAACTTATCAGACATTAGCGAATCACCTGATGAGAATCTCGGAAACAAAGCTTTCATTAGTGATATTTATCGTAGGAGCGATAGCTTTGCCAACTTTCTGGAATACTCTTTGGGCTATGGCACAACTCCGAGCATTTAGGCTCAATTCCAGCCCGAAGAATCCCAACTGTTTTGCAGTTGAGTTCTTCCTATTCAACTTTATCATCGCTGCTGTCTTTCTCAGTAGCCTAAAGCCATTTTATTCCGAAGGAAAAGTTGAAGAAGAAATCAATAGGCCGTGTTATGGAGCAGAGATTGAACAAGTTGAAGATGAAATCAATATGCTGTGTCAAATAGCAGAGATTGAAGAAAGAATGAATGATGATGATGGTCATGATCATGATGATGGCTCCTCTGATTCTGATGAGTGTGATGGTGGTCCAGAGTGTAGTGAGGATGGGGAGGATTATGTTCATGATGATGATATTGACCCAGCAGATCTTGAAAAGAGGGCCAATGAGTTGATTGCTAGGATGAGACAACGATGGATGGAGGAGAAGCTAGTTATGCTTATCAATGATCCCAAATTAGCTTTTGAGTATATTTCTAACATGTGAATCGGTTGGGCATAGCTAATATGATTGTTTTGCACATTGATTTCTTATTTGTTCTTATATATATGTCTAAAGATGACAAATCACAATAATGCCTTTTTATCGTTTTTTTTATTGATGGCAGTGTGACATGCCCTTCTTCTGATTTTATTTGAAATTTGTGTATTCCTCTGGCTACTTCTTAATAGCAAACTACCTTGTAAAAATATGTTGAATAAATATGATTTTTAATCTTTTCATATTTGAGTTCTTTGTAACTTTGTTATGGAGGGTGGGTTCTACCTTTTTTACTTATGTGAGTTATATGTGAAAGCTTTAAATCATCCCCAAAACAAACAATAAACGTTCCTATATGAGCCCTACAGACAAATCTTTAAATAGATGATAGTCAATAAAATTTTGTAAGGTTTGCATGTTGCTAATTAGTTATTGCATGGCACATCTTCTGCGATCAGTTTTTTTCTATTTTGATGCATTTCATGGCTGTAAATATTCACCTTTTGAAAGCGAGGTATGATTTTCTCTCATCTTTCTGGTTTTTCTTGTTACTTTTTTTTTTTGCCAGCTGCTAATCAGCTAGGCAAGAATTTATGAAATAAATTGACTAATGATACGAACAAATTAGTCAAATCAGCACATCAGAAAAGACAATACGATCTACTATACTGATAAAACAGGCAAAGATGCGCATTAATTCAAGAGCTTATAACTAAGAAAATTAAAAATAAAAATAAAAACCGACTGTTTTCATTCTGTTCGATAAAGAATATAAATTTGTGCTGCTGCCTAGAACTGATCAAACATAGATGAGAAGAAAAAAAACAAATTAGTTAATAGTTAATACCACAAACACAGACTTCTGCAGTCTTCATGATGCTAAGAGGAAATCAAAAACTCTACTCATGCTCCCCCTCCAGCTTCAGGAGCTTGTGCAAATACATAGCAGTAGTATAGCTCTTCTTCATAGACAATTGCCACAAATCAATTCATCAAATCGTAACGCATAGCGAAGACAACAATTTTCTAACCTTTGGTTGATGAGTTGGATTTATAGTGCTAGATTTCTTACCTAAGTCGATCTTTGACTGCAAACCAACTCCAGAAACGAAATCTTGTGCCCGTTGGGTAACAGATGGTGGCATATTTTCAACTAGTCATCCTCCAACAAAGTCCATACCATCCTGCATAGAAACATTATGAAGCTTTCAGGTTACTGGCTCAAGCTAGGAGGTTTTTCCCAGTGACATCAATCATCTACTTACCAAAATAAAGATAGAAAGAGAAGGATAACAAGATAGATGAGCTTGACGAGGCGACGCTTCTTCTCCCCATTGAGCTGGTTAAAGATCTCAGTGACATCCATTAGGTGTTTCCGCTGCAGATATCTGGAAGTGACAACAGAGCCTGTGACTTCAAAGCGTAGGCTAATCTAACATGTGAATACTTAAATAATAGAGCTTTTCGCAACATCGCGTCAATTTTTCTATTATTTACCTGGCAAAAAGGAAATGATAATAGCACGAAAAGAATATCTACTCGACACTAAACATGAATCTCTTTCCTTCTTCTGAGAAACAAGAAGATTAGAAGATGTGGACACCCAGTTACCAAACACAATCTTTAATTTGAACTGCATCTGTTCATAGATATGCTTTAGTAATGTTAATTTTCTACTCAACTCATTTGAAATATAATGGAGAATACCTCGTCTTGAAAACAGCACATGCCAGGAAAAATTGTTCAAAAGCCACCAAAGTCTCAACATGAAAAAAGCCTACCTATATTCAATTTAAGGTGCTTAGCATCTAACACACATATGTGTGTGTATATATATATATGTGTGTGTGTGTTTTATATAATAAATACTTGACACATTTCATTAAATATCCTTTGTATTCCGCTCTTTGTATCCCCTAAATAAATGAAGTAATATTAAAATTTCTAATATTGCTTAGTATTCCTTCATATTAATTAAATGCATATTTGTATTCCGTTATTGGTATTCCCTACTCTTCATAAATTAAATCTCAACCTTAAAAATAAAAATGACAAAATATTGTTCATGCATTTCATCGCAACCTTTGGGATTCCTGCGACAACTTTTCTATTCTCACGTTATTGACCCCTACATATCAAAACACGCAAAAATAGGTCAAATTGCCGATTTAGGCAATGCGCGTGTCAGCGCAGCGCATCACTTGAAGAGTCAAATGACCTCCGATTGCCAAACGAACTATACACTGTTGCAATCAGAGAGTTCACCTCAGCGAGGGCCCCTAGCAGTCAAATCAAATGAGATTGGTTCAAAGAGGCAACCAACACCCGAAATTGATAAGCGACGTCGCCCAAACGACGTCCAATTGCAAAACATATTTCGCATTTGCATCCGGAACGTTGCCAAAACCCAAGAATCACTATCAACTTGTTCAATTTGAATCGTCCGGCGAAATGGCACAATCTCGAGGCGACGATACGCAAACTAAGAAAATTGGCGCACGATGCCGCCCAAACAACGTCCGATCGTAAAACAGACTTTGTCATTACGTTCGGAATGTCGTCAATACCCAAAAGTGACAGTCAATTTGATCAATTAAAGTCGCGTGAAAAGATTGGCACACATCTCGAGGCAACGCGCGCAACATTGCCCAAACAATGTTCGATTGCAAAACGAACTTTGTCGTTGCGTTCGAAATGTCGTCAATACCCAAAATACGCTATAAATTTGCTCAACAAAAATCACACGCGCAAATCGGCGTGAGTTCCGAGAAGATTGCACACAATTCGAGGAAATGCACGTGAATCAAAATAATTTTGATCAACAGACACGCCGCCGTCGTTTTAAAGTGATAAATAATAATAACAGGGCATTGATACTACTTTTAGTTTAATAAAAACCTTAAAAATCAAAGGTCAAACGAAAAATCCAATCACATTAATGCAGAATACCTCGTATCGTCGAAATCTGATGAAATCCCGTGAATCCAACTGATCTCCCGTCGTTTCACGTAAAATCTCGATGTTGGCCTCGAGCGAATGCCTTACCCTTTCGTTAAAACGAAGCAAGAGAGGACTTCGCTGGTTGATGAACTTCTCCCACACTGATCCGCCTACAGAAACGCAGCCATCCTCCTGCTCTGTACCGACCTCCACTTCTTCACAAATCTGCTCCCTACCCGCATGGGACCCGAAGACCAAGTTAGGAGTACACACATGACGTCAGAGGATGCTATGCGGGTCAAGAAATGAACTTAAATTTAAGCCCGATCCGCCTACGGGAGTAGATAGGAGTTGACACGGCTCGAATCATCAAACAAATGTACGGTCGCGGTGTCGACTGAGATATTTGTTTTAATACGTTTATATTAGGCATTCAAGGTTTATAAGAATGAAAATTCACTAATTAAACCTAAATCTTGCCTCGAACCTGATCTTTTGTTAGCAATTAGATAGAGTCGACAAGGTTCGACAGATAATTACAAAATGCTCCTTAAATACCCGTATGGGCCCCAACGAGCGTGTTACGTGTACACACGTGACGTCTATAAATGCTACGTTGGTCAAATGATAAATCCAAACTCGAGCCCAATCCTTCTAAGTGACTGGATGGGAGTCGACATGACCCGAACCGTTAAACAGATATACGGTTGTAGCGTCGATCGAAATATTTATTTTATAGTTCATATTAGGCCTTCAAGGCTCATAACAAGGAAAATTCGCTCACAAAATCATAAAACCTACATTACCCGATCCTCTATCAACAAGTAGATAGAGTCGACAAGGTTCAATCCGCAAAAAAAATTCCCCATAAATATCCTAATGATGGCCGTGTTAAATGTTATCTCAACCGGAGGGATTCACAAACACTTCAAATAAAACCCAAATGCCCACAAAAATTCAAAACTCTAAGAAAATACCAAAGTCTAAAATATTTAAAATTGAAATAAATCACTAAAACGTTTAAAGCAAAACTCATCCACCCTCCACAACAGTTTGTCGAGGTGGACAAATTTAAATATCACTTCAGCACACAAAAAGCTAATGTATGGTCGAGAATATCATTAGGATTTATTCTCAAATAGTCTTTTGCTAGTAAGGACGTGACACATGTCCTCTAACTGACGGTTTTGTAGCCAAATGGCACCGCAGATAAATGGTTATGACTAGAGCCCTTTGAACCGGGTGGTTTTCCACCAAATGGCACTACTAAATTACAGTCATGACCAGAGCACGTATGCTCCCCAATGGCATCAAATCCTTGAGATAAGAATCAATAGGATATAATTGATAGGGCACAAAGCCCTCTGTTAGCTAAGGTGGATTCAACTTCGTCCCCTTAGACAAACATTCACCTCAGGTCTACAAGGTACCCTTGGACGACGCAACTCATGGCTGCAGACAAGGATCCTTTTGTCAGGTTGGGTCAACTACCTCCTCTGACTTAGTAAACAAGGGACCACAATAGCCCGGGATGACGGAACCATGGAATCTTGATCGGGCTCATCATCCATTCCCCCACCATCCGCTTTAAGTGCAAGATGGTGAAAATTTTTATTTTAAATATCAAATTTCCAAAATCTAAACCAATGTTGCTACTATATGCCAAATATCACTTATCTACGGGTACGATGTATTCATTTGACAACTAGCCTTAATCGAAAGTTCTCTCTCGTTATCGGGAGGGGTAATTAACTATAGGGGCTTGCGCCTATAAGAAACCAGAACTCAGATCATAAAGTCCTCACAAAATGAGGGCGAAATATCTAGGTAGTGTCTTATTTCAAACCCAATTTGTCTTCTAAAACTTTACCCCGAAACTTAATCTATTAAAACTCCCCCGAAAGTAGGGAACGCCGGGGCGCAAATTTTTGGAGCCCACACATGTATTGATATACCTTCCCCATAAGAAAAAATTCTTTATAATTCGCGCACTATAAATTGTCGTAAACTCCTTCCTCTCCCTTATGAAGTCCCTTGTGAGAGACAAACCCAACAGTTCTCGCTCCCAACGGTTGTTCTCCGTCAATCTTCATGTTGCAATTATCTAGCCCTCACTCCACTGTTTCATATCTCCTCCCATAGACTCTCCACACAGCAATATCGTTGTTGCTTCAATCCTTTCCTAATACTGGATTGTTATTTAGCATAAAAGTTTAGATCCTTTCCTAATGTCGGATTATGCAACCGGCATGTTTCGGCCCTTTCTCCTATCCATTTCTTTTGTTTTCTTATATGATTTCTCTCTGAAATTGTTAATATTTGCTACTCTTATTCTTTTCCCTTTTCACCCTCACAAAGGTTAGCAAGTAGTCATGATTTCAATAAAAAAATATTTCATTTCTTCAGCTACTGATTTCAATCGGAGAAAGTTTCTAACAACTCACAAAAAATATTTTCCTCTATTTTTTATCTTCACATAGGAATCAAGGCTGTGACTTATGGGCTAATGTACATTTCTCCCATTGACAAGAATGAACAAATGCTAAGTTTTGTTTTATTGAGGTTTCCCCTTTCTCAAAAGGAAGTTAATGCACTTTTTCTAATGCTTACTGAAATTTAAGGAGATATCACCTATGAATATTTTGACAGTTGCAATGGCATAATCAGGTATGGAGATGTTCAGATCTGTTATATAACCATTAGAAAAATTGAAGTAAAAAAAAATTATAATAAAATAAAAACAAAGCTTTGAATCTACACCCCGACCATATGTGAGATTATTGATGACTTCTTCCCTATTTCTTTAATATTTCCTCTTCAGTGGATGACCGCAGGAAGAGGAATTGTTCACGCTGGAAAGCCAATCGGCATCAACGCCAACAAGAATTTCCACTTGTCAAATTGTTATGGTTGCTTTGAATACCAAGCATAGCATCTTCAAGATCAAAGGTATTTTATTAACCAAGCTATTGAGTTAATAAGTTGATAAAATTATGTCATTGCTATATAATAGGAAGGACATTGTTGCTAACCAAAGATTTTTCCAGCTCTTTCTCCAATTGATCCCTCTTTCTATGACATAATTTAGGCTTCGTTTGGGACAGCTTTCTTAATGCTTTTTAAAATTGTTTTTGGTTAAAAAATTTCTTAAATTAAAAAAATTTATACTAGAAAGCTATTTTAGGAAGCAATGAAAAAGCTTTCTTAAACAAACCCTTAGAGTGACAACTAGATCAAACTATAAATGTAGAGGCACCTGAGAGAAGTTGTGAGGGATGGCTACTTTATATTCGAAGATGTTGATTCTACTTCAATATAAATATCCTCTTTTGATTTTATTTGATTTGCAATCAAACAACAAAAAGTTCTTAAAACCCTTCAAATTATATTTGCTTTCGTTTAAAATCTAATTTGCTATTAATATCTTTTAGTGATATTTATATACATATTGCATAATTATTATGTATTTATATATCTCGCATCTAAATTTTGATATTTATTTATACAATACCTAAAATATTTAAATAATTTTAAATTATTATTAAACCTTACTTTTAGATATGCCTTTTGATATAAAAGAAATAAATAAGATAGAAAGGTAAATTTATCAGTCAGTCTCAGAATTATTGTTATTAATTAATTAATTATAAATATTTATTATTTGGCTAATACAATTCTGTGGCTCTTAATTTTATATGAATTAATAATATGGTTTTGAAAAATAATGAATACTTTTCTTATAAGAGATTATATATATATATATATATATATATATATATATATACTTATTTATTTATTTATTTATTTATTTATTTTCCTTGTAGGTTTTTAACTGTGTTGTGATATGAGTTGCGTTTTTAAACCAATTGCACGGTTTTTTACCATCTAATTTAATAAAATTATTAATCTATTTATTATTTTAGCAAATGAAGTAGATATATTTTTAATTGAAGAAAGTTAGCTTTTATTAATTTCTTTTATTGGCAATATAATAACTATTTTGACTCATAAATTATCTGTTGAAAAATTGAATGTGAGAAAGTTGAAGATTAAGATTATAAGAAAAACATATTATGAGAATTTTAATTAATTTACTTGTTACATGTTATGTTTTATAAATTTATTATCCTCAAATTGGTGTGATAGGATTGTGAAATAAATTTATGCATATCAAGCTTTAATAATTAATCTATTCCTATGATGTATGATCAAGTTACGATAGTTTCAACATAACACATGATGAATGTCAACTGATGGACAGAGTTCTACAGTGTTTAATATATCTAATTTGCTTGGTTATGGTTCTTCGTTATATAAAAATTGACTTGACTTCCAATCAAAATGTAATAAATAAGAATAATCATAAAAATATTTAATTTTTAAGAATATATATTGCTCTTGGATAAATTATCAAATATAGTTCTTAATCCTTTTGTTGTGGCTAAAAAATACATTATAATTATTTATTAATTTATGAAACTTCAACCTCAACAGGTTATAGAAAACTTCTATTTGATTCACAGTTATTAAATATCTATTTTTTGAAGAAGTATTTTTTTTTTGTTGTGTTGATTGATAAATTCTCCTTCACCCAATGACACGTTGACTCAATTCAAATTTATTTTTTAAATTCCATCTAATGTTGATTCAATTAGATCATTTTCTCTAAAACTATTATGCTAAAGCACCAAAAGTTAATTGGAATCTCAAATAACATTTTTATGAAATTCAATCCATTGAATAATTATAATATTATATATATTTGCCATTTGTCAACAAGCTATAATATTTTATTTTTTCAATTCTATTAAATTCAATCCAATAAAATCTACGTTGAGATAAATGAGTATTATTATAATTGCTTTTATTGATAATATTTTAATTCATATAAGTACAAAAAAATTTATATTTTTATAAGATTTATTTATTTTTAACAATTTTATTAACGTGCACGTTATCCACATGCAATTTTCCTAGTATATGTATGTATGTATATATGTTTCAATTACTCACCTCAGCTATGTTCCTCTCACATGTTGTTTGGTGTACCCTCCCGTGCCCATGTTCATGCATGACTCTATCTCTATGCCCCAACTCTCTCCCTCTCGGCCTCCCCTCACACTCGCTCACTTGCTCGTCATCTTCCAGTAACATGTGCACCTCCTCTCATGCTTGCTTGTCCAAACTCCTCACTTAATGTGAATCTCCCTATGATCCACAAACATCCTCCACATTCTAGCTCATTCGCAACTCTCTCTCTCCCAAACAAAAGCTTTGCATCCTCTCTTGCATCTCCTAGTTTAGTGTTGAGACCATCTAAGTGGTGCCACCTCTCACGTCCCTCATAGTTTCACCACTAAACCTCACTCCAACAATGTTGTTCATTATTTCTCCCTCTCACACACCATAAATCCAACAAGCAAAACCCTCATTTTTCAACTTGAATCCAAAGATTTCCTTGCACATAAATGCAGGCATAATTACAGTCTTCCATCTATCGACAATTTCCTCACACACAAAAGAAGGTGAACACGTTCAATGGTCTGAAAATAGAAGGCCCCAATATTTGATTTTTGGTGTACGGTATTTGAAGACCCCCTTGATGTCATCAATCTTTGGCCTGACAAGGGTCCCGCCATCCTCCATGGATATTTGATCCAGATATAGGAGTAATTTATTTCTCATTGGCAATTATGTTAGGTCAAAACTCAAAAATAGCTTTGGGGTTATCATCGATAAAAAGCTGATGCAATTGCTAAGAAACTTTAATGTCGTCAGTATGCTTAGGTATCATTTCAGTTAGTAGCGATGAATTAAGTTTCATCATCGAAATTAAGGTCATTCTGAGAAGGGAATAATGGTATGCTACAAAAACATATTTGACTCACAAAATTGCTTCACATGAACAACGATAATAACATGTACAAATCATGCAAAACTATGAAATTAGCCTCAAACTCACGTCTAAGTTTGTCATAAACAAACAAGAAGAAACATAACCAATTCAACAAACATATTAGATGCGATAATGCTCACTTAATGCTTGCATGTGTACAGCAAATAGCTTTTCAACGTTTGGCTTAGTAAAGGAAGAAAGTCATTCAAAATTAAGTAAGCCCTTCCTTTTATATTCAAAATAATGAGACCTACATCAGGAATCATATGCATTGAGAAGCTGTTACTTGTGTTCAAACGCAAGGTGGTTTGACCAAGTATTTTCCTATTTTAGTTAGGTTACATCAAGGATCAGCCTTAAGCCCATTTCTTTTTGCTTTAGTTATGGATGTTCTCACTAGACATTTGCAAGAGGATGTACCCTGGTGTATCATTTTTTCTTATGATATTCTTCTTGTTGATAAGACTAGAGAGGGAGTTGAAAGTAAACTTGAATTATGAAGGTCAACCTTAAGAGTCTAAAGGTTTTTGTTTGAGTAGATCTAAAACTATATATATGGAGTATAATTTTAGTAGTAATAGATCTAGTAGGGGGATTGTGACTTTGGGCGATCAAGTTATTAATAAGAGTACATGTTTTAGATATCTTGGATCTATTATTCAGAGTGATGGGGATATTATTAGTAGACTTCAAGTTGGATGGTTGAAGTGGAGGAATGCATCGGGCTTGTTGTGTGATAAAAAAGTCCCCCTCAAACTTAAGGAAAAATTCTATAAGATAATGGTTAGACCTGCAATGCTTTATGGTGCAGAATATTGGCCATTAAAAGAGAAGCATAATATTAAGTTAAGTGTTGCAGAGATGAGGATGCTCAGGTGGATGAGTGGCTTTACTCTTAGAGACAGGATACGAAATGAGCATATACTTGAAAAGGTTGGAGTAGCTCCAATGGAAGATAAGATTAGAAAGTCGTCTTAGATGGTATGGTTTGGTCATATAAAACGGCGGCCTTCCGATGACTCAATTAGGAAAGTAGATGTATTAGATTTGACTTATATTAATAAAGGTAAAGGTAGACCTATGTTGCACCGATACTCCTATTTACGAGGCATACAATATCGGACACGTGTCGGATGCGGGCACGCCTCCGATACGGCACTGATACGTGTCGGATACGGCTTTGCCGTGTCCAATTAAAATATTATTTAAATTTGACATGATACACGTATCGGAATGCATGTTCTATTAAAAAACGAAAAAAAATGGAGCCGTAATTTGTCCTATTCATTTCGGTTACTTGCTCGGCTTAAACATTTTGGCGAGCTAGGTTTTTCGTTTCTGCACAGGCGTTCGTCTTCTTCGTTGTAGTCGAAGGAGCGTCTCAACGGCGCGAGCATAGAAGCGGACAGGATCATCCTTCGTCGACGAAGAGGCTCGATGACGCGAGCATTAAAGCTGACAGGATCATCCTTCGTCAACGGAGCAGCTCAACGACGCGAACGGTGAAGGCGACGCAAGCAGTAAAGGTTCGTTTTCTTCGTTTTTTTCATCGTAGGCTCAGTACTGGAACTCGTATCGCTCGGTACCAGAACTTGGTACCAAAGCTCGGCACCGCTCGGTACCAGAGCTCGGTACATCTCGATACCAGAGCTCGGTACCGCTCGGTACTGCTCGGTACCGCTCGGTACTGCTCGGTACCGTACCAGAGCTCGGTACCGCTTGATATCAGAGCTCGGTACCGCTCAGTACTGCTCGGTACCTTACCAGAGCTCGGTACTGCTCGGTACCAGAGCTCGGTACCGCTCGGTACCATGCTCAGTATCAATAATCGGTACCGCTCGGTATCTCTTCACAGAGCTCGGTACCATGCTCAGTATCAATGCTCGATATTGCTCGGTATCATGGGGTACCAAATGGTATCAAACGGCACCGAGAAGCTAGAGAAAGCTTTAATTACTCTTACAATAAAATTTTGTTTTGGGGGCGAACCCCGCCAGGGGGGTAGCGCCCCCTTGGACCCCCGACAAATCTGCAACATCTCTACACTCTTAAAAAATTTCAAGTTTCAAATTCATGTGGTTTAATTTCTGTCGATGCTTTGTAGGATAATGAGCTTTAGTGGCATAGGAATTGGGTCTGATGATGGTCCATCAGAGACCAATATTGAAGATAACAAACCTCTGTGGGGTTATGTGACTAAAATAGGTAAAACATCAGAAGGGGGTGGCAATATTGTATTCAAATGTAATTACTGTAATGCCACATACAAAGAATCATATTATAGAGTGAAAGCTCATTTGTTGAAGATTAGTGATCATGGAATTAAAGTATGCCCAAAGATAAGCTCATTATAACTGGCTGAATTACAAAGGAAAATAAATGAAGCTGAACAGTGGAGTAGAAAAGAGCTTCCAAAACAAATTCCACTTCCAAGCACTCATGCTTCATATCCTTCATCATCTTCTTCAATTAGATGTGATGACAGTACTGTAAATAAAGGGCCTTTCCGGATGGAGGGATATGAACCAAAAAGAAGAAAACATGTTGTTAATAGTGCTTTGGAGAAAGCATTTAATTTACAAATGAGAGAACAACTAGATGGGGAAATAGCTAGAATAGTTTACTCAGCTGGACTTCCTTTTAACCTAGCAAGAAATCCACATTACAAGAATGTCTTTACCTACGCATGCAATAATAATCTTGCAGGATACGTGCCACCAGGATATAATGTCATTAGAACAAAATTGTTGCAAATAGAGAGGGATAATATTGTGAAGTTGCTCGAGCCTATTAGAGGAGTTTGGAAGGAAAAAGGAGTTACTTTGGTTTGTGATGGGTGGACAGATCCACAAAGAAGACCACTTATCAACTTCATGGCTATAACAGAGAGCTATCCTATGTTTATCAAAGCTGTAAACTGTGAAGGACAGTACAAAGATAAGTTCTTTATTTCTAATTTAATCAAAGAAGTTATCATGATGGTGGGCCCTTCAAACATCATCCAGGTCATTACTGATAATACACTTGTTTGTAGAGCTGCAGGTCTACTTGTAGAGCAAGCCTATCCTCATATTTTCTGGACACCATGTGTTGTACATACGCTTAATCTTGCCTTGAAGAATATTTGTGCAGCTAAGAATACCGAGACAAACGAAATCACCTACAATGAATGTCATTGGATCACAGTGATAGCTGGAGATGCAGTTGTAATTAGAAATTTTATTATGAATCACTCCATGAGACTCTCTATGTTCAATAATTTCTCTAATTTGAAGATGCTTGCAGTTGCTGAAACTCGGTTTGCCTCAGTTATAGTGATGTTGAGAAGATTCAAAAAAATAAAAAATGCACTTCAAGCTATGGTGATCAGTGACAAATGACCCTGTTATAGGGAAGATGATGTTGGAAAGGCTAGGTATGTAAAGGAGAAGCTTTTAGATGATTTATGGTGGGATGAGATTGAATACATCTTAAATTTCACATATCCTATTTATGAGATGTTGAGAGTAGCTGATACGGATAAGTCTTGTTTACATCTCATTTATGAGATGTGGGATTCAATGCTAGCCAAAATAAAAGAAATTATATATAGACATGAGAGGAAGGCACTTCATGAAGACTCAAGCTTTTGTGATGTTATTTATACTATTTTAGAAGATAGGTGGAGCAAAAGTAATACACATTTACATTGCTTCGCTCACTCACTAAATCCTAGATAAATTTTAACATTTTTTTATTATTAATTCACTATTTGTTGTTTAGTAATTTCACCATTTTTTTTTCATTATTTGCTTTTAATGTTATTTGAAGATATTCAAGTAAAGAATTGCTTCAAGAGGATCCTCAAAGAGTTTCTCCACAGAAAGATTTAGAAATTTTAAATATGAGGAAGACATGTTTGAAGCGTTATTTTCCAAATGAGGAGAGAAGAAGTGTCAATATGGAGCTTGCTAAATTTTTTGGTTATTTAGAGAACTTTGGTGACCAAGAGTCATTGCATGATACGTGGAGAATTGATCCAAAAATGTGGATTATACATGGAGCTTCAGCACCTCTAATTCAAACAATTGCCATAAAATTGCTTGGCCAAGTTTCATCCTTATCTTGTTGTGAAAGAAATTGGAGCACATACTCGTTCATCCAATCAATGAAGAGAAATAAAATTACTCCACAACAGGCTGAAGATTTAGTTTATGTGCATACAAACCTTCGGCTTCTCTCAAGGAAAACTCCAACTTATATGGAAGGAGACAACAAGATGTGGGATGGTGCTGGAGATGGATTTGAATCTCTTGAGGGCATGAGAATATTAGAAATTGCTAATCTTTCACTTGATGAGCCTGAATTGGAAGCTATGATATTTATTGAAGATGATATAGAAGTTCAAAGACAAACCACTGAAGAAGCCAATCCTATCATTCCTTCTATTGAATAGTTGAAACTTCATGTGCTAGATAATTTATGTTTATGTTTTTGTTGTTGTACTAGACATTTAAATATTTAATGCTTACTTTTATTTTGATATTATAAAATACAATGCTACAAATAATGTTGCTTTCATTTTTTTTTGTCATCTCAAATATTACGAATTGATTACTTTCTTAATTTTTATGTATGATTTATATATTATAATGTCGTATCCACGCCGTATCCGTATCCTGTATTTTTAAGAATTGACGTGTCCCGTATCCGTATCGTGTCGTATCCGTGTCGCTGTATCCGTATCGGTGCAACATAGAGGCAGACCTAAAAAGACTTGGTTGAACAATATTAGAAATGACCTTTCTTTATCAGATTTAAATAAGAATTTAACTCTAAACAGGACACAATGGAGAAAAAGGATTCATGTAGCCAACCCCACATAGTGGGATAAAGGCTTGATGTTGTTGTTGTTGTTGTTGTCATAAGTCCCAGTTGATTAGGCCTCTTTACCAAATTAAGTTGTAAATCCCAATACTCTATCAAATTTTAGAATAATAACTCAAATCAAGCCACATTAATGAGCTTTCCCCCATCTTTGAGGTTGTAAATCCAACTTATGGGCCTTCCTCCATATCTAAACTCCTATCCAATTAATCAGGTAGCCTTGCCTGCACATAGAAGTCGTAAGTCCCTACCTTTCGATTCATCCTATTTATAGAATAGGTTCATAAGACCAATATTCATAGGTTATTATGAAGTAATGAAACCTACGTTAGCCTCCCTTCAAATATAAGGTTTACGTTCTAGTCCATTAGGCTCTCCAACGAGTTGTAGATCATATGCTCCTATAAAATTTAGTATGATAATTCAAATCAAGTCTTCCAACTAGGCTTTCCTTGTTATTAAAGATGTAAGTTCACCAAACCAATTTAATTAAAAAGGGCACCATACCTACAGGGTAAGATCGTAAGAACATTATTAGGCTTTCCTTACAGTTAAAGTTGTATGTCCCACTTATGAGTCTTATTATGGATGTAAGCCGCAATACAATTAACGAAACAAATTGACACAAAAATCAACAAGCCCATCAATCCAACTCAACTAATTGGGTCACCTTTCCTATAAAGTAAGGCCGTTAGACTCATTATTATATTTATTTCATCCTCGAGATTGTAAGTCTCACTTATGGGTCTTCTTACAAATGTAACCCCTATATGATTATTGATTAATCGTGTCAGTTTCCATACTAACAAACCCTATCTATCCGGCTAGCACAAAACAAACAAACCCATACAAAAAAGGTTAATGTTAGACCGGTCCATACGGGACCGGCTCATCGAGACAAGAGGCAGAACTCTTCCGCCTCCGATTTGCGGGATTCGACCGCCCGCTTTCTACAGAGCCATTTAGGAAGGATTTTGAAGGAAGTTTAGGAGAAAAATTGAATGTAGGGACTGTTTAGAGATTTCCTTTTGAATTGTATACATTAAATAGTTTGTTTTCCTAGGGTTAGGGCATCTTGAATTTGGCTGAATTTGTGATCTCTAAGGTTTAGGTTTTGGGCCCAAGATTCGTCTAGAGATTGGGAGAGATCGATCCTCCTCTTGAATAGAGGATCAATTGTATCTTGCTATTTCTATTTCTATTTCATCAAATAATAAAAAGTCCTACTGTTTTTCTAGTTTTGTGTGGATTTAGGCGGAGAGATCTCATTGTTTTCCGGAGATTGATAGGAAATACTTGAGATTTACAAGTATTTCCTATCAAATTGGTGTCAGAGCAAGTCTTGGGACCGTTGGAGGGCTGATTTTGACAAATTTCAGCGGCTGATTTTATGCCGGTAAAGGAGTAAGTTGCTGTTTTTAGAGATCCAAATCCAGATTTTTGAACCTACAAAAATTCGGAGAGAGATGGCGGCCAAGAAAGTAGATGCGCTAGAAGAAAGACTTGAAGGGGAGATGAAACAAATCAAGACAATAGTGGAGGAAAGGATTTCCTCCATGGAAGGACAAGTAGCCGATCTCCGGGACATTATGAAGAAAATGTTAGAAATCCACAACCAAACGGCGGCTTTCGTGGTAAAAGGGTTGGAAGGGAAAAACACAAATTCTGAAATTCTTAGGAAGGAAGATAAGGTGGAGATCGTGGAGGGAGAAAGAAGAAGACCCTATCTGACGCCTTTCCAGAGGGAGGATAGAGAAGGTAGGTATGGAGAAAGGCATGGGTATGAGGGGACAGAGCAAAAAGGTGTTGATTGGGAACGTCGGGAGAGATATTATGGCCGCTGAGGCGCTGAATTTGAAGGAAGGAGAGGGGAATTCGAAGGGGGTTTGGGTTATGACAGGGCAAGGGTAGACCGGGAGACATGGGGAGGCCCAAACACTTGGGAGAGGGAAAGCTATGGAGGAATAAGGGGAAATGGTGGAGATCAGAAGGTGAGGAAGCTGAAGATGCCCATATTCGAAGGGGAGGATGCGTATGGGTGAATTTATAAGATGGAGAGGTATTTCATTGTCAATGGGTTGACGGATGAGGAGAAATTGGCAGTAGCAGGCCTATGTCTAGAGGGAAAGGCATTGTCATGGTACTAATGGCGGGAACAGAGGAGGCCTATAAGGAGCTGTAGAGCATTCAAGGACTGTTTATTAGACTGTTTCCAAACTGAAGGGTGAGGAGATTTCTATGAGCAGTTTTTCGCACTGGTGCAGGATGGATCAGTGGCAGACTATCGGGAGCGATTCGAGCACCTGGCCAGTCGGGTGGAGCGATTATCAGAGTTTGCTTTGAAGGAGAACTTCATGAAGGGGCTTAAGGCAAAAATCAGAGCAGCAGTGAAAGTCATGATGTCTTGTGACTTGGGAGAGGCCATGAAATTGGCCCAACTAGTGAAAATCAAAAGAATCTAGAGAGGGGAGCCAGGAGTAGCAGCTCAGGAGGCACTTACAGGATGACGACTTCTCATTTAGCACCTAAGGGTACGGCATCATGAGGATTTCATGAGACCACCAGGGAGAAGCCAGTAGGAGTAGGGAGTGGGGAAAATTTCAAGAGACTGACAGAGAAGGAGATACAGGAGAAGAGAGCAAAGGGGTTATGTTTCCGGTGTGATGACGAGGAAACTGAGGGAGGTGAGAGAGATGGATGATAAGTTGCATCTGGATGTGGCAAAGGTCTCCCTGAATTCAGTAGTAGGATTCACTTTGAATCATACGATGAAGGTGAAGGAGGAAATAGCAGGCATAGAGGTGGCAGTATTGATTGACAGTGGGGCTACCCATAATTTTATTTCCACTCAGGTCGTCAACCAACTGGGAGTGAAATTGGTGGACACCGATTATTATGGGGTGATGATGGGTATGGGAAGGTAGAGAAGGTCAGGGGATCTGTAGAGGAGTGGTGTTGACCATCCAGGGGATTCAGATAAGGGAGAATTTTCTCCCACTAGAGTTAGGAAGTACTGATGTCATCCTAGGGATGAAGTGGTTGCAAACCTTAGGGGAAACCAAAGATAATTGGGGAGCACTCACGATGGAATTAATGGTGGATGGGAGAAAGGTGGTTATAAGAGGAGATGTAGGGCTATCCAAAGCCATGATATCACTTACGACCATGGTTAGGGATATACAAGAGGTGGAGGAAGATTATCTGGTGGGACTACACAGGCTGAAGGTGATTAAATTGGAGGAGGGAGGGGATGTTTCTCTTTCAATGCAGCCCTTGATTCAGCAATTCAGTAAGGTTTTTCAACCACCTCAAGGATGACCACCTCCAAGGGAACACGAGCATATTTCCACCTTGAGGACAAGGTTGATCTTTGGGAGGCGAGTATTGTTAGAACGGTCTAGCCAGTCCATACGGGACCAGCTCACGGAGATAAGAGGCGGAACTCTTCCGCCTCCGATACGCGGGATCCGACCGCCCGCTTTCTACAGAGCCACTTAGGAAGGATTTTGAAGGAAGTTTAGGAGGGAAATTGAATGTAGGGACTATTTAGAGATTTCTTTTTGAATTGTATGCATTAAATAGTTTGTTTTCCTAGGGTTAGGGCATCTTGAATTTGGCTGAATTTGTGATCTCTTAGGTTTAGGTTTTGGACTCTAGATTCGTCTAGAGATTGGGAGAGATCAATCCTCCTCTCAAATAGAGGATCATTTGTATCTTGCTATTTACATTTCTATTTCATCAAATAATACAAATTCCTACTGTTTTTCTAGTTTTGTGTGGATTTAGGCGGAGATATCTCGCTGTTTTCCGAAGATTGATAGGAAATACTTGAGATTTACAAGTATTTCCTATCAGTTAACTCCTTAACTTTCCCAAATATGTAAGATCCAAATCAAACTCAAGTCAACCCCCAAATTAAAAATCCCATCAATCAACCAAACTCACCAATCAAACTTCATATATTACTTAGACCTACTTCTTCAATAATCAATAGTTATATATGTCCTAGAGCTCATGTCTATCATGTCAGGTACATCAAAAGCACAAGGGACCATGATGTGCCTTTAAACTATTCAGTGAAACAACTAAGAGTCACCCCTCACCCAATGAACTAGTTAATGTCAACCTCAAGACATGTCTAAGATACAAACTTTCGCCTTAGTTTGGTTAAGATACCAAAGAGGAGAAAACTCAGCTGTTAATCATATGTGTGTCAATATTGGATCTAACACGAAAACCTAACTCGGTCCCGACAAAAGGAAAAAAAACTAGGTTTTGCTAAACCCGTATAATATTCGAGTATTCAAGTATGAGTTTGGGTTAGCATGACTTCTAAAAAGAAATCAAGTTAAGTCGAGTTGAGTTTGGGTCAGCCCGAAAATAATGACTTAACAATTCAATTCTTTTTTTAAATGAAAAAAATCATTTAAAATTATAATATTTTTTATTTTTCTATGTTGTGTCCAAATCAAAATATCGTATTCATCATTGGTTAGGTGACTTAGGACTTTATATAAAAGTTAAGTGATATGTCCTCAATCTACATATAAATCATGAATGGCACCAAGTACAACACACCTATAATTTACAACTGATGAGCCTATAATAATAAAAATTGTCTCGTAGTTCCACTCACTATCAAATGCATGCATGTCCATATGACAGCAACAACATTTCGAAATGACGCAAACTTCATCCATTCCAAAATGGGCTTTGTCTTCTAACATGAATCAATGCAAGTAATATCAAAGTAAGCAAAATGTTCACCTATAAGTTGAGCACCATACCTACAAGCAAAATTTATCTTAAAAATGGACTCCAAAAGCCACCATCCCCACCCAAAATGACTTGGAAATGCTCTAGCCAATCAAGAACAATAAAATAGTTGATGAACTAAAATAATATTTTTGGGAGGCTTCCAAGAAACCACCTTATAAGATAGGAGAGGAAGGAGCCCTTGATCTCCCTTTCTAAAGGAAAGAGGACTCATAAAGATGGACGAAAAGTAAAACACAAATCTCTCATTCCGTTGTCTTCAAAGATACAAAGAAGCAGCCTCAAGGCAAAGATAATGAGTGGCTTCCAAAAAAAAGATGCTTTATGATAAGATTTACACACAAAAGATTCAAGTCCTATAAAACATGACACATGGTGAACAACGAGGCATGATATCTGGGTAATTCATTGTAAGAACCTCTCAATGTCAAGCTAAGAGGTTCCGACCTCCAACTATAATGCCCTAGCAAACAAGACGAGAGAACTAATAGAGGGTTATGAATGACTATAAACCTCTCAATGCTGTCCCAAATATATAATAAGGAGAGAGGGCTCTAAAGATATAGTAGGATAAAAGTGAAAAATTTTAAAAGTAATCTGCCTCTAAAGATAGTTTGAAAAGAATATAATAAGGAAAGAGAATATAAAACTTGCTCTAATAGAGAAAGAGAATGGAATTGCTAGCTCAAAAACCTCAACTTTAGTAAAAACAAGAGTAAGTTTATAATGAAAAGTACAGGGTTGCTTGTGTTGAGGTAGGTATGATCCTTGCCAGAAAAAAATTAAAGGGAAATGGTTGGACAATGGCCACTAAAATCATGAAGCCTTTACTCCCCAACAACTTAAGCAAGGATTAAGGAGAGTAAGCAGCAAGAGGAACAGCAAACACAAATGCTTTGAAAGCGAGATGAAGAACCACAAGTGAAATGTCATTGGAAGAGATGGCAACCCCATCAAAGGGGAGACAACCTATGTCAAACCTTGAGGGCCAATCGAGGGTGGTGGTGAGATCAAGTCAGGATAGGGGCTATGAGTTTGAACGCTTAGAAGATCGAACTCACAAAGATGGAGTGTGGGAACTTGTGAAGGAGGGTGAACTCTGCTTAAGGTTAATAAAGAGATGGAAATTGAAAGCATATAATTAGCTAAGATTTCCTTTGCATAGAAGTTAGTGAGCTAGAAGATTAGAGGTAAAGTTTGAGATGAGGTAGATGAGAAAAAAATACAAAGTACTTCAACATAAAAATTAAAAAAAAAACAAAGATAATACAATTTTTATCATGGTGATATTCGGTCACCAAACCTCCTAACAATGTATCATCCGTCAAGCTTTCAACCCAAGTGAAGAAAATCTTCTTCAATTCAAATACATCAATAATTATTCTCTGATACCAACTTTATTATATGTATCCCTCTCCTTGCATGGATGATACATCATCAAATTTCCAAGAACTAACTTCGAACTACCAACTAATTTAACTAACTTTTAGAAATTCAAAAGTACAATAATAATTTGAAATAAAGATAATAAAATGATGGACACAAAGGAGATGTTAACTAAGATCTACTCGAAGTGCTAAAACAGGAAAATCTCAGTATGATCCTGAAGAAACCAAGCACCCTTCACATCTTTATAACTCAACTTATAGGTGTTTCCCAATCCCGCAGAAAACAAGCCTTCCTTCACAACTCTATAACTCAACTTAAAGGTGCCTCCTCTAAGGACTTTTGTTGATGGTCCCCTTACTACACAAGAGACAATTTTCATAGACCCCGTTAAAAAAAGGGGGCAGTGGAATCAAGCATAGCTTCTCAAATAAAATATTAGAAGCTAACTAAAATATCTACGTATAGTAAAAGAGTTTAAGATCCAAAAGCTTACAAACAAATATATCCAACCACTTTACTAATAGTTATAATTAAAGAATACACATAAACCTCTGATCTTAGACACAACTTAGGCAAACGAATCAAAAAATATCTCTTGACCCAACAAAACTAAAGGTTTGTACTCCTATCATTTTGCCTGTTATAAAGTTATGCTTTTATAAAAAATTAAAAAAAACTGAATATTAGTTTATTTTAAAAAAAAAAAAAACTTAACAATAGATTGCCCCTTATGTGGTAGGCATCCTTAAAGCAACTTGAGAGATAAAGTTGAACTGAATCGTGGCTCCTACAACACTAGCATTAATTACTCCATTGCGTAAGTGGAGAGTGAAACTCTCACCAAGCTTGACCATGACAAAACATGAAAAGCCAGAATAACTAAAAATGTAAAGAGAAGAATTCTCCAAGAAATTGATCAAAAATCTATGGCAACAAATGAGCTTGTCAAATTTAAACTCTACATCAACCTGTGCTTTTCTAGGCCCCACCTATGAAAGGACTCAACCAAACCATGGCCTCGACAGCTTTAGACTATAGCCTAGCTGCCTTAGGATGCACAATCTGTTCAAGGTTAGCCTAGGTAGATTAAATAGGTCGACTCGAGTTCCTCTACATAACCTAAATTTAGCTTAAAATAATATTCAACTCGAAACCCCATTTAAAAAAAAACACGAAACCCCATAATTATAACATATCGATTTAAATCTAATTTAATTTAATGATTAAATTTGAGTCAACCAATACAAGTCGAGTAGGCTCCAATTGGCCCAAATCAATTTGAGTCCGCTCAAATTGCATTGATTTGCATGTCAATTTAATAAGCTTTTGTAGTTAAATTGACATACACACATCAATAGCAGTTCATTAAGTTTAAGTATTGAACATGTCCTTATCAATTCAGTAAGAATAATGGTTAAATTAGCAGCCCAGCACATATGCCAAAGGTCAAGCTACCCAACCACTTCAATAAGCTCTAGCAGCTAAGTTGACATAAATATGTATTAGCTTAATAAACCAAAGAATCAGACTAAACCCATGCATATTGACCTCAATTCCAATTATTTAAGGAGAAACCCATCTATATATGCATAGAAACTCTAGTTTGGAGATAAGATTGTACTAAAAGGGGCACAATGAATCTCTCTCTCAACGCTCTAAAACTCTCATCTCATTCTCTCTTGCTCCCATACCAATCACAAACTCGCTCTCATCTCCCAATGGCTTTTCCCACTAGTCTCAACTCCTATCTTGCAAATGTGCCTCTGTGACTCACACATGTCTCATCCCAACTCCCTCGCATCTCTCATTTCCGCATAGACAACTCACACCCTCTCTCCCCAACATATCCCACTCCAGCATTGAGATTGAACTCAATGGTGCCACCTCCCACATCCCTAGCTAATTCAACACTAGACCACATCCCCCAATTGTTGTTCATTATTATCCCTCTCTCACATGTCCTCGCTCCACAAATGCATTAGGCTGAAACTTGATGATAATACTTGAGCTATCAGCAAGAGGAGGTCAATTGAATTGTTAAGACTTAGCAAAATCTTTACGAAACTGCCAAACTAGACCAACCAAATCAAATTTTTAAAAGACAGAAAATACCTAGCTTTTACAAAAAGTTGCACAGAACTAACAACTTGGTTGTGTTTAATGTCTTAATGTAACAATCAAATAACAATCAAACCGACCATCATCAACAACAACAACAAATTTTTATCCCACTACAAGACATTGCACCAAACCAAACATCATTCTTTAAAAAATGTTAAAAGGATATGTTGCTTTAATAACTCAATTTTTTCTTCTCCTCTTAATTATTTTGCAACTTCCATATTCTAGGCAAAACTATTTATTATAATAAATCATAAATTACATTCAAATTCACGTCTCAATCTCATACGTCCGCACCTCTCATCTTCTTACTTCCATCTCAAATGACTCGTAAATCTTAATTAGAGTTAAAATTCTATATGAGAGCATTCTACTATTTATATTTTTTAAGATTAGTTTTCTTTTTTATTATTTATAAATCATCTAAATGTTTTTTGTGTGTGCACATGTTTTGATTGTACACATGGCTCATTTTTTCCTATATTAAAGACAACTTTTTGTATTTAGTCTTAAAATTAAAAACCAACTGAACATAACTGAAAAAATGCTTTTTTTTTAAATACGGGTAGTTTGGTTTAAACTTTTTCAGAATTGACATTGCGGGCTTTGTTCTAAAATATGGCAACCCAAACCAAACTAAATCATGCTCGTCCCTAGCAATTGCTAGGGGACTTTGACACCGGTATGCTTACGACGTTGTTCCAATCACCAGAAATGGACTAAGTTTCATTGCCGCCATTAAGGTCCCTCCGGTAAGAAGGAAATAAAGAATGAATAACATGATGAATCAGTAGAATATGTCAGCAAAAGGAGCAACATAAGAGATGCAAAACCTTATAAAAGGCTTCAATTCTTGCAAAACTGAAAAAATACAAAATATGGTCCAAAATAAGGCATATAAATCATGCATTAGCAAATCAATTTTGATCATTGAAATCAAAATAAAGCAAACGTTAAGGGGGAAAATAGTAAACTTACAATCTCACATTGTAGTAGAGCATTGGAACAGAAAAAAGAAACAACATCCATTGCCCCGATACAAGAAAGAGCAGACATAAGGTTCCTTGCAGTACAAATTCTGGTAAAATCACTGCATTTATCCGTGAAGATAAATCATATGGGTTAATGTAGTCATACTCTAGATCCGACAAGGACACCAGCTGCAAAATAAATGTGTAAAGCAAAACCACAACAAAACCAAATGATAATTGCAAATTGTAAATAAACAAAAGAGAGATGCTAACGTTTACTCCAAAATGGAACTGCTAAAATGATCAAATATAATTGAATCTCTTTCCAAATATAAATAAATAAATAAAACATTCAGCAAGTCAATTTATAAACTTCATTCAAGTTAGCCTTTGGTTGAATATTAACTATTCCAGCTACCTTTTCGGGATCAATACTTTTTCCTTAACAAACACATAGTTTTATAGACGAGAAATTCAATTTTCTCGATCAGTGACACAGAACAAGCCACACTTTAGGCAGCAAAAGAACAGTGGTTATTTCGTTTGGTTTTTCTTCTTTGGTAAGTGGAACAGTTATTTCCTTTCTTCCATTCAATTTCATTGATTGAAAATAAAAAGTCTCTGAAGTGACAAACAAGCAATCGGAATGTGCATCATGCATATGAACAAATCCTCCTCTTTAATATTCAGATGTGATTCTTTATAGTTTTAGGCTTTTAGCAAAGAACTATCCCATTGCTACAGAAGCAAGAAATGTAAAGAAAAAATAACTAGTAGCCTCCTTTGGGATACATGTAAAGCACGGGTCAACTTTGAAGTATCAAGCATTATCAGTTTATTGTTTCATAAGGATTCCTGGTGAGAAATGTTTGGAGACAACTTCAAAAAGCATGACCAAGGATTTAAATATCAGCTATGAACTAATATGCAATTAAGCTGGTGGCACAGTCCCTGATGAAGAATTAACCATCCAACTTGTCATAAGAGCAGGCTTGTCCTCACAAACTAATTAGATTTAGATTGATCAAGTAATAATGTGTAATCAATGGGCATTTAATTTAGAAGATCTTTTATAAGAGATTTTTCCATATGAAAGATGTTGTTGTTGTTGTAATATGAAAGATCCCCTTTGATTTATCTTCTGATGCTTTCCTGTTTTAAATTTTCTTAGATAATGAAATCCCTCATATAAATAGGGTGTGCTTTTACGTAGTAAACACCCCTACAAGTATTGAAACAATTGCAAATAAAGCAAGTCTCCAAGTCTCTCTCTCTCTCTCTCACACTTGAGGATGCAGGCACCCTCTCCTCTTCTTTCTCCTCCTCTCCACCTTTCCTCCCAAATCAAACCTACCTATTCTCTCCCTCTTTTCCAAAAGGAACTCTGAGCATGCCGCCCTTTTTCTCTTTCTCAAGCATAGTGCAAGAAACCCCAAGATCATTCAACGCCAAGAATCATGCCCTCTTTGCAGAAAAAAGAGTTCCAAGTCCCATCATTTTTTTAGAGCCAAACAATATTTGAGTTTTTGGTGATTAGAGGATTGAAGAATATTTGCATTTATTGAGAGTATTGATGGAGAAGTATAAAGAGAATAAGGAGGATCTGCATATGATGTTTATTGATTTAAAGAAAACAAGTGATAAAGTTCCGAGAGAAGTGCAATGGAGAGGTCTAGAAAAGAAGTGGGTTAATAATGCTTATATTCAAGTCATTAAGGATATGTATACAGAAGTTGTTACTTGTGTTCAAACATAAGGTGGTTTGACCAAGTATTTTCCTATTTCAGTTGAATTACATCAAGGATCAGCATTAGGCTCATATCTTTTTGCTTTAGTCGTGGATGTTCTCACTAGACATTTATGCTTTTTGTTGATAATATTCTTCTTGTCGATATGACTAGAGAGGGAGTTGAAGGTAAACTTGAATTATGGAGGTCAACCTTGGAGTCTGAAGGCTTTAGTTTGAATAGATCTAAAACCAAATATATGAAGTGTAATTTTAGTAGTAATAGATCTAGTGGGGGGATTGTGAGTTTGGGCGATCAAGTCATTAATAAGAGCACACGTTTTAGATATCTTGGGCCTATTATTCAAAGTGATGGTGAAATAGATGGGGATATTATTAATAGAATTCAAGTTGGATGGTTGAAGTGGAGAAATGCATCTGGCTTGTTGTGTGATAGAAAAATCCACCTCAAACTTAAGTAAAATTCTATAAGATGGTGGTGAGACCTGCAATGCTTTATGGTGCAGAATGTTGACCATTATTAGAGAAGCGTAATATTAAGTTAAGTGTTGCAGAGATGAGGATGCTCAGGTGGATGAGTGGCTTTACTCTTATAAACAGGATACGAAACGAGCATATACGAGAAGAGGTTGGAGTAGCTCCAATGGAAGATAAGATTAAAGAGAATCACCTTAGATGGTTTGGTCATATAAAACGGCGGCTTTTGATGACCTAGTTAGGGGAGTAGATGTATTAGATTTGGCTTATGTTAAGAAAGGTAGAGGTAGACCTAAAAAGACTTAGATAATATTAGAAATTTCTTTATTAGATTTAAATGAGAATTTGACTCTTAACAGGACACAGTGGAGAAAATGGATTCATGTAGTCGACCCACATAGTGGGGTAAAGGCTTGATTTTGTTGTTATTGTTGTTGTTTAAAATTTTAACCAAAATCCTTTTCGTCTGTTGAACTCTCACCCCCCATCCTCTCCAACCCAACCAATCTAATCATCACCCAGACAACCACATCACATTAATCCATTGCTGCAATATAAGTTAGAAAACAATTAGTATCATGATACCTTTCCATGATGCTTTCCCAACTTAGCTTTATCTCCATAAAAGCCTCCAAGAAATTCTAAACAAAATTACCCATATTCCTTCCCATATCACCAAATCAAATCAGCCTAAATATTATCACATTGAATCCCTCCAACAATCAATTTCCTTATATGCTTGATTATCATTCTTTTTTTTTCTCTATCCTTGATTCTCAAAATTTATTCACAAGCATTTACGTTTTGATTTGCCATGAAATCATGGATCATTGTTATTCACTTTCCCTCACATTGATCGAGAAATTTTAAGGATTTTCACCATCTTTTTGATGTCTTTTTTGACTATGGATGCCCTTTATCTAAACATTCCCAGAAATTCAGATGGTAGCCAGCATACTAGTCCTGGGTAGATCTGAAATTTTCAGCAATAGTTGTCTCACCATCCAAAATTCAATTTTAGTTTATCAAGAACTCTGGTTTTGCAGAAATAACCACTGTTTACCAGTTTTGAAGCTAAAACCTAAGACTTCGCTTCTACAATAGAAATTTCCCGTTTCAGTACTTCATACGCTATCCCAAACAACCATAACCAGAAAATATGAATTTTGTTTATCTATTTTCCTATCTTAAGAGTTTATATGAGCTTAAGCATGATCAACCTTGATATAGCTTGATATCAAGACACCCATTCTACCATGGTACAATATCGTCCTAGGCATTTGAAATATAACATTCATGGTGAATACAAAGCTATATTATCATCATAACAGGTTTAATGGTTCACATTATTCATATACTTATAATGATGGTTATGATAACTATGGGAAAACATATTTGAAGTTTCATTTGCCTCAAAAAAAGAAGTCAAGTAGGTCCCTAGGTATTCACGTGCATTGAAGGAATCGGTAGACTCAACTGGATGGTCAAAGTTGTTTTAGAATTAGAATATATATAGACATGTATTTATTACCATAAAAATGAAAGAAGAATTAATTTTCTTGGCCATCTTATTCTAAAATGGTATCATAGACCTAAGTTCTTTTTTCAAATTTTGTACTACATCTCGAACCTCATCACCTCTTTAACCTTCACAATCATAATCTTTATCTGTGTTCAACGTCCAACTAAAATTCATGGCCTCGTTGCTTGTCATCACAACTTTTAATGATCTTTACCGGATCATTTTTGTTCGACGAGTTCCTCATGTATTGTTTAAACTCGTTATGGGTTTCGCATTCATCTTTCTCAACTTTATGTAGGTTTTGTGTTTGCCCTTCCTTCATTTTCCAACCACAATGTAGCCAGCCATGTCCTTCACTCGATGCATCTCAAATTCAGTTTTCATGCCAACCTTCTCACTAATCATCTTTTGTCGCCGACCTGCAGCCCTCTAATCATTCTTGACATAAGAATATCATATTCAAATCAGAGCTATTATTTATTTATTTGTAAGGTCTTTTTGTTCCCAATATTTCTGGAGCACATTGGTTTGTGTCAATCATTGATATTGTGTCGGTTTCTCGAGTTCTTCAACCCAAAAATAAATGCGATGAAAGTTTTGTTTTAAAGAGGGAGTTGATGAAAAACTTGAATTATGAAGGTTAACTTTAGATTCTAAAAGTTTTTATTTTAGCACATATAATACTGAATACATTGAGTGTAATTTGAGTAGTAATAGATCTGGTGGTAAAATTATGACATTCGGTGATTAAGTCATTAAAAGGAGGGCACGTTTTAGATATCTTAGACCTATTATTCAAAATGTTGGTGAAATAGGTGGGGATATTATTAATAGAATTCAAGTTGGTTGGTTAAAGTGGAGGAATGCATCGGGCTTATTGTGTCATAGAAAAGTACCCCTCAAACTTTATGGCGCAAAATGTTAGCTAAAATTAAGTATCGCAAAAATGAGAATGTTAAGGTGGATAAGTGGCTTCACACTTAGAGACATAATGAGAAATGAGTATATACGTGAAAAGGTTGGAGCAGCTCTAGTGGCAGATAAGATTAGAGAGAACCGCCTTAGATGGTCTGGTCACATAAAATATCGACCTTTAGATGACCCTGTTAGGAGAGTAGATGTATTATTAGATGTGGCCTATGTTAAGAAAGGTAGAGGTAGACCTAAAAAGACTTGAAAGTATTAAAAATTACTTTTTTATTATATTTAAATTAAAATTTGACTCTTAATAGGACACAATAAAGAAAAAAAAATTCATGTAGGCAATCCCACATAATGGGATAAAGGCTTGTTGTTCTTCTTCTAAATTTTCATAACATGATACAAAAAGAAATACTTATAAAAAGTGTTAATCGAGATAGATCCAAATATTTAAAAAAAAAAGAGACAGAAGGAAAAATCATTCCAAGTATTGGCAATATGAAAAATCGGGCACTCAAATAAAGATTGCCCGCAAAAGGAAAGCAAGCAAAACCCAAATTAGGAAAAAGAGCTAGCAAATGATGCCTTGGAAGAGATTGAAGAAGCAGTCATCCTCAATCTTAATAATTCTGTAAACTCTTAGATCCTTACCTTAAGTGTGCATCTTTACTCTATTTCACATTAATAGATCATGTATAATTATTCTTCAATAAATTATGGAAAGTTAGTCCCACTAATTTAATCATTAGGTAAGCGATATAATCAAATCAAAACTACAAATGGGATTGCATGGAAGATTCACAAAGTGACAATTATTTTAGGTTTGAAGAGGAATATAATTTTCATTGGACAAGTTTATGAAGAAGGATATAACTCAACTACTAGTAGTAGCACTTCGAAGGTAACAATAAGTGTTATGGTGATAGCATGCAACAATAAAAAATGGCACAATTTACAAAACTTCAAAAATGGAATAGTGGGATTGATAAAAAAACTCAATTAGCAATTCATACATATGTAATTGAAGGTTAGGGCATATGAGTTAAAGAAAGGGATGGGGATTTTACACTTAAAAGGTAAGCTTTTGAATTTGAAGTTCATGGATTATGGCTTTTGTGAGAATTGAATCCTTGAAAAACAAAGATAAGTCAATTTTTTAAAGGCTAGAAGGGAACCCAAAACCCAAGAAGTCAAACATTGTGCACACCAAGGTTTGCGGATCATACCTAGTGGCATCCCTTGGTAGCTCACATTACTATATTAACCTCATTAGTGGCTTTAATAAAAATGTATGGATATATTTTTTAAAGAATAAAATTGATTCCTTGGATATTCTAAAAGTTGGAACAGCTTGGTAGAAAAGGATTCCAGTGTAAACGTAGAGTGCTTAAAATCAAATAATGGAGGAAAGTATGAGAGCTTGAATTTAGAAAATATTCCAACTAATGGTATATGTATGAAGAAGACAATTCCAGCAGCATCACAGCATACTGGAATTATTAAGTGCATGAACAAACTATGAATGAAAGATCTAAATGCATTTATTTATATGGAAGATTGCCCAAGACCGTCTGGGTTAATATCATTAACATTATAACTATCAATCCATTATGTTATGAACTACATGAACAAGTTTACACTAGCAAGAAGGTAAAACTTTCTCATATTCTTATTATTATTAGCAGATATAAACTAGATCTCAAATCTCAAACAATTATATCATTAGGCATAAGTTAAACTTTTTGTTTAAGATTTTGAGATTGTCAAAACCAAAAAAATAATTAGTTATGAGAATATTATATTCGATAAAAACAACATAAACAAATATGAGTGTAATAATTCAAGGAAGTAGGCCTCCAAAAGTGAACGTATTGAGCTTGAGGTGAGTTATGGAGATGAAGTGTAAGAACAAAGCCACGTAACTCCTCCGACTGTTGACATTCACGTAGAGAAAGTCAAGAACGTCTGCAATACAGTTGAGAAGATATTAAATAATGTTTAAGCCTACTTACTGATATTCTCCCTCCTTACATTATGTACTGCTTATTGATGCTGTTGAACTAGAGTATTTTGAATGAATAATGTGGTTTAAAAACTTTATCAAGTGAGAGCTGAAAATGAAAGAGGAGATGAAGCACTCCAATAAAATCGCTTAATGATCATTAACTAGGCTATGATGAAGAAGATGGCATTTCAAAACAAATGGATTTTTCATATCATGAAAAAGCAAAATGGCAATAAAATGACCAAAGCAAGGCTTATTATAAAAGATATGAGTGAAAGAAAGGTGCAACTTCGATGAGATTTTTATCCTATTGTTAAATTGACATCTATTTGATGGTGTGGAGTATAATAGCATCAAAAAATTCTACATATTGAGCAGAGATATCAAGGCAGATTTTCTTCATAATGATTTGGAGAATGACAATAATATGGTACAACTTAAAAAGACACTTAAGTCCCTAGAAAAGAAAATCTTGTTGGCAAACTAAATAAAAGCTTGTATTGATTAAAACAAGCTCCCCATTAGGCCATTAATTTATAAACAAATATATGGATATATGCATCAAATTAGCTTTAAAGATGCATTGCAGATCATTGTTGCTGCGTCAAAGGATTGTTGTGAGTTTGTATCATATTGCTCTTATATGGATGTCATACTGATTACAGAAGCAAATAATAATATTATTAATAAATTGAAATAAAGGAAGTTGAAATGGACCTGAAAGAAGTTAAAATTTTCTCGAGAAGAATATCACTCATGGCAGAATGAGCGACATGTTAAAAAAATCTAGCAAGAATTGAACTATTAAAATAAGTAGGCCTTGCCAAGTTACTTTAAACTTTCAGAAGTAACAATCACATGAAATTAGTGAAGGGATAAACCATATAATAAAAGTTTATTATGCCTCAATACTTGGTTCATTGATGCATGTTATTGTTTGCATAAGCCCTAATATAGCTCATATGGAAGAAACAATAAGCAAGCATTAAATTCAAGAAGAGTGCATTAGAATGCAGCGAAGTGAGTTTTGCGCTACATAAAAGGTATTATTAACAACTTGTTACAATTTTTGTAAAGATGGCATGAAACTACAGAAGTTTGTTGATGCTAATATAGTTGACGATTTGGACTTGAAGAAGTAAGACAATTTAAATGCATACACACACACATACACATATGGGTGTTACTATTTGTTTTTATCTTATTACAGTTACTTAATGTAGTGATATTATCTACCATAGAAGCAAAGTACATTGTAGTTACTAACAACGCAAAAAAAAAATGGTTTGGATGAAGAATTTCTTGAACGAGTTCAGAAAATAAAAAGAAATGAATGTTCTTTTCGTCACTGTTATACATTTGACTAAGAATGCAACAATCTAATATAGGAAAAAGCATGTTTAACTTGAATAATTATCAAAGGTTTGTAGGAAAAAGATGTCGTAAAGCTTAAAAATAAATAAAAGGATTTGAGAATACGATTAGCATGCTTACCAAGAAAGCCACTAAAAAAAACTAAATATTAAGGCTAAATTAATTATCATTTATAACGGAGAGGAGATACCGCAAATAATTAATGTCAAAAAATAAGTACAGCAAAATTTTGCTCTCCAAATGGGAGATTATTTATTTGGTGCAACCCTTTTTTTATCTACAAGATAAACATAAACTCCCAAATGTGTGATGTTATGGATAAATATCAATTTATTTGAATTTTCTTTTTGGATAATTTTAATTTTTAACTTTTTTGCAACTTTTGGATTAACTTTAAATCAATAATGTACTACACCATTACTCAAATCGAGTTTATAATATGTGATGAGTGTAGCTTCTCTTTAGAACCTTACAATAAGAAAAATAAGGGCTAATGGAGAGAAAGAAAGGGGAGAGGGTAAAATACTGTATTACTTGATAAGAAATTGAGAGAAGTTGAGAAAAAGAGAGATAGAGAGAGAAGCTTGTGAATATAAAATAGGAGAGAGAGAGAGAGAGAGAGAGAGAGAGAGAGAGACTCTTGGTGCTTCTATTTGTGATTGTGGTGAACTACTTTAATGTGGTACAAGCGTGGTGAAAGTGTAGACATGTTCGAAGGTGTCGTCGGAAAGCACAATGGTACTAAAATAAATGGGATAGTGTCTGAGACAATTTTGGTGGTATCAAAAAAATTACCTTATTGATATTAATATGAAATTCAGCTCAAAGTTCTTTGATATCTACTCATCTAATTATTTCACTTCATTGTTTGGTTGCTTATCATCTCTCAATATTAAAACGAATGTAAAGAAAAAAAATTATGATAAACTCCTCTTAATTAGAGTGGAATATTTTTTTTAGCGTACCTGAAGACTGGACCAAATATACTTTTGTCTTGTGTGGTGAGTTCTTAGCAATTTTTATCTTTTAACCATTGCTTTTTGTCTAACGGTTTTTCTTCCCAACTGCAAACAATGTGATAAAAAAAATTGCCAGAACTGACACAAAGTAACTCTATCTCCATTTCTACATGGCATAAAGAAATTAATAGGCGTTTGCCCCAAACTTTGTGACCTTATAAAAATAGAAGAACAACAGCACGCATGAAATCACCCAGCCCAATGACCTATGAAAATCCATCCCAGGCCATAAACATCAAATTTAGCCTGAATGATCCAGACACTTAGGCAATTAGCTCTAGTTAAATAAAGCTTAAACGGAAAGCTTGAACATAGCCGGGTGCATCAAATCCATATCAAACTACCCAAAAAGCTATCAAAGCTCATCCTAAATCATAGACAAGTTTACATAACACGCTGTGAGTATTCATATAATTGGAAGAAAACACCTTTCAGATGTGATACTTCCCCCCGCGACTGAGATTTTTAACATGTTATCAACACAATACATTCAACCAAAATGATACGTAGTATGGTAATGCCAATACGAATGCAAGTTCTTATACCATTAAAAAAACGCCTTAGAACATGGGTTTTCTATCTAGTCTAACTTCTTTTCCGTAGTGATAGGGTTTTACGGATAATACCTGGTAAATTACAAGGAGAAGCAGACCGATGAGCATGAAGAAGCCGAAAAGCCACGCTATGACGGCTCCTACCATCGCCGTGAAAACGCCCTCAAGAATAAAAAGGTCGGCCTTTTGATTTTCTCTTTTTTTAACTTCCTCTTCGTCCTTATTTGCTCAATCTACCCGATCAGAAAGAGAGATCTTCTGCGAGGAGCAAAATGAGCTGAGCTCCGTAAACACAGCATCCGTAGCAAAACCACTGTGGAGCGATCGCGAAATATATTCACCGTAATGGATGAAATTCAGTTAGACGCCCACTTTTTTGTTTTAAGATGCCTCAAATTTTATTTCCGATCAAAAAAAAAATCTTTCTTGAACTATTTATTAAAATCTACCTCAAATAAATGGGTTCTAAAAGAGTTAAAATCATATTTAAATAATATTCGAGTAAGATTAAAATATAATTCAAATATAGAGATCATATGGAAGACTAGAATATTGATATAATAGAGTGAGTTCAATCATAATAATTATAATATAATAATTATAAGAGATATAACATAATAGTTAGAATACAAAAATGTATTTCATAAGGCATAATATAATATGGAGTATAATTTTAGAGCTATAATATATTATATGTTAATTATAAAGTAACTTAAATGTACAATATTTGATCAAATCATATTAAACTGTGTTTAAATTTTGTTCAAACCTTATTCAAATTATCTTAGATTCTTGTTCGAACCTTCTTCAATCATTGCTCAAATATTATCAAAATATTTTAAACACGGCATGTTTGAAATATATTCAAATCACTTCAAATATTATTTAAACCTTGATCAAATATACAAATAAGGTTTGAACTATATTTAATTAAACATTAAAACACGATCCATATATATTTCTAACAAAATTATACCATAACTAATGTCATTGTGGGTTGAGAGTTCATAGCGCTAATGATTTTCTCAAACTTAAATTACAAAATATATAACACCACTGATCTTGGAGCTTTCCTATATAGACTGATCACATGTGAACTACGATCACCAAAGGCGGAGAAGCCATTGGGAAGAGGGCAAAGCAACTTTTTTTAGAGGGCGGAGCAAATTATTATTTAAAAGTTTGCTTGATGACTTGTGCGAGGATTTCACCTTTTATTTCTATGCATTGGGTATTTTTGTTTGAAATTAACTTACTGTATATTTTTCTAGCAAAACAAACTGCGAGCATATTTCTCTAGTTTTTGCAATTATGGGGCATATAAAATCAAATTTCCTAGTAGAGTTCATAATTCTATTTTAGTTGGTTTTTATAATAATCGTTTATAGTTTTTAATAACCATGTTTATATGATAGCTATATGAACATTATCAGTACAATTTGATATTATATGCCTTATAATAGACATTATTAGAGAAATGTTCCCGTTATTCATATTCTTAGAGAACAATGCCGAAATTTTTTTGGTTATATGAAATTACTCCTAATGTTATAGAAATAAAATTTGGAAGCCCCGCTCAAGAGTTACGTGAACTTCCTACCAATGAGCTACATAATTATTCCTCCTCTCAGCACCTTCTCCATCTCTGATGATCTTCAAGCACCTTTGATCGACCTTTAGCAAAATTTCATAATAAAGTTTTATGTCTATCTATTTAAGGTTAGTTAAGTTATATATTTGGTTATTTAAATTTGAATACATTGTTCACACTCCTAAAGATAAACCCAAAATAACATTATACATCACATTATATGCTCCAAACATTATTTGAGCCATCTTTGAAAATTATTTAAATCTTATTTGAACTTGTGAATAAGGTTTAAACATTGTTCAAATAATATTAAAAAAATGATTCTCACAAAATTTAAAGAAGCTTTGAATAAGGTTCAAAGAAAATTTAAGCTTGGCTTGAATATGGTTACAATAAGGTTGAAACCATTTGTGAATAAAAGTCATCTTAAGCCACCTTGGAAAGGTTTTCGATTTAGAGAATTCACAAATCCAACACAGAGCTTGAACTTTAGTTTTTTAGATTGGAGCAAGGTTATAACAAGGTTGAAAATGTAACAACCCTAAGATACGAAAAGCATTTTAAATGAAAAATATTGATTTTTGAATTTCTGATTGAACTAGAGCGCTTCGACATTGTACATGTGAGCGTTGCGGCGCTAAGGTTGAAAGCACGGCGGTGCCAGAGAACCACTACTGTGGCATTGGTATCTCTGTTCTACAGTAAATATGATTCCTACATGCGGAGCTACGACACTGGGACCGAGAGTTGTAGCGCTAGGTCACTAAAAATATTTTTTTAATATTTTTTTCCTGCACCACCCCCTCACTCCCTCACTCGTGTGGCTTGGCTGGAAAGAAACAAAGGAGAATGGGGGAGAATAAGAGAGAGAAGGGTCTTCGAGTGATTTTCGTCCATCATTTCTTTTATAAAAAATGTTCTAATCATTTTAAGTAATTATCTTACTTATGTTTTCAAAGATTTTGATTTCTACATATTTATCTCTTCTAAATCTGCTAAAATTGCATTATCTCTTAATTTCATAAGCTTTCACCACGTAACTTTTGATATGTTATAGATTTGATATGATTTCTTGTATTTTCACTTGTTAAATTATTGTATAGGAATTTCTCTATGAAATGTCTGTGAAAATGTGTATTGAAATTGAAGTGAAAAATGATGTATTGTGATTGGTAAGATGTATTGAACTGTATGACGTGTTAAAATGATTGATAGGTACTAGAATATAAGACTGGTTTGACTGAGAAATGAAAGGATGTACTATATTGATATTGGTATTAATCTGATAGAAGAGGAGGTACTGATTGATATCAGATATATGGATTGATAACCCTATAACAATTCTAGAGCAATGATTGTGAATCATAGGAGCTTGAGATTGATTGGGAGTCATAAATGAATGAGCAATATATCATCAGATAAATATTTGATAGAATACTGATTATTGATTATAAAATAATGATTACTAAATGATTATTCATTATTATTACTGATATTATAGCTTACACTATGCTGAGGTTGTTTATTGTTGATATAATTATTATTCCTGATGATACTGATCACTGTTACTGATATGAATCATTGTTACTGATATTGTGGACTGCGATGTGATGTATTATAAGCTAAGCAATTAGTACAGATAACTAACATATATTTTTAATATGATTTACAATATATTGTTTCACTTCTTCTTACATTGATTTTAGTTGTAAAATTTTAGTTACATGTTAGGCTATTCGCTCATTACGCGGTTTAAATGATTTTAGGTAAGGAGTCTGCAACTTGAGACTATGTATATAGTGATGTTAATGTAACTTTTTCTGAACTTTGGTTTATGTATTCTTTTGTAGCAGAGTGTCTATTGTATATATTATTTTAAACTCTACCATTATGATGTAATTCTGGACTATATAAATATGAATTATATTTTTTGCTATTTATTGGTTCTCTGTAACGAAATTAATTAGCTTTGGATGCTAATATTGATTTGGTTTCAATGGTTGATTAATGAATATAATAATTTGACAAGAAGATAAAAATTGAAAAGAAATTCTTTCACTATAGATCCCGGGGATGATAGAATATGGTTACAATAAGGTTCATAATTTGTTCGAATTTGATTGGAGCAAAGTTCGAACAAGGTTAAAGCATGGTTCAAGTAATGTTCAAATGTTATTCAAATATGATTTGATCATATTTAAAATAGGGTTCAAGCATAATTTGAACATTTTTGGATTGCAGTGGGAAATAGAGCTCTTTTATCATGGAATTAGGCCTGCTATTAACGTTGGCTTATCTGTCAATCGCGTTGGGTTTGCCGCTTAGTTGAGAGCCATGAAACAAGTCCGCAGTAGTTCAAAACTAGAATTGGCACAATATCGCGAAGTGGCCGCCTTCGCTCAATTTGGGTCAGACCTTGATGCTACGACTCAGGCAACTACTGTGGTCATTTTCTTGCTTAGATCATAGATTCCGTTGTGAATGTTAATTATGCTCTGTGAGTGGTAATTGATAGATAGAATTTCTTTTGAAGCCTTCGGAGTGGCTCGCATAAAGCAAGGATTTTCTTATGAGAACAAAGTTTGAGCAAAGTTTGAACATTGTTCAAGTAATGTTAGAGCAATATTCAAACAAGATTCAAGAATGGTTCAAACATGATTTGATCATAGTTTGAACTTTGTTAAAGCAATGCTTGACCAAGGTTCCAAAATGGTTTAAACATAATTTGAATTAGGCAATTTTAGTCTAATGATCTCATTGGAAAAATTGAGAGTTTCCACTTCAGGAGCTCTTTATAACTCAATAACTCTAATTCTCTAGCACCCTAATTCATCAATTATTACTTAGGATTGTTGATGATGATGAAAGTGGGAAAAACTTCATTATGTTCAATATTCGAAGCAAGCATATAATATTTGGCATTGTTGAATTTGTAATGATAATTGGGTTGGATTTGGATAGTTCCCATTTGAGGAGGAATTTAATAGGATTGGCGCGAGGAGTTGGCCAATAGATAATATATAACTTTGATAGAGATAAAAACTTCAAGAATATATATATGGAGAAAGCGTTCATGGAGTGCAATGAGAGGGGTGATATGTGGAAGCTAGGTTTATGTTATCTTGTAAATGGTATACTTTCAAACATGATAAATGTGGTGTTATTTTTATTAGGATGCATAGATTGGTTGAAAATGAGAAAATATTTTGTTGATGCTCATAGGGTAGGCTATCATGGGAGAGGATATTGAGAGGGTTGAAGAAGAATGTGATGCACTATAAGGCCATATTTCTTGAATAAGTGTCATAAATAAATGTATATGTCATATCATTATAACTAGGCTTATGAAGCCATCCCAGAGCATACAAGCAAATGTGCTTAGTTTCCTATAGGGGGAGACTTAAGGATGTTGAGTTGAACAACAATAAGGTGCTCAAGGGTAAAAATATTTTATCATTGTTCAAAAATAAAGATGAAAATGTTATGTAGAGTATTATATTTTAAATTTGAGCTTATGTGGCACATCATTGACTCATAAACCCTTTTTAACATGCTTTTTATTGAATATTATTCACCTTATACTAGTGCATAGAGCTTTTGAGGAGAACTTCTTTACGTTTGTTATACCTATTACTTAGCTTATCATATTTAGAGATATGAAGAAGAAAGTCACCACCAAACATTATGAGGAAAAAACATAGGAGAGGGTTAAAGAATAATTAGCTCCAAGTCAAATTATGCCCTCCTCTGAAGGGTTGAGGTAGATTTTCTTTATTGCACATGAGCTAAAGTGTAGCCAACTTATACTAAAAAATAATCAATTGATGTTTAAGCAAACTTTGAATGCTTTGATCAATCTATTCAATATTTAATAGAAAAGGAGGAAAAATAGAAGAAGATATCGATGAGATACTTTCTATTAACTTAACCATTTATTTAGTTGAGATTATGAATGAGGTGGGGGAAGAGAAAAAGGGAAAAAATAAGGTAGAGGATGAGGCCGAGAAGATAAGATATATTGAACAATCCATTGCAACTGTATGTATAAATAATAAAAATGGGCATAATGAAAATGTTAGGCTATCTCTTGTTATCTTATATAGGAGTGAGACAAAATTATTAAATTATAAATGACAAAAGAATGAGAAGTATTTGACTAAAGATTTCATAAATCCATCATGAAAGAGGGATAGGCCCATGGATCAATGCAACATTATTCATTTCTGTGCAATTGATGAGGATCAATTATCTTTCCTTCAAGTCATAGATGTAATATTGATAGAAAGCTCGAGAGACAAGGAGATAAGAGTAGGGAGTGGAAATACAATGTGATTTCAACAATTGAATGCTGCTATTGTATGTCTAGATAATAATGTGATAAATATAGTATTTATTTAATGGATTATGTTTTTAAATAGTTAAATACACTTGACTTCTTCTTCTTCTTCTTCTTTTTTTGCTCCATATATATTTTGTATGATGCTTAACTAAAAGACCCATGAATCAAGTATTGCTATATTGGATGAATTATTTTATCTGAACTATAGAGTTGAGCTCTCTATGTACAACAAGGCAAAGAGGAAGGTCTCTCTCAAGTGACCTGAATAAGTCTTAACTTATGTCATTGGGGATGAGCAAAAGTTCCTTAAGTCTTGAACTAATGCATAGCTCAAATATTTGTTAATGAACTGGAACAAAATACTTTGGATGATATGTGAGATTTCACTACATTCACAAACAAACCACTATCTTGTATGACTCTAACCCTCATTGACTTTAGTATAAAATCATTAAAGCAACAATGAGTTCATTTTACAAGCGCGTCACTAAATTGCTTATGATTTTTAGTTTACTTAACAATAGATCGAAACTATTCTCCTTAAAAACTCCTTAAAAGTGGAGAGGGCCAGCACGAATAAGATTTACAGGTTTGTTGGAAGGTCAATCATTTGAAATTTTGAGGCTAGGAGTTGGTAGGATACCCTACTTTTGTGGCTTATCTTAACACAATGTTTAAGAGGGCATCCATGTTGCCTGAAAAAGAGATGTGAGTTAAGAGTGTCATCAACTTGAGCTGAGAAGAGGAGCCTTTTGTACTTGTTCCGGAATTGAGTGTGGCGATGCAATTACATGTGGATGATCATTATACTATGAATTTTCTCCCATATAATTATATTATGGATGCTCTCCCACCTTCTTTCATTAGCTGTGTCATGAAGGATCTCTCCGAGAGCACTAGAAAGATATTAACAGCTAAAAGTTGTCAATAAAAGTGTAAATAAAAATTGAACTCGAGTTTCCTCAACTACGTAGTTTATGAGGGTAGAAAAATAATGTCAAGTGGAAGTTTCCAACGTGGCTTACTTGGGTTGACATGATACGATAGCTAGATGAGAAAGATGGATAATATAATATAGAGTTGTATAATAGACTTTGCCTACACCCAATAATATAATATAGAGTGGTTTAACAGACTTGGCCTACACCCAATATTATTACTGATTCTCTTGGTGCAATAATAATTAGGATGATGAAAAAAATGGTGATCAAATTAGAGTCAGAATATGAAGAAGAATAACATAAATTTCCTCTCACAAACTAGTTGAGTTGAACTCTAACAAATAACACTGAGAATGAAACCATTAATACAATATTATGTCTCCCTTTTTTAAGTCCTTATGATATCACTAATTAATGCACAACTCACCCCTAACATGTCAACCAAGTGATATAAATAGTGAAGGTGATAGCTATTAGGGCACCTTAAAGTGTCATAATATGTATCTATTAGGGCACATGATATATTGTGATATCACATAATAGTGTTACTTAGGTGATCGTTGGCATAAGGCTAATGACATCTTTATGTAACCTAAAAACTAAATTTTATGGCATATAATTTTGATGGAATAGTCTCTAAATGACACCTATAAGGTGTCATAATAGACAAGCTTTTCTAACAGCTTAATTTGATGGAAATTATGAATAAATACGACAAATTTTAGGTGTCATAATAGGTTAACTTTCCTAATGCATTGATTTGACAGAACATGTTTAATAATAAGGCACATTTAAATTACCCTAAGATGTATGATTTCCCAACACTTCAATTTAATGAAATAATTTTAATAAAATGACACTATTATGTGCTTCAATATATGCTTTATCCAATACAGATTACATTCAATTATAAATTAATTATGACGACTCTTAATATTTCAATTGCAAATAATTAATCTCCAATCAAATTTCTTGAAGTCACACATATGAGACCTTAAATAAGCTATTTTTCTTCAAATAAAAAAATTATTTCATAAATCTAAAATTTCATGTTTTTTCACCTTAAAAAAAAACTACTTCAAGATTCATATATGTTTATAATCAATCTATTATAATAAATGTCTTCACAAAATATTACATGAAAATCCAAAAAAATGGCCATTATCATGAGGGCGATTCCTTATACTCAACCAAGTCTTGGGATCTCTGTTTCCCCACTTCATTGCCATCCACTCTAGTCTGCATCCGAAAAGACAATTTGATGCACTCAAAGGAGTTCATATAGAACTTACTTGACAAATGCTGCACTCCCGTTCCATCTCACAAGACAAATGACTATAAAAAATTGTGCTTCACTTTTTTTATTACTACATTCAATTTCATCTTCTCTCAATCCAGTGCTAACATGTCCAATTTTTTCACCAAGTTCAAGAAGCTCCTTCAAAATCACAAAACCAGATAATGGCATGTTGCACTGCATGTAAAAAAAGCAAGACAAATATAAAAGATAAGATACCCCATTTGTCATATTGTCTACATCAAGGGAACATCAAGTCGCCAATTCCTGTATTGGTCAAGTAAAAAAAGCAAGACAAAATTATTTGTTTCCAAATAATCATTCAGATAGTAAATAATCTAGGTAGTGCGTGAACGAATAACAGAGCAAAATTCCTATAAACTATTAAAAAATCATCATATCCGTCAAATTTTAGCTATTTTATAATCACGAGAAGACACTGGCAGTCATATAGCTGCAAATTGGGAAAATAGGAAATTCATGTAGCAAATAATCATTCAGATATAATATCTAGATTTAACATCGGCTTTTCAATTCCTTCATTTTTTTCAATTGATTAAAGACCTTATACATCACTACCATAGGGAATCTTATATTTTTATTGAAAAAAATATATATGGTGCGAACTCAATTACTACTAGTATATCAAAAATGAAATGAAATGTCAATGATGTAATGGTAAAATTTTTGTATAAGTAAAAAAGAATTTATGGATTCTTAGCCTAGATGCTGACTATGACCAAGAACGCATTCAAATACTTGGAAAAGAGTGCTGTTGCACACAAATTATGGACAAGAGTGTCATTTTATACACATTGTTTACATCGAACTAGTTCCAAATGGGTAAACTACATGCAAAGCCATGTGTGAAATAATCAGCGCAATCATCCAGATATTTTTAGGTCCAAATCTTTCACAAGATAGAAAGCAGGGCTATTAAAAGTGATCAAGATGACTCCATATGAAATGCGATGGCAACGCTTCTTTCTTTGTTTTTTTCCTTTTTTTTTGGTGGTTTCCCCCGTGATTTTAGTGGAAACTCAAATAATTCTATACTGATGAGATTCCTCTAAATGTTCCACCCGCAAGCATAAACCTGACATCGAGTTTACAACTATTCACCAATTCTAACTTGAGGTAATTCTGCTTCATTTGAGGGAAAAAAGTGAAGACACATACATATCAATTTTGTAAGGCTTTGAAGGGATCGGGCACGAATCTCGAGGCAAAATCAAGCTGGAAGCTTTCAAAATTAAATTTGGGACTATCCGAACTCCAATTTCAGCAAACTTATAGTAGAACTGAACATCTCAGAAAGTCGAACCCAAAGACACCAAATTCAACCCTATCCAAGCACAAATAGGTCCAGATCAAAGACTGAATCACCTTTGGAAGGTTCAAATCATAATTTGAATTATCAAATGGTTTCCACATGTGACATGCTTATAATTGAATCGAGCGGATCGACGAGACAAATCCAACGAGCCCAAGATCGCAGAAATCTGATATCGTTAAGACATTCAAATACCAAATAAACGGTTCACGATCAAGGGATTCAATATTAGCCGTCCATTCAAATCACTCCCAATTTATCATTGATCTCCCTCCTATTTACTTGTCATGTCACTCTCAGAAAATTATAAATAGACCCCTCATTTCTCATGGAAGTGGACCCAGGGAAAGAAAAGAAGGAAGAAAGCTCTCTTGCCACCAGACTCCTTGGCCACCGCTGGACTTTTGCCAGCCCACCAATTGTTGCCGGATCTCCGCCCGACCACCGACTCATGCCGTACTTCCATATGACCGCGCGACTGACGCCAGATTTCTACCCGACCGTCAATTGAAGCCAGATTTCCACCCGCCACCAAACGTCGTCGGATTTTCTGATCTCCGTTTGTAATTGGATATCAACCTGACGGTTGATTATTGTAATTTGATCGTTCTCAATTTCAGGGACGAATCAATCATTTATAATCTAATCAAACACTAGTAGAATCATTCCGATTGGGTGTGGCCCCGTGATTTTTCCCATTTCCTAGGTTTTCCACATAAAAATTCTGGCGTACATTTTTTCTTCTGTTTGTGTCCTGGATATCTGTACAACGCTGAGACGAAAATTTCCAACTCTATCGCGACGTATATTATAGCCCACAATATATATATATATATATATATATATATATATATATATATATATATATAATGATTTAATCTATTTAGTTAATTATTTAAATATTTTATTAATTTAAAATTGGCTCATATTTGTGTGAAATTGGAACAAACCAAAAAAAAAATGTTCACTAGCAATTATAAAAAACTATCAATTTTAACAAATAAAAATTTAAATAAATCAAGCACAAATACATTACAAATTAAACGAGTCAAATAGAAGTACCTTACAATGTCGCTCAAATCAAAATTTCAAGTTGAACTGGTCTTCAACTGCGTCCCTCTCTCTTCCAACAGCGACAAGTGGATTCATAATCGCTTTGATCTCGACCTTGAGATTGGGCTCGATTCTTCTCTTGAAAGCTATTCGCAAGAGTCGCCGTACCTTTCGGTGTTGCGTAGGCGGGAAGGAGAGCAGGTTAACACTTCGACATTAGAAGTTCAGAAGATGCAGCAGTCAAATAAGAACCCGAGTCATTCTCTCCATTAATCAACGAAGCTGGAAAGTATCGATCGTTCCGCTTCATCGTGCTTGTTTCTTACGCGCCCGTACATATTTTACTGCCTTTGGAGATGGCTCGCAACAAAGTAACTTCGGCAACCCTAATGTCACTGCTATTTTCTTTTCATTTCTGTTTAATATTATTTTAAGTTTTGCCATTGAAAACATTGTTCTTCAATCTTTACCAACTGCAAGCCCGAGGGAAACTCATCTATTCATTCTTCGGATTTGTTCTTTTTGTGTTAAGGGTTGTCAAACCTCATGTGTTTATTCTTAATTTCACGTTTTTGCGATCAAGATACTTTTTTTCCTACACTTTTAATTGCTTTTCGGAGACTATTTGCTGCGAACGTTATGACACTGTTTGATGAAAAGGAGTTTTCGCTGTGGAAGGAGCTGATCAGCTGGTTCGTAGCTCGCCTGTATGTTTGAAGTCAAAATGTACTAGCTTATGCATGAGGATGTCAGGCTTTTATTGTAAATTTGCGGAGTTTTTGATGAACACAGCTTAAGCCGTTGACTTATGGTCTCCTGGACAAAGAACTGTGGGCGTTAATTTTATATCATATTAATCTTATTTCATCTTATGCGCAGGAAGCTCTAGTTCTGGTTGTTGATGTGGGCCCTACGATGCATGATAGTCTTCCTGACATTGAAAAACTCTTCACAATGCTTGTACAGAAGAAGGTAAAAAAACCTTTTCTTTCTTCTCTTCTTCTCCCCTCTTTTTAAATTTATTGTTTTTTGGGTATATCATTGAACTTTTTGGGCCCCGTGTTTCTGTTCTGTTGTTGGGTTCATGCTTGTAGAGGCCTCTTCATAAATCCTTGAGGTTTGGCTCTTGATGTAAAAAGATAACCTTCTATAAATTTTGTAATATATCCTTGTAGTTTCCTTTTTTTTATAAGCAAGGTCAACAGTTCTTCTGCTTTTAGTATGTACAGATGCGGTATATAGTTGGCATATATCTGACCCATTCATGGATATTTTGGTTTACGCACTTACGCATCTTTGACTAACTTGCAATCTTTCATACCTTTTTGGCATCCTAAGTGATGTGATATGAACAGGAATTGCAAGGAATTAAGAAAAAAAGAATTTGTAAAGCTTGCCAATATAAAGATTAAAGTATCACAAGTTATAGATCTTAAGAATTATTAATTGCAATTTGTTTCGGCATGTGGTCTCAAACTAGAATAGCAAAACAATTTAAAACAATACAAAAATTTGAAGTAAGGCTAATTATGCTGAAACAAAAATCCACAGTTAATATATAGAGTTTTCATCTCGAGTTCCCCCTCATTCAATCTCTCTAAGGCTTAGCGGAAGAAGAATTTCAGCACACTGGATGATGCCACTAAACGGAGGAAGGAACCTACGATACCGTCCAACGAGAAGGTAGTCGGAGTTGGAGGAGCGAATGGACGATGTAGGAGTTGCCATTGGATTGGGGGGTAGTAGCCATCGATGGCGCTCGTCAATGAGAAAAGAATCCTGCCGATGTACTTTTCCACGGTAGAATCAACATCCAAACTCGAGGTCGAAGAATGGTGACCTCAATACATCAACTCTCCCTTGATGATCAAACACAAATCCATGGTCTAATTCCGGATCGGCCATGCATTGGCAAGGAGGCCGAGGAGGAGTAAAATCTCTCAATATGATAGTATCACTTGGTAAGAAACGGAGTGGAGAAGCAATGGAGGTGAGAGGGGAGTGGTGGTCGGCCTTAGAAGGAGAGGAAGGGGTTAGGGCGTGGGCTAGGTTTAGGTTTTAGGTCAAGGGAGGTTGGAGAAGTGAAATCTGAAATTAGGAATCAGGTTTTCTTGATTTTGAATCATGAAAGTTCAGATTTGAATTTCAAAATCAAGAGGGAAATTAGGAGGGAAAATGGTAGTAATTAAGTAGTTAATTGGGGCATTAATTGAGGTAAGAAATAATTAAAATAAGAGGGAGGGGAGGGGGGGGGGGGGGGCATATGGGAGAGAGGAAGGATGTCTAGATGTAATGTCTTTGGGACCCAAGCAATCAATGTTGATTGAGGAATAAATTTGAAATTAATTTCAGATTGGAGGATTAATTGGGACGTTTCCTAAGAAAGAATTACATTAATTGGGAATATTTGAAATTCAAAATAATTTGAATTTGAATATAATCTTTCCCAAGTTAATAATAATCCCAAAAGGAAAGTATTAATGGCTAATTGATTGTGGGTTCTATGGGTGAAGGTAAGGCCGGCGGCTGGGGTTGATTAGGTGGCCGGCCGCTTGAGAGAGGTGGAGAGGGGCTGGCGGGTGGAGGGAAACAGGCGGTTTTCGGCGGGTTTGGGCTGGGTGTTGGAAGCCGATGGGTGGTGGGAAGGGGAGGGGATGTGGTGCCGTCGGTTTGGGGAGATGGGTAGGGGATGAGGGCTGTCGGCTTGGGAGGAAGGGGAGAGGTCAGCCGGCGGATATAGGAGGGGAAGGGGGAGGAGAAAAAGATAAAAAAATTAGAAAACCAAGAGCTCACCCGTTGGTGGGCTGTCGGGTACTTCGTTGGCCTCTCTTAGGCTTCACCACTCTCTCCAGAACTCACAAGAAAGTAGGAGATAGAAATATGAAATTTTCTCATTAATCATCGTCCAAATACAATAGAGATGACCTATTTATAGGCCTCAACATAAAGAAAAACCAATGACTAAAATGCCCTTAGGGCTACAACATCAAATAACCACCCATAAGGGTAAAATAGTAAAAACTAAAAAAAAACTAATACATAAAATGTGTCAAAGATATAGGCTCCTGATCGTAGCCGTTGATCTCCGATGCCTCCTCTGATAAACGCGCCGAAACCTCCTGTTGATGTCCTCATTACTAAGCATTGATTTATAGTTTTTGCCAACTTAGACAAGATGCCTAGGTTTATAGCAACAACATCACTACTTCATTTGCAATCCTATTTTCTTACAATCAGTCCAAGTAACAATGCTTGTGTTGCAAATAAACTTGAAAAAAAAGGCCCGAGAATGATTAATATGGTTGACTGTCTCATGAGATTCTACAATGGCCATAGCAACGAGTTCACTGGTTGGTTAGTTGTCGGTGCAAGCTTGTTGCCTTGTGCGACCACATTGCCAAGTGGATCTAGTGGCAAGATTGAAGTATGGAGAATTTATGCCATTACCTAATAATTGAAGAACAATAATACATCTTTAAAAATGATAAATATAATTAATGATTTTAACTTAAAAGCTTCCTTTGTTTGAAAAAAAAATAATTAAAACTTAAAGCATGAAGTTAAAAAAACAAACCCTATCCATATGAAGGAAACTACATGGTGTATTTAATTTTTTTTTCCTTCATATTGTTTAACAATCATGATATCTATTTTTAATAAAAAAAGGGGATGTACATATATTCCACTGAAAGCCTTTCATGTTATATGTTTAACTCCCAAGTCTTCTTTGCCCAAAATAACACTTTCTCAACCACAACAAACTATTTTGGAGTTAATCTTAATGATGGACATGTGAAAATCATGAAGACATCCATTTTTGATCATTGGAATGGTTAATGGTGGTAGCCACTGGCATTTTAATGTTGGTTTGTTGACATTTGGTGCTCGTGCATCAAAGGCTGGCTACAATATGATAGGTCATGATTTTTTGTTGTGTTATGTTGTAGCCTAACAACTTATGATGGTGTAAAAGAGGGATGAGTGGTGGATTGTTGATACGGTGGAAATCTTAGATGGAACTTTGACCCAAGGTGGAAATTTTGAAAGATTTAAATGATTTGGGTGGTTAGAGCATAAATACAATGGCCAAGGCGTTATTATGTAGAATGGAAAGGTATAAGTGGCTAGTATGTAAATTTCCGGAAAAAAAATTGTGTCAATTAGTTTCAGTTGTGCCTTTCTTTTCCTTGTTAGGCTTTTTCACACATGATAATTTTATGTTATTTGTCATTGGCACAGCTTATGTATTCGAAGAACGATGAAGTAGGCATTGTCCTGTTTGGCACAGAAGGTGCGATTCCTTTCCCATTTTCTAATCCCCTATTATTTTTTAATGAGAAATGCATCCTCTTTTATTCTTAGTTCTCTTCTGTGCTCGTTCTTTTATGTTAGTAACCAATGAAAATGTGCAACTTATCTTCCAATACGAGGACATTGATTATCCATGTAAATCGTTTAAAATGGAAACATTCCATTATGCCTCCAAATAAGATGCACTAAGTCAAGTTATCAAAATTTAGAATTTCATTTAATAAGGATGATTAGATCTCTAAATGTAATTTTGTAAGTTAATCACAACCTAGGAATGCGAGTATACATCAAGTTGCATCTTTGGTTACTCCTAATATTCATGCTCCTTTGATTTGTGGAAAAGACAATTCGTTTTGCTTGTTTATGGTTCTAGTCTTCTTTTTATGAGGGTTGGGGATCTTTCTTGTTCATTGTATGCTGCGCCCCTTTGTTGGTGGGGCCTTTTATGAATTTTTAAATTACCAAGGTTGCCATCTTTATTGACTATTCTTCATTTATTCTCTCCTATAAGAATAGTGAAGTGTGGAATTTCAAATTTGTATTGGAAGTGATTCCCTTGATCCATGTAATGACGTTGAACTTTTGAATTTCAAATTTATACTTTTCTTTCAAATCACAAACTTGTTCACTCAGAAAGTTTTTCTTCTTTTTTATATTCTGTTTTAACAAATGGGATTACCTACAATAGGTGACAACTAATAGCATAACACAAGAATTCGTTCTTGTGGAAAGCCATGAGGTGAGGATAAATACAATATAAAGGTAAGTTTAGATAGCTGTGTGAAGGTTCATAAGAAAATAAAGCTAAGATAGAGAGGAAAAGCATGAATGAACAACGAAATGAACTTATTTACAGACTGATGAAGAATAGATCAATCCATCCCTTAGAGGAGAAAAACTAGTTTTGCCCTTCTAACTAGGCGTCTATTGATCCAATGTGTATACTACCAACCCTTAGGAGAAAAACTACTTAGCGCTTCTAATTAGGGGAAATCGATCCAATGTGTACAACAGAAACCAATTGTTTTTGTATTGTGGTTTTCCCATACCCACTATATTGAAAAAAGCTAAACTTATAGCTCAAAGATTCTAACTAACCTAATATACCTAGGTTCATGTAGCGAGCGAACATGAACTAATAATGATGGTTGAATTTGAGATTATGGCTACCTATATTAGTTGTCTTCCTAATTTTCATTCCCTTTATTCTGTATTAAGGACGAGCCCTTGATTGTTTGCTTGTTGAATTTGATCATTCAAACAAAGTATTTTACCTCTTGCCTTCATGCCTTCTCCATTGCTGAAAAGATAGGTTCTTCACTCTCTATAATGACGGATGGGAGGGCTGCATATGCCTTTTGAAGGATTCTTGCTTTCTTTGTGGTGATGCTGAAAGTCTGCTTGGTTTCCTTGTGTGGTCTCCCGTGGCAAGGCACATGCTTTCCTTCAATATTCACAACACAAATAGAAAAGAATATTAGAAGAAAAAGCTAATTTTGTTTGAGTTTAACTTAGTATCTTTTTTCAATTTGGTTCGTCTATGATATTAGAAGCTTATTTGGGATTCCGGCGTAAAACAACTTGTAGTGACTACTTTAAGTGCCCAGTGATTACTAATGATCATGTTGGTTATACTCTTTAGTCAAAAGTTTAAAAGCTTTATCTTCAGTTATTAGATTCAAACTCAACTTGTAAGTTTCAAAAGTTTCTATCTCTAGTTTTGTTTATTTGTATTTTTTGTACTATTAAATTTTTTTTTCTATTTTAAATATTTCACATATCATATCATCATAATCATTAGCTTTATCATTACTCTTTGGGGTTATACTATATAATTATGTTTAAGTGCACACCTTCCCAATCTCTCCATTTGTGTTGCTATATATCATCTCGAGCACAGGAAGGTCAGAGGTTTCAATAAAGGACTTGCGGAGGACCAGCTGCCCTCCATTCAGAGCAAAAGCATGGGCCACCAATACTTCTCATGTATACTTCCTAGTTGGAGCTGTCTCCAACCACTTTTGCCACTTTTTGTTTGCCTTCTTTGAGGGGGAAGCTTTCCTTTCTTTTGTGGATTCTTCATCCTCGAGAAGAGTGAAGCTAGGATTCGAAGGGTCTTTCAGAAGGGTGATGAAGCTTTGGTGCAACCTAAGTTTCTAAATATTTTATGGAGAACACTTAGAAAAATAATTAGAGAACTTCTTCCTTTCAGTAAAGCATAAACATCCACATATAAAACTAAAAGTAGAAACAAGTTATAGAAAGCAACTTACAAAATTCGTAAACATAAAGAAATGACAACAAGGCTACCCTCAGAACAACCAACAAGTGGTCACCTCACATGCAAAGCTTAAAATATAAAGGATAGATCAAAAGGATAGATTTAACTCAGAATCCACCACTGAAACGATTCGGCACAAGTCCACACTCCTCTGGCAAATACCAACCAAAATGTGGCAACATACGCCATCAAGCTCACAAGAGAAGAAGGATACAGATGGGGCGGGAACCGTGGATAGAGAAGAAGAGGTAGAAAGACCGAGACGAAGTAATAGAGGGGAAGGGGAAAGGAGGCTAGCTCGCAATCTAGAAAAACTCGCAGGTTTGTATGCAAATTCTTCACAAAAACTTCCCTCAACTGCAGGAAAACAGCCCCTATTTATAGGGGAGAAAAGGGAAAAAGCATTTAATGCAAGGTAATTAAAGCACAACCCAAACAACCACTAGAAATACCTCAAAATCTGCAGCAAACAGGGACCGAAGGGACATCAATTGAGGGGAAAACGAAGCACCAATACAACAGCCGATGGGCACAGAAACCGAAGGGACAGCTGCCAAAGGGAAAAATTAAGGAAAATAAGGCCCACGAGGAGACAACTCAGCAGCCAACCAAGGGAAAAATCAAAGAAACAAAGGGAGAGACACTCCTAAGAGCACCAACCTAGCATGATCATCGGTAACCTTCCATCATAGGGTAATAAAAATAAAATTACAATACATAATCAACCAAAATACATAAAATAAGAGAATACATAGATATTTGACTACATCAAGATTTTTAGGGTGTTAAGGAATGCTTGCCCACCTATAATTCCTCGATATTACACTATAGGAAAATATACTTTTTCTGGCTACCATTTTTGTCGAAAGAAAATAAATTTCCATTAGATAATTTAATTTTCAGTGGAATTTCGATGGATATGAATATGCTATTAAAAGGTTCGTAGAAAAAGTTTTCTGACATAATATTGGCAAAAAATTTTTGTTGTATTTTTAACTATTATTCCGAAGGAAACATTGACGAATTAAAAATGTCATGGAAAAAAGCTATCGACAAAATTTTCGACGAAAATAATCGACGATAACTTTTGATGTTACTAGTGGTTTTTGCCTCCGATGAATCTACCAATGAAGTATCGGTGAATTTTTTTCCCATGATTTCAATGGAACCATGTTGTGGGCTCCGAAAATTTGGCCCCGGCCTCCCTTGTTGCTTTTCGGGGGAGTTTTAACTAATTAAGTTTCGGGGTGAATTTTGAGAAGACAGATGAGTTTGTAGATAAAACACTACCCAGAGATTTCGCCCTCATTTTACGAGGACTTTATGATCTGAGTTCTGGTTTCCTGTAGGTGCAAGCCCCTATAGTTAATTATCCCTCTCGATAACGAGAGAGAACTTTCGATTAAGGCTAGTCGTCGATCAGATATGTAGAGATACGTGGTATCTGACATATAGCAACAACATTGGGCTTGGGTATTGAAGATTTGATATTTAAAATTAGAAAATTTCACTATCTTTTACTTAAAACGAGTGGTGGGGGAATAGATGATGGTCCCGATCAAGATCCCATGGTTCCGTCGTCCCGGGCCATCGTGGTCCCTGGTCTACTTAGTCAGAGGAGGTAGTAGACCCAACCTGACAAAAGGATCCTTGTCGGCAGCCATGAGTTGCTTCTTCCAAGGGTACCTTGTAGACCTAGGGGGAGTATTTACCTAAGGGGACAAATTTGAATCCACCTTAGCCAATAGAGGGCATTGTGCCCTATCGATTATATCCTATTGATTCATATCTCAAGTATTTGATGCCACTAAGGAACATATTGGCTCTGGCCATAACCGTTATCTTGTGGTGACATTTGGCGGCAAAACCACTCGGTTCAGAGGGCCTTGAGTCATAACCGTTTACCTGCAGTGCCATTTGGCGGCGAAATTGCTGGTTAGAGGACACGTACCACGTCCTTACTGGCAGGAGATTGTTTGAGAATTGATAATAGTGATATTCTCGACCAGGCATTAGCTCTATGTGAGTTGAGGTTATTTTTAACTTGTCCACCTTGGCAAACTATTGCGCAGAGTGGATGATTTTACTTTAAGTGTTTGATGGGTTGAATTTCAATTTTAAATTTTTTTGGATTTGGATGATTTTGAGATTTTTAAATTTTTGCGTATTTGGGTGAAGTTTGGAAGACATTTGAATACTTGTAATTAACTCCTCCGGTTGATATTTTTTATTCGACACGGCCATCATCGGGGTGTTTGGGGTCATTTTCATTTGTGAATTAAACCTTGTCGACTTTGTCGAGCTGTCGCTAGAGGATTGAGTTTTGTAGGCTTTATGCCCTTGTAAGTGAATTATTTTGATTATAGGGCTTGAAGGTCTACTAATATGAATGTGTTAAAACAAATATCTCGATCGACGTCGTGACCGTATATTTGTTTGATAGTTCGAGCCGTGTCGACTCCCATCTATCCATATAGAAGTATCGGGCTCGAACTTGAATTCACTTATTAATCCGCGCAACATCCCTAGACGTCATGTGTGTAACAATAACACGCTCGCCGGGGCCCATGCGGGTTTATAATATATCCCCTTCTATATACCTATGTGCGTACAGATTATAGTGCATGTGCAGCGGTATTTTGGACATTTGACGGATCTTATACGGTAACTCGTAGAAGCTCGTGCTTGGCGTAGACCCCTTTGTATTTTGCTTGTGGACCGCATACTGAATGCATGATAGAGTTTCCTATAGCGGCTCGTAGGCATCTGCATTTGCTATGATTCTTTGGCACTTTGCTCGTAGGTGACATTTAATATATATAATGGGTCTTCTACAGCGTCTTGTAGGAGCTCGTATCTGCTATAGTTCTCTTCTGTGTTTACCCTGTAGATGACATGTCTGCTGCATGACGGATCTTCTACAACGACTCGTAGATATTTGCACTTGCTATGTATCATTCGCCTTTGCTGGCATTTGGATGGTAGTTGATCGTAGGGGTATTGTAACATCCACGAATTGTTGATCACCACCCATGTATATATTACCACGCATATGGCAAAGTTTTCACCATTGCCAATAGGTGTTCGTAGCTATTACAATCCTTTCTGCATTTGCTTGTAGATATCATGCTGTACACATGACAAAGGCGGGTCTCCTACGACGATTTGCAGGAGCTTGTGTTTGCTGTAGTCCCTTCTGTATTTGTCCACAAATGGCATATGGTGCATATATTGGATCTCCTATAAGGGCTCATAGGTATTTGCATTTGCTATGTATCATTCGCCTTTGCTTGTAGATAAATTGCTACATCCACATTGGGGAATGAACATTTTTATAGCATGTATCTATCATCACTAATTATGAGCAGGTCACTGAACTTGTTAACATACTAATCGTCATTAGTTATGAACTAGCCATCATTAGCTACGAGCTGACTAATACCAATCATATTCTTCACTGTTTCCTTCACTGTGTTCTGCTATTGAACCACTATCTCTTTCAAATGATTAATACAAATGTCACAACTAATTGTCATTGTTTCTGTATGATTTGCAATAACTTTTCTGTTTGTGCTTGATTTATCATGAGTCCCTTTGTTGTTGATCATATGCATATCATTGTACCTTCCATTTAGTCTTTGCTTGCATTTCGACTAGCATTGATTCCTATAATGTCTATTGGACGGCTTACATCATTGTTTGTAAGTGATTTCAGTGTGTTTGTTACATATTAGTCTTCTCTACTTGTGGATAGCTGGGGGTAAAGAGCGTTTCTGTCCCTATGCCAACTAGCTGGCTGTCAACAAAACACTACACCTCAAAGAGCCTATCAAGAGTGGGAGTACGAAGGTGTTGAGCCAGAGCGCCAAGAAACCCGTCAAAAGCAGATCCTCATTAATCCCCGCTATACTTGGGGAAGTGTAACCGACTGAAGAAGAAGGCTCGGCGGTCTCCTCCAACAACGGAGCACCGTGCTGCAAATTGAAGCCAAACGGGTCGTGTAGTGACACTGTGACCAAAGGCAAGTACTCCTGGAGAAAACTGTGAGTCCAGACATCCACAGGCATGGAAGCCCTAACACGCCTCAACAAGTCAAAAGTTCTGAAAGTCTGTTGGTAGTGCTGCAAAATGGTGGGGTAAACATCTGGCAGCAGTAGTCTCTCTTTCCTGCCACCGTCGGATGAAGGGACACGCCGACTGCTCGTCTGGAGGGACGCACTTCTCAAAGCGGTAACCGAAGAGTGGTAGACCGGACACTGTCTGTAAGTTTGAGAGCGTCACAGTAAGCTCCTCTGCCCTGACCCATCACGTATCTCTGCTCGAGTCCCAAAACTCTACCAGACCATATACCCAAGAAAAAGAGAGACGCCCGTTGTCGAACAAAGAGGCATATACAATCTCATAAATTCCAGCCTCCTGCAATGTGCTCCTGTGCGCCTGAAGGACGTAATAGGCCCTGCAAATATTCCCGCTGACCGAGCTCTGAACCTGACCTACTGCTGAGTCCCTCGGCCACTCTAAGGACGCCCGCTGTAGCTGGCGGTGACTAAGAAGATTGGATTGCCCAATTGTCTCAACTACATCTGTAGCAGGTATTAAGACGTCAAGGGTACCCCAACCCACCTGGGCGACTGAACTCTTTAGCGGGTGACACTCCCTGCATTGTAGTTTAAGACTGGTGACCCATCTGTCCGGGTCCTCAAACAAAACAGAGTCCTCAGAAAGCTCTGGAAGTAACGGAGAGCGGGCAAAGAAGTTATGGAAGGTGTCCCGCCCCTGCAACATGTCCTGATGCTGCTCTATCCTGTCACGTACATCAACATTGCAATGGGGATCCTGCCTGTCAATAGCCTCCCAAATGGCAGCCTCGCTAGGCTCGCCTGGAGGCAGGTCGATGGGTCTCTGCCAACGAAATATTCCTTTCACAGGGAAAATAAATAAAATGTGTTAAAAGTAGTTTAATAATTACTAATGCTCAGAAAGAAAGCTACTAAAGATTGTCAACTAACTCACAATAAATATGATACGCTCTGGACATGTACCATATTTGTTGGGAGGCATTTGTTGACCTCTATAACTCAAACTACACGCAAAAAGGATGAAAATGACGGATCAAACAGTGCGCGGGTTTGCGCAACGCACCACTTAAAGGGTCAAATGACCTTCGAATGCCAAACGGACAGCAGCATTGCGATCATAATATTCAATTCTGTTAGGTCGAGGCCCCTCGCTGTCCAATCAGATGAGATCGGTCCAAAGGGGCAACCGACACCCGAAATTAAAGTGCGATGCTGATCAAATGATGTCGGATCGACGAACAGACTTCATCATTGCTTCCGAAACATTGTCAACATTTAAAAATTAAATTTTGTTTATTCAATTTGAAGCATCCAGACTGGTGGCAGAGATCCTAAGGGAATAACACGCACATCGAGAAAAAGGCCTCGATGCTGTCTAAACAAAGTTCGATTGCGAAATGGATTTCGTCATTGCATTAAGAATATTGCAAATACTCAAGAACTATATTTTTTAAGTTCAATTTGGATCATTCGAATTGGTGGTACGAATTTTGAGATAAAACACGTATATCGAGGTAAATAGATCTCGACACAGCCCAAATGAAGTCTGATCTCAAAACAGACTTCATCATTATATCCGGAATGTCCTAAATACCTAAGAATGACATTCAATTTGATCAAATAAAAAACGTGCGAGGAGGTCGACATGTATCTCGAGGCAATCCAAGTGTAATGCAAGGACACGCATACCAAGGAAATTTGCCTCTATAGAGATGACATGACGTTCGATCATGAAATGGACTGCGTCGCTTCGTCCGAAACGTCATCAATATTTAAAATATGTATTTTATAAATTCAATTGGGATCAACCGTGGTGGTGGCATCCAAATCAAGGCAATCCTAATGCGATGCAAATACATGCATATCGAAGAAAATCAGACTCGACGGTAACAAAATGATGTCCGATCATAAAACGGACTGCGTCTTTGAATTCAGAATGTCGATAATACCTAAAATACACTACTAATTCGTCCAAAGGAAGTCATGTGGTGAAATCGACATGTAAAAATATACGACATGCACAAAAGAAAAGAACACGCATATCAAAAAAAATTAGCCTTGATAGTGACGACATGACGTTCGATCGCAAAACGGACTGCGCTGTTGCATTTTGAACATCCAAAATTCCTAATAATGACGTCCAATTTGATTAAATCAAAGACGTGTGAGGGGGTCAACATGCAAATCGAAGCGGTGCCAATGCAAGAACGCGCATTTTGAGAAAAAAATGACATCGACGTCAACCAAATGACGTTCGATTGAGAAACGGACTGCGTTATTGTGATCGGAAGGCCGATAATACTCTAAATTGACAATCAATTTGTCCAACTAAAATCATGACGAGACCGACGTGAGTTTTAATACAACAATACGCATTACGAGAGAAATTAGCCTTAACGGTGATGAAATGACATTCGATTAAGAAACAGACTGCGCTGTTGCGATCGGAATATCAACAATACCCTAAATCTACTATTAATTTGTTTAATTTCATTACTCGACAAAATTGACACGTTAAACGAGACAAAAATATACGTAAAACGAGGAAATTGCATATGGATTGAGGCAATTTTAACTTAGTTAATAACGTTTTATCCTTTCTGAAGTAATACATTAATGCCTAATCATTCATATGGCTAATAACTTAATGAGTTTGATAAAAAATCAATTTGCTAGACAAAGTAAGAGAATCAGGTCCATTTAATGCACATTAATTGCCTTATCTTGTTTTGTGAAGAAAAAAACGCCTAGCTTCTGTCAACCCCACACAATTGGATTTCGCCTTGTTCCAGTGAAAGAGCTCGTCGTTAAAACAAGATTGGACAGAGTTATTTTGGCTTCTTCTATTTTTGTGACTTTCTCTACTCCATCCAACTCCCTTGCATTCAAAAACAAAACTCCCAAACGACTATGCCTAGCTCGCTTGCATCTGCCTTCTTTTACTATAGCTATCTCCCACTCAAATTTGGGTAGCTACAAAAAAACCTTCACAACCTACAGTGTTCCCTCTTGCGCCCACGCCTCATTCCCTATAGTATTCGTCTCCTCCAACCAAATCGAGAACCTTACATAACTCAGCCATCCGTCCAGACTGACAATTTCATAAGTTCCTCCTTGTGAGCTCACGATCGGAATCCACTGCAGCCTCCGTCCAAGAGGCTTCAACCTGCTCTCTTTCCCATCTTTGCTCTCGGTTGGTGACCATCAGCCCATATTTCCTACAGGAATCAACCCAACTACAGGAGCCGAACAATACCCACAGCAGCCCACACCAGTCTCAGGCCATCACTCCGCCAAACTCCACGTCCAATCGCACCAAACAGCAGCGGACCTCCACACTCTACAGGCTTCAAACCATTTCAAATAGCCAAACCAAGATCCCTAGTCGCAAGAAAGCCAACGTTTGTTTGAACTTCTCCGAGTAATTCTTGCATTAGTTGCAAGCTATAAACTCCGAACCAGACGTCCCCTTTTTAAAGCTCTTTTAGCAATAACATCTTTTTTTTAATTTATTATTTTCTTACACATTCACGTGAATTCCATCATGCCAAGTTTTTTTTACTGTATTATCTTTACTTTTGTCCATACATTAGAGGTCAATCTATGGCCACGACAACTTTCCCTCATGTGCTTTCCTCATAAAGCTACAGCTCACAGAGAATTTTGAAGGCAAATTGAAATTTCACTCAATTCCTTCTAACCTCTTCTACCTCACAAGTAATCTATTGCAGCCCAAATAGCGAACTCACAAGCTTTCTTTAAGGTAAGAAAAAGCTGAATACTTGCTGCCTTTTATTTTCTCCCGTGTCCAAAGCTGCAACTCTTTCACGTGGACTCTAAGCTTAACAGAGTTTTTTTTTGTTTTGTTTTTTCTTAAATTGTCATATTTCTTAGTACATTTTGCTGAAGCTATTTCATCAACTTGTCACAAAAAAAGAAGAGAGTTAATTTTCACAAATTCATTCTCCATTATTTAATTCACAACACTTTTTTCACAACAATTTTCCTATCTCTCTATATCTCTAAATCCCTCACCACACTCTTTCTTCACATGAACCTATTCACATATTTCAAAAAAAAGGGACAGAAATTTATAATAAAATTTCTCTACTTTTGTTAATTATTATTGTTGATTTGAGTTGATGGCATTAACTATCCCTATTAGCTTTTTGGAGCAGATGTCATTAACTATTCTTATTAACATTTTGAACTGACGTCACTAATCATTTTCATTTGCATTTTAAATTGAGGCATTAACTATTTGTATTAACATCATTATGTAATTAAGTTGTTTATATTAGTGTTATTATGTAATCAAATTGACAGCAACATCTCTCTAATTTTATTAATTACTATATATGTATACGTATGTGTGTGTTTATTTGGATACATATGCATATGTGATTTCTCCAAAAAAATGATGAGAGTTCAAAAAGAGAGAGAGAGAATTTCAAAAAAAAAGTGAAAAAAAGAAAGATAAAAAACAGAAAGAAGAAAAAAAAAGAAAAAAAAGAGGGTAGGAGGAGTTTTCAAAAAAAAAAAAAGAGAAAGAAAAAAAAAGCAAAAAAAAAGGTGAAAGAAATTCGTTGTGTTTTGTGCCTTTCATCATCACCGTCGCCGACTCCAATCATTGCAAATGTATAAAATTCCTAAGCTCAAAATCCTATTCTTGTCGTTTGTGTCGAGCCGGAAAACCGCCATACATGCTTTTCTCTAGCATAATGGGAAGGGAACTCGGTGCGACACCCACGGCGAGACGGGTAAGCCCTGTACACGCTTTTCTCTAGCGTGACGGGGATGAAATATACAACTGCGTTTTCTTGAAACAGGTGTCCGAAGACTCATACATGCCTTTCTTTGGTGTGGTGGGATTGAAGACTTTTGGCCGCGGTCCATACATGCTTTTCTCTAGCATGGTGGGAAGGGAACTCGGTGCGACACCTACGGCGAGACGGGTAGGCCCTGTACACGCTTTTCTCTAGCGTGACGGGGATGAAATATAAAACTGCGTTTTCTTGAAACAGGTGTCTGAAGACTCATACATGCCTTTCTTTTGTGTGGTGGGATTGAAGACTTTTGGCCGCGGTGTCATCCAACACCTACCATACACGTTTTTCTGTAGTGTGGCGGGAGGCCCAGACTCCTGAAATTTTCCTTAAATGGGGGAGACGTCGGTAGGCTGCCGGATTTTCCAGCGGACGAGGGACCTGACTTGGACTAATTTTGGACAATTGGAGCACGAACTTGGACTCTAATTTGAGCAAATCAAAGGACTTTAACTCAAATTGAATATTAATCAAAGTTGCAAGCATTGAATCCTAACTTAAATGAACATGAATCGAAGAAAATCATAATGAACTGCATAGAAGACCTGTGAGCTGGAACCGGCTCTGAATAAGACTCAAGTGAATTTGAGCTTTAACTTAGTGACAGTGAACTGGATGCACATATTGGACAACAGGGAACTTAGACTTGCATGATTTGAGCATCAAATGAGATGAACAATAAGAAGACTTGAATTTGGAGCAACAACAAATTTGAATTTGAACTACAAGGAACTAAACTTTAACTCGACAAGTGCACAATCATAATGAAGGTATACATGCTAAATAATGAACTGGGATTATTCAATTGAAGGTCAATGAATGAGTATAAGGTCAAAATCTCAGTGCATGTATAATTTGTTCATAAACGATGAGGTTAAAGCAAATTGCCATGTTCAACCAATCAAGCTACGAGCAAGGAGAAGGAACTTATAATACAATCGTTCGTTCTGCAAATGAAAATTAAACACTTGCAATAGCATCAACCACCATCCCACAAACATATGCAAGAAGATTAAGGTAGAGGCAATAACATGTTCAAAAGGAGACATGCAACAAATGAGATATCAAATTAAAGTTGAAGTGTGACCCTTTCACAATCAATACAAGTTGACATGAAATGATAACAATCCCATTTACAAATCATCTAGTGGCATAACGAAAGGCATATGATGTATACAATAGATTGCTTACAAGTGACAAATTGAGATATGTGAGGAATGCAATAGTCTCGATGCGGTCGACCTCAATTTATAAACCAGTTAACGCACAACCTACAGGCAGAAGGGTTCAATGACATTACGGGAGACCCGTCCCAAGTTCAACATGCTAGTTGCAAATGGAGGGATTCGACATGCAATGGAAGTAACAACGTGATACATCTAGATGCATTCAAATAGATGTCAACACACACTACATCGCGCCAACTAGAGTTGATGATTAATATTTGATAAATGTGCTGTTAAAGATTAATGCAAAGCTTAGTGGCCTAAACTCACAATTACAAATAGAAAATATACCTGTTATTCCAATCATCTCAAGGACTGCAATAATTATGTTTGGGTTCCTCTCATGATTCTACCGGATGACCTGAAACGCCCTCGATTGTTGCAATTGTTAGTTCGGAGCAGTAGTCATTAATCCTGAAGTATAGGACATTAGCAATGACACAATCATCCAAGGTTAAAATGATTGATTCTTTATTTAAGCCAACAACGAAAAATGAGGATGATGGCACAATTAAGGAATTGCCTATTGACTCTCATACGAGCTCTAAGAAGAGAAAGCCAAATCAAATCATTATGGTGTGAGTGAATCTCAGTTCAACCAGATCTTGAACATTGAGTTGGATAAGATTATTGAGGTTTGCAAGTTCCTCAATGAGCAGTGATCGTGCATCAAACACACCATCCAAAAGTAAATGCTGAAAGACTACGACAAACACTAGCTTCTACAGGCCGCTGTAAAAGACCCATTGTACATTTGACACGTCACTTACGGATAAATACAAAAGCGCTACAACGAACACAGGCTTCTACGAGCTGTCGTAGAAGACCGATCAAATGTCCGCCAAAATTTAAAATGTCCCTGCACATGCACTATAATATGTACACACATAGGTACACAGAAGGGGATATATTATAAACCCACATGGGCCCCTACGAGCGTGTTATTGGTATACACGTGACGTCTAGGGATGCTGTACGGGCTAATAAGTGAATTCAAGTTCGAGTCCGATCATTCTATATGGATAGATGAGAGTTAACACGGCTCGAACTATCAAACAAATATACGGTCACGACGCTGCCAGGATATTTATTTTAACATATTCATATTAGGCCTTCATGGCCTCTAATCAAGAGAATTTACTTACAAATGCATAAAGCTTACGAAACCCAATCTTTTGGTGATAGTTCAACATAGTTGACAAGGTTTAATCCACAAATAAAAATGACCCCAAACACCCTGATGAGGGCCGTGTTAAATGTTTATCTCAATCGGAGGGGTCAATTCCAAACATTCGAATGCCACTCAAACACCCACTAAAAGCAAAAATCCAAAAATCATCAGAATTCTAAATATTTGAAATTGAAATAATTCATCAAATCACTTAAAGAAGAATCCATCCAACCTTCGCAACAGTTTGCCGGGGTGGACAAATTGAAATTTACTTCAACTCACATAAAGCTAATGCCTAGTTAAAAATATTCTAGGATCCATTCTCAAATAATCTCCTGCCAGTAAGGACGTGGTACGTGTCCTCTGACCGACAGTTTTGCTGCCAAATGGCATCGCAGGATAAACAGTTATGATCTGGGGCCCTCTGAACCGAGTGATTTTGCTGTCAAATGGCACCACGAAATAGCGGTTATGGCCAGAGCCGATACGTTCCTTAGTGGCATCAAATCCTTGAGATATGAATCAATAGGATATAATCAACAGGGCACAAAGCCCTCTGTTAGCTAAGGTGGATCCTAATTTGTCCCCTTAGACAAACATTCCTCTCAGGTCTACAAGGTCCTCTTGGACGAAGCAACCCATGGCTGCCGACAAGGATCCTTCTGTCAGGTTGGGTCGACCACCTCCTCTGACTAAGTAGACCAGGAACCACGATGGCCCGGGACAACAGAACCATGGGATCTTGATCGGGTCTATCATCCATTTCCCCACCATCCGCTTTAAGTGAAAGATGGTAAAAATTCCAATTTTAAATATCAAATCTTCAAACAATCATTCCAAATGCCCATGTTGCTACTATATGCCAGATAACATGTATCTCTACGTATCTGATCGACGACTAGCCTTAATCGAAAGTTCTCTCTCATTATCGGGAGGGGTAATTAACTATAGGGGCTTGCGCCTATAGGAAACCAAAACTCAGATCATAAAGTCCTCACAAAATGAGGGCGAAATCTCTGGGTAGTGTCTTATCTACAAACCCATCTGCCTTCCAAAATTTACCCCGGAACTTTAATCTGTTAAAACTCCCTCGAAAAAGGGACGGGGGAGGCCGGGGCCGAATTTTCGGATTCCACACATGTAATCATTTTGTACCAGATGTAATTCCGTTAGAAACTTGTAGCAAAAAAAATAAAAAATCTTTCATATATTTTTTCTTATAACCAACATATATTTATTTATTTGGATTCATGCCGGGTAGGTCTACTATGGAAGCCATACATTTATTAAGAGGTTTGATGGAGAAATATAGAGAGAATAAGGAGGATTTACATATGATATTTATTGATTTAGAAAAAGCATATGATAAAGTTCCAAGAGAAGTGCTATGGAGAGTTCTTGAAAAGAAAAGAGTTAATAACGCTTATATTCAAATCATTAAAGATATGTATGCAGGAGCTATTACTTGTGTTCAAACACAAGGTGGTTTGATCAAGTATTTCCCTATTTCGGTTGGATTACATCAAGGATCAGCCTTAAGCCCATATCTTTTTGCTTTAGTCATGGATGTTCTCACTAGACATTTGCAAGAGGATGTACCTTGGTGTATGCTTTTTGCTGATGATATTCTTCTTGTTGATAAGACTAGAGAGGGAGTTGAAGGTAAACTAGAATTGTGGAGGTCAACTTTAGAGTCTAAAGGTTTTCGCTTGAGTAGATCTAAAACGGAATATATGGAGTGTAATTTTAGTAATAATAGACCTAGTGAGGGCATTGTGACTTTGGCCGATCAAGTCATTAATAAGAGTACACGTTTTAGATATCTTGGATCTATTGTTCAGAGTGATGGTGATATAGATGGGGATATTATCAGCAGAATCCAAGTTGGATGGTTGAAGTGGAGGAATGCATCAGGCTTATTGTGTGATAGAAAAGTACCTCTCAAACTTAAGGGAAAATTCTATAAGATGGTGGTGAGACCTGCAATGCTTTATGGTGCCGAATGTTGGCCATTAAAAGAGAAGCATAATTCTAAGTTAAGTGTTGCAGAGATGAGGATGCTCAGGTGGATGAGTGGCTTTACCCTTAGAGATAGGATACGAAATGAGCATATTCGTGAAAAGGTTGGAGTAGCTCCAGTGGAAGATAAGATTAGAGAGAGTCGCCTTAGATGGTTTGGTCACGTAAAACGGCGGCCTCTCGATGACCCGGTTAGGAAAGTAGAGGTCTTAGATTTGACTTATGTTAAGAAAGGTAGAGGTAGACCTAAAAAGACTTGGTTAGAAAATATTAAAAATGATCTTTCTTTATTAGATTTAAACGAGAATTTGACTTTTAACAGGACACAATGGAGAAAAAGGATTCATGTAGCCGACCCCACGTAGTGGGATAAAGGCTTGATGTTGTTGTTGTCAACATATCATTGAAATTACTGAAGCTTTACATATCGAACATATAATGCAAAAAACATTGTCCAGACAACATAACATACATAAAATAAAAACCAAATGAATTAATTGAAACTGCAATCATAGTAAAACCAATATTGAAATTATAACTATAAATTATGAATTAGTACTTAATATGAAATTTTCTATAACATTAATACATCTCATAGAATACACAAAAATCAACATTTAATTATTGTCCGTCTCCTCGAGCTCTCAGCATCTTGAGCCTATTATTGACGATGCTACTACATGAACTAAATTGTCCGTTGGGTTAATTTCTTTCAGCAGTCTAACAAATTGATTCAAACATTCATGAGAAACATTATATTTTGTCTTGATATTGAGCAACCTAACTGCGACGTATAACTTAAAATGAGTGGTGCATCCATATCAAAATAGTTGCTGAGCTGCACATAATAATTCGTATAAATTTAGCCCATCGATGTTAGGTGGCTCTTTGTATTTTCTCGAAATTGTGGGTCAGCTACATCAAATACCATCTCTTCGTATCTCCTAGTATTTTCTTCGTCTACTGTTATGTAGCTTGTTGAAGAATTGCATTAAGAGTCGAAATGTGGCTCACATTTTTCATGTGAAGTCCAAAATTAATAATTCATTAGGAATCTGAATCCTCTACACTATAAATCTAGCGTAACTTCATCGGGTATAGCGTAGGCTTTATTTTTGTGTATTGAGTAAAGGCATCTAAACTTTTCATTGGATAAAAATGAAGACATTTGATATGCCATAACATTATATTTTACATTTACTATCTTTAGCTTTGGATATTCATGTATATGTTGTAATGTAACAAAGATAGTCCAAAACATTATTGATGAATGGTTTTTTGCTTAAATCTGTTTTACTTTCATTTAACTTTTTTTCATTAGCATAATTTTTTTTAAAAACATATAAAATTTTCACCTTCACAAAACCATACTATATTATTTTCGCCGACACATTGCCGAGCATTTTAACTCACATATATAACTTAGCTACAATAAAAAATTAATGTAAATCTAACCCCAAACAATAACATATTCTTAGGGAAGACTACTAATGTAAGAGAGACTCAAATTTAAATAAACTTTCAAAAAAAAAATCATAAACCTAAAAACTTTAAACATTTCGTAAACAAACTTTAGTGGATGAAAACTCAAATTGATAAAAAAATTTAGAAGAGATGGAGATTTACCTTTGGATCTTTACAAGTTTGAATAAATTGGTGGAGAAAAAGGTTCCATAGAGTATGGGCTTTGGATGGGGTCAAAAAAGGCATTAGCGTTGAATTCGCGTGAAATAGAGAAGGTGGCCCATCAATTTACAAATTAGGGCATTATTGGTGAAATTTTCAGCAAAAAAATTCGTCGGAAATGCCCAAAAAAATGTAGGCGTAATTTCTGCATTTAATTGAGTTGAAAATTTTGGCAGTTTTGATTTCATTGGAAATCTCATTAGAAATATTGAATATTTTTTGTAGTGTTATTGATATAGGCCACGCTTTGTTTAGCGACTATAAAGTTGTAGCAATACTATTCATTTTTTACCGTATCCTCAAACATTGAGGTCTTTAGGACTAGCTAGTAGTTTGGGTTAGGCGCAAGAATGACTCCACTCATAAAGGTGAGATGAAGGTCAAGTCATACTCCTTGATGAGGGTCATCATCCCTTGGAGAATGGTAGGGCAATGGGATGACAAAGAAGTTGGGGATGAGTTATGCTGGAACTAGAATTTTTTGAGAAACTTTGCTATCTCTATGGGAAATGAAAGCAACAGCTATGGGAGAATTGTGTTGGAAAGAATAGAGCACCTGATCAACGACATTGTTATGACGTTTGATAGATAGAGGGAGTTGAACGGACATCCTACTAAGAAGTGGATATTTCACTAGGAGCACTTCCAACTATTGTGTTATGGTGGATGGATCTCGATGATTCACCATAAAGTTGGCAAAGAAGGGCATCTTGTCGTCATGATGACATTTCCAAGTCTCATCACTATAAGGTTGATTGGGGATGAAGAAGATAATGATTTTGCTAGATATGATGATATTATCGAAGATGTATAGAGAAAAGATGAAGGGTGCTTATGGGTGCAATTGCACGATGAGCTTCACCGTTGTTCTAAAGCCCTTTATATAAACATAGTGTAGTGGAGGAATGACAAGATTATCCTAGACAAGCTCAAGCCTTCTCCCTTCTATCTTCCAAACATTGAAGTGATTTGAAGAGATCATTTGCCACCCAATTATTGCGCTCAATCACGCAAATCACATAGTACGGTGTGGATGGTTTAAAGGCTTGACAAGACACGGTGATTCAACTTTTCCCATCAAAGTTTCTTGAAATTTTTGCTCTTATATAATCAATTATATTTATTATCTTTGTATTCACGAGGGTCTATTGCTTAAAAGAGCCAATCAAATATAGCGAACCAATCCAAGAGTTTTTGTTGTATCCATCTCCTATGCCACACAAAGCGAGGATTCCTTATCCAGACATAAATGTACTCGTATGTAATTTTGTGTCTCCAATTGTTCATTTTTGAAAAACATAAAAGAAAAATAGTCATAATTTTTGCAAGAAAGTAAACACTTTCAATCGATGACAAAGTATTTACTATTATTAATCTTTATATGAACTCTTTGGTCATCTTTTTGATCGGACTTAATTGATTGATCACTCAATCACTGTGGCAAATTGGACTTGTGCACTTATTTGAATGTCACCCTAGGTAGTATTTTCGAGAGCATCCTCTTGACCACCCTGTTCAACTTAGGGTGAAGGACATGCTCAGAATAGAAATTCAACTCTTAAGTTGGTCCAAGTCATCTTGAGTTGGACCTACTGGATCTAGATAGGAAACATCGCCACGCTAACCTTTCTCAATAAAGCTCAATGTTGGAGGCCCCTTCCTTGCCATCATAAGGATTTAAAACTTCATCCTTTCGTTGGTAGCTTGAGAGGGAATGCCAGATTGATTTCACATGGGAACAAAGGCTCGACTAGATGCGCTATAGCCACAACCATATTTTGTTTATGATTAGATGCAGCATACTTTGGTCGCCCCCTCCTTGGCCACACAATCCTTGAGCTTCTTCGCCTTGTATGCTAACTCTTGTATGTGTGCACGGATCAGTGATTCTAACATCTCGAGTGATCGACAATTCTAGGGGAATGCTTTTGATTGGATTATAATGGCCCTCAGAAGGCCATGGGCGGTCGAGAGAGGCTAACCACTTGATAGTTCATATGTCAATCTTATGATTGTGGAAGTATCAGCATTAGTGTCCTTGATAGAACTCCAAGGAGCCTGCTACCCTTCTTAAACCTCTCTACCTTGTCCTTCAGGGTTAATTTTTTGTTGTTTCTTAACAATTTGTTGTAGATCCTTGATGGTCATAACAATTGCTTCCATCTATTTTGCTTTATCTGATCGAAGTTGCTCCACACAAGATATACCGACCTTATATATTTCATTCTCGTGCCCATTGCTTAGGTCGTACCTTCTCATCACGGGACAAAGCTATCAGTGTTGATGATCACAACCAAAGTCAAGATTAGAGAAGCTACTACTTTGTCACTTTCTCTTAGCCCAAGGTCCTCGCCTGCCTAGCTTTGTTTGGTTGACATTTCCGAATTCAAGCAGACAAATTCTTCATTGATTCTCAGGGTTGGGGGAGTTACCATTTCGAGCAACCCATACTCTGTCTTGTTAGTTTCTTCGCCGACCAAGTATAGTGATGATTCAAACATTATTGCAACACGTAAGCTTGGATTGCTTAAGGCTAGAGTTAGCTGGGAGATATTTTGAGATCCACCTAGAATATCGTCTAGACACTTCATCAAGTAGTCAGGCGAGTCTTTCATCGTTGTTGTCATTGAATATTTACTCTTGCTGACTCAAAAACATCTTTGTCAGCAGCCCTTCTAATCGCGCCAACCTAGAAGATAAGGGTGGCTTGGAGGCTGCTGCTGCCATCTATTTCTCTTCAAGCCTTGACCTATTCTCTTGTGAAGTAGTGCACACAATTCTTTAACACCTCATGGCTTAGGCGTTTTTTGCAACGGTTAAAGGAGCTCGAGGATTCAAAGGAGGTTGAAGGAAATGCACGTGTGAGGCGTTCAATGTTGCTAGCAAATTCCTATTTATATGGTTTTAGAGCAAGGAGAAATGCAACAATTTAAGATGAGTGCTTCATGAGGACATTCATCTTTCCACCAATTTTAAATCCAAGTTTAGTCAACTTGTTTGTCTTGGCCAATCAGATTCATAACGAGGTCTAAGAGATATTGATTCGGTGCTGATCCACATATCTATCATGGCATGAGGGATAATGACCTATTTCAATCTCTTGTTAGTCAGATAGGAGAAGACCTTTTGGTTTGTTTGAGATAGTGCCACCCATATCTCATCACTTTGATCATTTCTAATGGATAATCCAAGATCCTCTGATAGGATTTAGCCCCAGCTAGTCCGCTCGAAAATATGGAATATTACTGATCAAATTTATTTGAATTTTAGAGGATATCAAATTTTGTCTTGATGCCGTCGTAATTGTCATCACTTACTACCCCGCTCCAAGCACTCCATAGATGCCTATATGGAGCAATAACTGTGTCCTAAAGGTCTCCTGGGTCTCCTGTAACGTCATAACATCACTTTCCAATGTCACCAAAACATGTGATCCATGGTGCACCAAAAAATGCGTCTTTATTGTAGTGAGAGCTAAAGCAAGCTACCATCATATTAGTTTTGCCTGGCTTAAAGACAATTCACATTCTCTTAGCAATTATGAGCATATGTATTGAATTTCCTACAGACACATAAAAGATCATCATATATAGGTCTATCCTTCCACTTCATAATCCATTCTTAGTTATTAACATGATTTCATTATTAATAATAGCTTAAGGAACAAAATCAATATGGTTGTCCAAAACTGTAGAGAGATGTGAAACTAGAAGAGAATAGTTGAAAAAATAAAATAATCTAATGCATTGGTTGGTGGTTCTTGATATAACAAATGGACTAATAACAAATTTTTTTGGATTTCAAGCATGATTAGGTCCATTATGATAAAAACACCTTGGAGCTCCATGGATCACCCATTTTGGCTACGCAAGTGGCGATCATCATAGTAGAGAGATGTATGTTGTTCTGGAAAATCATCATGATGCTATCATTGTTTCGCATGAAAAATGGTCATGTGACATCTCCTAAATGACTAAAGAAGGTGGCGACGATAATTGTGACATCAAGAAATTGGGATCCTATGGAATATGAGGAATAAATTCTGTTGGGGTAGAGGAATATTTTGGGTGGACTGTCTAGGGTGTAATTTGTATGGCGATTCCTTAATGATTTGACCTATATAGTTTACGTGATGAGCTCTTGGCGACATGGCCTAGAAAATTTTTGAAGGTCTTCTTCTAATCTACTGACAAGAAATTGAAATAGGCCAATAATCCTTAGGTTCGAATTGATATATATAGATTAATGCTTGATTGATTGTTTCGAGACCTCATTATGAATTTGGTCAACTATGAAGAACATTTTGATCTTGCTTGTGGTGGTCATGTTGACAGTTTTAATGAAGTGTGACGATTAAGTTGTTATGTCATCCCTTCCTTTGCAGTTTCTTTCAATTTCTATTGGGGTTACCATTCTTGTTTTTGTAAGCGATTTCCTAATGTTATTGATAGGTTATTTCTAGTGTTCTATTGACGGGATTGTGACTACTTCTATGCTACTCCTCCCATATTCCTTTTTTTATTTCGTTGAATTTAACACTTTCCTTACCAAGTCTCAAGTCTTGGATGAGAACAATGGAGGGTCGTGTTAGGTAGTCGATAGCCAGTGTAAAACTTGTCGAATAGTCATGACATGAATCCTTTAATATATTGTATTAATGCTAGGCTGTTCCCTAGAAGGGACGCACTGTATGGCCTGAATATAGTGAGAAGTGTGTAAGGGTTTCTACACTGGCACCCTGGTGCAGTGTTAAACTGGCAAGGGTTTTCATATCATGGATTGATGCGGGCAAAGAAGCTAGTCCGTGAAATTAAAATTAGGATAGGAGCTTGGAATGTAGGTTCTCTTACTAGGAAGATAAATATTTTATGCATTCAAGAAATTAAATGGGGCGGAGAGAAGGCTAAGGAGATTGATAGTTTTGGATTTAAACTATAGTATTCTAGTAGAATTCTTATTAGGAATGGTGTAGGTGTAATTATATATTAGAGTTTGAAGGATTATGTTATAAAAATTAATAGAATTTGAGATAGAATTATAGCTTTAAAGATCTTTGTTGATGCTAAGATTGTTAATATTATAAGTGTTTATGCTCCTCAAGTAGGTTATCATATGTATTCAAACTTAAAATTTTGAAATGATTTAAAAGAATTAATACAAAAGATATCTCTTGAAGAAATTTTTTATTGGAGGAGATCTAAATGTATATGTTGGTAGAGAGGTAGATGATTTTAAAAGCATTCATGGTGACTATGAGTTTGTAGCAACTAATCAAAGTGGTAAGGCCATATTAGATTTTGTTATAGCTTATGATTTTGTAATTGTTAATACCTTATTTAAGAAAAGAGACTTGCAATGCTTTATGGTGTAGAATGTTGGCCATTAAAAAAGAAGCATAATATTAAGTTAAGTGTTGCAGAGATGAGGATGCTCAGGTGGATGAGTGGCTTTATTCTTAGAGCAGGATATGAAACAAGCATATATGTGAAAAGATTGGAGTAGCTCCAGTAGAAGATAAGATTAGATAGAGTCGCCTTAGATGGTTTGGTCATATAAAATGGTGGCCTTACGATGATCGGTTTAGGAGAGTAGATGTATCAAATTTGGCTTATGTTAAGAAAGGTAGAGGTAGACCTAAAAAGACTTGGTAAGAAAATATTAGAAATGACCTTTCTTTATTAGATTTAAATTAGAATTTGACTCTTAACAGTACATAACGGAGAAAAATGATTCATGCAGCCGACCCCACATAATGGGATAAATGCTTGTGTTGTTGTTGTTGAATTATAATTGATGTGGCAACTCATCCTTTTGGTGATTATTTTATAAAAGGTGTAATATGGACCAATTTTGTGATTATAAATGGTCATCTTAGGTATTTAAATAAGCTAAATCTATGCTAAATAAAGTTTTGTTTTGGATATGCAAATGCTTCTCTCTTTTAGGACTCTAATCCTTGATTAAAAGCAAGGCTAGAAATTTTAATAGAGGCTATATACATATACTTTTGTGATTGAGGGCAAACCACTCAGTATTTCGGCACTAGCATATTTTCAACTCTTTAAACCAAATATATTCACATGCCTTAATAATTTATCTTTTAAGTGATAGCTCTCCACATAAACTGTCCATTTTTCTCAAACTAAAGTTTTTCAACGTAAAGTATTAAGAACTTAGCCATTCTTAAACTTTGCTCAACTATGATAGAAACTCTTTAAGACCTTTGAGAGCTATAAATTACATGAACCTCTCCATAGCAGGCAAATCTTCAGTTTTGATATGACTTGATAGGGTGTAAGGACTACAAATAGATAAAAGTTGGGCTTGATACACTTGCGGTTATACCCGTTTTCAACCCAAAAAAATTATGCCTATGAGTGAGGGACAATCAGTATGCTGACGCTAATATGTGTTTAACCTGTTCACTGTAGGACTAAGTATACCTTAACAGTTTTGATGTTTGATACATTTTCTTGCTTTTATGACAAAATGATCTTAGATTTATTGGATTTGAAACTAATGCAATTTTTGATAAATGAGTTCAATTTCAAATTGGAGCTATTCAAAATTTATTGAAGTACTCATTTTGTTTGCATATGGTTGATTTTATTCTTTATTTATTTGGATTTGAACAATCACCATGAAATCTAGAAATGGGTTTAGTTAATGCAATTTATATGTTTTATTCAAAAGTATTGATATTTGGTCTTTTGCATCAGTAATGAGTTTGATGGAAGGTTGAAGAGGTATGAACTATGCGCTCCCCACAATTTGGACCAATTTGCATGCACAGCTTAGATCTAGCGAGCATTCGATTGGCCTTGCATAATTAATTTCATTCATTAATGTTCAATAATAAATACAAGGCATACATTCTTGTTTATAGAGATAAGATTACAATATCAAACTAAATATTTTGAATTCAAATTTCATCTTTTTAAAATTAAATCTAATCTAAAAAATATTCAAATTCAAATTTAATAATTTTCAAATTTTACATTTAACAGAATAAAAAAATATGTAATAGAAAAGATGATAAATTTGGCCTTAAGTTGTTATGATCCTAAAAGGCTTGAAAATAGTCTAGTTTTGTAGAATTGTTTGGCTTCTTGTAATTGATTTTTGAGAAATTGATTTTATTTGGGCTAATTGTACTGCATTAATTCACCTAATCGACAAAGAACTCTTCTTATAAAAAAATTATAGGAGATGAACAAAGCTGATGAGGTGTTAAGATTGGATTGTTTGGTGGAAAAGACAAATATCTAATATAAGGATCAAATATCAATAATATTAATAAGTCCATATAACACATGTTTGGAGGCTTGCGTGTTGGTTGGCCCAAAATGTCATATGCTTGTGAGATTTTGAAATGTGGACGAGCAATGGACTAGGTGATGATGGTGGCAGTGACATCCCAAACCCAATTGTGATTGAAGAAAATGTAATAATTTGAAGCAGCGTATCTCCTGAGAAAATGACAATGAATTGGAGTAAAAATATTGACAACATATGCATAAAAGACTTTCTCATGTTGAATAATTTTGTTTGACTTGTACACTTCTTTTGATAGAAGCTTTGGGCTGGCATCTTATAAGTTCATTTCATCATTAAAAACATATTAGTTATCATAGGACTATCATGATGGCACAAGTGAATGATGGCGGAGTTGAGGAAGCTATTTTAGTTAATTTTGGCTTGGTGATTTAGTGATTTAGATAATAATTTTAGTGATGGTATTTGTTGTTGTTAGATGGGAGTAAGATTAAATTTTTTTGAAAACTTTAATGTGGGTTGGATTGTTGCCTAGTATAAGTCATAACATTATTTTTTTTTTTCCGGATGAATCCAATGATCCTTATAATGATCTGTTAGGAAACACTTGAAGATCTCAAGTGAAACCTAATGATCTTGACAAAAACAGCGAGAACGATCAACCAATCCAAAGGAAAAATTGGAAAACAGTAGATTTTATTGTAATAATCCAACTAACGGAAGAAAAATAGCAAGATACAATTGATCCACTATTCGAGAGGAGGATCTATCTCTCCCAAATCTCTAGACGCCGCTGGAGCCCAAAAAACCTAAGAAATCTCAAATTTCAACCAAATTCAAGATGCCCTAACCTTAGGAAAACAAACTATTTAATGCATACAATCCAAAAGGAAATCTCTAAACAGTCCCTACATTCAAATTTCCCTCCTAACTCCCTCAAAAAACCTTCCTAAATAGCTCTTTTGGTCCCGACGGTTCTATCGGCATGTACAGGAGGAGGATTTCCGCCTGTGTTGCCCGCACTGGACGGGCTGGATCGGTTTAATAATACTCTACTCCCAAAGACGTACCTTATCCGCAAGGTTGAAAGACGACACCCTCCTCCATTCCCTCGTCATCACAAACGGTAAGAACCCGAAGAGTTTGATTCTTACACCTGTGCCTCGGAGTATACCTCTCGTCACACCTGAAATAGAGCCCCTTCGCTCTCTTCACCTGTAATTCCGTTTTTGTGAGCTTCTTAAAGTTTCCCCCAGGTCTTCCTCTTACAGTCTTTTCCTTCGAAGTCTTCCGAAGAATACCCGGTGTTGGCTCGTTGGATGCCAATAAACTGGTGGTCATCCTGTACGAGCCTACTGAGCCGCTCCCTCCCGTTTCTCTCTCCAGATGCCTTTAATTTTTCACCAACCGAGCTAGCTCTATAGCCTCTCCCAAGTCATGAGGCCTCATCACTCTAATTGTCATTCGGATCTCTTGTTTCAGTCCCTTAAGTTCCCCTCTAGCACGGTCTCAGAAAGGCGGTCCAATTGGCTAGCAATGTACTCAAACCTCTCTTGGTACTCTATCACTGAATCATCTTGTGTCCAGGCGAAGAATTGCTCGTAGAAGTCTCGTCCTATGTCAGTTCGGAATCGTTCTAACAGGCAATCCTTGAACTCCCTCCAACTTCGTATGGGTCGTCGCATGTCCTTCCACTGGTACTAAGCCAAAGCCTTCCCTTTCAAATATAGGCCAACTGTTGTCAGTCTCTCCTCCTCCGTGAACCTATTGATAGTAAAGTATTTTTTCACCCTATAGATCCGCCCATGTGCATCCTCTCCCTCAAAAATAGGCATCTTCAGTTTCCTCGCTCTTAGATCTCCTCCGTCAACCTTGCTTCCTCCAAAATTTCTCATTCCCTGAGGGAGTGTTCCCCCCAATTGTGCCAATCATCTCTCCTCCGCTTGCACCCAAACCTTTCATCACAAGCCCACCTTCTCCCTTCAAATTCAGCACCTCTTCGACCATATTCAACCCCTCTTATTTCAAATTCGACACCTCTTCGATCATAATCAAGTCCTTTCAAATTCCGCCTTTCAAACTCAACATCCCTCCACTCATGCCCAACCCTCTCATGCCTCTCTACATACCCTTTACCCGACTCCTCCCTAGGAAGCCCTAGGGGAGGCATTTTTTCTGTTCTCTCCAAAATCTCCACCTCTTGATCTTCCCTTCGTCCGATCGGCTTAGGATTTTCTCCACTTCCTTGGCTGTCGGTGCCTTCCCTCACGTCCGATGGCAATATTTTGGTTTGGCCCTCGAGCACTTTCTTCAACATCTCCTCTAGGATGGAAATCGAATCGAACCTATCATGAATGACTGAAATATTTTTTTTTTAAAATCTAAAACTTGAGTTTGGAGATCAAAAATTTCAGATTTCATTTTACGATTTTCCCTTCCAATACTTTTACTTTTTTTCCAGCCATGGGAACCTGGATTTAGGCTCCAAATAACAAAGAGCAACAAGTTTGACGTGAATCTGGCCTCAAAACAGCAAAAAATAACAAGATCGGAAAGAAAAATACAGCATAAATCAACGAGGAAGACTTCTATTTCAGCCCAAGAAATTGCTCTGATACCAATTTGTTAGGAAACACTTGAAGATCTCAAGTGAAACCTAACGATCTTGACAAAAACAATGAGAATGATCAACCAATCCAAAGGAAAAACCGGAAAACAATAGATTTTATTGCAATAATCCAACTAACGGAAGAAAAATAGCAAGATACAATTGATCCTCTATTTGAGAGGAGGATCTATCTCTCCCAAATCTCTAGACGCTGCTAGAGCCCAAAAAACCAAAGAGATCTCAAATTTCCGCCAAATTCAAGATGCCATAACCCTAGAAAAACAAAATATTTAATGCATACAATCTAAAAGGAAATCTCTAAACAGTCCCTACATTCAAAATTTCCTCCTAACTCCCTCAAAAAACCTTCCTAAACAGCACTTTTGGTCCCGACGGTTCGATCAGCACGTACAGGAAGCGGAGGATTTCGGCCTCTATTGCCTTTAAGCCGGTCCTGTATGGACCGGCTGGACCGGCCTAACATGATCATAGAGTTCTGACATATGTTTAATTGAAAATTATTCTAGGCTTTGTGAGTCCAAGTGAACATATGGGCATGCATAGTGGATTGCATGGGACTAGAAGGATGGATGTGCAATGGGATGGTGAATGAAGTACAAGGAGGAGGTTGCAATTACGGTTGCGAGATGATTGTAAAAGATGGGAAGAGGGTTAGTGGTTTCGGTGTAAAGTTTATGGGATTTGGGGCGAGTAATGTTGAGGAAGAGATGTGAGAGTGATCCATGAGGATCACGTGCATGGGAGATGCTCTATGTGTTTGGAGGAGAGACATGGGACATATTGTTTGTATGAGTCTGCTGATGGATGCAATAGTTGCAGGACGGTTGTGGGGTTGTTGTGTGAGGCTTATGCTTGTGAGTGACATGTTGGCGGAACTTGTGGCTAGGCATGCGAGTGCATGCATGAAGAGTTGAATGGAAAAAGTGAATTAGTGGTTAAGGTTATTAGCTTTTGTGGTTTTGGCATGTGAAAACATGCTTTATTGCTTTTTTATTTTTTTATATATTTTTTTACTAAGTGGGGGTGATTATAGGATAAATGGGGGAGGTAGCTTCTGGAGATTGTTGGTTTGAACTAAATCAGGATGATCCAGAGTCGCAATTGTAGGGTTGGATTGCGAAATTAATCAATTTGGTAAGGGTTTGGACCGAATCATATTTTCCCTTATAGTATTTGGAGCAATCTATGTATAAAACTTGGTTTTAGAGAGAACTCGATTGTTCTCACATAATTGATTTTATTCATCAATGCTTAATAGTGAATTGATGTCATAAATCTATGTTTATAGAAATAGTAAAGTCAAATATTTTGAATTCAAATTTAATCTCATTTAAAATTAAATCTACTACTAGCAAAATATTTAAATTCAAATTTAATCTTATCTAAAAGGTTCAGAGCCTAGTTTGACTCATTGCAATTGACCTATGGCAAATTGGTCTTTACTGAGCTAATTGTACTTTGTCATAGCTAAGGGTCTATTCCGTTGCTTGTGAGAAAAGTAAAAAATGAGAAATAAGGTAGGCGGATCATCTCAATTTTTTGGTTTATACTAGCGGAAAGTGAGTAGTCACCAAGAGTGCTTGGCTGTTCAAGCCGGGTTCTTTTTATGCTTGGAAGTCACTTTTAAAATTGGTTAAATATGATACTCATACCTTTTACGAAATTACAATGTCACTCATAAGTGCATACGCATCACATTGAAATAATATAGTGATTGCATATTATAGTATATTAAAATTAGAAATGTTATATTGATATTTAATGCATTATTTATTAATTTTTGCTAATAAAATTATAATATATAATGTAGTAGACAATAATCTATTATTAATTCCATATATTTATGCAATATTTTAATTAATATTGCAATACATTTAAGATATATTATTGTATAGAACATAACAAAAATATATTATCATAGCATTCAAATATATAATATCAAAGTATTTTATATAAATTAATAGTTGTAGTGTATGAAATTTTATAAGTTAAATATTTTTATATGCTTATATTTATGTGGTATGCCCATGCAAATATGTGTGTGTGTATGCAATATTTTTTATGCATAACTATATGTATGCACATTATTTTTGTTATCCATTGTAGTAGTGTACTACATAGGTAAATTGCATAATTTATAAAACGTATCATACTAATTTTTCACTATGTAGATATGTGTGCACTTTTGCACGCCCACCTCTCTTTATATTTACAACTATACACACACACACATGGCATGCGTGTGCATTAGGGGTAGTTTAGTTAGGATTATTAGAAGTTTCCATGCTTCATCCACAACCAAACAATAGGAAATATCGCTTTCCAGTTGAATAGCCAAACATCATTTTAGAAGTGGCTTTCACTTTCAGAGTTGATAGGTGCTTATGAGAAATCAAATAAGTGCTAATAGAAACAAAAATTCTTATTGAAGAGCATTGCATCTCTCTTTCTCTCTACTCTACGCCAATACCAATGCGAGATACTTTTGGAATTGTCAGAGACCAAAAATGACCTACAGAAGGAGGTGGGTGGATATCTTCATGTTGTGGTTTTGCAGGATATCAAAGTTGTAGATGATGTTACAGTGGATAATTTGCGTGAACTTCCAAGAGGAACCCGCAATGGAGATTGTATCCTGAATTGATTAGTTGTGATTTTTTCTTTGCTTTCCCATGCAAAGGTTTTACTTGTTAATGCCAAAGAATAGTGCAATATATTTTTATTTATAGATCCTTCAGTTTGAATTATTGTCTTCTACGTTATTATTGTTTGTGGAAGCATCTAAAGAGGATTATTGGTAAGCCAGAATTATTTTTCTTGTCATTATTTGAATCCCATTGCATCCTCCATTACTCATGCAATAACAAAGAAAAAGATTGAGCTGTGTTTTTTCTCCATGCAGTCATCTGATGCAAGAGTTGGGATTTTTATGGTAATGTTGTTTTTTTTTTTTTTTTTTGATGTGAATGTTTTGTATTGTTGTATTGTGTTGTCTGGCTGAAATAAAATGGTTACTACTCTTTCCAAATAGACAAGCTTCTCAGGGACTGTTTTTTCCATGGTCTTGGAGCCTGAAGGGATTTCACACAAGCGTAGGCATTTTCATTATGTATTTCTACAGAAATGGAAATTTATGGATGATAGTTTTCGGAAAGGCAATGTGTAGCAGTGCATTCCAATTTAAGGTGTACCCAGTTTTGGCAAGTAGGTCGTCTAGCTATTTCCATGATATCCCCTCTTTAAATTGCCGTGGAAATGCATAATGAAAATTCCAGGCCCTGCACATGTTCCCCCACCATGGCTTGACCACTTTGGAGAACACGCATGCAGAGTAGCTTGTCACTATTATTATAGTAGCAGAAGACATTATTTCGTACAACAAAACATAAAACCACCAATCTAATTTTTGCTTTAATCCCATTCTTGTTATCCTGTTTACCTTGACGAGTTAGTTCTTGATGCTATTGTTGTGGGAATGGATATGCTGATAAAGAAATTTGGGCCTACAAACAAGGGAAAACATCGCCTTTGTCTTATAACTGATGCACAACACCCTGTCAAGGAGCCAGATGAAGGCTCTAAGGCAGATCAGGTTAATACGATTGGTCAATTGATGAAATCTCATGGAGTGCGATTGGATTGCATAGTTGTAAAGGTTAAGTTGGCTAGGTCAGTTCAACAGAAGGCAGCAGATGAGAATATTGATCTACTGAATCAATTTGCAAAGAATACGATCTCTAAAATCATTCATGTTGATGGGCCGACATCATTGCTTGGAGCTCTTAGGACTCGGAACATTTCCCCTGTTACTGTTTACAGAGGAGACCTTGAATTAAGTTCAAGCATGAAGATCAAGGTGAGATGTTGTATTTTGTCGCGAGTAAAGGAGCTTGATTATGAACCATTATTTTAGAAGAAACAATTTATGCGATTTCCTTGATTTTTTTTTTAAAATTTTGAATTTAATCATTTTTTCTAGCTCCTTTTAGACTATTATGAGAATTTATTTCTTACACATTCTCTATTTACTCGGTTTTTGTTTAGAAAAGACCACTATAGTTTTGTTTACATACTGAACAATGGTTCTTTACCCTTATTTCATGTGAAATTACTAACTACTTTCTTTTTTTTTTCTTTTCGTAACACATTTTCTATTTAGTCGGATTCACTTAGAAAAGACAACTGTAGTTTTATTTACATACGGAACGATGATTTTCTACCCTTATTTCAAGTGGAGTTACTAACGACATTCTTTTTTTCTCCTCTATTTTTTTATTTTCTTTTGTTTTTTTGTTAGGCTCGAATTTTTTGCCTTGGTACCGATTGTTTTTAATTGGCCTAAGTTCAAGCTGTTTTGCTTGTGGAGGCAACGTGTTAATCTTATGATGATTTAGTCATTGCTTAAATGTAGTGGCAAAGTGAGGAAGTAAGCTCTTCCTTCCCCATTTTTTTTGTCCTCTTTCTGCGAGAGTGCAGGTGTGCATTTGAGTGCCATGATCTTGATGCTTTGGCTGCACTTACTTTGGTTGTGCGCGTGTGCTATGCTCCTTTTTTATATTTAAGAGGTTGTCTTTGTTTTGCTTGTTTGGGAAAGTCAAGGTTGCTGGCATAGTTGACATCAATATGCAAATTTAGTGAGTGGATCAAAACTTTTGGATCACATAAAATTGCTAAAAATTTAAGTGATCAAATTTATAGTGATAAAGCAATTAAGTATATGATCACTTATATATATGTAAATCAAATCAATAGAAATCATGTTAAATAAATTCAAATTATTATGAAATAAGTTTTTGCAATCTCTAATGGTCTTCATGAATTCTCCTCTTAAGTTATCTCTAAGTGACCAAGCTAGTTTAGTGAACACTAGTAATGTTATCGTAGTTGCTAGTAAATGATTAACCTGCAAAAAAAATTTAACCAATCATTAGTTGATATCATATAAGATTTGTTGTCATTAAATCACTAAATAGCTGCACATGAATTTAATATTCAAAATTTTCTTTAATGGCTCCTACATCACATAGTAGTTTTCCTCTTGTTCTCTTGTTGAGATAACTTCCTTTATCATGGTTTCAATTGTCTTTTTCTGATGTGCTAGAACATGATTGATATTAAATTCATGAAATGAGTTGTCATCCAATCATTACTAAGCAAAATTGGGGCACCACGCTCTTGGCTGGATCCCAATAGATGAAAAGCAAAATTGGAGGCAACAACTCATGAGGACGTTAAGGCGATCCTCCGATCAGTTGCCTTAGCATGTCTGATTAAGGGTGGTTGGCCAAGCTCTTGTCGGCGCCGGCTTGATGAGCCTGTCAAGACAACCTTACATTCGACAATCTTTATCTCATTGAGTGGTCCATTATATGGGAAAATTTTAAGCAAAACATTTTCTTCTTACACTGTACCCTCCTAAAAAGGAAATTTCATCCTGGAAACTTATTACATGCATTGTCAAGTGATAAGGTTGCCAGCTTCTATCTCCTCCGTGGCTTCTTGCTTCATCTAGCTTGTTCCATTGGTTTTAATCCATAATGCAACTCATTTCAGGTTTCTTCTTTATTGAGGACAAACCCAAATATATTCTGATCATCCTCTATGCACCCATTTGACATAACTTTGCCATCCAAATCACATGAATTTTTTATTGGTCATGGGAGTTATGCTATGTGGCTAGAGGAGCAATGTTTTTATAGAAATGCGGTTTAAGTGGATTAGTATATCATAAATAGATATAAATCTACTCATATAGAGGCTAGTGCCTCTCAAGATAATTATCATTGAACTTCAGCTTTTTTATGATGAATGTAAACTATGTTGTTATATAAAAGGCAAACGAATTATTTGTTTCCTTACCTATTTTTCATTTCATCATGCTTTTGAGATTTTAGTTGTTTGCTCATGAAAAGATGGCGCTATGGCATGAACCCCGCTTCCCAGGCTTAAGGTTCTATTTTTCTTTGAGGTAGATTGAATTTTTAATTAACCATATTTCCCCCGATAATTATATCGAGGTTTATTTTGTTCTGGGTTTCTACCTCCTATGAGTGCATGCCCTCATAGTTAATTACCCTTCCTATCACGTAGAAGAGAACTCTCGATAATGAGTTAACTTTTAGGAGTGTAAGTGTTTAACCTTGGTTGTGGGGGATGGAGGTAGACCTGATCAATATCACATGCTTCCGTCATCCCGGGAATACCATAGGTTTCAGTCTATCAACACTAACAATCATTGGTCGTAGTGTCCAGGGAATTTGGTTAGCAGCCATTGATTGCCTCATCTTTGGGATCCCGAGTAAAGTGAAGTGGTTAAATGTGAGTTTTAGTGTTATGGTGGTTTGGTTTGGATTGGGACTTATGGCTCCGCTTGGGAGTTGCTTGTAATTCAGGTTTGGATCGGGGCTTACGACTCCAAGTAGGAGTTGCCTGTAGGTTTAAGTTTAGGTCGGGGCTTACGGCTCCGTTTAGGAGTTGCCCGTAATTTTAGGTTTATGTTGGGGTTTATGACTTCGTTTAGGAGTTCCTCGTACAATAGGTTTTACTGTTTCCCTTGGAAGTAACCTGTATGTTTGGGTAGGCCTTATGGCTTCTACATTTAGAAGTGGCCTATATGTTTGGGCAGGTCTTTCAACTTTTGTATTTAGAAGTGGCCTGGTGGTTTTTGTTTTTGGTTTGAGGATTTAATACTTCCCTTGGAAGTCCCCTAAATAGCAGGTCTTACAGTTTCCCTTGGAAGTAGGCTATATGCTAGCTTTTAGAGTTTTGCGCTTCATTCAATAGTTTTCCTAGTAGCTTGGTTAAAAGCGGGTTTTACTGCTTTGCTGGGAGGTAGCCCGATTGTTTGGATAGGCCTTATGCCTTCTATATTTAGAAGTGGCCTGGTGGTTTAGCTTAGGGTTGGTTTACTTCACTTGGAAGTTTCCCTAGCATGTTGATTAAGTGTGAGTCTTACTACTTCACTTAGAAGTAGCCCGGTTGTTTGGATTTGATTGAGTTAGCCAGCAGTTGTTTAGTTTGCATTTTCTAGGCAACAATTTGCTTAGTTTGCACCTCCTACCACATCGACACTTGTGCTTTTGTTTCAGTACCCTTGTTTTAGTTTCAGTACTAGTTTATGACTCTTGTCCACTTGCTTGTAGGCATTTGGAGCTAGCAGTTGCAGGAGCTTGCTTGGAGCTGAGTTTGGAGAGTTGGGTTGTTTGAGAGCTTTGTTCAAGGTTGTAGTTTGTTTGTTTAGAGTTTTGTTGTTTTAGTTATAGGAGTTTGAGTTTTAGTTGGTGCGAGTTATACTTGGGTTTGTTTAGTGCAAACGTTCATTTACGTTTTCTCTTTTAAATCAGTTGCATTAATTAATTTTAATTATGTTCTACATTTAGCTAAGTAATTAGCTTATGGATTAAATGAAATTTAAATTTCAAATATCTGAATCAATTAAAGTTTTAATTTCATTTTTTTTAATTAACTGATTTTAAATTAATCGATTAGTTAGTTAATTGATTGATTAATATATTTTATTAATGAAATTAAAAGTTCTCTTATTCAATTTAAGTGATTAATTAGTTTAATTACAGTTTGAAGTATATATATATTAGTTAATTAATTAAATTGACCAATTTTATATTGGTTATTTTAATCAGTTTTTCAATTTAATTGAAATTCTAAATTTATTTTTTGAATTGATTAATTAGTTATTAATTAATTAAAAATTTAAATTTAATTAATTTTTTCTTGAATTGATTAATTAATCAATTGAAATTTTGATTTGTTAATTTAAATTAATTGAAGCTCTCGAAGTATTTTTCAAGATTTTTAGGAAAATTCTGCAGTCTCCAGCGTCCTCTCTCCATGAGGGGGGCAGATTATTATGTGCGGAATAATCTGGACCGAAGATGAGTTCGATTTTTGTGAGTGTGCGCAGCAAAAGCACATTAAAAGCGCAATGGTGAACAGTAACTGCGCTTTTGCTGCGCACACTCACAAAAATCGGATGGTTCTCCGTTCTGGACTCCGTATGTAATAATCTCTCAATGAGGGGAGGTCGGGAGGGCACTTGCCCTTTCAAATCTTCCCAGCTGGATAGGATTTGACAGGCGAGGGCTTCGGGACAATGACGGGTTTCTGAATCGGCCTTGAAGGCTTCCAAGTAATTGTTTACATTTTTCTGAAAATTTTGGCAGCCTCCCAACGTTCCTCCCTACGAGGAGAGGTCGGGAGGGCACTTGCCTTTTCAAACCCGCCCAGCCGAATAGGATTCGACGGCCTAGGGCTTTGGGATGTTATTTGGTCTCGGAATCAGATTTTGATTCCTCCTATTGAGTGATTGCAACAATTTTATTATTATTATTATCATTATTATTAATTCCCTCATCTTCACTATCTTCCTTCACTTACTGTTTAAAACAAGAAAGCAGGATTTTGCGTGAGAATAAGCAGATTCGTTCATGTGAGGGGGAACTGGAAGTGCCAGGTGGAGCTGAACGAGAGGGTTCTTGTTCGTGTGTAGAGGAGTAGACCGGAGGTCGATACAGGAAGCACAATTGGTGGGATTGATTTGGTTGTGTGAAGGGGCTGTTCTCGTTTGGGAGATCGGTGGTAGGTGGATTCGCTCGTGCTAGGTGGAGTTGGGTTCGGGAGGTGTTGCAGGTGGGTGCCGGACTTGAAGGAGTGGTGGGTGTGTGAACAGAGTGGCCAGGCCATGTGGGAGGTTTGGATGGTGCTCAGGCCTGAGTCGCAGACAGACAAGAGTAGTGGAATCGGGCTTGAGAGCTAGACGAGTGGGAGGTGGAAGCCGAGTCGGACAAACGGGATCGAACGAACAGGCTGAAGTGGCCGTGCGGGTTGGTCGTTTGAGAGTGGAGCAGGCGGACATGCAACTGTGGCCTTGGGTTCGTTCGTGTGCATGATCAGAGATAGAAGGATTGGGAGCAGACAAATGAGGAGGCTAGGCTTCCAATTGCGAATTCAGGGTAAGTTTCTTTTTTCGTTTCTTCGTTCTTATTACACGACTGAGGCAACGGTTGCTTCAACTACGTGGGGACGAGACAACGTGCGCTATCATTTAGCTTTGCCGACGTGGATCTTTTTTTTTCCTTTCTTTTTTTTTTTTCATTTAATTTAATTTTCAACTTTAGTCTTCTTGGTTGCCTATTGTATTTCTAGAAAATGTTCAAAATAATCCTCTAATATTTATACGTGACCAGTTTAATTCCAGGGTATCATATTTCTCCAATTTAGTCACTTGACCATGCAAAACTGATATTTGATCTCTCATGTAGAAATTGATGAAAATTGAGATATAAAATTGATTTCAATTTAGTGCCAGAGGGGCCATTTGATTCAATTTTATATAAATGAGGGACTAAATTGGAGAAGTGTGATACTCTAAGATTATATTGACCACATACGAATAGTTGGGATATTATTTTGATCTTTTTCTTGTGTATTTACATAAAAAATTATCAAATTGTTTTGAAGTTTCATATACTCTCCTGAATTTTATTCTCATATGATTTTTTAATCTAGAATTGCTATCATCAAATTATTGGGAATTGCTTTTTTATTGAGTATATGTATACTGTGACATGTTTTAGTGAACGGCAACCGAGTGGATGTTTAAAGTGCCAATGTGGTGATGCCATAACTAAATGCATAGATATTGATGGTTTTTTTTTGAAGATTCTTATTCGACTTTGGAAATGCTTATAATATGAGGGCAACCCAAGCTTTTTTGAGTTTTATGCATGATTACATGTGAAAATTTTATTTTGCATAGATATTTAAAATAGTCTTTTAAATTTCATTATTTTGTAAGGTTATTTTAGTTAATGTTAATAAGTTTGTTAATGTGAAAAATGTTAAGGAAAAAAGACCTTAAAAAAATGAGGGATTACAAGTTCTAGGTAATTGAAAGATGAAGATTATTATAGAAATCTATACTACTATTATAAGTGTGGCTTGAGTTTTCACCCCTATCGAATCCTGATCTTTCATTTTATTCATTTAAAAATTATCTTGGCTCTTCATTTCATTTTAATAATTTTAAATATATATATGTATTTTTTATATAATAAATACTTTACACATATTTCATTAAATACCCTTTGTATTTCGCTCTTTGTATCTCTTAAATAAATGAAATAATAATTTAAAATCTCTAATTTTTCTTAGTATTCCTTCATATTAATTAAATATCCAACCATTCATTTTATTTATATATTTAATTTATTTTTTAACTTCATTTATCTATACTACTATATAAGTGTGGCTTGGGATTCTTTCCATAGCAAATCCTGATAGTTTATTTCTAAACTTAACATAAATCTACATCGTTCATTTATCACTGTTCCTATTCATTATCTTTCGGTTCCTCCAAAACTTTTTTTTCAAATCATTTATAAACTTATTAATACCATTAAACCTACGGTTTCTCCAAAACATTTTCATTTATATATACTACTATTATAAAACCCCTTGAGTTTCCTTCCATATTAAATTCTGACTTCTCATTTTATTTTTTCAAATATTATCATGGCCCTTCATTTTATTTATCAAATAATATTAAGAATAATTAATAATTTTAAATATATATATTAATTACTTAATGGTAAACTTTGTAAACTTAAATTTTGATCTTAATTAAATCAGCATTGATCTTAATTATATATATATATATATATATATATATATATATATATATATATATATATATATATATATATATATATTTCTTAACGCTTAAATATATAATAATTACCTAACAGTTAAAATTCTTCGTATTCCATCACATCCCTTCGTAACTTAAATTCTATTCTTAATTTAATCACCATAAATATTTATCTGATTTAAATATATATAAATTACTTAACGATTAATTATATATTAATTACTTAACAATTAAATACTCTTCTTTTTCCATCGCATCCCTTCGTAAAATCACTTCTTTTCCTCTTTTTTTTTATTTACTAAAAAGCTGCTTTCAGAAGCAGTAAGAAAGCCGTCCCAAACGAAGCCTATATTTTTGTCTTGAAGATAAAGAATGAGACTTTCATACACTTTAATCCATGCTTAGTTATTTCAATATTACATTTTAATGTGTACAAAAATAGATTATAAAAATTTAATCCATGCTTTAGTCTTCCAACGCTCCCTTTTTTCAACATTTATTATTAATGGTCAAACAATCAAATGGGTCATCCTTTTAGATCAAAATTGGAATTAGTTTTAGTTAATCCCTTATGGGTTTGAACTTTTTTCATATTAATTTTAAAACTTCCCCTCTTATTTTATCTTTTGAGTGTCAGATTGTTTATCAATCTCATTTATTGGCCTACTTATTTCCTGAATTCTTCTTTTGGAATAGGCTTGTTTTTTATAGATTTATTTATATGATTGTTTTCTTTCAAAGTCATTCTGTTTAAACTATTACAATACAATAATAATTATTATAACTTGCATTATATATTACATATGGAGACAAAGATATGGAATGAGATTTTAGTTTAAATATGAATTTTATATGTGATGTATTAGATTATATATATATATAGATAGATAGATATAATTTCATGTATATATATATATATAATTTCTCTATTTGCATTTTTTATCTCTCCTACTTATATCAAATGCTTCCCTAATTTAGGGAGCTAGCGTAATGGCTTTAGAAAACCTATTTGTCATAATTGGTTAATATAAAATGACAAACGACGTTCAATAAACCCATTATGAATGTCAGCATTAAGGAATATCTGAGCAAAAATATTATCATGTATCTCTCCTTTACACTACTTCAGCTTCATGCAACAATTTTAGTAAAAAAATTTCTTATTTATTGCAAATATTCTATTATTTTTTCTTTTGCATTTTACATAACTCTAAATCATATGCTCTGACAATCAAGTATTTTTTTAATGATTTTATTCAAATTTAACTAGATTTTGTCACATTCTTGCAAGCTCCACATTAATATCAACATTAAGATCCAAGTCCTTGATGTATAATAGAGAGAAAAATCTGATTTTTAGATTGTGCATTGTTAATCTTTTCATATGCAACTTACATGCTTAAATAGCCATTTAAATTTCTATATATCAAATAAATACTTTGTACTCCCACAACTTAATCGAGTTCTACCTTGATTATTGTTTTTAAGAAAATAGCTATCATTTGAGTTGCAAACTCATTTAGTAAAATAAAATTTGAAGCATAATGACTTGATAGATAGGTCTATCATCTTAACAAATGCTCCAAAATTATTTCTTAATTTGCATAGATTTAATAAAATGCACATTCATATATTCATTTTTCTGTCACAAATAGACAATCATTACAACCAATAACACCATCATCCTCAAAGATGAAATAATTTTGTTGTTTGTTTCAAAATTCAAAATAGCTTACGAATATATTATGTGCACTCTGTCTTGAATAATTCTTAAATCATTTTGTGATTATGAATTCATATAATTTAAAGGAGATTTTGTATATTTTATCACAATCATAGTTCCGTACAATCATATTTTTATTATATTTTCGTTTATTTTTAAATTCTAGCAACGTGCACTATACACCTAGTGCACGTGCATTTAAACTAGTGTTAAGAAAAAAATCTTAATGGCTTTGATACCATCATTATAATTGGAGAAAATTGGTTGATTGGTTCATTACTTCATTTCATCATTTTCTACTGAATTGGATAAAGTATCGAGAAACCTCTGGTAGAAAGTGTGCAACAATCAGGGAATCAAAAATAAATATTGATTTAACTACAATTAGGATCACTGTAAGCGGAGCAAGGAAGGTGGAGTATTGCTGTGCTTGATGGAACATTGATGAAAACACAGATAAAATTGATGGAGGTTGATTTTTTCATAATTAATTAGTAACCATTTTTTAGCAGCTTGTTTGTTAGTAGTTCATTACCAATTCTTTAGTGGATAGCAATTTATTAATAATTTGTTATTTCTTTTATATATAAACTTTATAATTCTGAATCATATAACACTATTTATGGCGTTAATAAAACTCTTATTTTTCATGTGAACTCTATTCTTCTTCGTCCTCTCATTTGTGATTTGATCTTTGATGAGGTGTGAAACTTGAAACTCTTTTAGGAGGCAATCTCCTGTTCAAGCATGAGGATTGCATTCTATCTTTCTTATATTTTCAACGTCATGCTGCTTCAACATGGATGATGGGACCACAAGTACAATGGCATTTTACTTGATAAAATTCTGCTTTGGAATGCATTTTTATACCATTATTTATAGTGCAAATATTTTTAACTTTAAATTTATATTTTTTATCCATTAAATCTAACTTTGATGCACCATTGTCATATATTCTTGTGCACTAGAATACGTTTAGTGACATGTCGGTGGAATCAGGTTTTCCTGGTTATATTTTGATTAATAAGGCCTTTTGAGTATTCCATTAATAGGTTTGGGTTTACAAGAAAACGGCCGAGGAGAAATTTCCTACATTGAAAAAATATTCTGACAAAGCACCACGAAATGATAAATTTGCCACTCATGAACTCAAGATTGATTATGAATACAAAAACACAGAAGATTTTGGTAAGGTTGTTCCCCCGGAACAAAGAATAAAAGGCTATCGATATGGACCTCAAGTTGTTCCTATATCTTCGGCAGAATGGGAGGCAGTAAAGTTCAGACCTGAGAAAAGTGTGAAGCTTCTGGGATTTACTGATTCTTCTAACATAATGCGGTAAGATAAATGCTTTCTGCTGTTAAGTGCGTAGAATGCTAAGAGATTAACTTGTCTCTATTACTTTATAGCAAGGTCATTAATTCTTTTTCTTTTTAAATTATATTGTAAGCTGCTCTCCTAATAGTATTTTGTTTTACTTGCAATAAGGTTTGGTTATCATTGTTCTCTTTTTGCTTGATGAAGGCACTATTACATGAAGGATGTATATGTATTTATTCCTGAGCCGGGTGATACAAAAGCAATCCTAGCAGTTTCTGCCCTGGTAAGAGCCATGAAGGAAATGAATAAAGCTGCAATTTTGCGATGTGTATGGAGACAGGGACAAGGGAATGTTATAATTGGAGTGTTGACACCTAATATCTCTTCTGCTGATAATATTGTGAGGTTTCACCCATTTTGTCCTACTATATTTGGTTCCTTTTTCTCACGGTTCGGGTTATAGTTTCATCTACTTATGTCATGCATATTGAAGGACATAATTGCTTGTTTTTGGCAGCCAGATTCATTTTACTTGAATGTACTTCCTTTTGCTGAGGACGTGAGAGAGTTCCAGTTTCCATCATTTAATAATCTACCTGCATCACGGCAGCCAAATGAACTACAGCAGGAGGCATCAGATAACCTGGTCAAAATGCTAGACCTGGCCCCAGCTGGCCAAGAGGAGTTGCTGAAACCTGAATTAACACCAAATCCAGTCCTACAGGTTTGGGATAGTTGTTCTTAGATTATCTCTCTTTCATTTATATTAACAAGGCCCGCCAATGATTCTCTATTTTTTTGATTGCGTGTCTCAAATTAATTGGAACATTTCGGCCTGGTTGTCATGGATATGGTTCATATAAATTCGCTATTCCAAGCTTTTATGAGAAAGCTTATGGGCTGACATTAGGAATTGTTTAAAACTATAGTGTTGCGATAACCATGTACAACAACAACAACAACATCAAGCCTTTGTCCCACTACGTGGGGTCGGCAACATGAATCATTTTTCTCCATTGTGTTCGGTTCAAAGTCAAATTCTCGTTTAAATCTAATAAAGAAAGATCATTTCTAATATTTTCTAACCAAGTCTTTTTAGGTCTACCTCTACCTTTCTTAACATAAGTCAAATCTAATACCTCTACTTTCCTAACTGTCATCGGAAGGTCGCCGTTTTATGTGACCAAACCATCTAAGGCGACTCTCTCTAATCTTATCCTCCACTGGAGCTACTCCAACCTTTTCACGTATATGCTCATTTCGTATCTTGTCTCTAAGAGTAAATCCACTCATCCACCTGAGCATCCTCATCTCCGCAACACATAACTTAGTATTGTGCTTCTCTTTTAATGGCCAACATTCTGCACCATAAAGCATTGCAGGTCTCACCACCATCTTATAGAATTTTCCCTTTTCTATCACACAACAAGCCCGATGCATTCCTCCACTTCAACCATCCAACTTGAATTCTACTGATAACATCACCATCTATTTCACCATCACTCTGAACAATAGATCCAAGATATCTAAAACGTGTACTCTTATTAATGACTCGATCGCCCAAAGTCACAAGCCCCTCACTAGGTCTATTACTGCTAAAATTACACTCCATATATTCAGTTTTAGATCTACTCAAGCGAAAACCTTTAGACTCTAAAGTTGATCTCCAAACTTCAAGTTTACCTTCAACTCCCTCTCTAGTCTTGTCAACAAGAAGAATATCATCAGCAAAAAGCATACACCAAGGTACATCCTCTTGTAAATGTCTAGTGAGAACATCCATGACTAACGCGAAAAGATATGGGCTTAAAGCTGATCCTTGATGTAATCCAACCGAAATAGGGAAATACTTGGTCAAACCACCTTGTGTTTGAACACAAGTAATAGCTCCTTCATACATATCTTTAATGATTTGAATATAAGCATTATTAACTCCTTTCTTTTCAAGAACTCTCCATAGCACTTCTCTTGGAACTTTATTATATGCTTTCTCTAAATCAATAAATATCATATGTAGATCCTCCTTATTCTCCCTATATTTCTCCATCAAACCTCTCAATAAATGTATGGCTTCCATAGTAGACCTACCAGGCATGAATCCAAATTGATTTTGAGAAACATTAGTATCACGCCGCAGCCTACGCTCCATAACTCGCTCCCATAGTTTTAAAGTGTGAAACATTAACTTAATTCCTCTATAATTCGCACAATCTTGTGCATCACCTTTATTGTTATAAATAGGAATCAATACACTCATTCTCCACGCATCTGGCATCTTTTTAGTCTTCAAAATATTATTAAAAAGCTTAGTTAGCCAAGAAATTCCTTCATCTCCTAAGCATTTCCACATCTCTATCGGGATATCATCAGGTCCAATAGCTTTTCCACACTTCATTTTCTTTAAAGCCTCTCTAACTTCGGTTTTACTAATACGCCTATAAAAATAGAAATCTTTATTATCATTTAGGGTGCTAAGGTCACTAAAGTCAATTGTATTCTTACAATCTTCATTAAAAAGTTTATCAAAATATCTCATCCACCTTTGTTGAATATCATCTTCTAAGAAAAGTACTTTTTGATCTTCATCCTTAATACACTTCACTTGAGTTAAATCCTTACTACTCATATCTCTTTGTTTGGCTAGCTTATACATATATCTTTCTCCCTCCTTAGTATCTAATCTATTATATAAATCATTAAAAGCTAAGATCTTTGCATCACATATTGCTTTCTTAGAATCCTTACATGCCTCTTTATATCTTTTTCAATTATCAGAATTTTTACATCTAAACCAATTTTTATAACAAATCTTCTTATTTTTTATCTTTTCTTGCACAATTGGATTCCACCACCAGCTATTTTTACTATTAAGGGTTTTTCCCTTTGATACTCCAAACACATCTTTTGCAATATTTTTAATATCACTAGCCACTTTTTCCCACATAACATTAGCATCCTCATGCACAAATAAAATCTTAGAATCTAAAACCTTACTCTCAAAAATATTTTTATTACTATTCTTTAAATGCCCCCATCTAATCCTAGAAAATCGCATTACTTTATTTTTTATTTTCTGTCCCTTCATCTTAAAGTCTAAAACTAATAAGCGATGTTGGGTATATAAACTTTCACTCGGAATAACTTTACAATCTTTGCAATCTAAACGTTCTACTTTTCTTATAAGAAAATAATCAATCTGAGTTTTACTATAACCATTCTTATAAGTGATGAGATGCTCATCTCTTTTCTTAAATAAGGTATTAGCAATTAAAAAATCATAAGCTAAAGAAAAATCTAATATGATCTTACCACCTTCATTAGTCATTCCAAACCCATATCCACCATGAATGCTTTTAAAATCATTTACCTTTCTACCAACATGTCCATTTAAATCTCCTCCAATAAAATTTTTTTCTTCGAGAGGTATTTTTTGAATTAATTCTTCTAAGTCATCCCAAAATTTTAATTTTAAACACATATCTAAACCTACTTGAGGAGCATAAGCACTTGTAATTTTATTGACATGGTTAAGTATTGGTTTAGAGCAAACTAACACTGCATGGGCACTTTATGAGTGGCAATGATAGATCCAAAAGTCCTCGCATATAGGAATAATGCTATTCACAATGATTATGATAACTTGATGACACCTCTTTGCATTTTTCTTATCCTTGTAGCGGTTTAAATGCATGTAGTGGCCAAATTCTTTTAATTTTGCCATTTAACTTTTCTAAAAATGGCGCCACAACATAAATTAGAGTATTATTTGATTTGCTTTTGTTCCCAAGAAGTGAAAGAAAAACTGCAGATTCGGAAGTTTGAGAAATGGTGAATGCTTATCGTACACATGTGTGGACTGCATGGGGTTCAACTTTCGGGCATGTCAGCTTACCAATGAAATGTAACAAAAATAGATCTTTATTTATTTGTTTTTTCTTTGAATTAATTGCAAGAGGGTGTACCTTGGTGTATGTTTTTTGCTTATGATATTCTTCTTGTTGATAAAACTAGAGTTGAAGGTAAACTTGAATTATGGAGGTTAACTTTAGAGTCTAAAGGTTTTCGTTTGAGTAGGTATAAAACTGAATATATGGAGTGTAATTTTAATAGTTATAGATTTAGTGGGGGGATTGTGACTTTGGTCGATCAAGTCATTAATAAGATTGCACATTTTAGATATCTCGGGCTTATTATTCAGAGTGATGGTGAAATAGATGGGGATATTATTAATAGAATTCAAGTTGGATGGTTGAAGTGGAGAAATGCATCGGACTTGTTGTGTGAAAGAAAAGTACCCCTCAAAAAGGGAAAATTTTATAAGATGGTGGTGAGACTTGCAATGCTTAATAGTGCAAAATATTGGTCATTAAAAGAGAAGCATAAATTTAAGTTAAGTGTTGCAGAGATGAAGATGCTCAGATAGATGAGGATGCTCAAGTGGATGAGTGGCTTTACTCTTAGAGCTAGAATACGAAATGAGCATATACGTGAAAATGTTGGAGTAGCTCCAGTGACATATAAGATTTGAGAGAGTCGTCTTAGATGGCTTGGTCACATAAAACGTCGGCCTTCTGATAACCTAGCTAGGAGAGTAAATGTATTAGATTTGACTTATGTTAAGAAAGTTAGAGTTAGACCTAAAAAGACTTGGTTAGAAAATATTAGAAATTACATTTTTTTATTAGATTTAAATGAGAACTTGACTCTTAATAGCACACAATGGAGAAAAAAAGATTCATGTAGCCGACCCCACTTAGTGGGATAAAGGTCTGATATTTTTCTGTGAATTGATGCCGAGGTTACTGTTGCATTAAAAAATAAAATCAAGTCTAAGCAATATGTTGTTTTAATTTTTCACACTTTGTTAAAATGGACTGCAATTGAATAAAACTGAATAAAGTGAGCCCAAACAATAGGGGAATTCTTCTTTGCAGGAAAATTGCCAGCTTCACTGATCTTTCTGAATACCGTTAACAAAGTGTTTTGAGCTACGCATGAGATTGTATCTTGGAAACAGTTTTAGAGCTTTTGAAATTTACTGAATGCAATTCTAGCTTGTATTTAATTATACGTATACCCACTTAACTTTTTTTCCACAAAAGAGATGTAGCCAAATATACAAATTATATTTTGTTTCTTCGACATTACTCAGATGTTGCTGTGACTGTATGTAATAGGTGACTAGAGTAATTTTTTTATATTCATTAAGATTTAAGGCCTTTTTTTTCAGCGTTTCTATCAGTCCCTTTATTTAAGATCGAAGCATCCAGATGCTCAGCTCCCCCAACTCGATGCAAGCCTTTTGAGGATAACTGGACCTGATTCCGATATTCTTTCTGAGCTGAGGTCTGAAGTTGATAATTTCAGAAAGCAAATTGAGCTGAGGGATAATCCAAAGGTTGAATTTTTGAGCATCTAGATTATTGAAGCCCAAGGAATTAATTTGAATACGGTATATAAGGTTTGAAGGAACATTTTTTTTTGCAGAAAAGGAGGTCTACTAAACGTGCATTATTAGAAAAACCATCGGGCTCAAATGAGGAAGCTGCCGCTGTTGTTCAAGCAATTGACTATCATAATGCGGGTTCTTCTGCAGTTAAGGCCGAAAAAATTGGGTGTTCCAATCCCCTTAAAGATTTTGAAGAAATGATGGCACGCAGAGACGGATCAAAGTGGGTTGAAAAAGCAATCAAAGAAATGCAAGACCATATTTATGGCCTTCTAGAAAATTCTTATAAAGGAGACAACTATCTAAATGCAATCGAATGTTTGACAGCTCTTCGCAACAGTTGCATTCAGGAGCAGGTAACCAATTTTGATCTATTATGAACATTATGGATTCGAATGATTGGAGTTCTATTTATTTGCTACTATGGTCTAAATAGTTAGAATGTAAGTCTGGTCAGTTGAAGTTAATATGAAATAATAAGATCTTCTGCATAATTAGAACATTCTGAGACTTAATATGCTGAAGTTCAAAAAGAACAGCTATTCAAATGCAACTTATCTTCACTTCCATTTTGGGAATCTTTTCTTCTTAGCTTGAAGATGACTGTCTTCAATATGACAGCATATTGCTTTGTGTTGTTTTCAAGGAAATACTTTTTTTAATTGTTTTAAATGCGCGTGTTCTCTCCATGGTAGTCATTTATGAGGGGCCCTTGAATCCACTTTACTACATGCTTGCAATGCTCGTGCTTCTAGCAAGTAATATCTGTCATTCTTTGTGCAGGAACCAAAAAAATTCAATGATTTCCTGCATTATCTATCTGAAAATCAGAAGATGCTGGATCTCCGTGATTTCTTTGAGCTTCTTTCATCCAAAAATATCACTTTAATCACTAAAACTGAAGCTGCAGACAGGTATGTTATGAGCCCATTTGGTAGATAATCACCATTTATTACGGCAGTTTTATTGCTCAAGTAGTTGGGGATTTCACTCTCTTCTTTTGACTTTTGCTCAATATTTCACAAAAAAAAAATCATCATTTGTTTGTGTGAAAACAAAACCTTTGCATTTACTGGTTTGTTTTAGTCTAATATCTATGCCTAATTTCCAGTTTTACTGATATCTAGCAAACTTCTCATTTTCTTAGAACATTTTTTTCATCTACAATCAACCAAATAGGCGACAAGCTGAATCTCATCTTCATATTTTTGTTGTCTAATTAGGGCTTTTGATTGTTTTGCCTCATTCTTAAACAGTGACGTGAAGATGGAAGATGCCAAACTTTTGCCCATAAAAAATGAAATAATTTCTCAAGAGTAAGGAAATCTTGTACGCTGGGTGCTCCTCGCTAACTGTTGATGCTATATTTTTGACAGAAACTGTACATTGTGGGGATTCTTGTAATTAGGCGGCTTTCCAGGTGATAAATTTTGAATTGTAATATGTAAATTTAAAAGTAATCACTCAGCTTTGTTTTGTTTGAATGAAATTAGAAAGTGCTTCTATGGTTTGCATGCATGCATATGGAAAAACAAAGTATATCTTCTGTATTTAAGTTGATTTCCTTGTTGGTTTTTCTCCGGCAGATGTCTTCTTCCTACTAAAGTTTAAAATTCTTAGAAATTCAACTTTCTGCTTGGCAGATGCAGCCCATTTGAGTGCACTGTTAGGGATTGAATCAGATCGAAATCATTTTCAATCCAAAAATGTAAGTCTATAAGAGAGTACAAAATCATTTGATATTTTACCGAGCGCACTTGAATCGAAGTTGTACTAGAGCCAAGCCAAATTGGGTCGGGTTGTGTCATTTGGATGTTTGGGGTGAAAATTGTTGCCCTTACTCGTCGGTCAGATTAGTCAGGTCAAGCCGGTCCTTAGGCCGCACTCAAATCCAATCACAATGAGCGATGTCCTATTATATTAGTGAAATAAAATAGGAACATTTAAGCAACTTGATTAGTGTATTAGAAAAGATAATGTTTTTGAATTACTTAGCAAATTCATCACAATATAGATATGAAGAAACACATTATCAAAGAAATGCCTCTCAAAATGAAGAGTGGCAATAACAATATTTGAGATTACCAAAGAGATCTTTATATTATTAATCATGATATGTTCAAAATATAGATCTTGCTTAGTTCCAATCATTCAGTAGTGGTTGTTTGACTCTCACACTAATGATCTATGTGCAATAAGATTTGGATGGAATATCATTTAAGTTTTAGCACATTAATATTTGTATTAATGAAGAATATACTCATAAATATCAATCTTAAGACTCATGATATGAATAAGATGAGAAAATTATTTGAGCAATATCTTTCTTATCCTTTTAGCAAAATAATATTCATTAATATAATAATAGTTGTTAAATGTGAGATTATAAATTATTATCTAGAGGCAATGGAAGAGTCCCTTAATATGATAATAAAATAATCTCTCTCAAGCCAAATTTCTTATGAGTAAATAGGATCTTGATGCCTAATATGCTCTTTGATCTAAATTTTCATTACATTAAGCATATGATATTGCAGTCTAATTTAGATTTGATGTAAAAAATTAACTTTTAATAAAGTTCTACCTATTTTTTATTGTGGTCGGCCGTAAGGTTCAAATATGTGAGTGGTACACTTGCATTTCTTTATTAATTTAAGACCTAATGAAACTAATAAAAATGATTATTTCTCACCAACCATATGTGTATCATAATTTATTTGATACAATCATACAACTTAGATTTCTTTTGTTCCTACCTTGCCAACTCTCCAAAGCTTAATAATGGAGGAAATATATATATATATATATATATATATATATATATATATATATATATATATATATATATATATATATATATATATATATATATATATATATATATAAATTAAAATAAGACAAAAAAAATAAAAATCTTTTATTCCAAAATGCTATCATCAACGAGATACAAATATCATAATAGTAAAAAAAATATAATTTTTCATGTTTGTTTATTCATCAATAATTTATATGGAGTTCATAAAATACATTTTTTGCCTCAATAATAAAATCAATAATGATAAAAAAGATAAAAATATTGTGAAATAAAATGATTTACGTGCATACCACTCAATTATTATATATTTACATATTTAATTTCTCAATTAATTTTTTACTTATATAATATTTAAACTTAAAATCACATAAAAAATATCATAATATTTATTTTTTAAAAATCAAATATAATCTCTTACGCATACATTTTAATGTGTTCCATATATTAAAGAATTATATAAATAATATTGAAATTTAAATATTAATAATATAAATATATAAAAAATATGTAATGTGTATATAAATCCATCAATAAAAATAAATAAATAAATTGATAAAAAAATCCTAAAATTTATCAATTAATTGTGGTCGTATAACTGCTTCACCAAAATACAAGATATGGTCAAAGCATTCCAAGCTACCAACTCCAGAAAAAGTCAAAAGTAGATCTTTGAGCAGAGCAGAGACTGTATATTTTTGAGTTCCTTGCTCTCTTACCAATGCCTTGATATATTTTTATAAACCCGAAGGCCTAATGATGGGATTTTAACAAAGCCACAGCCAATTAAATAACTCCCAAGAAGATATGTACTTATAGCCAACTAAATTTTAGGTTAAATTGCTAAGAGAATTTATTTTCTTATCAAACTAATAGGGTTTTATTTAAATTCTGCCTAAGATATGTAAATGTAGATTTAGGTTTTGTTTGTGATTGTTTTTTTGTTGCTTCTTAAAGCTTTTTTTAGTTAAAAAATTTTAATTTTTGTATTAAAAAATTGCTTTAAGAAGTAGGAAGAAACCCGTCCCAAACGAAGCCTTAAAGATGATCAATTTGGGACCGCTACAGTTTTTCGTAAAGATTGTTATAAAGTTATGGTGAGGAAAACAATATTTTTGAAAGTCAGGCTTTATTTGGGCAGACTTTCTTACTGCTTCTTAAATAGCTTTTTAATATAATTTTTTAAATTTTTATACTATAAAGCTGCTTTAAGAAGTACTAAGAAAGTCATCCCAAACGAAGCTTTAACGTAAAACCAACTGTCTATAATAAATTTTTTTTGAAAGTAATAAAAATCAATAACCAACTAGAAGTTGTGGTTGTGTACTTGTGTTCTAATAAGCAAACAATAATAAAGTTGTCCCAAACGGACCGTTAATCTTATATCAGATAATTAAAGAATTTATTAGTGTAGAAATATCAAATTATTTGATCTTGCTCATAAACTCCAACTTTTTATTTGAAAATGAGTTTAATTATTTAGTTTATTAGGCCGACCTTCTATTCCTTTTTGATTTACTCTCGAATATCTTAGATTAGGGTTAATGGTCTGGGCAGTTTGTGGCATTTATGATGTTGAAATTTTTTTAGTTACTCCCTAACAATATTTATATAGACAGGCATAAGCTTACAAATTTATCATTGATCCACTCAAATATTTTTAAGTAGCATAAATTTTTACATTAATACACATATAATTAAATACACGAGTATTTGTATTATACACACAAAAATGTAATAATTAAATATTAATTGATAAAGAAAAAAATATATGATCAAATTTTTTATAATAAGTATGAACTTCAAAAATTTTGAATCTATTAAATGTAGTATAAGTTATTTATATATCAAATTTATTTTAAAATAAATTAAAAAAAATTAGGGCTCGTTAGGATTATTTTTTTTTTTAGAATTTTCTGACATAAATTTTTTATTGATAAATAAACATATAAGTTTATATATATATATATATATATATATATATATATATATATATATATATATATATTATGTGTTTCAAATATCAGGGCTGTTCATTAATTAATGAACAATATTGATCCTGATTTGGGAGCTCAAAGTTAAAAGGTTTATGTACTTTCACATATATTTTATTTGATACTATAATTAATTTACTTATGATCCAATGCTGATCAAAATCTTCCTTAATTGACGAGTCCTTTGTGTGATATAGTGCAATCAATAATATTCATTATTTTTATAAAAAAATTATTCTAATTGAATGAAATTTTATTGTCTACTTTATAAAAAAAAAAACTAACTTTGACTAAGACAATTCACTTAAAAAAAAGGTTCATTATCATTATTTTCTGATGATTATCCGACTATATAATTTTATTTAGGTTTCGGTTAAGAAACTTTCTTATGTTTTGCTTTTTAGGTTTTGTTTGGGACAGTTTTTTTATTACTTTTTAAAATAACTTTTTAGTACAAAAAATTTTTGAATTGAAAATTTTTGTACTAAAAAACTGTTTTAAAAAGCAGCAAAAAACCTGTCCTAAACGAAGCCTTAGACTACAACCACAATTTTTATTTGATTAATATTTTATTATTACTTTCAAGAAACTTGTCTTTAAGAAAAAATACTTTCTCCACGATAACTTTACAATAATCTTTATAAAAAGTTACCGTCATCCCAAACAGACTTTTAATTTTAGAATTTATGCTGTCACAACTCCATTAATAATCAAAGCATGACAACATTATCAACCACATTAAAAGAATTTTTTTCTTTACATTAAAAGAAAATTATAATAACAAATGTTTAAGAAGATTATAGTTTTTTATAAAAGTGATTATAAAGTTGTGGAGAAATCAATTTTTTTGAAAGTCATTGTAAAAAGTAATTTTCTAGCACAAATCTTCTTAAAAGCAGTGAAAAAATAATGGTCAAACATAAGCTCTTATTGTAATCTGAAAAATAAAATAGTAAGAAAATTATTCCAAATGAAACCTTATATTTCGTTTGGGATAACTTTCTTACCGCTTTACATTTCAGATAGTAACAATAACTTCTATTCAGACACTATTTTTAATTTTTTTTAAAATTTTAAAAAATATTTTCTCTATAAAAGCTTTAAAACTATCCCAAAATAAGCCTTAATCAACTTCACATCAAAGAAATGGAGCTAATTCACATTGTTTGTCTTCTTCCTCGGTCTTTGCCTGTAATGAAAGCCGTGATAAAATAAAGCTGATATAAGAATCACTTTCAAGGCGATTGTTACATATAAAAAGCCAATACTTTTGCTGTCATTATAGTACATCTTTTCTCGGTGGGATGACGCATTTTCATGATTTATTTTGTGCTAATAGCGACATGATTACTATTTGCTATTGAATCCTTTGCCCTTTATTTTAAACGATAGAATCTTTTAGCTTTAGTTCATTAGGGTTAATGCAGAAGACACCTACAAGATTATAAAGAATTAGAGAAATTTTCAAGGTTTGTATCTTAATTTGATACTAATTTTAAATCTTAAGATGGGTTGCTAAATATTAATGATCATTATGATCAATTTAGTAGCTCTTAGTGAAGATTCGATCATCTAATTCTTATCATTCATTAAAATCTTAATCTTGATTGATTAAATTGATTCTAGTCATTATTAATGATGATTTTGTAGTGGACTTTCATTCGAGGAGCAAATATAACAACACAAATATATTAGATGAATCATAAAAATGGTGTGGCTCAATCATAATTTAGCTATCAATTTGATTATTGTTCGAAGCTTCTTCTTTTACGGTGGCACATACCTATTTTTCTAAACTACTTCAATACAAAATAAATTTGAGATGAAGATGATCGATTTTCATCACATTATATTTATATTAACGATATGTTTGAGATTGTTGTAAACGTGGTTGTAAAGCTATTGTAGAGAAATTAGCTTTTTAAAAAGCTAATATGGATATTATAAATATATTCGTTTTAAAAAAAAATCAAACAACTGCTTAAAGCTATCACACACTAATAACTCTGCTTATAAAAAGCAATTTTATCAATTAAAATTCTGACAAATAATAATCAAAAGAAATTGTAATTATGATCTGAAACATAAAGCGACGGAAAAGCAATACCAAACGGACCTTGAAACTACCACCAACCAACAATAATTTATGAATCAAATACTATCTTGCAAACAATAAGTCAAAAAAACTTCAAATACATAAATTCAACTGAAAATAAGCTTATTCTCAAGAACTATAGGGAAGCAAGTCCATAACTGACAACACATGCTGATCCAGTCCTGCAACTTTACATATAATGCCAAAATTTCATGAGCTAACCAAGTCTATAAATCGTCCTGCCTGTAAGTTCGGCCAACCAAAAATTCATGAGCTAACCTAGTCTATAAATCGGCCTGTAAGTTCGGCCAATAAATATTACATATTTACATGTAAATCAATCAATGGTGCTCAAATGGCCATTGATGTCCGTAAATTGAAGCTACTGTCACAGTGATTTTGCAATTATTTCATGGGCATCTCCAACCGATCCCCTCCAGTGGCTACAGAGTTCCAACCGAACGCCAGATTCAGCATCATTTTTCGCTCGGTGAACAGTGTGACGTCAATATTGACATCGCACTGTTCACGTACGTTATTTTTTTTCTTCATTTCTTCCCGTTGGACTCTTTTGTTGTTAAAAATGGAGTTCGGTTGAAGATGAATTACTGTATTTTAAAATATTATTGTATTTTATAATATAAAATGAGATTTTTGATTGGAGATGATCTAAAGAGGTATATATAGCTGAACATGTGAATTTTTTTTTTAGCTTCTCTTTATTCATTATTGTACGTTTATAAATAAAAATATAATAATCATATCATGATTAGCCAGTCATCATGTTCTTCCCCTCGACAGTATGTAAAAGTTGGTACTGCCATTAAATTAAATCTGCAGCTGGCCTGTATTCAAATTTCAATACAAATTATTAAAAAAAAAAGTATTTCTGCTTACCAAACCCCTAACACTTACCTGCCATGATTAAGCAAGAATAATAAATATTATATATTATTAAAAATAATTTATTTATTTTCAGAAGAAAATTAAAAAAATTAATAATAGACATATAGATCTTTTACCTTTTTGCTTGACATAAAAACAGAAAATATTTTGTAAAACATCACAAATTATTTTTAGAGGTATATAATAAAAACATCCAAATGCATAAATTATATGAGAAAAAATATTTTTGAAATAGGAAGATTAGATGGATTATATCTACAAGTTTAATATGTAAGGATGAAATGAAAAACTATTTATGAACGTTCAAATTTATTTAGGAAAAAAAGACTTTTTTGGCTAGGAATTAGAAGAAGAGTGCAAAAAGAGTTGATTGAAGAAGTGCTTGCTATTTTTTGTGGAATCTAATCTAATAGATTCGATCAATCGGGTTAATACTACTACATGAGATATCTTTAATGGTCCATATCTATTACATTATATTAATGTCTTATCTTATTATATGGGATGACTTTATTTATAATTTTTGGCCAATATTTGTGAATCATTTAAACAAAATAATGCCTTATGATTTTTCTCGTTTTTCAAATTTTCATGTAAATAAAACTCGTGACTACTTTGCACTCCTCTCAATTTATTCATGAATGTATGATTTTCATAGAACTCTACGACATTGAGCTATCTCTATCATTATAAATTTCGGAGCATGTGCATCAGTCATTACAGTTAATAACTCAAAGTCATGAAGTAATATGGACCATGCCCCATGCCTATAATTTGTACGAAACATAATATCAATATAAATGTACCATAAAGCCTAATCATTATATGATGAGGCTAGATCTAGTTCTAATGGACCACAAATGGTAACACCAACTATATGACTTAGGTTTCGTTTGAGACAGCTTTTTTATTGCTTTTAAAGCAACTTTTTAGTTAAAAATCTGCTTTAAAAAATAATAAGAAAGCTGTCCCAAACAAAATCTTAGTCAGACCGAACAATATTCAAGTTGATGGTCCAAATGAGAGCCGGAGTCGAGTCAATGTACATCGATGGAATTCAATTTTTGATGTTGCCATACATTGATGATGAAGGTCAATAACTTCAGACTCCAATTAAACAGTATTATGAACCATGGACCATGCCTTACATATATGCTTAATTGGTGCCACTAGTCATTTCAGAAAGAATACTTCTACTTAATGCCTGTGGCGAAGCCAGGTAAAGCTGTGGACTCTCCAATCTTCAGTCTGCACTTCGTAGAGCATATATGGCAAAGCAAAGCGTCAGGCATGAGACTCCTCTGCCATGCCTCTTTTAATTTTTCTGCCCTTTTGCTGAGAAATTTTAGTAGTAGTTATTATTTAAAACAATCACTTTTTAAAAAAATGGTTCTAGTTATAGTCACCAGTTTAAACAGGCGACCGGCTATTTTGATTTTTTTTTAATAATTTTTTTCCACGGGCAGGAGAGAGATGCATCCATCTATTTAGGGAGGCCATCAGACGGTTCAGAGGTGAATCATGATGTGCAATGTCATACCAGTATATAGCGGTACACAACATTGATAAACAGCAAAAAATGACGTGGCACGTCCTGATTCGCCTGTGGACGGCGTCTGGTGACTGCACGTAATAATTTCACCTATTTAGAGGGGAGTGTGGCTACTGAAATTTTATTTTATTTTAATGAATTTATTTTTAAGAAATTATATTTTATGGGAAGAGAGTAATTCTAATGAAAAATGCTTGGTGAGTTTTTTGAGCAATTTTTTGAGAAATTTGTTTATCAAAATCCAGTTTTAAAACAATATATTTTTTTTTCATTTCGTTTTATTTTATAATATATAATTTTATTTAGTTAGTTCAATAGGTAAAGTCAAATTAAAGAAGTTGAAAAATGAAAGAATATTGAACTAATAGGAAACTGTAAAATACTTCTCTTATTTTTTTTTTAATAAATATACAGCTAATATTGATTTAAGTAATAACTACTTCTAAAATTTATCCCCCTTTTGCTGTAATTTTTATTTTCCTTCTTCTTGATGTATGACTACTAATTCTATCTAAGGCTTCTCTTGGAAGAGCTTTATTATTGCTTTCTAAATCATCATTTTTGTAAAAAAAAAATTTTGAACTATAAATTTTTCTACTAAAAAGTTGCTTTAGAAAATAGTAAGAAAGTTATCCCAAATAAAGTCTAAAGGCTTAGTTTGGGGCGGCTTTATTAACACTTTTTAAAGCAGATTTTTACTACAAAAATTAAATAAAAATTAAAATTTTTGTACTAAAAAACTGCTTTAGAAAATAGTGAAAAAGCCGTCCCAAACGAAACCTAAATGCCTCCTTTCAATTTGCAATGCTCCCAAACATCTTTATGAGGGTGGAATTACAGCCTCAATTATTCAAGCAATCCATTTAGGTTTTGTTTGCGACAGTTTTTAGATTAGTTTTGTGAAAATAAAAATAGTTAATAAAATATAATGTGTTTAAAAAACAGTTTTTTCATCTTTATTTCAAAATTTTATCTTTAAATAATTGTATTAAAAAAAAACATTTTTGATGCAGTAGCTTAAAATGGACCTTTCTAAAAGTAAAAACAGAAAGGTTTAAGCTACCACAAATAAAATCTGAAGGGTCACTTAGGGTCTGTAGTTTTTATATAGAAAATTTTGTGAAACTATTGCAAAGAAAAAAAATATTTTTTAAACTACATCATGTAATATAAATATATATATTTTTTGAAAGTATATATATAAACTTTTAAAAAATTAAAAATTAAAAATTTTAATTTATCTAAAATATATAAAAATAATTTTTTTTTCATATTTATGCAATCAAATAAGCCCACATGAGGGAATGCGTTTGGCTCATCTAAGGCTTCGTTTGAGGTGGCTTTCTTACATCTTTCCACTTGATTTATGTTGAAATTTATTAACAGATAGACTTCGTGGACTTTCGATTTATAAGCTAATTAATTTGAGATCAACATATGCTCTTCTTTGGCATATATAATTGATATGTCATCAAAATTGTTTTGATGAAGCACTAATGGAGATATATTTGAACTGAAAACTTTCAAAATTAAATTTGGGATCATCTAAATTCTTATCATTGCAAACTTATTGTCAAACTAAAATTCTTGATAAGATGAACCCAATGACATCAAAATCAGTATAATCTGAGTCCAAATCGGCTCAAATCAATGGACTAAAGCATACTTAGAAGCTTTAAATCATTAATTGAGTAATCAAATGATCTCCAAATATGATATACTTGTAGTCGAATTGAGCGGCTCAAAGAGACGAATCTAACGAGCCCAAGATTGCTTAATTATGACATCGTTAAGGCACTTAAATGTTTGATGAAAGCTCTATGATTAAGGGAATCAACATAGATTGCTTGATGAAGCACTTCTAATTTTTCCTAATTTTCTCCATATTTATGGAGCATGTCACTCCCAAAAAATTATAAATATGCTCTCATTCTTCCAATGACGGGGGAGGAGAAAAAACAGAAGAAGAGATAACTAGGGAGAGCTCTCTTGCATTTTCCATTTATTGCCGCTGACGACTGCCACCAGCTATTGCCATCAACAACCACCGTCACCACGAACCACCAGCTTCAGAAATCATCACTTTCTCCAGAATATTGTGAAGACTTTACCTTGCTGCTGGGTATATTTGTCCGCCTATTGACATCAGTTTTCTAAAATCCCTTTTGGGAAAATTAATCTTTATTGTTGGGTATAGATCGTCCATTTGTGTACATTTGATCTTTGTACCATTCATCTTCTTCAATAGTGAAGAAAAGATTATATTTTTATCACTTACTATTAGTGAATTTTGCAACTGGGCTAGGCTTCCGTGGTTTTCCCTTTTTAGATTTTCTACATAAATTTTTTTTCTGGTTCTATCATTTTTATCTGTGCATGCTGAATTTTTATATACTGCAAAGACGTGAAACATAAACTCTAGCGACTCAAATTTTCTAGCATGCAATAATAATAATTTAATTTTTACTTATTTATTAAAAGTATAAGATATAAAAATAGTTACAAAAAAATAATTATGAGCCAATTACCGATAAGCAAGGCATAAGACTTATTATGAGCTAGAATATCCACTTTGATGAGAGATTTTAATGTCTTAATATTATGCAAACATTTATCACACCCAATGAAAAGAGAGCTACAAAAGATGTCAAAACTTCTATGTGAAAAGTTGAAAAAAGAGATAAATTGTGAGGCTTAGGTTTTGTTTGGGACGACTTGCTTACTGCTTCTTAAAGTAGGGTTAATATAATTAAAATGATTATACTAATGCTTGTTGATTTTAGATGATGCACTTTCTTATGATTAGGGGAGACATAAATTATATTGAATGTATTTCGTGGTTGAAGTTAGAAGAGCCACATGTGGCATGAGAGCTGTCTTCAAAAGATTGTTTGCTGTATGAGTAGTCTTTTTCCTTTGAGGGGGGAAGACTAGAGGTCAAGAAGTCCCGCATAAATTAATATGTTAGTGTCAGAAGTTAGAATTGATGTCGACGGCATACATTAAACTTTTAAGCAAAGGCGCATCATAAATATTAATTGTGAAAATTCAACGAGCATTACTTTTGTGACTATGGTATGCATCAACCTTATAGATGATGATTTGCATTAACCTTTTGGGAAATGACATACATCAATATTATTAGCAATGATAGGTAACGAAGTCAGCTGATGTCAATGTAGTCAAGAGAAGGTGGCTGAAAAATCTTAGTTGGGGGCTATGGTTGAAGAACTTTAATTAGGCGATGATGGTCGAAGGTGTGTGGATGGAGGATCATTGTCAAGCGATGATAGTCGAATAATAGTAGTCAAACAATTATGATTTGAGTATTAAAGCTGGTTGGCAGTAGTTAGAGGATTGCAATCAGACAACAATATCATGTGGGCGGCGGCGGTGCTCTGTAGTTGATGGTCTGACGATGATGATTAAGCAGTCGTCCTAACAATTGTGTTCAGACGATGGTTCAATATTGCTCTAATTCTTCAACAATCCGAGCTTCTTGAATCTCAAGTTAAAGATCCTCTTATGCAGATCTTTTTATAATTTTTGAGGGTTGCATGCTCCGTAACTTTGAGTTTGTTGAATGATATCTAGACACTCAATTTGACTATAAATATGTGAAATTTGTAGATTGTTTGGTCCTCCACTCACGATCTTAAAATTTTAAATTATGCTTCAAATGCTTGATCTGTATGAATTTTTTAGCGACGTATCAAGGCTAATTATAAGTTAAATTTCACATAAAAAGCTAATGGACATTAAGGCTTCGTTTGAGACGGCTTTCTTATTGTTTCTTAAAACAGCTTTCTAGTATAAGACTTTTAATTTTTGTACTAAAAAATTACTTTAGAAAGTAGTAAAAAAGCCGTCCCAAACGAAGCCTAAGTTTAATGGCAGTAAGAGGTCATACTCAAATACATGATCCTTACTCTGCCTTTGTTTGAATTTGAGAAACCTGAAGGAATTTTTTATTTATAATAAACTAATACACATGAAGCCAAGAGCTGACATTCAGACATCAAATGATTGTCATGTGGCATAAATTTAAATTTAAATTTAATTATATTTAATAATATTATACATATCATAAGTTTTAAACTTAAATATGGTAACAATTATTCTAATATTACTAATAATTTAAATTAAATTTAATTAATTTTTATCATTCTATGTATGACAGGAAAATTAACTAGTAAAGTATAATTTTTTTAAAAAAATTAATATTTAACTATAAATGAAAATTTATTTATTTGAATTTTATTTTAGGTTTCATTTGAGACAGCTTTTTTGCTGCTTTCTAAAACTGCTTTTTAGTACAAAAATTTATAAAATTTTTATACTAAGGCTTCGTTTGGGACGGCCTTCTTATTGCTTCTTAAAGCAGTAACGGAGCCTAAAAAGCTATTTTAGAAAGTAGCCAAAAAAAAGTCTCAAATAAAGCCTTAATTTACTTATAAATTCATTGCATCAAAGCATAGTCATAGGAAGACCCTTTTTGCGGATAGTTATTTAATAATAGGGTTAAGCAGTGGCCTGTCTAGGTTTAGGCTCAACAGGCTGGCCCAATTGAAATGGGCCGTATAAGCTATATTTTTATACCATTATCTGTATATTTACTTCAAAAAACGTTTATGCAGTTATACTAACAAGTCCAGTATACTCTTATCATAATTTATTTGGGCCTACCACACTATAGAAAAAAAAAATAAAGTTAGATATAGCTTGGCCAGAATAAAAAATATGAGGACTTATATTGTCCATAGAAATTTAAAAAAAAAAAAAATAAATTTCACTATATTATTGATGAGGAGTATCAATTAATGACACGATTCGATAACCCGATGCAAAATTAAAAAATTTAGATTCAGGTCAACCCGTTTAAAAAATAGGTCAGATTCGCGTCTCAATTTTTTGATCCATTAAAAAAATCGAGTCCTATCCAGGCCAACCCGCTAACCAGAATTTAACCCGAATTCAACTTGAGTCAATATCCTACACCTGCACAACCAGTACTCACGCTCGGGGCCCTCGTAGCCTCGCCCTTGCGCTTGCATGACGTGCTCGCACCCTCGCAGTTGCGAGACATTGATGCCTTCATTGAGGGTCATTCGGAAGAAATTATATATATATATATATATATATATATATATATATATATATATATATATATATATTAATTTTTTTATTTTTACATACGAGAAGCTTCTTTTGCTTTATTAGAAGAGATTTGGAGTATTTTTTGTGTGTCCATCTCAAAAATTTTCTCAAAAATATTTTTATGAAGAATGAAATAAATCAAATATTAGGTATAGTAAAAGTGAAGGATACCATAATAATTTTTTTTCTCCGACTTATCGTATAATATTGAAAAACTATAGGTGCCTTTTAAGCACCTCCTAAAGTGAAAAATTTCATGAATTTAAGAACAAATTAATTTGTGATAAGTATGTATTAGATGTGAGAACAAATTATAATATTCTTAAATGGTTTCTGTTATAGGATATAGATTTTCTATTGATGTAAATACCCTTAAGATCTATAATAATACTTTGATTGTCCTAAAGGAAAATAGAGTTGGTGGACTTCGTATGCCATAGAGTGTAATATAAAGTGGTGATGCATTGTGTTAAACAACTTAGATGATTCATTTCAATTTGGGAAAAAAAAAAACTTTTTAAGTTGTAGGAAAGTTTAAGTAAGGTATAAGTTTTTTCGAACCATTTTAATATTCTATTTGAGAAGGCTTTTTTACTGTTTCTTAAAGCAGTTTTTTAGTACAAAAGTTTTAATTTTTGTACTAAAAATTTGTTTTAAAAAGTAGAAAGAAAGCTGTCTCAAATGAAGCTTAAGCCAATTTAGGTTCTGATTTGACAAGTTCAAGATAGGGGCAGTCGGGTAGACCTAAGTAGAGCTAAAGATTTGCAATGACCAACAATGATTTTTTTTTTTCTTAAATAAGTATTTTAGCTATTTGGCCTCCCACAATAAATGTATTTACCTAAACTTAAAAAATATCTATATTTGACGAAATTGAGTTGAACCGTTCGAAAAGACTAATCTACCTTGAGTAGGTTTTTGGTGTTAAATGATTAAGGTCTTATGATGCTGAAGTCTTCAATCTCTTTTGCCATCTTTAAATAAAAATTAATTCGTAACTTGCCATTGATAAAAAATATAACCCTTTGATAATGAATTTTGATATAAATATTTAAATTAACAAATTTAGAGTCAAATTTGTAATAATCAAAACTTATTTTTCCAATAAATTTATAGTTAGATATTGCATTTCTATGAAACAAGTCTAATGGCCTGAATATTATGTTATTATGATTTCATTAATTTACACAAAGGATCAAAAATATTAGTTGATTAAAGAGGATTACTCTAAGTTGTTCTATTGAATATTTCAGCTTCTAAAAATATAATCAAAATGCCTCATAAAAAATATATAAATGAACTTTATTTGACACATGACATGGACAGAGTATTCTTGGATATAAAAATCTTAGATCTTTGCCCATCAATCAATACTAACATTATGTCTATAGATGTCAACATATATAACTTACATGCATGTATCAAGTAGGTTCACCCATGCGGTGCTCGGTCAAGAGGTGTACTAACCCAAAACAAGCCTCACTTTGAGGAATATTTATGGGAGCAAGGTTAGATATTGGTAGGTGCTCATCCCAATAAAACTCATTTTATTAGAGCTCACCCTAATAAGCTCGATCAATGGCAGATATGTTCCAAGTGAATTTGACCACAAAATCTGTCTCAACAAGCGCTCACTCGAAGATACATTAACCTTATGAGGGCTATGTCTTTTTCAACAGTTTTTCCCAGTCAAGATCATTTACCTTCCATAGATATCCCTATTCAAGTCATAAGAGGCACACTCCTTGGATTCCACAATCATGACTTTGTAAACTACGATCGCCAATGACAATAATTGTCGCACATTGGTTGTAAACTACTTCAACATCACCAAATCGTCTCCGCCTACTTTCAAGCAATGCTGATGCCCACAATCACTCTCGACTACCATCAGCAACCATCAACCGACACCGACAACCATCATCGTCCACCCTACTACTTCAATCATTAATGAATACAATTGTTTTTTTCCACCTCAAAACTTCCTTCCCCCCATAAAAGTTTAGATATTTTTCATAAATTTTTTATTAACACATGTGCCAAATCTCATGCAACATTAAAATAATAAAAACAATTAAATTTCATCATCATAATTTTGCAAGACGCAATAATAATTATAAACTACTCATCAGATTCTTCTCGCGAGGGAGCACCTAAGACTAAGCTAATTTTATATTGTTTGGGCTTCTCGTGTGTTAATGTGTTAGGTGTGTGACGTGGAACTGCAGACGTACATGCAAATGCCCTGGCGTGCTGGCCGGCCGGCTGGCTGGCTGGCTGGCTGGCTGGCTGGTGGGCTAGTGCTAGGCCTGCTAGTCCTTACCTCACAATATAACATAATTGTCAAATAATTATGACTTTTTATTTAATTTATTAATTATTAGATGCTGCTATCATAGCCTATTTTTAGGCGTTTCTTCATTATTTCTAATACTGACGATAGGAGACTGCAGTTCCACGTGCCAGTCATCCGGATTCGGATTCCATCCAATTAGTTAGGGTGATCTCTGACGTTCAAATTGTATTGGATGGCTGTGATTAATAGTATTTTATGCATTTAAAAAGCTTAATATCAAATAATCATACATAGGTAATGCACTAAAATAGATAGTTTTTATTGTTTACTATGTTTTTTTTTTGGGTAAAATTTGGGCATAGACCTTGTATTAAGAAGAAAGGGTATTACAAAAAAGAATCCAAATGGATTAATCCTATATCAAAGAAAAGAAACAAAAAACAATTACAAGTAAAGGAGAAAGAGAAAGAATCCAAATTAACCGAACTCAGGTAGTATGGACTAACGGATTAGAGCAGAAGCTCTACAAATTCCGACAGCAAAATACTCGAAGCAACCCACGCTCCCCTGGTTGCCAGCGAAGCAGGGAAAGAATATTTTTAACTGTGTAAAAAATATGTTTTTGATATAGCATAGTATAAAAAAGAATGTGTAAAAAATATTTTTTTTGTGTGTGAAAAAGTTGATTTTAAATTATACAATGTGAATTTGATGGCTAAGGTTATTAACTGTCTATTATAACAGTTACATTGATAATTGTGGAGGATCTGAATTCCATTCATTCACAAAGCTCATAGAAACTTGGGCTCTATTTATTTTCGAAAATAATCCATTACCTGCGGATTTTTTCGATAGCTTTTTGATGGATTTCGATGAAATATTTCCGACATATTTTCCGGTGGATTCTCCGGCGGATTTGATTTCCAGAGGATTTTTCGGCGGCTTTTCCGACGGATTTTTGAAGAAGTATTTCCTGCAGTTTTTTCGGTGGCTTTCCGGCAAATTTTAATAATTTCTAAAAAAATATTTGTCATTTCAAAATATGAATTAAAATTATTTGAAATAAAATAATAATATTTTAATATTTTTATTTAAAATGATTAAAAATTTAATATTATTATTTATTTATTTTAATATTTTATTTTAATTAATTTTAAATTTTTTCGGTGATTTTTTTTCCTGAAATTTTTTCCTACACAGTTTTACAGGCGAAAACTTTCCGTTGGAAATCCGTAGAGAACTTCCAATTTCGCCGGAAAATGAACTATTTCCGCGGATAATATGTGATTTTCCTGTAGTGCTCTAGGCTGTCTAGTTTCTTAAAAATCTAGTTGAATGAATATTGAAAAGCCATTTTTCAGAGATGATACTTTAGGTAGCTACATAGAGAATAGCGTAAATAGATTTTTTATCTTTATTTCAAATATATTAACTAATTAATAATAAAATATTTAGGTTAAGAAATCATATTATAATTATAGAAAAATCATTATTTATTTATTTCACTCATTATATGTGGACTTCATATTTATTTCATTATGGAAGAAATAGATGCTTGCGGTTGTTTGATGAACTTTTTCATGTGATTTGGAGTATCACTATCTCAACAGTATATAGTAGTTTTATGTTTTGACGGTTTTCTTATTACTTCTTAAAGCTATTTTTTAATAAAAAAATAAAATTTTTATACTGAAATGTCACTTTAAGAAATAATAAAAAAATCGTCCCAAACAAAATCTTAGTAATTAAATTTTCAATTCTATCTATAGCTCAAACAATCATGTTTTAGCTCATAATAAATGAGCGTTTTCTCTTCTATATGATCTAGAAAGCATCATAAAAAGTAGGTAACTTTTTTTTTTTAAATAGTAATAATGTAAACTTTATAAATGACTTTGATGATGTAATGAAAGATATTCATATCTTTTAATATTCTATGCTTATTGTTGATAATAGTTTGCATAATTTGCGTGATTGAAACCGAGGCTTCGTTTGGGACGATTTTTTTATTGTTTATTAAAACGGAGTTTTAGTACAATCTTTGTACTTAAACTCTGTTTAATAAAAAAGCTATCCCAAACGAAGCCAGAAGCTCATTCTATTGCAAGACATTTATTCCAAATAAGACCATTTCATATTTTCTCAGGGTTAAAATAAGGGGAAAAATTAGATCAAGATTTTTTTAAAAAAAATTATTTAGGATGGACTTTAAACTCAGTAGACCTATTTTGAGATTAGCACAATATAAATTATTTATATATTACATTCATTCATATCTATATATTTATCTAATTTCAGTAATATAATTATGCTTATTTATACTAAATCCATATATAATCCAAGCAACTATACTGAATAACCTAAATCTACTGAATATTCAAAATTCTGAAAGTATTTATGGCTCATTGACTAAAGAGAAAAAAAAATCTTAAAATTATATACTTTATAATTTATCGTTCATCATTTAAAAAAAAATATATCAAATTGATTATATGAACAAAGCCGAATTCTGTTGATTATGAAGAGCAATCTATCAAATCTTCTATCAAATGACCAACTACTTTTTTTTTTATAAAATTCATCGGAGGGGACTATGTGTTAATATAAAGTCAAGATACAAGTCCTTAATGACTCCAAAGCCCTCTAAAATACAACATTTAAAATAAAACCTATGAGCCTCAGAAAGTCAAATCACCTACCACTTAACCCTCAAATCTTTCTTAAATTTATGCTGCCCATTTTCCATCTATCATTCAAAAACAACATTGCCAATGTTCAAAACAGTATGTTAGAAAAGAGGGAGATATCGCTATCTTAAAATTAAAAAAATAATAATAATTAAAAAAAAACCTTTCTAATCAAACACATCAATTTAATTTAACAAATTTTCAATGTATAGATTATATAAAGATAGTATTCTACATAAAAAGATAATGAGATAATATCAAAGTTTTATAAGAGTGTTTTATGTTATATTATTAAAAAATATAATTTTTTTAATTACATAACTTAATTTTTGCATGTTACAGATATACCATTTATTGTTAGCTGGTTTTAATATGAAAAGAATAATTTATTAATTTAAGAAAAACAGCCTCAAAATATCTTCGAAATATTATATTATTTACTCTAAAAAAATAATATATATTTCTATGTTATTTTGAAATAAAAAATATTATTTTATTTAATATTGGGAGATTTGCATAGATATATCATATGCTCTTCGATGAAAAAAAAATACATTGTTTGAAGATAATAATTTAATTTTAAATTAATATTATTTTTCATTATAAGAATTTAGAAACGATGAAATTTGACTCTCCGACGACCTAGAATGATGAGGCATCTATAATTCTTATATTAGAAAGAATATTTAATAGATAAAAAAAATACTGCTAATGGTACTTTCCTCTCAGGAGGACATTACATACCGTCAAATGTCTTTTTCAGTCTCCTCAATCAGTCCTCTGCTGCTCTGGGCCCAACAGTACCTTTGAATATCGGAGGCTTCAGTCTCAGAAAAATCTGCATATGTCTGTCTACCTCTTCAGATCTCATAGCAGGAACCATGCTCTGTGTCCTACCCATCATTTGTCATATCAAAGCAGCAAACTGTGAAATTGTGTCTGAACTAACTGTTGAAGTAGTATAATGTATAGGAGCTGCAAGACAAACACTTTGTTCATCTATCATGTATGGTTCTAGTAGATCCAAGATCACACAGAATATGCAACGGAACATATATGCACATGAAACAAATAATAATAAATCCCCAGACAGACTCAAAACTATCCCACTTAACTTACAGATCAATTCATATAGTCTTGTTTTATGATCCATTCCAAAGCTATTACTTTGATACCATAAAAGCTTGCCACACCCCAACTCGATTAAGATTGGTCCCATCGTGTTAAGCTGTGACATGCAATTTCCAAGATTTAGTTTTGGAAATGTTTAGTATCCTTTAATTTCATTTCAAATAAAACTACAGACAACAGAGCTACTAAAATATCAAAATATTGAAAATAAACTCATCCACAAAATTTCTTTTATTTCATCAAAATAAATATCTACACTATAGTACATTGCTTCAGGCAAGAGCTGCATAATTAAATAATAAACTATCAATGACTATAAAAAAATTAAAATAGAGAAATACATATAACCTCAAATTTGATCCTAAACTGCTAATTGACAGTCTCCTTCCCTTTCCCAGATCCTGAAAATCAGAAGCAAAACTATAATGAGCTATAACAAGTCAGTAGTAGGGGTGTCAAAATTGGGTCACGGGTCGGGTTCGGGTCGAACCCGAACGGACCCGAACCTAAACGGGTCGACCCTAACCCGACCCGCTTGAGGAAACGGGTCAATATTCAGGACCCGAACCTGACCCGAGACGGGTTCGGGTCAACCCGGATTGACCCGCCGACCCGTTTGCACTAAACCAACCCAGTTACAAAGGCATCACAGAATTAAGAAACGAAACCACAACCTGCAGCCTGCAGGTAAATGACATGCAACCAAGACAGCAACACAAATAAATCTGCCCAGCAGGTAAACATAGCCAGCAACCGATGAAAACAAAGCCATCAACTGAGTAAAATTATTGGTGATTATTCCAGGGAAATCAACACAGCAATCGTGGCAACCAAGATACCTTCCCAGGCAACCCAAGACCGCATCCTAGGCAACCAAACTGAGCTTCCCAGGCAACCAACACATCATACCAGTGGAATCATGACAGAAACCCAAGACAACAATGCAAATCAAGACAGCAATTCATAAACTTATAAATTAAACATAATTAAGCAACTTACAAATTATTGAAAATTACAAATTGTCAAATTGTACATCACATATAACAAGTTACATACATATTTCTTAAATTGCAAATCATAAAGTTTTACATCATAATTTACAAATATAAGTTTGACTATGTGCAGAAGTCTGAACTCTGGAGAACGAAAGTCGTTTGCTAGCCCTCATGGAGATTCACGCTGACTGCAAAAAATATAAATAGTTAAATTGATATAATTATAAATTCATAAATTTATTGAAAGATTGAGTCATTAGCTCAGATTAACCCTCCAAATAATTCATCAAAAAATGAAATGTGAGTCAACAATACAATTTTTTAACCGTTGCGCCGTTGCGGTATTGCCATCTAAGGCGGCATTTTGTATTTTAGAGTTATATGTAGTATCTGTTTGAATAGACGATAACACAAATGCCACCTGGTTGCAATACTTTTTTCCCCAAATGACTTCACAATCAGTTTAGAAGGGTACTCATCATCGCTACTCAACTTTCACTACTTTCGTCCTTTCGAAACCAACTGAACATTTGAACATATACAACAAGTAACTTAGTACGAAGAAATTCAAGAAACCAACCCAGTTCCGAAGGCAGCAAGGAATTAAGAAACGAAACCACGGCCTGCAGCCTGTAGGTGAATAACATGCAACCAAGACAGCAACACAAATAAACCAACCCAGCAGTAAAACATAGCCAGCAACCGAGGGAAACAAAGCCAGCATCCCAGGGAAAATAAGATACCAACCAAGACAACAACCCAGGAAAATCAACACAGCAATCGTGGCAACCAAGACACCTTCCCATACAAACCAAGACAGTATCCCAGGCAACCCAACACATCTTCCCAGGCAACCAACACGTCATACCAGTGGAATCATGATAGAAACCCAGTCAAACAAGACAACAATGCAAACCTAGAGCAATTAATCAACTTATAAATTAAAAAAAATTCAACATTGCCAGCAACTGAGGGAAACAAAGCCAGCATCCCAGGAAAAACAAGACAGCATTTTCATTCCCTTTCTTAATAACCACTATATTTAAATGTATATAAAGTTCACATGATCTAACAAGTTGTTTGCTAGCCCTCATGGAAAAATTCAGCAACTATCTAGCAACAGCTCATTCAATTCAGAGACCAATCATGATAAATATGAGAATGCAACAACTTTATAAGAAAGCTAAAGATCGTGAACCTTTCCAGGCAACCAACACATAAAATCCAGGCAACACAGCAGTGAACAAATTTAGAAAACCCATAACAGGAACCGAAATAATAAAGGATACCATCAGTTAACCAAAATGAATTAATGCATCAACTAAAATGAAATAATAGCTAACCAATTAGAAGTTCTTGAAACTTAGGCAGGAAATTTAGATAGGCATGAAATAAATAATAGGCTAGCCCTTAAATAATTATGTTTATCCAACAACAGAGCCTTCACCAAGCTCTCCATCATTTCTATTCACATCTAAATTAAGGATATCATCAGTCACTGCATCAAGTTCGGGGTCGTTTGCCGCTGCAACATAAGATAAATGATTTTCAGCTCTTAAAAAACTAAAATAAACATATAATTGCTTTATGGATGTTTGATTGAAAAATATTGGTTTGAAAATTGTTTAATTTTCTTTGGGAAATGTTAAATTTCTGGAATTTAAATTTTATAATCGAACACTTATTATGAATGATATATCACTTCGAAAAGTGAACATATCGTTCTCTAATAGGTTCAGATTACAAGTCTTTGAATTTATCTGATTATTATAATCAAACTCAAGGAGAAACAATATATGATCCCGAAGGATCAAAATAATGTTTAATCCATTGTTCGACTACAATAATTGAGATAAGAGATCATTAATTTCATATTTAAAGTTATGATTGTAATTGATATATCTATCCAGAGAAAGAAGATATCAATTACTATCGATAGTTCAAATATGATGATAATGATCGTAAAGTTTGAATTTCCCAAAGATAATCAATTGAAGGTTTTGAAAACTTGATTTTGAAATCTGGTCTGGGTTTCTAAATCTCCTACGAGCGCAAGCCCTCGTAGTTAATTACATCGTAGGAAACCAGAAAATTTCCTACGAAAACTCTCGATTAAAATAGCGATACGAATTTCATTTAAGAATTCAAAGATTGATATCAAAGAAGGTAGGGACTAGAATTTTCAACCGGGAATGGTTCAATGTTGAACAGTTCTTTCTGGAGTCAAAGGAAGAAGAGTAGGAGGTATTTTGAGATTCTGAATTACTTCAGAAACACCTCAACTATCCTAAGTGTTGGGCTTGAATTTGATTGAAAGAAATGTTTTAATTTGAGTGATCAATTTTATTAGAAAGTGGGAATTAGATTCCCGAAAGATTGAGGTCTTAGGATTAAAAATCTGCCTCAGATCCTAAGTCTAAAATTGGGTACTGAAAATCAGTGACCCAGAACCTAGCTAATGCAATGCAATCTGGACTTACCCCGGCCTGGATTGGGGAGCCAGCTAAACCACCTAAACGCTTTTAAAACCATGAGTCAAAGTCTTTAAATGTAGAGTGGTTAAGGACATTGATTAAGATTGGTTTAAAGAATTGGGGTCGACATCTAGAGCAGATCCTAATTGACCCCTTAACATATGTTGGGTTAAATGTCTAAATAAAATGCAATTAAGATTTAGACTCGATTTTTAATTTGTATCTAATGCAATGCATGCTAGTTGACTCGATGAAATGCTTAAATCAATATGAAGCAGTTTTAAAATAGGCTTAAAAAAATAGGTTTTATCCTAGAGATTGCACAACATCCCCTTGGACAGAACTGCACCCTAATAGGTCAGGTGGTCTGCCAGAACCCGCAGGCGGGGAGGTGCCTAACAAGGTAGAGAAAAGTTAATATGAATGCATGAAAAACTCCCGGCGAGTCCGGGCTTACTTCTTAAGAGCGTTAAAGTTTCTATCTGAGCTTAAAATTTTAAATTTTATTTAAGTAGAAAAGGTTAATGACCGTACCCTCACGAGCCTCCGATCGGGTTCCAGGCTAAATCAAAATCGACATGCAATAGCGCCAAATAAACTACTAAAAGCATGCGGGTCCTTAATCGCAATCAATACATCAATCAAATCAATTAAATAATTAAATCAATTAAATAAATATTCAAAATGAAAGTCCATGTGGCAAATGCCACTTAATTATACAACCCAGGGTCTGCAGTAAAGTAAAGTGGCCGGGTACCACTGACTACAACCCGGATTCTACTCCTAAGACTCAAGTGACTTTGAGATTTGAGATTCTTCTCGTTCTTCACTTCTTCGTCTCCTTAGAACTCCTTGGATCGTCGGATCTGGATATCCAAATGAAAAGAAACTCCCCCTGAATAGGGGTGTTATCTTTTCTCTTTGGATACTTGAACTTCATCCTAATTTGGATCTCCAAATGGATAGGAACTCTCCCCTAAGGGATGTTCCTTCCTCTTTGGATTCCAAATTGGATTTTAAATGTCTCAATCTCAAAGTACTTTAAATAATACAACTCGAAATCAAATCAAATTACATCAAATTGAAATTAAAAATCTAGACTCAACAACCTGCAGGGTTATCCTAATAATCAGCAGTTTATATTTGACATCCCAAGCAGTTAATATATTGAAATTTAAATGCTCAAACCAGCCACACTTGGCCATGCTCTTTTTGATTTAAAGGGGGACTTAAGCATGCTTAGCACCTGTGCAATTTAATAATCATGATTTTTGCCCCCTTTAATTTATGCCCTGTATGAGCATGGCCACCTGCATAAGATTGAATTAGTACAAATCGTTCCTAGCCTAGGGGTAGATCTAATCGTACAATCAATCACATCACAGAGTGCATTAAATAAATAAATAATCACATCAATTCTACTACTAGCAAACAACATGCAGTAAAAGCTCGAAAACCCGGCACACAGCAAAAAAGTAAACACCGGCCTAGCCTAAGACTAGAGTTGGTTGTACTAGCAAACCATCTAAAGTGTGTGAGGTAGGCTGTGTGGCTTTGATGTGTCCTAAATAGGATGATTTGATTGAAGTTGCTTGAGATTCAAGTGGGTTGAAGGCTTAAGGGTATTTTAATTAAAGTTTAAATATTAATGATTTGAATTTAATTTTAAATTTGATTTAATTATTTGTTGGATACCACCTTTGTTTCACACCGAGGCCGTGAAGTTTATTTCACCTTCCTTGGGGCTAATTTAATAGCCTCGTAGGCCTGGGTTACCCAGTGGTACCCGATATGATTAAGTGATTTGAATTTGATTAAGGCTTGAAGGTTGATTAAGTTTTAATTAATATTGGTTGGTTGCTGGTTTTAAGTTCAAATTGATGTTTTCTGGAATTTTGAATGATTTATTGAATTTTGGAATTTTTTGGATTATTTTAATGATTTAATTAAAGGGTTAAAATTTGACTTTTTGATTTAAAGTGTTTTCTGGAAATTCAATATTTTATTAAAATACTAGACCTTAATACGATCAGTTAGACAGTAAGTACACTGAAATTGGATTTTTCTACATTTTATTATGAAAGTTTGAAGTTTTGACTTGAATTTGAACTAAGTTTGACCAAAAGTTGACTTTTTCAAAATTAGTTGCTTTCTGGAAACTTAACATTTTTAATAAATATTAGAGCTTAAGATGAGTTGTATGCCTTTGAGTTTGCTCAATTTGGAGTTCATTTGAATTAGTTATGAATTTTTGAAGTTTTGAGTATTTAATGAATTATTTAAATTGTTTAATTAGAGACCATTTTTGTGATTTGGATCCAAATGATCTCCAAACTTCTTGAAATCAACTCCAAAGGTCAGGAATGACCTAAGGAGTGATTTCCAAGTGTTTGAAAATTTTTTGGAATTTTTAATTATTTTTAATTAATTAAATTAATTAAATATTGGATTTCAATTAAAATTAAATTAAACTTAATTTTGAGGTCCAGTCAAGGGGCTTTTATTTTTCATTGATTAAGGGTTTAATTTTGGTCAGTTAGAAGGGTTAATTGTATTTTTTGGATTTAAATTGGATTTATTATAATTTCTGGAAGGTTTAATGGCTTAATTAAGGTTTAAACTTGATTAGGTTAATTAAAGGGCTTAATGATTTCAAAATCCAGTGAAACTTTTCCTTAAGGCTGAGAGTGTCACTAAGTTTAAATGGTTTGAGTTTCAAGTCAATGGGAAGTGAATCCTAATTATTGGAAATAATCTAAGTTCTCTAAACAAAGTCCTTAATTATTGTCCTTAATGATGTCACTAAACTTAAATGGGTTTGAATCAAGGTTTCAACTAACCCTTAAACAAATACATATAATATACATACATCAAACAATCAATCCTAGATCTAGAAGAGCCCTAAACCTAAGTGGTGTGTGCACCCTAAGCATGCAAAAGATAAAATATGAATTAATTAAAGATAATCAATGAATAATTAACAAGATTAGTTACCCATTAACTATCCATCATTCCACACTAATCATGTTCAAGTATGCTTAATTCAAATTTAAAATTTCAAGAGATCTCTTAAAGATTGGAGATTTAGGTATATATACACATATATTTTAAAATAAAATTTAAAACACATGGATACATATATGATTATACCTATAAATATGAGTTTTAAATTAAATAATTAAAATTATGATCAAAAATAATTTAAAATACTTTAAGAGATCCTCTGGTTATTTTCAATAATTTTAAAATAAATTTTAATTTTTTAAAAAAAAATATTTAATATAATATTTAACTAATTAAATATTAAAATGTTTAAATACTTTGGATTATTTAAAATAAATTAAATAATTTCAATTATTCTTTAGGGTTTCAAAGTATATAACAATTTTCTTTTTTTTAAAAAAAAAATTTATTATATTTCTTTAATTAAAATAATGATTGAATATTTAAATAATTAAATAAAAAAAAAATTAAATATTTGTAATAATCCCAATTTTAGAATAAAAAAATATACTCTTAATTTAATCAAAGATATTTGAAAATATCATAATTCTTTAATAAATTAATTATTTTATTTGAATTTAATTTTATATAATTAAAAAAAAACAAATCCTAGTATTTAGAAGGATTTAAAATAAATTTTAAATCCTTTCAAAAATACTGTCAACGGTACATGACAGGTGGCGTCGTTTGATTGGGCCAGAGAATCCACGGCAATGATTATCTGGCGGCGGTCAATCATTGCTGACTGATTAATTGCGGCGGGACCCACACGCAAACCACTTAAACCAGTCAGCAAAACTCGGGATCGTCCGATCGGGCATGTATTTAAGCGTGTGATCGAGATCACGTCAGACGGAAGATCCCATGCACCGCCTGATTCCGCTGTTTGAGCTCAACGGCTGGGATTGAGCCGGACCATAGACGGTGCAACAGGGTCGGACCCGCGGCTATACGGAACCGCGGAAGATCCGATCGGGACCGTTGATGATGAAATCAACGGTCCAGGTGGCATGCATGTCATGCAGGTTTGAACCGAAACCCTAAATATGTAAAATGGATCGTTCTCTCAAAATACTCAATGATTTTAAATGAAATTTTAAATTTAAACTTTAAACATGAACAGAATTAATGTGGAAATAATATAAAATCTTGATATACAATTAATCAAAAGTTATTTAAATCCAAACATTGTGACCTAGGTCTAAGGATTTTGAAGAATTTCACCGTGAGATTTGAGGGAAAATGATTCGGTTGAACTTGTAGTTTGTCCTCGTAAATATTTGATGAAGAAACCACGGCTCGAAACGCATTGGATCGGGTAATATGAGCCTTGGACGAACTTGAGGCCAAGGTGGCCGGAGGATCGCCGCCGGCGGCCTTCAATCGCCGGATTTAGACTTGGGGAGTATTGTTGAAGCCCTTGGGAGCTTGAACGAAAAGAAACCTCCCTTGGAGAGCTTGAGTGTGGAGAGATAAGGTTAGATTAAGAATGAGCTCTCTATCGAACCTATTACCCTATTCAATCTTCTCTAGATCAAATGGAGGGCTAAGATTCATTAAGAGAGCTCCTAGATGCTGCCACTTGTCCCTGGAGTTGGTTAGCAGCAGGGAATAAAAGGACAATAGGGTACAATCAATGTGGAAAGGGCTTTGGTCCCCACTTGGACACATGGAATGATATGGGCTATTTGATCTAGATCCAAAGGCTTAAAATAGCTCAAGGAATGTTCTAGAGACTGATTAAACAGCTGGGATAATCTGGATTAGAATGAATTAATCTCTATGGAGTGTTTTGACTAGGCTTGAGCTTTTAAAAGTTCAATTTGACTGTTTGACCAGTCAAAGTCCATGTGGACTGCTGAGTTGGCATAGGGAAAACCTTTAGTTGCTGGAGTGACAAGTTGAAAGAGGCTTGAGGCTTAAGGAATTTGAATTGAGTGAAAATGTGAAGGTTTGACCAAACACATTGAGTTGACTTGGTTGATCTTAGCTTGGATTTGACTACCCAAGGTCAAGGCATGCTTAGGCAATGATTTGGTGCTGATTAAGGCTTTGATAGGGATTGGAATCAATTTGTTTGAAGTTTGATTGGACTAGAGATGTGTATGTGATTAAGGGTTTGACCATGGGTTGAAGTTTGACCAAGTCATGTTCAATGTGATTGGACTTAAGATGGGTTTAAAAATATTTAAGGCATTGATTGATGTAGGTTTGAAGATTTGAAAGGCTTCAAATGAATGTTTAAAAGAATTTGACCCAAATGGGTTACATTTGATTGAACTTGGACTCAGTTGACCAAGTCAACTGTTGACTAGGTCAAGGGTCCAATCAGGTCTAAATCATTAAAGGATATGGCCAGGGGAGTTTGACAGGGTTTTGAATACATTTGGGGTGTGATTTGAAGTAGGGAAGCTTAAGGGTTGAACTGGTCAACCTAAGTTGACTTGGTCAACCAGGTTGACCCAGGGTCAAGATTTGGACTGAGTCAATTTCAAATGGTAAATGGAGTCTGGTAGATGTGGTTTGAGGGTTTGAATAGGTCATTTGGGTCAAATCACCTATTTGAACTCTTAATGGGCCTAATGGGTCAACTGGGTTGACTTGGTCAACCAGGTTGACCCAGGGTCAAGGATTGGGCTCAACCAGTTCAGAATGACATTCTGAGTCTACTGGTGGTGGTCTCAAGGTCTGGATAGATCATTTGGTCAAAATGACCTGTTTGGGCCCTTAATGGGCCTTTTAGGTCAACCCTGGTTGACTTGGTCAACCAGGTGGGTCCAGGGTATGGAAATGGGTTCAACAGATTTGAAATGATATTTGGAGACCAATGGAGGTGGTCCCAAGGTCAGAGGAGGTCATTTGGTCAAAATGACCTGTTTTGACCCTAAAGGGGCCTTCTAGGTCAACTAGGTTGACTTGGTCAACCAGGTTGACCCAGGGACTGGTTCTGGGTTCAATGGGTTTGGTTTGACATTTGAAATTTGCTGGAAGTGACTGCATTTGATTTGGAGGTCATTTGACCAAAGTGACTATTCACACCCCATAGGGGTATTTTGGTCATTTTGACCCCTGGTCAACTGGGGGTCAAATTGAGTCCAACAAAATGCAGTTTAATGCTCAATAGGTCATAATCAAGGGTCTGGAGGTGATTGGAGGCTTTGGAGAAAGCTCCAGGGTCAAAATCCACTGGGTGGTAGGTCCAGTGGCATAGACTGTAAATATTTAAAAGTTTTACAGCCTTTGGATTTCAATTCAGTTTATGGGGTTAGAGATCTCAGAATGAGCTCAAATTTGGAGGGTTACCTCTAGAGACATGTCACATCAGTGTGGAACTGACAGATCTTGAATCAGAGGTCATTTGATAGGGTTTTGAAATGTTCAAAGATTAACTGGAAAAGGCTTTCAGGACTTAGACCTTTAGCCTCGGATTTGAATCTGGAAATCTGGTTTTGAATTGGATTTTGAGCTTAAATGATATGGTTTGAATTAAGTTTAGATTGAATTGAAACTTAGATTGATCTAGAAGAATCCTAGGGTTTAGAATAGGTCCTAGGGTCCAAATCAGCTTAAGGGAATCCTAGGGTCTAGAATAGATCCTAGGGACTGGAATCTGGGAAGATTCTAGAATCTAGAAGTCCTAGGGAAATCCTAGGATCTGGGGTCTGGAAGAATCCTATAATCTAGAAGGATCCTAAGATCTAGGAATCCTAAGATTCAAGATCTAGAAGGATCTTAGGATCTAGAGTCAGGTAGAATCCTAGGGTCTAGAATAGATCCTAGGGTCTGAAGTCTAGGAGAATCCTAGAATCTAAATTTGTCTTAAATTGTATTGATCTGGGGTCAGGATTAATTTGAATTTGGATTGATCTTAAAGTTTGGATTGATCTAAGATCAGATTGATCCTAGGGTTAAGATTGATCCTAAGGATTGGAAAGATCCTAAGGTCTGGATTGGTCCTACTGAGCTCATACAAAAATGAGGTCAACAAATGGACCCCCAATATGTGTAATAGAATGTAGTTCTATTGCACATATTGGTGTTGACCGAATAGAATGGTCAAGTCTGGAGTTTTGATCCTAAGGGAAAGAAAAATCTATCCCTAGGGAATCGGGGTTTGAATAGATACTAGGGTAGTGCTAGAAAAAGCGTACTTTACCACTAGTGGGTCTGGTCCTGAGGATAGGAGAATCCTAACCTTAAGGGTAGAGGAACCTGGGTGATTCTATAGGAAGGAAGAACTCCTAACTATAAAGGATTGAATCTAGATTTGATTCTAAGGGAAAGAAAATCCTAACCTTAGAAAATTAAATTTGAAATGAATCTAAGGGAAGGAGATCCTAACCTTAGAAGTTTGAGTTTGAAATGATACTAGGGTAGTGCTGAGGCAGCGTACTCTACCACTAGTGGGTCTGGTCCTAAGGGAAAGGAAGAATCTATCCCTAAAGGAGAAGGAAGTCTGGATGATCGTATAGAAAGGGAGAATTCCTAACTACAGAGGATCGAGTCTGAATTTGATTCTAAGGGAAAGGAAACTCCTAACCTTAGCAAACTAAATTTGAAAGGATACTAGGGTAGTGCTAGAAACAGCGTACTCTACCACTAGTGGATCTAATCCTAAGGAAGGGAAAGAATCCTATCCTTACAGGAAAAGAAAATCTGGATGATCATATATAAGGGAAGGATTCCTAACTACAAAGGGTCAAATTAAAATTCAATACTAGGGTAGTGCCATGAGGGGCGTACTCCACCACTAGCGGATCTAATCCTAAGGATAGAAAGCACGATGACTCACATCTAACCTCAAGGAAAAGAAGACTGGAAGAAGCTAGGATGGTGCCACGAAGGGCGTATTCCACCACTAGAAGATCTAATCCTAAGGATAGAAAGCACGATGACTCACATCTAACCTTAAGAAAAAGAAAACTGGATGATCCCGTGAGAAGGAAGCATTGCTTTACACAGAATCAGATCTGGAGTGATCGTATGTAAAGGAAACTTGCTTTACATAGAGGATCGAGTCAGGATGATCGTATATAGAGGAAACTTACTCTATATAGAGGATCAGATCTGGAATGATCATATACAGAGGAAACTTGCTCTGTATAGAGGATCGGGTCTGGATTGATCGTATATAGAGGAAACTTACTCTATATAGAGGATCAGGTCAGGATGATCGTATATAGAGGAAACCTGCTCTATATAGAGGATCGGATCTGGAATGATCATATACAGAGGAAACTTGCTCTGTATAGAGGATCGGGTCTGGATTGATCATATACAGAGGAAACTTGCTCTATATAGAGGATCAGGTCTGGAATGATCATATGTGAAGGAAACTTGCTTCACATAGAGGATCGAGTCTGGAATGATCATATACAGAGGAAACTTGCTCTGTATAGAGGATCGAGTCTGGATTGATCGTATATAGAGGAAACTTGCTCTATATAGAGGATCAGGTCAGGATGATCGTATATAGAGGAAACCTGCTCTATACAGAGGATCGGATCTGGAATGATCATATACAGAGGAAACTTGCTCTGTATAGAGGATCGGGTCTGGATTGATCGTATATAGAGGAAACTTACTCTATATAGAGGATCAGGTCAGGATGATCGTATATAGAGGAAACCTGCTCTATACAGAGGATCGGATCTGGAATGATCATATACAGAGGAAACTTGCTCTGTATAGAGGATCGGGTCTGGATTGATCATATACAGAGGAAACTTGCTCTATATAGAGGATCAGGTCTGGAATGATCATATGTGAAGGAAACTTGCTTCACATAGAGGATCGAGTCTGGAATGATCATATATAGAGGAAACTTGCTCTATATAGAGGATCAGGTCTGGAATGATCGTATATGAAGGAAACTTGCTTCATATAGAGGATCGGGTCTGGATGATCGTATATAGAGGAAACTTGCTCTATATAAAGGATCGGATTTGAATTGATCGTATATAGAGGAAACTTGCTCTATATAGAGGATCAGGTCTAGAATGATCATATGTGAAGGAAACTTGCTTCACATAGAGGATCGAGTCTGGAATGATCATATACAGAGGAAATTTGCTCTGTATAGAGGATCGGATTTGAATTCTGGAATTTGAGATTTGAATTCTGGAATTTGAAATTTGAATGATTTTTGAACTTGAATTTAAAGATGTTTGAATTTGAAACTTGATTTGATGAATTTGAATTTGAAGGGTTTTAAAACTGTGATGTGTTTTGAATTTGATTCGAATTGGTTTTGAGTTTGAAAATTTTGAATTTGAAATTTTGATTTTAATTGATGTTGAATTTGATTTCAAATTTTGAATTTTGATTTTAAGTTTTGAATTTCGATTGTGTTTGATTTAATTTTGATTTGTTTGAATTTGATTTTGAATTTGAAGTGTTTTGACTTTAATTTTGAGTTTGACACTCATCTGGCATGGTACTTCCTGAAGAGCCTCCCCAACGTTTGAAAATATTGGGTGGCATTCTTCAGGGTTGATCAGTCAAAGGAAAATTTTCTCAAAGATCATCATTAAAAAAATGAACGATCCAGTCTACATTGACTCAAGCTTTCCATTGAGTTTACAACGGATTAAAAGCGGTCTACAAAAGACTACGACCAAGTCTCCTACTTGGGGAGTTCTAAAGTGACACAATTTACTGGTAACTTGAATCAAATGTGACTTATAAATTTTTGAAACTTTGTTGAGCTTAATTTGATTTTTATTTGAGGCCCTCGAGCTCCTTGAATTGGAGTCGGGCACTCTGCTCAACTATAGTTTGATTTTAAACAGCAAGTCTCAACAAGGAAACTACGCCTCTAGATCAGAATGATCTAGGACCCAGCACAGGGTGTGGTTTGATTTTGAACGACCAATTTCCAGCATTATAAAATACTCCTCCAATGGGACTGAACTTGGATCCAGCATAGAGTGTAATTTTACAAAGAAGACCTTGAAGGAAAGATGCCTACGCGCAAGGACTTACACACATTTCTCAAGGACCAAATTTAAATTTTTATCAAGAGTAGAAGATTCATTCTTCTTATTAGAAAACTTCCTCTAGGTACTTGGACCCTGTCGGAATGACAAGTGGGAACAAGTTCAGAAGCACAGTGAAAAGTTTGAGTGACCCCAACTAACCTGAAAAGGTTTGAGGATTTAGGTTTTGTTGACCCAGACCAAGTTTCGTAAGAACTAAACTGGGGTCTCCCTTAAGTATTTTGAATTAAAATCAATTTCAAAGAGGTTTAAGTTGAATATAGAAATTTGATCTTTTCAATTCTCTAGCACGAGAGATTTTTGTATCTTGATAGATTATCAATGCACGGTAAAAATTCTGGATTCAAAATTTATCAAAGTCAAGTAATTTAAATTTGACTGGGTCTTTTGAGATTGAAGAATTTAGCAGGAGGGAGCCTCTTTCATTCTTTCTCTTTTCTTGGTGGCGCACTTTGCGCATCTTTTAATTTATAGTGCATTTTGCACTGTTTCTTAACTTGTGGCGCCCATTGCGCATCTTTTTGATTTTTAGTGCACTTTGTACATTTCTTGATTGTTGGCGCATTTTGCGCATCTTTTGAATTCAATTGAATTTAAGAAGAGGCTACTCCTTCTCTATTTCAATACCGGGATTACATCTCAAGTATAAGAGAAGAAAACTCATTCTCTTATGCAAGGACGAATAATCCTCAAGGTAGGACCCAGTCATTTAAAATGAATACTGGCTTGACTTTTGAAAATCATTGAACAAAATTTAAACACGCAAGAGATATCTATTAGGATATAAAATTGGGAGAAAATTGAGAAGATTTTCATTTCAAAGATCAACTTAAATTTGATATTGATTTAACTCAACAGTTGAATCAATCCCACAAAAGAGGTGGGAGGGAGGTGTATTCAAACATTTGGAGTCAACTACAACTTTCTCCTGCTTAAGACTTCAAATAGAGGTCAATTCTCATTAAAAAGATGATTCAATTATCTTGAAAGTTTGAAATCAGTACACTTGAGAAATTGAAAGCTTTTCCTTAAAAAGAAATTGCAAATCTAGGTGGCAAGACCCCAGTAGTACGGAATTAAATTCCTACAATCTCCTTGGAGGGAGAGACTACTATGGGTCTGCACTATCCTTAGAAGTCATTGCATTACTTTAATCAAAAAGATTTATCTCAATAGGACTCCGTTGAAAGTTGGATTTTGACGGTATCACTATCTGATATAATCTTAGATTATTTCCCCTCTCTTATTACTAGTGGTCTAGTAATTAGGAGAGTGGCACCCCGAGTAGTTTCTATACCTCCTCCTCTCTAGTTGATGTAGTGGGACACGTATAGAAACGTGACCTAACATCATCTAGTAGAGTGGACGGGTCATAACCTTCAACTGGGGGCCTAGGGCCTAGTGCTGGAGTTTGTTCAGTTCTGGCTTGATTGATTCTCGCCATGTAGTAGTCAAGAAGATGTATTGAAGATTGTGCTCTCGTCTCTACAACCTCCCTCCTTTGAGCAACAGGAGATGGGTGAAAATGATTTCCACCAGGGAAGGGGTTCGTAGAAGGAGCAACGAACTTTTGATTAGCCTCGGACTTGACGTGCTTTAAGGCTTTCGCCTCAGCAGTCTTCCTGGCCTTGACAACCTTCTTTCTGACTCTACGAAGGTAGTTCTTCATTTTATTCTTGCTGACCTTGCTGACGGCAGGGGTACTAGAACTTGACCCGATCTCAGGCTGAGATGGTAGCTCTTCTATCGTTATTGACTTCTGGTTGTTATCCTCCTCAGTAAAAGATACAGTGGGTAAAGGAGTGACAACAGCCTCCATCTCGGAGATGGGGGAGTCAACTCCTGACCCTAAAGTAATCTCAACCAAAGGGACATTCCTTCGTATTCCAGCAGACAGATCGATCATTTCTTCTCCATCGACTGATAACTTGAAGTCTTGGAATTGCATTTCAAACTGGATAAAATTACCAGAAGTGATTCCTTCAACTATCAAGTTTCTATCTAGAGAGAAAATGAGTTTCCCAGCCATTTGAGTGCTTAAATCCTGAAATTAATGAACAGTGATTTGAATTAGTTAATCTTGAATTTGAATTTGAATTTTAAACTTGATTAATATTATTCAAAATTTGATAATTCAATCATGTTAAGCTTAAATTCAAAATGATCGTTTGTAGACTTGACAAGAACTTAAGGGTTGAACCCGACACTTTTGCTACACCAATTAACTTGGGGCAAAATGTCAAAGTTCAAACTCAAACTTGAATTCAAAATTGAATTTAAAATTTGAATGACAATCAAATTCAAACTTAAGGTTGAAATTGTATTTTGAAATAAAGTTGAATTTGAATTTGAACTTAAGGTTGAAGTTGGCAGGATCTTTCTTCAAATTTTGTGACTCAACAGATCGAGTTTCATTCAATCATGTAGGTGCACAAAATTGATATGAAAGATTCAGGGATCGAGCTCGACTCTTTTCATTTCACCAATTGACTTGGGTCGAAATGTCAAAGTTCCGATCAAAATTGAATCGACTTTAAATTGGAAATCAAATTCAAATTTCAGGTTGAAATTATGTTTGGATTCAAAGTTAAATTTGAATTTGAGGCTCAAGTCAAATGGGTCTTTCTTCAAATTTTATGACTCAACAGACTGAGGTTCACTCAATCATGTAGGTGCATAAAATCGACATGAAAGATCTGGGGATCGGGCTTGACTCTTTTCGTTTCTCCAATTAACTTGGGTCAAAATGTCAAAGTCCCGAATTTGACCTTGAAATCAAATCTAAAGTTTGAATTTAAGTTTGGAATCAAATTTGAGTTCAATTTTGAAGTTGAATTTGAACTTAAGATTGAATTCAGTTTTGAGGTTGAATTAAAATTTAAATCTTGGATTCAATTCAAGATTGAAATTGAATTTAAATTGAAATTGAATTTGAATCTGAATTTGGATTTAAACTCAAGGTTGAAACTGAACGGATCCTCTTCAAAATTTGAAACTCAACATATTGAATTTTGTTCAAATATGTAGGTTTACCAAATTAGCTTGAAGATCCTAAGGCTTGACTCTTTGCACCCCATCAAACAATTTAGGGGTGAAATATCAAAGCCTAGAATTGACTGAAGAATTTTGAATTTGAATTGCATGTGTTCAACTACAACAGAATATTGTAGAAGATACATAGCAATGACGATTGAAGTTGATTTAAAAGATTTTCCTTGACTTTTGAAACTCAAAAATGTTGAGTTTTATTTTCAACATAATGGTTAACAAAATTCAAGAGAAAATCTAGACACCTGGTTTGACTCTTTCACCATACTGACTAGCTTGGGGTGAAATGTCAAAATCCAGGTTTAATTAAAGAAATTTTGAATCTGGATTTTAAGACTGAGGGATTTTTTAATTGTGAAACTTAGCATGCAGGGATTTATTCGCATGCGAGTTTGCAACATATGCAAAAATATTTTGACAAGCTTGGCTTAACTCTTTTGCTCTACCAATAGACTTGGAGGCAAAATGTCAAAGCCCAGCTTGGAGGGAGGTTTCCTACACTCACCTCTCTTTTCACATGTCTTAATTGAGTTGGCCACACTCACCCAAGAGAGAAATGGGTAGAGGGACCAACGGAAGAATGGTAGTCAAAACTACCGATGTAACAAAATTCGTACCGCTATTAAAGATGGAGAGAGAGATTTTCCCCAGTGGAGTCGCCATTTTTTGTTTGATTGAAAAATATTGGTTTGAAAATTGTTTAATTTTCTTTGGGAAATGTTAAATTTCTGGAATTTAAATTTTATAATCGAACACTTATTATGAATGATATATCACTTCGAAAAGTGAACATATCGTTCTCTAATAGGTTCAGATTACAAGTCTTTGAATTTATCTGATTATTATAATCAAACTCAAGGAGAAACAATATATGATCCCGAAGGATCAAAATAATGTTTAATCCATTGTTCGACTACAATAATTGAGATAAGAGATCATTAATTTCATATTTAAAGTTATGATTGTAATTGATATATCTATCCAGAGAAAGAAGATATCAATTACTATCGATAGTTCAAATATGATGATAATGATCGTAAAGTTTGAATTTCCCAAAGATAATCAATTGAAGGTTTTGAAAACTTGATTTTGAAATCTGGTCTGGGTTTCTAAATCTCCTACGAGCGCAAGCCCTCGTAGTTAATTACATCGTAGGAAACCAGAAAATTTCCTACGAAAACTCTCGATTAAAATAGCGATACGAATTTCATTTAAGAATTCAAAGATTGATATCAAAGAAGGTAGGGACTAGAATTTTCAACCGGGAATGGTTCAATGTTGAACAGTTCTTTCTGGAGTCAAAGGAAGAAGAGTAGGAGGTATTTTGAGATTCTGAATTACTTCAGAAACACCTCAACTATCCTAAGTGTTGGGCTTGAATTTGATTGAAAGAAATGTTTTAATTTGAGTGATCAATTTTATTAGAAAGTGGGAATTAGATTCCCGAAAGATTGAGGTCTTAGGATTAAAAATCTGCCTCAGATCCTAAGTCTAAAATTGGGTACTGAAAATCAGTGACCCAGAACCTAGCTAATGCAATGCAATCTGGACTTACCCCGGCCTGGATTGGGGAGCCAGCTAAACCACCTAAACGCTTTTAAAACCATGAGTCAAAGTCTTTAAATGTAGAGTGGTTAAGGACATTGATTAAGATTGGTTTAAAGAATTGGGGTCGACATCTAGAGCAGATCCTAATTGACCCCTTAACATATGTTGGGTTAAATGTCTAAATAAAATGCAATTAAGATTTAGACTCGATTTTTAATTTGTATCTAATGCAATGCATGCTAGTTGACTCGATGAAATGCTTAAATCAATATGAAGCAGTTTTAAAATAGGCTTAAAAAAATAGGTTTTATCCTAGAGATTGCACAACATCCCCTTGGACAGAACTGCACCCTAATAGGTCAGGTGGTCTGCCAGAACCCGCAGGCGGGGAGGTGCCTAACAAGGTAGAGAAAAGTTAATATGAATGCATGAAAAACTCGCGGCGAGTCCGGGCTTACTTCTTAAGAGCGTTAGAGTTTCTATCTGAGCTTAAAATTTTAAATTTTATTTAAGTAGAAAAGGTTAATGACCGTACCCTCACGAGCCTCCGATCGGGTTCCAGGCTAAATCAAAATCGACATGCAATAGCGCCAAATAAACTACTAAAAGCATGCGGGTCCTTAATCGCAATCAATACATCAATCAAATCAATTAAATAATTAAATCAATTAAATAAATATTCAAAATGAAAGTCCATGTGGCAAATGCCACTTAATTATACAACCCAGGGTCTGCAGTAAAGTAAAGTGGCCGGGTACCACTGACTACAACCCGGATTCTACTCCTAAGACTCAAGTGACTTTGAGATTTGAGATTCTTCTCGTTCTTCACTTCTTCGTCTCCTTAGAACTCCTTGGATCGTCGGGTCTGGATATCCAAATGAAAAGAAACTCCCCCTGAATAGGGGTGTTATCTTTTCTCTTTGGATACTTGAACTTCATCCTAATTTGGATCTCCAAATGGATAGGAACTCTCCCCTAAGGGATGTTCCTTCCTCTTTGGATTCCAAATTGGATTTTAAATGTCTCAATCTCAAAGTACTTTAAATAATACAACTCGAAATCAAATCAAATTACATCAAATTGAAATTAAAAATCTAGACTCAACAACCTGCAGGGTTATCCTAATAATCAGCAGTTTATATTTGACATCCCAAGCAGTTAATATATTGAAATTTAAATGCTCAAACCAGCCACACTTGGCCATGCTCTTTTTGATTTAAAGGGGGACTTAAGCATGCTTAGCACCTGTGCAATTTAATAATCATGATTTTTGCCCCCTTTAATTTATGCCCTGTATGAGCATGGCCACCTGCATAAGATTGAATTAGTACAAATCGTTCCTAGCCTAGGGGTAGATCTAATCGTACAATCAATCACATCACAGAGTGCATTAAATAAATAAATAATCACATCAATTCTACTACTAGCAAACAACATGCAGTAAAAGCTCGAAAACCCGGCACACAGCAAAAAAGTAAACACCGGCCTAGCCTAAGACTAGAGTTGGTTGTACTAGCAAACCATCTAAAGTGTGTGAGGTAGGCTGTGTGGCTTTGATGTGTCCTAAATAGGATGATTTGATTGAAGTTGCTTGAGATTCAAGTGGGTTGAAGGCTTAAGGGTATTTTAATTAAAGTTTAAATATTAATGATTTGAATTTAATTTTAAATTTGATTTAATTATTTGTTGGATACCACCTTTGTTTCACACCGAGGCCGTGAAGTTTATTTCACCTTCCTTGGGGCTAATTTAATAGCCTCGTAGGCCTGGGTTACCCAGTGGTACCCGATATGATTAAGTGATTTGAATTTGATTAAGGCTTGAAGGTTGATTAAGTTTTAATTAATATTGGTTGGTTGCTGGTTTTAAGTTCAAATTGATGTTTTCTGGAATTTTGAATGATTTATTGAATTTTGGAATTTTTTGGATTATTTTAATGATTTAATTAAAGGGTTAAAATTTGACTTTTTGATTTAAAGTGTTTTCTGGAAATTCAATATTTTATTAAAATACTAGACCTTAATACGATCAGTTAGACAGTAAGTACACTGAAATTGGATTTTTTTACATTTTATTATGAAAGTTTGAAGTTTTGACTTGAATTTGAACTAAGTTTGACCAAAAGTTGACTTTTTCAAAATTAGTTGCTTTCTGGAAACTTAACATTTTTAATAAATATTAGAGCTTAAGATGAGTTGTATGCCTTTGAGTTTGCTCAATTTGGAGTTCATTTGAATTAGTTATGAATTTTTGAAGTTTTGAGTATTTAATGAATTATTTAAATTGTTTAATTAGAGACCATTTTTGTGATTTGGATCCAAATGATCTCCAAACTTCTTGAAATCAACTCCAAAGGTCAGGAATGACCTAAGGAGTGATTTCCAAGTGTTTGAAAATTTTTTGGAATTTTTAATTATTTTTAATTAATTAAATTAATTAAATATTGGATTTCAATTAAAATTAAATTAAACTTAATTTTGAGGTCCAGTCAAGGGGCTTTTATTTTTCATTGATTAAGGGTTTAATTTTGGTCAGTTAGAAGGGTTAATTGTATTTTTTGGATTTAAATTGGATTTATTATAATTTCTGGAAGGTTTAATGGCTTAATTAAGGTTTAAACTTGATTAGGTTAATTAAAGGGCTTAATGATTTCAAAATCCAGTGAAACTTTTCCTTAAGGCTGAGAGTGTCACTAAGTTTAAATGGTTTGAGTTTCAAGTCAATGGGAAGTGAATCCTAATTATTGGAAATAATCTAAGTTCTCTAAACAAAGTCCTTAATTATTGTCCTTAATGATGTCACTAAACTTAAATGGGTTTGAATCAAGGTTTCAACTAACCCTTAAACAAATACATATAATATACATACATCAAACAATCAATCCTAGATCTAGAAGAGCCCTAAACCTAAGTGGTGTGTGCACCCTAAGCATGCAAAAGATAAAATATGAATTAATTAAAGATAATCAATGAATAATTAACAAGATTAGTTACCCATTAACTATCCATCATTCCACACTAATCATGTTCAAGTATGCTTAATTCAAATTTAAAATTTCAAGAGATCTCTTAAAGATTGGAGATTTAGGTATATATACACATATATTTTAAAATAAAATTTAAAACACATGGATACATATATGATTATACCTATAAATATGAGTTTTAAATTAAATAATTAAAATTATGATCAAAAATAATTTAAAATACTTTAAGAGATCCTCTGGTTATTTTCAATAATTTTAAAATAAATTTTAATTTTTTTAAAAAAAATATTTAATATAATATTTAACTAATTAAATATTAAAATGTTTAAATACTTTGGATTATTTAAAATAAATTAAATAATTTCAATTATTCTTTAGGGTTTCAAAGTATATAACAATTTTCTTTTTTTTAAAAAAAAAAATTTATTATATTTCTTTAATTAAAATAATGATTGAATATTTAAATAATTAAATAAAAAAAAAATTAAATATTTGTAATAATCCCAATTTTAGAATAAAAAAATATACTCTTAATTTAATCAAAGATATTTGAAAATATCATAATTCTTTAATAAATTAATTATTTTATTTGAATTTAATTTTATATAATTAAAAAAAAACAAATCCTAGTATTTAGAAGGATTTAAAATAAATTTTAAATCCTTTCAAAAATACTGTCAACGGTACATGACAGGTGGCGTCGTTTGATTGGGCCAGAGAATCCACGGCAATGATTATCTGGCGGCGGTCAATCATTGCTGACTGATTAATTGCGGCGGGACCCACACGCAAACCACTTAAACCAGTCAGCAAAACTCAGGATCGTCCGATCGGGCATGTATTTAAGCGTGTGATCGAGATCACGTCAGACGGAAGATCCCATGCACCGCCTGATTCCGCTGTTTGAGCTCAACGGCTGGGATTGAGCCGGACCATAGACGGTGCAACAGGGTCGGACCCGCGGCTATACGGAACCGCGGAAGATCCGATCGGGACCGTTGATGATGAAATCAACGGTCCAGGTGGCATGCATGTCATGCAGGTTTGAACCGAAACCCTAAATATGTAAAATGGATCGTTCTCTCAAAATACTCAATGATTTTAAATGAAATTTTAAATTTAAACTTTAAACATGAACAGAATTAATGTGGAAATAATATAAAATCTTGATATACAATTAATCAAAAGTTATTTAAATCCAAACATTGTGACCTAGGTCTAAGGATTTTGAAGAATTTCACCGTGAGATTTGAGGGAAAATGATTCGGTTGAACTTGTAGTTTGTCCTCGTAAATATTTGATGAAGAAACCACGGCTCGAAACGCATTGGATCGGGTAATATGAGCCTTGGACGAACTTGAGGCCAAGGTGGCCGGAGGATCGCCGCCGGCGGCCTTCAATCGCCGGATTTAGACTTGGGGAGTATTGTTGAAGCCCTTGGGAGCTTGAACGAAAAGAAACCTCCCTTGGAGAGCTTGAGTGTGGAGAGATAAGGTTAGATTAAGAATGAGCTCTCTATCGAACCTATTACCCTATTCAATCTTCTCTAGATCAAATGGAGGGCTAAGATTCATTAAGAGAGCTCCTAGATGCTGCCACTTGTCCCTGGAGTTGGTTAGCAGCAGGGAATAAAAGGACAATAGGGTACAATCCATGTGGAAAGGGCTTTGGTCCCCACTTGGACACATGGAATGATATGGGCTATTTGATCTAGATCCAAAGGCTTAAAATAGCTCAAGGAATGTTCTAGAGACTGATTAAACAGCTGGGATAATCTGGATTAGAATGAATTAATCTCTATGGAGTGTTTTGACTAGGCTTGAGCTTTTAAAAGTTCAATTTGACTGTTTGACCAGTCAAAGTCCATGTGGACTGCTGAGTTGGCATAGGGAAAACCTTTAGTTGCTGGAGTGACAAGTTGAAAGAGGCTTGAGGCTTAAGGAATTTGAATTGAGTGAAAATGTGAAGGTTTGACCAAACACATTGAGTTGACTTGGTTGATCTTAGCTTGGATTTGACTACCCAAGGTCAAGGCATGCTTAGGCAATGATTTGGTGCTGATTAAGGCTTTGATAGGGATTGGAATCAATTTGTTTGAAGTTTGATTGGACTAGAGATGTGTATGTGATTAAGGGTTTGACCATGGGTTGAAGTTTGACCAAGTCATGTTCAATGTGATTGGACTTAAGATGGGTTTAAAAATATTTAAGGCATTGATTGATGTAGGTTTGAAGATTTGAAAGGCTTCAAATGAATGTTTAAAAGAATTTGACCCAAATGGGTTACATTTGATTGAACTTGGACTCAGTTGACCAAGTCAACTGTTGACTAGGTCAAGGGTCCAATCAGGTCTAAATCATTAAAGGATATGGCCAGGGGAGTTTGACAGGGTTTTGAATACATTTGGGGTGTGATTTGAAGTAGGGAAGCTTAAGGGTTGAACTGGTCAACCTAAGTTGACTTGGTCAACCAGGTTGACCCAGGGTCAAGATTTGGACTGAGTCAATTTCAAATGGTAAATGGAGTCTGGTAGATGTGGTTTGAGGGTTTGAATAGGTCATTTGGGTCAAATCACCTATTTGAACTCTTAATGGGCCTAATGGGTCAACTGGGTTGACTTGGTCAACCAGGTTGACCCAGGGTCAAGGATTGGGCTCAACCAGTTCAGAATGACATTCTGAGTCTACTGGTGGTGGTCTCAAGGTCTGGATAGATCATTTGGTCAAAATGACCTGTTTGGGCCCTTAATGGGCCTTTTAGGTCAACCCTGGTTGACTTGGTCAACCAGGTGGGTCCAGGGTATGGAAATGGGTTCAACAGATTTGAAATGATATTTGGAGACCAATGGAGGTGGTCCCAAGGTCAGAGGAGGTCATTTGGTCAAAATGACCTGTTTGACCCTAAAGGGGCCTTCTAGGTCAACTAGGTTGACTTGGTCAACCAGGTTGACCCAGGGACTGGTTCTGGGTTCAATGGGTTTGGTTTGACATTTGAAATTTGCTGGAAGTGACTGCATTTGATTTGGAGGTCATTTGACCAAAGTGACTATTCACACCCCATAGGGGTATTTTGGTCATTTTGACCCCTGGTCAACTGGGGGTCAAATTGAGTCCAACAAAATGCAGTTTAATGCTCAATAGGTCATAATCAAGGGTCTGGAGGTGATTGGAGGCTTTGGAGAAAGCTCCAGGGTCAAAATCCACTGGGTGGTAGGTCCAGTGGCATAGACTGTAAATATTTAAAGGTTTTACAGCCTTTGGATTTCAATTCAGTTTATGGGGTTAGAGATCTCAGAATGAGCTCAAATTTGGAGGGTTACCTCTAGAGACATGTCACATCAGTGTGGAACTGACAGATCTTGAATCAGAGGTCATTTGATAGGGTTTTGAAATGTTCAAAGATTAACTGGAAAAGGCTTTCAGGACTTAGACCTTTAGCCTCGGATTTGAATCTGGAAATCTGGTTTTGAATTGGATTTTGAGCTTAAATGATATGGTTTGAATTAAGTTTAGATTGAATTGAAACTTAGATTGATCTAGAAGAATCCTAGGGTTTAGAATAGGTCCTAGGGTCCAAATCAGCTTAAGGGAATCCTAGGGTCTAGAATAGATCCTAGGGACTGGAATCTGGGAAGATTCTAGAATCTAGAAGTCCTAGGGAAATCCTAGGATCTGGGGTCTGGAAGAATCCTATAATCTAGAAGGATCCTAAGATCTAGGAATCCTAAGATTCAAGATCTAGAAGGATCTTAGGATCTAGAGTCAGGTAGAATCCTAGGGTCTAGAATAGATCCTAGGGTCTGAAGTCTAGGAGAATCCTAGAATCTAAATTTGTCTTAAATTGTATTGATCTGGGGTCAGGATTAATTTGAATTTGGATTGATCTTAAAGTTTGGATTGATCTAAGATCAGATTGATCCTAGGGTTAAGATTGATCCTAAGGATTGGAAAGATCCTAAGGTCTGGATTGGTCCTACTGAGCTCATACAAAAATGAGGTCAACAATGGAATAATCACCATGTTCTCCATATAACCAGTCCTTAGAACAAATTAGTGTCTCGACAATATCATGTTTCAATGCACTTCAGTATTGATCTAAAATTCTACCGCTATTGCTGAAGGCACTTTCAGATGCTACAGTTGTTATTATAATGCATAGTACATCACGAGCCATAGCTGAAACACTAGGAAATCTATAATGGTTCCCTTGCCAGAATTTTAAAATATCTAAATCTACATTGCTATCAAGCTTAGGTTCATCAAGGTACATATCTAATTCAGATTTTATTGGTGTAAAGACATCCTTCTGAAATGAAGCAAAATCCTACTTTTTTTAAAAGGCATTAGAAACAAAAGTTAAAAACAATTAAAGTTGCAAATATATAAATATGGACACATAACATGCATAAACTTGAACTTCATCATTGGTAATGAAATGCTCTTTGAAGGTAATCCATGTACCAACTCAGAAGTACTTGAACTTTGTCCTAATGAAATATTGCTTCTTGAACTATAGTTAACAAACAATGAAATTAACTTGAGTTTCACTTTCCTAACTTCATGTTGGTAATTGCTTCCATACAATTTCTGATAACACCACTCAACAAAAGTCATTTTGTATCTCGGATCTAGAATCACTGCTATTGCCAAAATATCACTGAATTCGGACCAGTATTTTTCAAACTTTACAATCATTCCTGCTGCCATTCTTTTTATGGATTGATGCCCACTTAACATTATATTTTTTAATTCTGCATAAGCTGTAGAAATACAAGTGAAGTACAAATTTGCTGTAAGATATTTAGACCCGAAAATGAGACAAGTAATTTCATAGAAAGGTGCCAAAAATTTGCTTATCTCTTCAACTTTGTCCCATTTAGAAGCCGTTGGACAATTCTTGTAGTTTGAATCAACCAATTCTAAATGTTGAAAAGCACGTTTAAAATAGATTGCACTGTCAATCATTATGAATGTGGAGTTCCATCTGGTGGGGACATCCTGCCGCAAACCTCGTCTCCCATCTAAGAAACTTTGTGTAACACAATCAATAAACTTTTGTTTTCTAGCCTGAGAGCTTTTAACATACTTAATGCTCTCTCTTATTTTCCCAACTGAACTATCAATATCTTTCAAACCTTCTTGAACCACAAGATTAATGATATATAATGTGCAACGTACATGAAAAAAATCACCGGTCCAAAGGTCAGATGTTAAGCAAACCCTGCTAGTGACTATAGATAATTGTTCCTTAATATTACACCGCTCCTTCATGAATAATTTTTTGCAATCATTTCTAGCCGTATTTCTAGAAATTAATTGCAAGTCCCGACGAAGATACAACAAAAGTGCTCGAACTCCAGCCCACTCAACACATTGAAAGGGCAAATCGTGCATAATGATAGCAGCAGTAAACAAGTCACGAAATTCAGCATGATCAAACTTTTCATCAGACATAGACATTGAAGATTCATTGTTGCTTTGTAATATCAACTGTCCTATATCACGCATACTTCTTTTCTTACAATTTTCGATGTGGCGTCTAAGATTACCGGTTCCATTTTTGCTATCACATAAATAAGTAGTGCCACATTTCTTACATTTACATTTTTGTTTTCCATCTTCCATAATAGGTAACATCTCATAATGGCCCCAAACAACTGAGGTCATCCTTCGCCGTTTCTTAGTAATTCTCCTCTCATTACATGGCTCGTTAGAGGGCTCTACAGCATTTTCACAAGTCGGGACATCTTCATTTTCATCAAAAGAATAATTCTCAGGAATGGTATTGGAATCCTCCATCTAATCAAAATATTAGAATATATTACAATGCTAATTCATACCTATATGTTAAATTTCTTCTTTAAAAAATTACACATAACACATTGAGACATTAACTCATTAAATTCATCGTCAAATGCCAAAAAATAACTTCTCCAACATAACATGTATGACATAACATGTATAACTCAGAAAAAACATAATTAACATGTAACAGCATAACTGAACATAACTACAGAAGTCACATAACCATCAACCAAACATGGCTTGCTGAACATAAACAGTAATAACTACAACTTAGTATAACAAGTAACAACATAACTGCCAACTACAAATATAACTGCATAACATTCAACAAAATCATCAACCAAGCATGGGTTGCTACATAACTGCCAATACTTATATAGAAAAATATTCTTGGAACCATATTTAACTGAACAGAAGTCACAAAACCATCAACCAAGCATGGGTTGCTGAACAGCAACTAAGCTATTTTTTGTTAAGTTGAACAGCAACCATCAACCAATGATTAATTAGAGAAACCAGCACAAATTGAACAGAAAAATCACTCTCAAACCACATTTAACTGAACATCACATCATCTATTTTTCGGACAAAACAAACCCCAAAGCAGAAAGCATGCCAATCCAGAAATGCATGCCAAACTTTTCCACATGTTTAAAAAAACTGAGATAATTTTGAGATAACAGCAAGTCAGCAAGACAACTGCAAAGCAGACAAACCGTAACCCGAAAATTTCTTACGAAACTTGGGAATAATTAATCAAACAGCAAGACAGCAAGACATCCCTCTACTCTGCTCATAGATCAGGCTTCTAAAAGGAGAAAAATAGAAAAAAGATAAGAGATACAAACAGCGAGCGATGTAAGTATTCGTGTTGAGCCAAACTGAGATGTAACACCACGGACCAACAGTATGCCAGAGGAGAAGAGAGGGAACCGTTGACGGAGCCAGAGATCTGAGGAGAATCGAAGAGAAGAAACGGAAGCCCTAGACGAAACAGCGAAGGAGACGAGAACGAGAGGATGAAACGCTGAAATGATGCGGATCCTTAAATCCCTAATGCCTAAATCACATCTCGTCGCGACGCGTGAAATGAAACTGCGCGGGTCGAAACGGGTTATATTTCGGGTTATCGGGTTAACCCGGACCCGACCTGAAATTTAAACGGGTCATTTTATTAAACCCGAATCCGACCCGTTTTGAGATCGGGTCGGGTCAGACCCGAAATTTTTGGGTTGGGTTCGAGTCGGGTTTTCGTGTCGTGTCAATTATTGACACCCCTAGTCAGTAGGCTACACAATCTGATCTAAAATTTTAAATTTTTTTATTAAATTTTGTTGAATATTTAAAAGTACTTAAATATAATCCAATAATCCTTATACTGAAAAATGTAATATGAGCATAACAGTTATTCAATTATTTAAATAATATTATCGAGTAAATAAATAAATTACAATTTATATCATAGAGCAGTTTATATCACATTCCTCGAACCCAGACAGAATCTCAAAGGATTCTAGCCCATTATGTTTCCCTTTTGTGCTTATAGCACCAGCACATGCCCGTAAGCACCAAAATATGACTTTTAGCCACTAGAACATGCCTTACAGGCACCAGAATATTCCCTGACACAGACAGATTCTCAAAGATTTTTGACCCCTTATAGCTCACAACAGATATTTTTCTATTATATAAGCATACATTTAATCACATAAGCATATATTTCATCACATTGTAATAGTTGAAGTAAAAATTAGCACATGTTAGAATTTCACAGTTTTCTATAACGATTGATAATGGAACTTTCTACTGAGCAAATTTTTATAATGTGAGGACATAACCAAATTATAAAGAATTGTGTAAAATACTATTTTAAGATATTTATTATACTACTGTATTATTTTGCAGTGTCTAGCTTATTTTTTATTTAATTAAAACCGCACATATTCCAAGATCCTTGTTATAAAGTTTTCATAAAATATTCAAAATGTTCATAATCATAATCTCTATAACATATAAAAAGTTACTTAATAAAATTTTTTTCAGTGCAAAGTTATACGCGCTTTTGCTAATGAAAAAATAAATTTAATCGAAAAATTCAGTTAAATTTAGTATTTTTTGAAAATTGAGATAATCATAATATGACATATCTCGATCCGAATAATTTTTCCAATAGGGCCGACGGCTGAAAACTACCCGAAGCGGCTAAAAATCTTCTTCTTCATCCCTAAATCCTCTTATTGCATCCTTTATCAATCGGGTCAGAAAAGGTCAATCTAGATACTGAACTTGCAAGTGTCACACTGAATACCGTAATTCTACTGAATATTCAAAATTCTGAAAATATTTATGGCTCATTGACTGAAGCGAAAAAAATATATTTCTTAAAACTATATACTTTATAATTTATTGTTCATCATTTAAAAGAAATATATAAAATTGATTATATGAACAATGCCGAATTCTGTCGATTATGAAGAGCAATCTGCTAAGTATTCTATCAAATCACCAACTACTTAACCCCCAAATCTTTCTCTAATTTCTCCTGCCCATTTTCAATCTATCATTCAATAACAACATTGCCAATGTTCAAATAACAGTATGTTAGAAAAAGAGGGAGATATCGCTATCAAATAATAATAATAAAAAAAAAAAACCCTTTCTTATCAAACACATCAATTTAATTTAACAAAATTTTTCAATGTGTAGATTATATAAAGATAGTATTCTACATAAAAAGATAATGAGATAATATCAAATTTTTATTACAGTTTTTTATGTTATATTATTAAAATATAAATTTTTTTAGTACATAACTTAATTTTGGAATATTACAGATATACCATTTATTGTTAGCTGGTTTTAATATGAAACATTAAAAAATAGCCTCAAAATATCTTTAAAATATTATATTATTTATTCTAAAAAAATAATATATATTTTTATGTTATTTGAAATAAAAAAATATTATTTTATTTAGTATTGGGAGATTTGCGTATATATATATAGTATACTATTCTATGAAATAAAAAAAAATTACATTGTTTGAAGATAATAATTTAACTTTAAATAAATGTTATTTTTCATTATAAGAATTTAGAAACGATAAAATTTGGCTCTCCGACGACCTAGAATGATGAGGCATCTGCAATTCTTATATTAGAAATAATATTTAATCGATAAAAAAAATCTTATTTATCAACATAAATTAGTCTCACCTATCATCTTTCTTATGGCTTCATTATGACCTCCCCAAGTGCATGAAACAGATCTTATTTATATGATTTTTTTTTTTTGTGGAGAGGAATGTTCTTATTAGTTTGATACCGATCGAAAATAAGAACATATTATCATCTGGATCGTATTGATCTTCTTAATTATATAACTTTGGCGATGATAGGCTTGGGTATTTGTGATGATGGTGGGCGTTGACATTGCTGTTGATAAAAAGTGTTAGTTTTAATAACGATGGCTGGTGTTGACGTTTGTGTCAATAATAGGCTTCAGAAATAGCATTAAAGACATGAAATTTTCTTATTAATGACGATGAGCACCATTCTCAGCGGCAATGAGGGCTCCAATCTTGGTGGCGCTGATGTGTATCGACAGTAGATGCTGGGCTTAACAGATGCCGAAGGGTGTCAGGGTTGGTGTTGATGAAAGACATCTTTTTTATTGACGTCAATGGTGACGAACTTGGTGGAAATGATATGCGTCGATCTTAATGGATGGAGACGATGATGAATAACATAGATCTTATGAGATAAAGCTTTGGATTCTTTCATTTGAGATCCTTTGGGTTACCTCATTTTGATCTCCCTATATTGTACAATTTTGTACTCGTTAGATTTATCTGATCGAATTATAAGTTTAAATTATAGATTTAAGAAAAACTTAAATGATGACAAAATTGATTTACAAAATTTTTAATTTCAATACTTATTAAGATATTTATATTTTAATTCTCTCTCCCTCTCTACAAATTTTATCTTTATAAATAATTAAAAAAAAAACAGCAGTACTCTTTACATCCACATCATATACACATCAAAGATAAAAAAGTCAAGAGGCGTACATGGCATAGTCAAATAGAAAAAGCCCAAAGGGCTACCTTTCCTCGCTTTTTTGTACCCGTTACCTCATAACATTAACAAAGCAAACCTAGTCATGGGCCCACTTGGAAAACCACTATACCTAATACAAATGTGGTGGTCCCACTAATTACTTTTATAATACAGGTCCGTACTAATACAGGCAGAAAATAATGCATTTGAGCAGAAGCAATGTCCTTGTAGAAATATATAAGAGGCCTGACAAGACAATGAGTGGACTAATATCTATCCTATTGTCCGCCCTTAATTAAATACAGCTATACGGGAAAATTTTTCTGTTTAAAATTTTAATTACAATATTTAATAAAAATTAATTATTTTTTTCTAATGATTAGACCTATTTTAAATTAAATATATATAATTTTTTAGTTTAAAATAAATTTAATATCATAAAATTTAAATCAGATAATTCTTTGCAGTGAGAAAATACTAGACGTTGGCTCTAAGCCTCTAATTAGATTAAGGGCTTGTTTGGAATAATTTCTGTTTTATTTTTTAATATTAATTATAATTTTATTTGATTAATATTTTTTTTATTATTCTAAAAAAAATTTATTAAAAAATTATTTTTAATAATCATAGTAGCCAATTTATTTCCCCTATAATAAATTTACAGTCAATTTTATAAATTATTATAGTGTCTGAAATAATGAGTTTATTTACTTTATAATATTTTGTTATTATATTAGGTCTATTAATAATAATAAAATTATCCTTAGTTTTATAAAAAATAAATAATTTATTGTGCAATATGTTACTGCTTGCTTTAAAAGATATAGTGAAGATGCAATGCATACACAACTCTACACAACTCACCTATTGGTTTGATAGTTTTGGCTACTAACAGGGGCGGATCCCCTTTAGCTTAGCGGGACAATTGCTCCCCTAAAAAAATAAAAAAAAATTTATTATATGATTCTTTAGGTAATTTGTCCCCCTCCGTCTATTTTTAAATCTTTATTACAAAGATTTTTAGGTAATTGCCCCTCTTAAAAGTTTTAAAATACTATGGTTTTTAGGTAATTGCCCCCAACAAATAGTAAAGAGAATTCATTATTTTTTTATTAATTTGAATTCCAAAAATATTCTTACAACCAAAATTTGTTCCCGGGGTGCTGCTCCTTTGGACCTCTGACACATCTGCGAAGCGTACGACGATTAAGGATATGAACAAATAGGGGTTGAACCAAATTCAAGACAACTCCAACATATATTTTGTAGAAATTGAATGATTAATCAATTACACCATTTTGATTTTTTTTACAAACAAATCATCCATATCTCAACTTAAATTTTGTTTAAGAATAATTGTCATTATATAAAATGTTGATGATATTTTTAAATTGTATTATGTACTCAGTTACAAAGAATCATTAGTCACTAAAATGATATATATATATATATATATATATATATAATGCTCTACACTTTTCGCGACAAAATTATAAGCCAATATTTTTCTTTTTTGTGACTGCTGACTAATACCAAGCTTTCTTATTATTTATAGGCCTTAGTTACTTTTGGTAACTAAAATATATCTTTAGCAACCTTTTTTTTTGTCTCTTATTTTTTAGTCACTATTGACTCATTTTCTTGTAGTGAAGGGTCGAGCCAAATTCGAGGCAACACTAACAATTACTTATAAGTTTGCTCCTCCCTGAAAATTAAGGCTGGCTCCACCCCTGACTACCAACTAAAATGTCTTGGATTCGAAGTTTACGTATGCGTTGTGTGCGTGAGTTTGTTGTTTGCCTCTTAAAGTAAATCTAGGATATTATTTTATAAATTTTTTGAATATTTTCTTAGGACATTAGGGGGATGGCAAGCAGGTGGTGGCTTAAGATGATGGCGGGTGGTGGCCAATGACTTGCGGTGGTTGGTGTTGGCATGTGGTGGTGGTCGGTAATGAGTGATGACGATGAGTTTGAAATGTAGAGTAGTGTTTTTGAAAATGATATATAGTGATTGATTTTTTAATACATAAAAAATAAATTAGATAATGAATTATTTTTCACCTTTTTTTTCATCCATCAATTAATTAAATTTTTATAATCCCTAGATTTCTTTTACACTACACTCAAAATACTTCAAATCAAATCTATTTCTGATCAATATCTAATTGTCAATGAGTTTTAATCAACATTTTTTTAACAAAGTATCAAATTATTCAAATTTGATATGAAAAATTTGCAAAATTAAAAATTTCTAATGGCTCAATGCATAGAAATATTTTGTCTGAATTACTTAATTTAAATTAAAATAACAATTATTATTGATACATCTTTAAAAAATTTACTTAATGAGGCAAAATGTTGATGTACCTTTTAAATTGAAAGCTTCCAAAAGTAAACAAAAGACTATTTGAACTCCGATTCATCAAATTTATAGTAATTTTGAGTGTCTTGATTAGATGAATTCATCAACATTATAAATGATTAGATCCGAGTCCAAATGTGCCCAAGTCAAGCAATTAAAGTCTAATTAAAAACTTCAAGATATTAATTGAAGGAACAAATGACATTTGGTTTTAGTTTATTTATATTCAAAATGAATATCTTGATTATACGAAGCCAATGAGTACAATATTACTCAATTTTGAGTTCTTTAAGGTACGTAAATTTTAAAAGAATAGTCTATAATTAAATGAATTAACACGAGATATCTAATGAACAATTCTGAGATTTTGACTTAAATAATTAAAATATTGTGATAAAAATTATAAATATTACCTCATTCTCTATTTAAAGTGTATTGAGTACTGTGCATAAAGTAAGTAATTAATATAACTTTACTAGCTATATTAATTTATCGACTAAACACTTAAGTTACTCAAATGTCTACACAAACAATGTAATGATGAAGTAATTAATGTGTAATAAAAGAGAAATAACTTTGTAAGCATAATATCAATTAATGTACTGCTCACAAGTGCAAAAGAAAATGAATTCCAATTTCACCATATAAACATCCAAGCTTAAGGCTTCGTTTGAGACGGCTTTCATACTATTTTCTTAATGCAGCTTTTTAGTACAAAAATTAGAAAATTATTTTAAGAAACAGTAAGAAAGTCATCCCAAACGAAACCTAACTAATACATTTAAAAAAGTATAAGAATGTAAAGATAGCTAAAGAAAATTAGCGAAAAGTTTTTTTACAAGATTTGGAACCCAACTAGCATACATACATGCATAGTCTCTTCATAAAATTGAATTTCATTACTACAGAATTACAACTATAACCTAACTTCTTTTCTCCGCAAGGAAGAGGAGAAATTGTTACACAAAACACAACATAAAGGGTCATGCTACACAGCAAACCACATAAAATGACAAAGAAACCTAAGCAAAACTTATCTTGAACTTTGATGGTGACTCGAAGGATATCTCAACAATTCAATCTCTAATTGAAAAATAAATTGCATAAATATAGAGATTGAATATAAGAAATATTTTGAATAGGGACTTCTTAAGGACTTGCTTTGAGAAGATCACTTAAGAAAATTTCTCAAGAGACTCCAAATAGATCTTATAATGAAAGCTGTGGGTTTTTACAAATCTGTTAGAATTTTTAGTTACAGATGGTGTGACTTTTATAGAATAGAAATATCTTTAAAATAAACCACACACATATCTTAAAATATCCCCGAAAGTCTCCAAACAAATCCTCCAAATGGCTACCCAAAAAGCACCTAAAATTAGTTTACTCGTTGTTACTGACTTGGATAGAGAAAAGGATAAAAATGATCCTTTTACTTTTTATGTAGGATCAAAATGACTCTCAATTATATTATGTGGCTATTTTCGTCTCTCAAATCTTTAAAAATGAATCAAAATAGTCCAATGGTAGAGCTATTTTAGATCCTCTTTAAGGAGTTGAGATACTAAAATGATTTTTTAATATAGTTGAGAACCATTTTAATATTTCACTAAGAGTCAATAGATTATTTTGCTCCTTTTTCTCAAATTAGATATGACAAGCTGGGGCCTTAGCATGTCTATGTCGAACAAGCTTCCATATAACAATTATATAAAGACAAGTAATGTAAATAAATCATTGCTTTGTTTTAAAAATAATAAAAATAATAAGGATGAATGCAAAGTATTTTATATTATGCTTAAAAACATAGATAAATAGGTCTATAAATCTAAAAAAAAAAAACAAAGATCTAATTCGATAAGAGTAATATAATTTGCATTCAATCAAAATTAAGACTAAATTGCCTTAATAAAATAAATTTAATGAATAATATGAAACATTCGAATTGACTGAACTTGCTTATATATAAATGATCAAATTATAATTATAAGCCAATTAAGCATATGATCACTAAATAGAACAATATTTAAAATGAAAAATATTTACATATAAAAATAAAAAAATTATTATTAACAATATAAAATAATTTTGTGATATACAATATATATATATATATATATATACACACACACACAGATATTGATTTTATTTACAAACTTGCCTTGATTAATCTTATCCATCTCACATCCCATTCCTTTGTTATAATAAAGGGTTGAATTCATGATTCAATAAATAACTTGTATTATTAATTATTATTATTTTTACTAATTCATGGTTTTATTTAGCAACTCATCCTTTGAAATACCTTTTTATTTAGTCCATATATTTGCAATTACTTCTTTTATACCATTTATATCATATTCTTATAATATAGGTTTAATCCTTTTCACTTAAGAATATCAATTCTATTTTAAAAATTTAGGAAATTATTACCAAATTCAAATAGTATAGTAGCATAGGCATATACCATCCTTTCACAAAGCATAATGAAATTTTATTATTAATCATTGTAGTATTACTAAGAACATAACACATACTACTAAAAATATGGAGTTTTCACAGCATTTATTTGCAGCGGTTTATAAATCACCACTATAAATTAATACATGCAGCAGTTTTCACCTCTGGTAAAAAATTATTAACAATTTTAAAAATTTTGAAGTGGGTTATAGCCGCGGTTTTCAAACTGCTACTTTCAATAAAGATAATTTCAATGTTAGATATAAATCTCACAGTCGTCTGAGATTTTGGTCGCTACCGTGCCCTAGCTGTCGTTGTAAATAAATTAGTAGATATTTAAATCACTGTAGTAGGTCCTCAAAAATACTGCAAAAATCTAATTTATTAATAGTGATAGTGAATCTTTATTATGATACTTTATCATTACAGTTAAATAGCTAGACCTATCGTATCATAAAGCATTAAAGATTTATTTCACAAAATAATATCACTAAGCAAAGCAAGACCCACCATAACATAAATAATAGTGCGACTTATAATCATATAAGCACCATGGAACTTCTAAATTATATATCACACTATATAACGAAATATCGATTATGGAACTTTATAATAAGAATATATATTTAATATCTTATAACTAATTTTATTCTTGATACGTCATCGAAAAATAATCTTGATCGGGCACGAATCTCGAGAAAAAACTCAAGTTAGAAACTTCAAAAATTATTTCGGAGACCATTTAAACTCCGATTTCAGCAAACTTATAGTCGAACTGAGCGTCTCGGAAATACGAATCCAACGACACCAAATTCGGCTCAATCCGAGCCCAAGTGAGTCCAAATCAAGTACCTGAAGCGCTGTTGGAAGCATCAAACAGCTATTTGAGTTACCAAACGGTCTCCGATTTTGACGAGCTTATAGTCGAATCGAGCGTCTCGACGAGACGAATCCAACGAGCCCAAGATCGTAGAATTCTGATATCATTAAGACCTTTAAATGCTTGATAAACGGTTCACGATCAAGGGATTCAATATCGGCCGTTCATCCGGATCACTCCTTATTTGCCCTTGATCCCTCATCTATTTACGGGCTATGCCACTTCAGAAAAACTATAAATAGCCCCTCATTTCTCTTAAGAGGGGACCCAAGCCAAGAAGAGAAGAAGAGAAGAAGAAGAGAAGAGAAGCCTAGGAGGGAACAACTCCTCCTCGACCACCGCCGGAACTCCGCCGGAACACCGCCGAAACTCCACCGAAGCACCAGCAGGCGCCCGAGGGACGCCAGAGCTCTGCCCGACACAGGAGCAACGTCGGAATTCTGCCCGACGCCGGAATTCTACCCGACGCCCGAGTGACGCCGGACTTCTTTCCAAGTGACGCCGGAATTCTGCCGGACATTCAAGTGACGTCGAAACTCTGCTTGTCCTTGTAACTGATACTCATTGTAATCTGATCGTCCTGAATTTAAAGGACGAATCAGTCTCGTGTACTTCAAACAACACTAGTGGAACTCTTTCAACTGGGCGTGGCCCCGTGGTTTTTTCCCTTTCCAGGGTTTTCCACGTAAAAATCTTGGTGTTACTATTTCGATTCTGTTTGTGTGCTGGATATACGTACAACGCTGAGACGGAAAATTAAAATCTATCGCCGCGTATATTTGAGTCCGCAACAGTTTGGCGCCGTCTGTGGGAAACTTATCCCACAACTTCAAGTATTGCTACGATGGTCAACAGGCGTAGCAGTCGCCTCATAGGAGCTTCCCGCTCTCATTCTCATCAATCCAGAAATCAGTCTATGAATCATAGACATCCGATATCTGCCTCTTTATACCCCGGGGGGCAAAACGCACCTGGAGAGGGGACCTCGGGACCCTCCCTAGAAGAGAGAATTCGAAAGATGGAAGAATCTCAAAACGAGATCCTATAACTCTTGCGAGAGACTCGACAGCCGACCCTAGCACCTCAGGAGGAGATTCTTCTCCCTCGAGATCCAGCCCGTGTCGAAGCTGTTCATATTGAACATCTTCAGGCTGAGAATCCTCTTCCTCCACCCAGGAGGCGTTCGCAGTCACGTCAAGGGAACGAGCTGGCTGATACAGCAAGTTCTACCCATCCTCCACACGCAAGTCAGCAATCTCGCCTTCCTCAAGACCTCCCTGAGGAGCTAGCCCAACCTCACATTGCCGAGCTCCCTCGCAATGCCCTACGCCACGAACTGCGACGATTAGTCCAGGAGGAATTCCCTACAGGAGGCATAAGGCAACCTCTTCGTCAGTGGGACTTCCAGGAGTCGTCACCCCTGGCAGAAGCCATTCTTCAACACCCTATTCCGGCTGGCTTTAAGCTGCCAAGCATTGAATCCTACGATGGGACATCCGACCCGTACGAGCACATCGACCATTACAGGACCATCATGCATATTCAACGAGCTTCAGATGCACTCCTTTGCCAGGTTTTCCCTGCTACTCTTAAAGGATAAGCTCGAACATGGTTCTATTCACTCCCAGCCGGAACGATCCCCACATTTGTCAAATTGGCCAAAGTATTTGTTGAACAGTTCGTAGCCAACCGAAGAATTGCTAAGGATTCTTCTCACCTTTCTGGGATTCGTCAGAATGAGGGAGAATCATTGAAAGAGTACTTTCAGCAGTTTTCCATCGAGGCTCGACAAATCCCAGGAGTAGACCCAGAATTGCTCAGAGGGGTCTTTCTTGGAGGACTTCGTCCTGGCCCCTTCTATTCGGCACTCATGTGCGATACTGTTCACTCATATGCCGATCTGATCCATCGTGTGGAAGCACATATATCAGCAGATGAGGCAATAAACGCTCACAGAAAACAGTTCGAGCAACCCACTGGAAAGCACAAGGGAGCACCCGAAATGGATAATTCATCATCACAACGGAAAAAGCAAGGGAAGAGCAATCTACCTCCTAAACCCCCACTGCCACGACAAGAACCCCGACGAGAGAAGGAGTACACTCTGCTCAACACATCTCGAGCAAATGTGTTGATGGCGATTCAAGATCAGGACAAAGTGAAGTGGCCGCATCCTTTGAAGCCGAATACAAGAAACCAAGATCAGTACTGCCACTTTCATCGTAGTCGTGGCCACACTACTGAATCCTGTAGGCAACTTAAGGAGGAGATTGAAAGACTCATCCGTCAGGGCTATCTTCGACAGTTTATTGGGAATCCACCTACCCGAGAAGAAACTCGTCCCACTGGGGGGCAGAATCAACCACAAAGACAGCCAGTGAATAACCGGATAACGGTTGGCGAAATTGAAACAATCGCAGGAGGCCCCTTACTATCCGACCAAGTCTTTCTAACTGTGGAAGAAAATTCAACTCCAAAAAAGGCTCGTATCGATCATTCCATCACGTTCAATGATTCCGACTTGGAAGGAGTAAAAACCCCCCATCAAGATCCGCTTGTCATAAAAGCAGGCATTGGTGACCCGTGTTACAATGTCAAAAGAATTCTTGTGGACAACGGAAGCTCCGTAGATGTCCTATTCTACTCTACTTTCCTCAACATGGGTCTCTCAAGAGAAAAACTTCAACCTGCTGCAGGTCTTTTATATGATTTGATAATCGACCTGTACAAGCAGAAGGAATAATCAGTCTCCCGGTAGTCCTTGGAGAATTTCCTCGACATAGTACACACTCCATTCAATTCATCGTGGTAAAGTCAGAGTCAGCTTATAACGCCATCTTCGGGAGACCGCTCCAGTCAATTTTTGGGATCATCGCATCCATTCCTCACCTTAAGCTGAAGTTCCATACCCCATCAGGAGTCGGTGTAGTACGCAGAGATCAACAAATAGCACAGACCTGCTATCTTAGGCAGATCAAGTCTCGTCCGACGATTACCTTGAGCATCGAGGACTTTGATCTACGGAGCGAAGATATTCCTCAGAGAGCTTCCCCAGTGGAAGACCTTACTATTGTATCTATCTCTGAAGAGCATCCTTCAAAGACAGTGCGAATTGGATCACTGCTCTCAGATGATGAGAAGAAAAACTTTACAGCTTTTCTACGAGAAAATCAGGATATTTTTGCATGGAGTCCAGCGGATATGCCTGGAATTGACCCCGAAGTAATCGTTCACTCCCTCAAAATCAATCCAATGTGCAAACCGATCATCCAGAAGAAGAGAAACTTTGCACCAGATCGCCAGCAAGCAATTGAACAAGAAGTAGATAAGCTTTTAGAAGCTGGATTCATACGAGAGGTGCACTATCCTACTTGGTTAGCAAATGTTATCATGGTACGGAAGGGAAGTGGAGCTTGGAGAATGTGTATAGATTACACTGATCTCAATAAAGCTTGCCCAAAGGATAGCTTCCCGCTCCCTCGCATCGATCAATTAATTGATACCACCTCTGGTCATCAGATGTTGAGCTTTATGGATGCCTACTCCGGCTACAACCAAATAAAAATGAATCCTGTTGATGAAGAAGCAACAGCTTTTCAAACAGACAAAGGATTGTACTGCTACCGGGTGATGCCCTTCGGGCTCAAAAATGCTGGAGCAACTTATCAGCGTCTCATGAATAAAGTTTTCAAAAGCCTTATTGGACGTACTATGGAGGTGTACGTAGACGATATGTTGGTAAAAAGTCTGGAAAAAATCCAACATATCTCTGACCTGAAACAATGTTTCCACTTGTTAAGGCATTACAATATGCGACTCAACCCCGCTAAATGTGCTTTTGGAGTCGCTTCTGGAAAGTTTTTAGGGTTTATGGTAACCCATAGAGGAATCGAAGCCAATCCGGAGAAGATCAAGGCACTAAGGGACATGGTGCCGCCAAAGAACATCAAGGAGGTCCAAAGGCTGAATGGGAGAATTGCGGCACTATCTCGTTTCCTGGCACGTTCAGGAGACAAATATCTGCCCTTCTTCAAGATACTTAGAGGTGCTCGTAGCTCCAGATTTCAATGGACAGATGAATGTCAAGAAGCCTTTGAACAATTGCGAAAGTATTTGGCATCCCCGCCACTACTTTCTAAACCAATACCAGGAGAGAGATTGCATTTGTATATGGCTGTATCTATCCAAGCCATTAGTTCAGTTCTGGTCCGAGAAGAGAATGCTATACAACGTCCTATCTACTACGTTAGTAAGATTTTATCTGAAGTAGAGGGACGTTATCCTTTGGCAGATAAGACAGCATTGGCGTTAGTTTATTCCGCCAGAAAACTTTGCCCTTACTTTCAAGCCCATTCAATTGGAGTTTACACGAATCTGCCGCTAAAAAGCATTCTGCAAAAGCCAGAAGCATCAGGCAGGCTTGTTAAGTGGTCTGTAGAACTCGGAGAATTTGATATCCACTACTTGCCTAGACCTGATATTAAATCTCAAGCACTAGCAGATTTCGTAGTTGAATGCACCGTTCCAGTATCTGATGTACAACCGAGTGCTTCACCTTCTTCTCCATGCTGGATGTTGTACGTCGATGGAGCTTCAGGGAGTTCTGGGGCTGGGGCTGGAATTTTATTAATCTCTCCACAGAAGGTTACCCTGGAGTACGGGCTTCGACTCAAGTTCCCGGCAACCAACAACATAACAGAATACGAGGCCCTTGTTGCTGGGTTAAGACTAGCAATTGACTGTGAAGTCCAGAACCTAATAGCCCACACTGATTCCCAACTAGTCGCCTCTCAGGTGGAGGGGGATTTTGATATTCACAACCCACAATTGGCTCAATATTGTAGCATTGTAAGGCTACTCTTAGCCCGTATAGGGGAGCATCAAATCATACATATCCTCCGAGAACAAAATGCAATAGCAGACGCTCTTTCTAAACTTGCTACATCAACAACGGGGGACATCTATAAGAGAAGATGTATCGAGGAAATCCACTTTCCAAGCATTCAAGGTCCATGGGTCATACAGTCAATTGACGAGCCAAGAGAGATGTCTTGGATCGAACCCATCTTATCTTTTCTGAAAGATGGGGTACTACCCGAAGATCCTATAGCTGTAACACGACTTCGGAGACGAGCTGCAAATTTCACCACTATCAGCAACGAGTTGTATAAGCGCTCCTTCATTGGGCCGTACCTCAAGTGTCTCCCACCATCAGAAGCTGATTACGCGCTTCGGGAAGTTCATTCAGGAGTATGTGGAGAACATCTGGGAGGAAGAGCGTTAGCTTACAAGATCATGAGACAGGGATTCTATTGGCCTACAATGAAACAGGATGCACTTGAATTCACACGAAAGTGTGAAAACTGTCAACTGCATTCTAACCTCACTCATACACCCGCTCTAGAGCTTGCATCCCTTCAAAGCCTCTGGCCTTTTGCCCAATGGGGGATTGATATAATGAGACCTTTTCCCATAGTGACTGGACAGCGAAAATTCATTATTTTGGCTGTAGATTACTTCACCAAATGGGTGGAGGCAGAACCTTTGGCGAAGATTACTGAAGCAAATGCCAAGCAATTTTTATGGAAGAACATAATATGCCGTTTTGGCATTCCCGTAAAAATCATCACTGATAACGGGACACAATTTACTGGGAAGATCTTTACATCTTTTTGTAGGGATTTTCACATTCAGCTCATTCACACAGCTGTTGCCCATCCTCAAACTAATGGGCAAACAAAGGTTACAAACCGAACAATCCTGAAAGGGCTGAAGACACGTCTAGGGAAGGCTGGGGGGTAATGGGCCGAAGAACTCCCCAATGTCCTCTGGGCTTATCGGACCACCGCTAGAACTCCTACAGGAGAAACCCCATATAACCTTTGCTTTGGTACAGAAGCAGTCATACCGGTTGATATCGGAGTTCCTAGCCACAGAGTTCAGACTTTCGACTTCAAAAGTAACGAGGAGAAGCTTAGAGCAAATTTGGATCTCCTCCCAGAAGTAAGAGATGAAGCCTCACTCAGAACCGCTGCATACCACCAAAGAGTTGCCCGTCACTACAATCGAAGGGTGAAACCTCGCCCTATCACTATTGGGGACTTAGTATTACGAAGCATTGAAGCCGCTGGAAAAGGCCCTCAGCGAAATAAGCTCTCCCCCCTCTGGGAAGGTCCTTATTTGGTAGCGGCTATGGTCAAGCCTGAAACCTTCAAACTGAAGGATGCTGGTGGAAAAATGCTTCCCCGAACTTGGAACGTGGGCAATCTTCGCAAATATTATCAGTAGGAGCTGATACTGCTATCTGTCTATGTGTTATGTTTTTCTTATATTTTATCTTCTCCCGTAGTCATATTATAAAGTTTTTCGTACATCCCTTATGTGTTGATTATAGAAGAATTTTTTTCTTGTATCCCTAAGTTATTCTAGGGAACTGCTATCTCATATTACGAAGCAATATGATATTCACTTTATCGTGCTAATATTTCTTCTCTCCAAACTCTTTTTCTGTGATTCGAGAAGTACACAATCTATATTGTATCTCAATCACTGAATGATCAATCCCAGGGGGATTTGATCCGACCTCTTCCGCACAGGTTAATGTCATCAAGCAAATGCTTTGACTAACAACCTCGGATAGGTCAAGTATCCTAGGAGGATATCTTGAATATCAAAAACATTTGATGATCAATCCCAAAGGGAGTTGATCTGACCTTTTTCCGGATAGGTTAAGGGTATCGAGCAAATGCTTTCACTAATAACCCCGGATAGGTCAAAATCTTTAAAGAAAAGGAATGCCTCACATTTGTTCAAGTCAAAAGAGAGCTCACTAAAATCTAAACTGAAGTAAAACTAAGTAAATTTCAATTGCATGTGAGAAAAGAACATCAACAACATCTTTATTTATCACTGAACATCAAGTACACCAGATAGTAACATCAACATCGAGCATATATACAAGCACTAGAAAGAAAGCAAAGAGATACAAAACTACATCAAAGACACCCTATAGAATCTCAACATCATCCTCGTCCTCCTCCAAGGCAAAAGCTCGCTGCAACTCACTCTCCAGCTCTTCACCACCAGAGTCTGAAGACGCATCACTAGAAGCCTGGCTGGGAGTCAGTCCCTCGATCTCTGCTCCGGTCTTGCGATGTACTGTCCGAACACCCTTCATGAAGCCCCTGATGAAGCCATCCTCTACACACTCTGCCTCCAAGGCCTTCACCTCCACATCATAAATATGACTGCGAGCCTCCTGAATGTGGTCCTCAATAATGATCTTGAAAGCATAAGATTTCTTGAACTCTTCAATAACTGCTGACGGCAACTGCTGGGCCTCCTTCTCGGACAGTACACTCTGAAGCCTCTCATTCTCAGCCTCAAGGACTTGCTGAGCCTTTTCTTGCTGCTTGATCGTCGCTTGTGCCTCCACCAACTCTATATGCAGACGATCCATCCGTTCATTCTGAGAAGAGACTGAAGTAATCTTGTTCGCCAACTCAGTTCTGCATCCCTCAAGCTGATCCTCCACCACCTTCATCTCCTTCACTTTACTGTCATATTTCTTCTTGTACTCTCCCTGAAGGTATTTAACCTTCACAAACTCTTTGTTCCAATCATTCAGAGTCTTGGTCATCTTAAGCTTGAAATCAGAATACTGAGACAAGAAAAATATCAGAAATATATTCCTTAAGAAGTGTAAAAGAGGAGAAGAAGTGAAGGAGAACTCACCAACTCCTCAGCCCGTCGGCGGCCGATGCACTGATGATTTAACACATCCTCTGGGATATATGACTTGGATGGAGAGGCTCGGGGACCTTTGCTAACAACTGTCAAAACTTCATCTGCCCTCTTCTTCCTCGATGCCTGCAAACCTTCCTCGCTCCTAGGTCGCTTGGAGTGGTTCTTTTGGGGGACCACTTCTGGAACTCTAACAGACTTCTTCAACATTTGAGCATGTGATCTCCCTGCTTGAGTAGATAATCCGACCTTGAACAAGTACTCCTCATCTACATATCTACTCAAGTAACGCACCTCGTAGTGTAGAGCATCCAAATCAGGGAGTTTGAGTATCCTCAGCAAATCTTCTGCTCCGATATGAAGGGGGACAGGTAGCTCTTTCAACTTCCCCCACTTCTCCTGAAGACCCCAATCATTCTGTACATAAAAGAAGTTGCTAACCCAACCTTTCGAGGGGTCTCGAGTGCGGATGTCCAACCACTTGGACCTGAATGAAATGCGTCCCTGCGCATCGCTAAAGAGACGTCCCATCCGAGAAAGGCACTCTGAGGAAGTACCACTCCGCGGTCTCTGAAAAGCACGATCAGGCCCATCACGATCGACATTGCTCTGTAGGAAAATTGAGACAAGCATACCCCGCAAAGCGTCAGAATGTCGATCAGTTCGGAGGAAGGAGGAAATCGTAGTCCCGCTCGCAGACTAAATTCATACACCGTCACATATCCAGGAGGAGGAAAGCAGGCACGATCAGTTCTGGCCGGCACCTTCATCACCAAATCATTAGGAAAATGAAACTTTTTCCTAAATGAGATGAAGGAGTCCTCAGTGACGGTGGAAATCACATCGTCAGCCTTCGGCGCCTTCTGGGCCCTCTTTGGAACTTCAGACCGTTGCGCAGGACGGTCTTCTGAAGGAATTTTAGAGGAAGCGAGATCACCCATTTTTGCTTCCTTCGCTAAAGAGGGGCGCAGATCTAAGTAGGGAAAATCACCTACGAAAGACTGCGGAAAGCCTCTGAAGTAGGAAGAAAAAGGGAGGAAGAACGGAGGGAGGAAGGGAGAAAGCCGCTAACTTCTGCACAAAAAGAGGGGCGCCAAGTCAAGTAGGGAAAATCACCTACTTAAAAATGGCAGAAAGCCTCAGAATGTCAAAAGCTAGAAAGCCAGAGGAAGAAGGGAAGAAGGGGCGAGTTTCTACTAGGTCCTGGGGGGTCTATTTATTGTTTTCCTTAAGGGGGGGAGGATTCCAAAATTCTATTAAATTCCCTGAAATTTTTCAAATTTTTCGGAATTTTTTGGGATTTTTTCGGAATTTTTCGGGCCCCATTTAAAAAAAAATTATTTTTTATTAAAAACCGGCCGGCGGTTTCCCTAACCGCCGGCCAAACCGCTGGCCAAGAGGCACGGCGAACAGGCGCGGCCAGCCAGACCGCGCGGGCCGAAGGCGGGCCAGGCGCGGGCCGAGGGCGGGCTAGGCGCGGGCGGGCCGCGGGCGGGCCCAGCGCAGGCCGCGGGCGGGCCCAGCGCGGGCCGCGGGCGCTCCGGCGCGGTTCTGCGGCGGCGGCGGCGGCGGCGGCGTCGGCGGGCGGCCGGTTCGGCCGCCTACCCGTTCCTGGGCTCCGATTTTGGACCCGGACGGTCCAAATTCGACGTTTTTGGGGTCCCCGGACACGTTTTTTGACGTTCCGGACTCAATTTTGACACTTTCGGAGCTCAACGGGGCCTCTATAATCAAGTTCGAGCAAACGTGTTATTCTTGGAACGCAAATTTTTGCGATTTTGCAAAAGTAAAAAGCCGACACATATTTTTGGACTCTTGGAGCTTTGACGTCCAAAAATAGGGGGGCAACTGATACTTCATCGAAAAATAATCTTGATCGGGCACGAATCTCAAGGAAAAACTCAAGTTAGAAACTTCAAAAATTATTTCGGAGACCATTTAAACTCCGATTTCAGCAAACTTATAGTCGAACTGAGCGTCTCGGAAATACGAATCCAACGACACCAAATTCGGCTCAATCGGAGCCCAAGTGAGTCCAAATCAAGTACCTCAAGCGATGTTCGAAGCATCAAATAGCTATTTGAGTTACCAAACGGTCTCCGATTTTGACGAGCTTATAGTCGAATCGAGCGTCTCGACGAGACGAATCCAACGAGCCCAAGATCGTATAATTCTGATATCATAAGACCTTTAAATGCTTGATAAACAGTTCACGATCAAGGGATTCAATATCGGCCGTTCATCCGGATCACTCCTTATTTGCCCTTGATCCCTCATCTATTTACGGGCTATGCCACTCCAGAAAAACTATAAATAGCCCCTCATTTCTCTTAAGAGGGGACCCAAGCCAAGAAGAGAAGAAGAGAAGAAGAAGAGAAGAGAAGCCTAGGAGGGAACAGCTCCTCCTCGACCACCGCCGGAACTCCGCCGGAACACCGCCGGAACTCCACCGAAGCACCAGCAGGCGCCCGAGGGACGCCAGAGCTCTACCCGACACAGGAGCAACGTCGGAATTCTGCCCGACGCCGGAATTCTACCCGACGCCCGAGTGACGCCGGACTTCTTTCCAAGTGACGCCGGAATTCTGCCGGACATTCAAGTGACGTCGAAACTCTGCTTGTCCTTGTAACTGATACTCATTGTAATCTGATCGTCCTGAGTTTAAAGGACGAATCAGTCTCGTGTACTTCAAACAACACTAGTGGAACTCTTTCAACTGGGCGTGGCCCCGTGGTTTTTTCCCTTTCCAGGATTTTCCACGTAAAAATCTTGGTGTTACTATTTCGATTCTGTTTGTGTGCTGGATATACGTACAACGCTGAGACGGAAAATTAAAATCTATCGCCGCGTATATTTGAGTCCGCAACAATTCTTAAATATAATTTTATAATATTAATATCCATTATTGCATCCTCTCGTTATTCATGACATTCTTATGGATAGCAAAATATTATTTTTGAAATAAATATCAATTTTACTAATTTAGAAAAAATCATTTATGTTTTTCATTCTTCATTAAAAATGATAAAGCTATAAGCTGAGCTTTTTATATTATCTCAAACTTTGAATTTAGAAAATAAATGAGCAACTCCTTACACTTCTAAAATTAACAAAGTATTTAACACTTGAATTAATATATAATATTCTTTCAAGATTATTAGTATAATATATATATTGTTTTGAATTAAAAATTATACTTTTATATATATTAAATTTTCTTTAAAGCTAAATGAAACATGCAAAATCTTTAAATTAAATATTTATTTTAAGAAAATTCACAAAGTGGTTTGAAATTTATTTAGGATATAATAATTATTCTATATGACTTGTTTTAATATAAAAAATATTATTCCTTTATTTTAAGTTTAGCAAATATAATACATATAAAATTCAAATAAAAAACATTTTTTAAATTACAAGTTTCATAATTATATAATTCCTAAAAAAATTTAAAATTAGCATATAATATGCTTGTATTTAATAAAAATAATTATTGACTAATTTCACCTATTGTAACTAGTCTTATAATTTCTCTAACATATTCAAATATTTAATTTAATATCTTATATACGCTCCTCTAAATTATAACATGAAGAGAGAAGTAATTAACATATCAATAATAAATTACTAATTGCAAAGTTTTCATTTTTATCAAACTAAATAATTTTTGTATATATAATTTCTTCATTCTGAAAGTGACAAATAATCTCATCATTGTTCATAAAACAATTTTATTGATAAATAACATCTAATGAATCCCTAATAAAACAATTTCTCTACCAAGATTAATTAGGATCTCTTGCTTAAGCTCTCCTTTTCCTTCTTTCTTCCTTTACCTTCTCTTCTTTCTTCCGTAGCCTTTTCTCCTTCCTCATCTTCCTCTTTGGCACCCTCTTCCTATTTTTTCTTAGTTAAAATTTCTGTAGACAGAGCTCAAACATTAGGAATTTCATTTTATAAACCATCTGTGCTTACTAATCCTACTTAGTTTAGGCCACTTGTCCATTCTTAACTACTTAGGCCTCCTAATCCATTTAATTCTTAATTAGGAGAAAATGATTAATAGACCTCTTGCTTAGCATAACAATTAGGGTCAAAGGAGTGCTGCCTTGAGCGGTCTAGGTTCATTAATTAGACATTAAGGATTTATTAATTAAAATTAATTTAACAAGAGGATAAGAAATTAAAACTTATACTAATTAATCACACAGATAATTCTCAATTGTATATACCATTGGTTATCATATGTATGATTGAGAATCATGCATATTTCAACCCTACTTCAACTTAAAATTTAATATCCTTTTTATAACAAAATATAATTGTTGCGGACTGAAATATACGCGGTGATAGATTTTAATTTTCCGTCTCAGCGTTGTACGTATATCCAGCACACAAACAGAATTGAGATAGTAACACCAGAATTTTTACGTGGAAAACCCTGGAAAGGGAAAAAACCACGGGGCCACGCCCAGTTGAAAGAGTTCCACTAGCGTTGTTTGAAATACACGAGGCTGATTCGTCCTTTAAATTTAGGACGATCAGATTACAATGAGTATCAGTTACAAGGCCAAGCAGAGTTCCGGCGTCACTCGAGTGTCGAGCAGAATTCCGGCGTCACTTGGAAAGAAGTCCGGCGTCACTCGGGCGTCGGGTAGAATTCTGGCGTCTTGCAGAGCTCCGGCGTCCCTCGGGCGCCCGGTGGTGCTTCGGTGGTGTTCCGGCGGAGTTCCGGCGGTGTTCCGGCGGTGGTCGAGGAGGAGCTGTTCCCTCCTAGACTTCTCTTCTCTTCTTCTTCTCTTCCTTCTCTTACTCTCTTCTTGGCTTGGGTTCCCTCTTAAGAGAAATGAGGGGCTATTTATAGTTTTTCTGGAGTGGCATAGCCCGTAAATATGTGAGGGATCAGGGGAAAATAAGGAGTGATCCGGATGAACGGCTCATATTGAATCCCTTGATCATGAGACATTTATTGAGCATCTTAAGGTCTTAATGGTATCATAATTCTGCGATCTTGGGCTCGTTGGATTCGTCTTGTCGAGCCGCTCGATTCGACTATAAGCTCGTCAAAATCGGAGACCGTTTGGTAACTCAAATTGCTGTTCGATGCTTCCAACAGTGCTTCGGGTACTTGATTTGGACTCGTTTGGGCTTGGATTGAGTCGAACTTGGTGTCGTTGGATTCGTATTTCCGAGACGCTCAGTTTGACTATAAGCTTGTTGAAATCGGAGTTTAAATAATCTCCGAATTAATTTTTGAAGTTTCCAACTTGAGTTTTTCCTCGAGATTCATGCCCGATCAAGATAATTTTTTGGTGATATACCAGTTGCCCCCCTTTTTTTGGATGTCGAAGCTCCACGAGTCCGAAAATACTTGTTCCAGTATTTTACATTGGCCGAATCGCAAAAAATTGCATTCAAAAAGATAAAATTTTTCTCGAACTTGATTGTAGAGGCCTCGTTGAACTCTGAAAGTGTCAAAATTTAGTCCGGAACGTCGAAAAATGTGTCCGGGGAACCCAAAAACATCAAATTTGGACCGTCCGGGCCCAAAATTGGAGCCCGGTAACGTGTAGGCGGCCGAACCGGCCGGCGGCGGTGCCCACGCGGGAGCGCGTGCAAAAGGCGCGCCCCTTGGGGCGCGCGGCAGTTGCCGATTTTTTATTTATTTTTTTTATTATTATTTTTTTAAAATGTGGGGCCCACACTATTAAAAAAAATCCGAAAAATTTCCAGAAATTTTCGAAAAATTCAGAAAAATTCGAACTTTCTTCTAGAAGTCCTCTCCCTATAATTTTCAAATATTTTCCCCCCTTTTTCTTCATTAATTCCCTCTCTTTTCATCCTATAAATACACCCCTTGGGGTAGGGGACAAAACGCTCCGTTCTTCCTTCTCTCCTGGCTTTCTAGCTTTTGGCATTCTGAGGCTTTCCGTCGTTTTTAAGTAGGTGACTTTCCCTACTTGATTCGGCGCCCCTCCTTTTGCGCAGAAGTTAGCGGCTTTCCCCCTTCCTCTCTCCGTTTTTCCTCCTTTTTTCTTCCTACTTCGGAGGCTTTCCGCAGTCTTTCGTAGGTGATTTTTCCTACTTAGATTTGCGCCCCTCTTTGGTAAAGGAAGCAAAATGGGTGATCCTGCATCCTCAAAAAATCCTTCAGAAGACCGTCCTGCTCAACGATCTGAAGTTTCAAAGAGGACCCAAAAGGCGCCAAAGGCTGACGATGTGATTTCCACCGTCACTAAGGACTCTTTCATCTCATTTAGGAAAAAAAATTCATTTTCCTAATGATTTGGTGATGAAGGTGCCGGCCAAAACTGATCGTGCCTGCTTCCCTCCCCCGGGATATGTGACGGTGTATGAATTTAGTCTGCGAGCGGGACTACGATTTCCTCCTTCTTCCGAACTGATCGACATTCTGACGATTTGTGGGGTATGTTTGTCTCAATTTTCATACAGAGCCATGTCGATCGTGATGGGCCTGATTGTGCTTTTTACAGACCGTGGAGTGGTACTTTCCTCAGAGTGCCTTTCTCGGATGGGGCGTCTCTTTAGCGACGCGCAGGGATGTATTTCCTTCAGGTCCAAGTGGTTGGACATCCGCACCCGAGACCCCTTGAAAGGTTGGATCAGCAACTTCTTTTATGTGCAGAATGATTGGGGTCTTCAGGAGAAATGGAGAAAGTTGAAAGAGCTACCTATCCCCCTTCACATTGGAGCAGAAGATTTGTTGAGGATACTCAAGCTCCCTGATTTAGATGCTCTACACTACGAGGTGCGTTACTTGAGTAGATATATAGATGAGGAGTACTTGTTCAAGGTCAGATTATCTACTCAAGCAGGGAGATCACATGCTCAAATGTTGAAGAAGTTTGCTAGAGTTCCAGAAGTGGTTCCCCAAAAGAACCACTCCAAGCGACCAGGGAGCGAGGAAGGTTTGCAGGCATCGAGGAAGAAGAGGGCAGATGAGGTTTTGACAGTTGTTAGCAAAGGTCCCCGAGCTTCTCCATCCAAGTCATATATTCCAGAAGATGTGTTGAACCATCAGTGCATCGGCCGCCGACGGGCTGAGGAGTTGGTGAGTTCTCCTTTACTTCTTCTCCTTTTTTACATTTCTTAAGGAATATATTTCTGATATTTTTCTTGTCTCAGTATTCTGATTTCAAACTTGAAATGACCAAGACTCTGAATGATTGGAACAAAGAGTTTGTAAAGGTTAAATACCTTCAGGGAAAGTACAAGAAGAAATATGACAGTAAAGTGAAGGAGATGAAGGTGGTGGAGGATCAGTTTGAGGGGTGTAGAACAGAGTTGGCCAACAAGATCACTTCAGTCTCTTCTCAAAATGAACGGATGGATCGTCTGCATATAGAGTTGGTGGAGGCACAAGCGACGATCAAGCAGCAGGAAAAGACTCAGCAAGTCCTTGAGGCTGAGAATGAGAGGCTTTAGAGTGTACTGTCCGAGAAGGAGGCCCAGCAGTTGCCGTCAGCAGTTATTGAAGAGTTCAAGAAGTCTTATGCTTTCGAGATCATTATTGAAGACCACATTCAGGAGGCTCGCAGTCATATTTATGATGTGGAGGTGAAGGCCTTGGAGGCAGAGTGCGCAGAGGATGGCTTCATCAGGGGCTTCATGAAGGGTGTTCGGACAGTACATAGCAAGACTGGAGCGGAGATCGAGGGGTTGACTCCTAGCCAGGCTTCTGGTGATGCTTCTTCAGACTGTGGTGGCGAAAAGCTGGAGAGTGAGTTGCAGCGAACTTTTGCCTTGGAGGAGGACGAGGATGATGTTGAGATTCTATAGGATGTCTTTGATGTTATTTTGTATCACTTTGCTTTCTTTCTAGTGATTGTATGTATGCTCGATGTCGTTGTTTCTATTTGGTGTACTCGATGTTTAGTGATATATAAAGAAGTTGTTGATGTTCTTTTCTCACATGCGAATGAAATTCACTTAGTTTTACTTTAGTTTGAATTTTCGTGAACTCTCTTTTGACTTGAACAAATATGAGATATCCTTTTTTAAAGGTTTTGACCTATCCGGGGTGAAAGCATTTGCTTGGTGACATTAACCTGTTTGGAAAAGGTCAGATCAAGTCCTTTTGGGATCAAATGATTTTGATATCAAGATATCCTCCTAGGATATTTGACATATCCGAGGTTGTTAGTCAAAGCCTTTGCTTGATGACATTAACCTGCGCGGAAGAGGTTAGATCAAATCCCCCTGGGATTGATCATTCAGTGATTGAGATATAATATAGATTGTGTATTTCTCTAATCACAGAAAAAAAGTTTGGAGAGAAGAAACAATAGCACGACAAAGTGAATATCATATTGCTTTGTAATATGAGATAGCAGTTCCCTAGAATAACTTAGGGATACAAGAAAAAAGTTCTTCTATAATCAACACATAAGGGATATACGAAAAACTTTATAACACGACTATAGGAGAAGATAAAATATAAGACAAACATAACACATAGACAGATAGCAGTATCAACTCCTACTGATAATATTTGCGAAGATTGCCCACGTTCCAGGTTCAGGGAAGCATTTTTCCACCAGCATCCTTCAGTTTGAAGGTTCCAGGCTTGACCATAGCCGCTACCAAATAAGGACCCTCCCAGAGGGGGGAGAGCTTATTTCGCTGAGGGCCTTTTCCAGCGGCTGCAGTGCTTCGTAGTACTAAGTCTCCAATAGTGATAGGGCAAGGTTTCACCCTTCGATTGTAGTGACGGGCAACTCTTTGGTGGTATACAGCGGTTCTGAGTGAGGCTTCATCTCTTACTTCTGGGAGGAGATCCAAATTTGCTCTAAGCTTCTCCTCATTACTTTTGAAGTCGAAAGTCTGAACTCTGTGGCTAGGAACTCCGATATCAACCGGTATGACTGCTTCTGTACCAAAGCAAAGGTTATATAGGGTTTCCCCTGTAGGAGTTCTAGCGGTGGTCCGATAAGCCCAGAGGACATTGGGGAGTTCTTCGACCCATTGCCCCCCAGCCTTCCCCAGGCGTGTCTTCAGCTCTTTCAGAATTGTTTGATTCGTAACCTCTGTTTGCCCATTAGCTTGAGGATGGGCGACAGCTGTGTGAACGAGCTGAATATGAAAATCCTTACAAAATGATGTAAAGATCTTCCCGGTGAACTGTGTCCCGTTATCAGTGACGATTTTTGCGGGAATGCCAAAGCGGCATATTATGTTCTTCCATAAGAATTGCTTGGCATTTGCTTCAGTAATCTTTGCCAAAGGTTCCGCCTCCACCCATTTGGTGAAGTAATCTACTGCCAAAATAATAAATTTTCGCTGTCTAGTCGCTATAGGAAAAGGCCTTATTATATCAATTCCCCATTGGGCAAAAGGCCAAGGGCTTTGAAGGGATGCAAGCTCCAGAGCAGGTGTATGAGTGAGGTTGGAATGCAGTTGACAGTTTTCGCACTTTTGTGTAAACTCAAGTGCGTCTTGTTTCATTGTAGGCCAGTAGAATCTCTGTCTCATAATCTTGTAAGCCAATGCTCTCCCTCCCAAATGTTCTCCACATATTCCTGAATGAACTTCTCGAAGTGCGTAATCAGCTTCTGATGGTGGGAGACACTTGAGGTACGGCCCAAGGAAGGAGCGCTTATACAACTCGTTGCCAATAATGGTGAAATTTGCGGCTTGTCTACGAAGTCGTATTGCAGCCATAGGTTGTTCAGGTAGCACTCCATCTTTCAGAAAAGACAAGATGGGTTCGATCCAAGATATCTCTCTTGGTTCGTCAATTGATTGTATGACCCACGGACCCTGAATACTTGGAAAGTGGATCTCCTCGATACACCTTCTCTTATAAATATCCCCCGTTGTTGATGTAACAAGTTTTGAAAGAGCGTCTGCTCTCGCATTTTGTTCTCCGAGGATATGTATGATTTGATGCTCTCCTATACGGGCCAAGAGTAGCTTCACAATGCTACAATATTGAGCTAGTTGTGGGTTGTGAATATCAAAATCCCCCTCCACCTGAGAGGCGAATAGTTGGGAATCAGTGTGGGCTATTAGGTTCTGGACTTCACAGTCAATTGCTAGTCTCAATCCTGCAATAAGGGCCTCGTATTCGGCTATGTTGTTGGTTGCTGGAAATTTGAGTCGGAGCCCGTACTCAAGGGTAACTCTCTACGGAGAGATTAATAAAATTCCAGCCCCAGCCCCGGAACTTCCTGAAGCTCCATCGACGTACAACGTCCAGCATGGAGAAGAAGGTGAAGCACTCGGTTGTACATCAGATACTAGAACGGTGCATTCAACTATGAAATCTGCTAATGCTTGAGATTTAATATCGGGCCTAGGTAAGTAGTGGATATCAAATTCTCCAAGTTTTACAGACCACTTAACAAGCCTGCCTGATGCTTCTAGCTTCTGCAGAATGCTTTTTAGCGGCAGATTTGTGTAAACTCCAATTGAATGGGCTTGAAAGTAAGGGCGTAGTTTTCTGGCGGAATAAACTAACACCAATGCTGTCTTATCTGCCAAAGGATAACGTCCTTCTACTTGAGATAAAATCTTACTAACATAATATATAGGACGTTGTATAGCATTTTCTTCTCAGACCAGAATCGAACTAATGGCTTGGATAGATACAGCCATATACAAATACAATCTCTCTCATGGTATTAGTTTAGAAAGTAGTGGCAGGGATGCCAAATACTTTCGCAATTGTTCAAAGGCTTCTTGACATTCATCTGTCCATTGAAACTCGGAGCTACGAGCACCTCTAAGTATCTTGAAGAAGGGCAGATATTTGTCTCCTGAACGTGCCAGGAAACGAGATAGTGCCGCAATTCTCCCATTCAGCCTTTGGACCTCCTTGATGTTCTTTGGCGGCACCATGTCCCTTAGTGCCTTGATCTTCTCCGGATTGGCTTCGATTCCTCTATGGGTTACCATAAACCCTAAAAACTTTCCAGAAGCGACTCCAAAAGCATATTTAGCGGGGTTGAGTCGCATATTGTAATGCCTCAATAAGTGGAAATATTGTTTCAGGTCAGAGATATGTAGGGTTTTTTCAAGACTTTTTACCAACATATCATCCACGTACACCTCCATAGTACGTCCAATAAGGCTTTTGAAAACCTTATTCATGAGACGCTGATAAGTTGCTCCAGCATTTTTTAGCCCGAAGGGCATCACCCGGTAGCAGTACAATCCTTTGTCTGTTTGAAAAGCTGTTGCTTCTTCATCAGCAGGATTCATTTTTATTTGATTGTAGCCGGAGTAGGCATCCATAAAGCTCAACATCTGATGACCAGAGGTGGTATCAACTAACTGGTCGATGCGAGGGAGCGGAAAACTATCCTTTGGGCAAGCTTTATTGAGATCAGTGTAATCTATACACATTCTCCAAGATCCACTCCCCTTCCATACCATGACAACATTTGCTAGCCAAGTAGGATAGTGCACCTCTCGTATGAATCCGGCTTTTAAAAGTTTATCTACTTCTTGTTCAATTGCTTGCTGGCGATCTGGTGCAAAGTTTCGCTTCTTCTGGATAATCAGTTTGCACGTTGGATTGACTTTGAGGGAGTGAACGATCACTTCGGGGTCAATTCCAGGCATATCTGCTGGACTCCATGCAAAAATATCCTGATTTTCTTGTAGAAAAGCTGTAAAGTTTTTCTTCTCATCATCTGAGAGAAGTGATCCAATTCGCACTGTCTTTGAAGGATGCTCTTCAGATATAGATACAGTAGTAAGGTCTTCCACAGGGGAAGCTCTCTGAGGAATATCTTCGCTCCGCAGATCAAAGTCATCGATGCTTAGGGTAATTGTTGGACGAGACTTGATCTGCCTAAGATAGCAGGTTTGTGCTATTTGCTGATCTCCGCATACTACACCGACTCCTGATGGGGTATAGAACTTCAGCTTGAGGTGAGGGATGGATGTGATGATCCCAAAAATTGACTGGAGCGGCCTCCCGAAGATGGCGTTATAAGCTGATTCTGACTTTACCATGATGATTGAATGGAGTGTGTAGTCTGTCGAGGAAATTCTCCAAGTACTACCGGAAGATTGATTATTCCTTCTGCTTGTACATGTCGATTATCAAATCCATATAAAGGACCTGCAGCAGGTTGAAGTTTTTCTCTTGAGAGACCCATATTGAGAAAAGTAGAGTAGAACATGACATCTACGGAGCTTCCGTTGTCCACAAGAATTCTTTTTACATTGTAACACGGGTCACCTATGCCTGCGTTTATGACAAGCGGATCTTGATGGAGGGTTTTTACTCCTTCCAGGTCAGAATCATCAAATATGATGAAATGATCGATACGAGCCTTTTTTGGAGTTGAGTTTTCTTCCATAGTCAAAAAGACTTGATCGGATAATAAGGGGCCTCCGGCGATTGTTTCAATTTCGCCCACCGTTATCCGGTTATTCACTGGTTGTCTTTGTGATTGATTCTGCCCCGCAGTGGGACGAGCATCTTCTCGGGTAGGTGGATTCCCAATAAACAGTCGAAGATAGCCATGACGGATGAGTCTTTCGATCTCCTCCTTAAGTTGCCTACAGGATTCAGTAGTGTGGCCACGACTACGATGAAAGTGGCAGTACTGAACTTGGTTTCCTGTATTCGGCTTCAAAGGATGCGGCCACTTCACTTTGTCCTGATCTTGAATCGCCATCAACACGTTTGCTCGAGATGTGTTGAGCGGAGTATACTCCTTCTGCTGTCGGGGTTCTCGCCGTAGCAATGGGGGTATAGGAGGTAGATTTCTCTTGCCTTGCTTTTTCCGTTGTGATGATGGATTATCCATGTCAGGTGCTCCATTGCGTTTCCCAGTGGGTTGCTCGAACTATTTTTTATGAGCGTTTATCGCCTCATCTGCCGATATCTGTGCTTCCACACGATGGATCAGATCGGCATATGAATGAACAGTATCACGCATGAGTGCCGAATTGAAGGGGCCAGGATGAAGTCCTCCAAGAAAGACCCCTCTGAGCAATTCTGGGTCTACTCCTGGGATTTGTCGAGCCTCGATAGAAAACCGTTGAAAGTACTCTTTCAACGATTCTCCCTCGTTTTGACGGATCCCGGAAAGGTGAGAAGAATCCTTAGCGATTATTCGGTTGGCTACAAACTGTTCGACAAATACTTTGGCCAATTTGACAAATGTGGGGATCGTTCCGGTTGGAAGTGAATAGAACCATGTTCGAGCTTGTCCTTTAAGAGTGGCAGGGAAAACCTGGCAAAGGAGCGCGTCTGAGGCTCGTTGAATATGCATGATGGTCCTGTAATGGTCGAGATGTTCGTATGGGTCGGATGTCCCATCGTAGGATTCGATGCTTGGCAGCTTAAAGCCAGCCGGAATAGGGTGTTGAAGAATGGCTTCCGTCAGGGGTGACGACTCCTGGAAGTCCCGAAGAGGTTGCCTTACGCCTCCTGTAGGGAACTCCTCCGGACCAATCGTCGCAGTTTGTGGCGTAGGGCATTGCGAGGGAACTCAGCAATGTGAGGTTGGGCTAGCTCCTCAAGGAGGTCTTAAGGAAGGCGAGATTGTCGACCTGAAGGATGGGTAGAACTTGCTGTATCGGTCAGTTCATTATCTTGATGCGACTGCGAACGCCTCCTGAGTGGAGGAAGAGGAATCTCGTCTTGAAGATGTTCGATTTGAACAGCTTCGACATGTGGTGGATCTTGAGGGAGAAGAACCTCCTTCTGAGGTGCTAGGGTCGGTTGTCGAGTCTCTCGCAAAAGTTGTAGGATCTCGTTTTGAGATTCTTCCATCTTTCGAATTCTCTCTTCTAGGGAGGGTCCCGAGGTCCCTTCTCCAGGTGCGTTTTGCCCCCCGGGGTATAAAGAGGCAGATATCGGGCGTCTATGATTCATAGACTGATTTCTGGATTGATGAGAGTGAGAGCGGGGGGCTCCTATGAGGCGACTGCTACGCCTGTTGACCATCGTAGCAATACTTGAAGTTGTGGGATAAGTTTCCCATAGACAGCGCCAAACTGTTACGGACTGAAATATACTCGGTGAAAGATTTTAATTTTTCGTCTCAGCGTTGTACGTATATCCAGCACACAAACAGAATTGAGATAGTAACACCAGAATTTTTACGTGGAAAACACTGGAAAGGGAAAAAACCACGGGGCCACGCCCAGTTGAAAGAGTTCCACTAGCGTTGTTTGAAATACACGAGGCTAATTCGTCCTTTAAATTCAGGACGATCAGATTACAATGAGTATCAGTTACAAGGCCAAGCAGAGTTTCGGCGTCACTCGGGTGTCGAGCAGAATTCCGGCGTCACTTCGAAAGAAGTCCGGCGTCGGGTAGAATTCTGGCGTTGGGCAGAATTTCGATGTTGCTCCCATGTCGGGCAGAGCTCCGGCGTCCCTCGGGCGCCTGGTGGTGCTTTGGTGTTGTTCCGGCGGAGTTCCGGCGGTGTTCCGGCGGTGGTCGAGGAGGAGTTGTTCCCTCCTAGACTTCTCTTCTCTTCTTCTTCTCTTCCTTCTCTTCTTCTCTTCTTGGCTTGGGTTCCCTCTTAAGAGAAATGAGGGGCTATTTATAGTTTTTCTGGAGTGGCATAGCCCATAAATATGTGAGGGATCAGGGGCAAATAAGGAGTGATCCAGATGAACGGCTCATATTGAATCCCTTGATCATGAGCCGTTTATTGAGCATCTTAAGGTCTTAATGGTATCAGAATTCTGCGATCTTGGGCTCGTTGGATTCGTCTTGTTGAGCCGCTCGATTCGACTATAAGCTCATCAAAATCAGAGACCGTTTGGTAACTCAAATTGCTGTTCGATGCTTCCAACAGCGCTTCGGGTACTTGATTTGGACTCGTTTGGGCTCGGATTGAGTCGAACTTGGTGTCGTTGGATTCGTATTTCCGAGACGCTCAGTTTGACTATAAGTTTGCTGAAATCGAAGTTTAAATGGTCTCCGAATTAATTTTTGAAGTTTCCAACTTGAGTTTTTCCTCGAGATTCGTGCCCGATCAAAATAATTTTTTGGTGATATATCAATAATAATAATAATAATAATAATAATAATTGATATATCATCAAGAAATTATCTTGATCGGGCACGAATCTCGAGGCAAAATCAAGTTGGAAACTTTTGAAATTAAATCTGGGATCATCCAAACTCTGATTTCAGTAAACTTATAGTCAAATTAAATATCTTGTAAATACAAAACCTACGATACTAAATTTGACTCAATCCGAGCCCAAATTGGTTCAAATTGAAGACCATAAATGCATTTGAAAAGTTCAAACCATAAATTAATCAAACGATTTCAAAATGTGACATGCTTATAGTCTAATCGAGTGGTTCGACGAGATGAATCCAATGAGCCTAAAATCTTCAAATTTTGATATCATTAAGACATTCAAATTCCCAGTATTGTGTTTCTGAATTCCAACTTACCTCTATCAAGGGGATCAACATTGGGTCGTCCATTCAAACCACTCCCAACTTACCTCAAATCTCTCTTCTATTTACTGGTCATGCCACTCTCAAAAAGCTATAAATAGACCCCTCATTCCTCATGGAAGTGGACTCAAGCAAGGAAGAGAAGAGATAAAAATTAAAATTGTCACCTCCTCCTCGACCATCGTCGGACTTTTGCTCGGTCATCAATTGACGCTAGACTTCTGCCCGGTCCCCCTTGGTTTTTCCTTTTTCCAGAGTTTTTCACATAAAAAATCTTGTGTTTTTGAATTCCTGTTTGTGTGCTGCAAATCCGTACAACGCTTACACAAAAAAATCTAAATCTATCGTTGTGTATGTTCTAGCCCGTAATAATAATAATAATAATAATAATAATAATAATAATAATATATTATTATTATTATTATTATTATTATTATTATTATTGTTGTTGTTGTTGTTGTTGATATTAATATCATATGATTTCCTTCCAAAATTTATACAAAAACTCTTCTTTAATAAAGTTAAATACATTCTAAGAATAATTTAAACATAAATTAAGGTCATATAAACACATGACTAAGCGAATTAATTCTCTTTTAGTAAAAGTAATACATTTTTCAAACTTATCCGATACAGCTATGAAAGTTTGATAAAAAATTTATTTATTTATTATTATTATTATTATTTTGAAATATAGCATTTAAAGCATTAATTTGCAAATTAGCACCGAAAAAATTTGGTCCCAACACTGAGCTGGATTTGCCCAAATTGCTTAGAACGGTGAGTTACCACACATTTATTTGATTTCCGAGTTGGCTATCGCTATGGAGTAGAGACTAGAGAGGAATAAAGGAAGCGGGTTAAAGCTACACAGTAGAGAGGAATACTGAAAGAATGTGTTCTGCAGAGTGGTCGCATATCTAATTTGCTAATTGCATGTCAATATAATTACGCGAGTTATTTTCTAATTTACCAATTTGATCGGGTCTACGATACAAAGTTTCGTGGTTAGCATGAAGTGATGCAACGTAGGCGTGTGCTTCCTAGGCGAGATCGGTTGTGATGGCGTTTGTTTGCTTCTATATGGTTTTGTTGCTTTTATGCAAAGATGAATTCAATTTGGTAATTAAAGGCGAGGATTTGAAAAGCAAATTTTATTAAAAATAAGATTTAAATTCAAATTTTCAATTGGGGTTGGACTGAAATGATGCAATAATTTTTAAATTTATTTAATAAGTATTTATATAATATTAATATGAATATGTGAAAAAAATAAAAAAATTTAATGAAATTTTTTTTTTTGAGATGAAATAATTTACAAAAGTTTAGATACAATGTTTTATTTTTAAATAATAGAAAAAAATGTAATGTTTTTAAATTTAAGATAAATATGTGACTACTGGTCTACTTAAGATAGCTTTCTGGCCGCTTTATTTTTTTGGACATAAGTTTCGTTTGGAACGGCTTTCTTACTGCTTATTAAAGGAGGTTTCAAGTATAAAAATTAAAATTTTTTTACTAAAAATATGCTTTAATAAACAATATGAAAGCCGTCCCAAACGAAGCCATAATCTTAAATTTTTTAGATACTGCTTTCTTGTTATTTTTTACTGTTTTTTAAATTTTTTTGTGGTATAAAATAATTTTTTTCAATCAGAATAGTCAAATTATTTCCCCACAATAACTTCACAATCAACTTTATAAAACGTTGTAGCTGTCGCAAAGTTTCGGCCATCTTTAACAAATCCTAAAACTCTTCCATTCAATAACATAATCATTAGTCTAAGTATAAATTTAGATACAGAAAATATAAACAAAGAAAATGTACGAAATAAAAAATAAGTTGAAATGCGCTATTGAAAATGACCAAACGATTCAATTAGAGCACTAATGATTCGAGAGTTCTACATTTGGATGGCCTCTTTTTTATTTTTTCTTTCTTTTTTCGGATTCTACTAAATTCTGATGATAGCTGAGTTTTAGATCTACCTAGAGCTGCAAATGAGTTGAGCTGAGCTCAAGCCACCTCTAGCCCGAATTTGGCTTGAGCTCGAGTTATATTAATTAGGTGAGTTTGAGCCAGCTCATCGAGTAAAAATAACTTTGTTAAATAGTTATTTTCATAAAATATTAAATTGAATTAGGAATTATACAATAAATGATAAGAGTTCACTTAATACAAGAATTTATATATTTAATTTTTAAATACTTTCAACAACTTTATACTTAAACTCTTAAATTTTCATATAATTTAAATATTTTTAAAGACGGCTTATGAGTTAATCAGTCAAGTCAGAGCACGCTCGAGCTTGACTTATTAGATCATCAAGTTCAATTTACGAGTTATTTATCAAGCTGAGTTCAAATCATATCATTAGTCAACTTAATTAATCAATTGCATCCTTAGATCAAATTAAGGCTTCGTTTGGGACGACTTTCTCAATGTTTTTTGAAGTAATTTTTTAGTACAGAATTTTTTAATTTTTAAAAATAATAAAAAAACCGTCTCAAATAAAGACTGAATCAATCTTCGTACCATTTACATTTGGAACGATTCCACCGATCCAATTTTTAAAATCAAGAACATATATAAAGTGTACTGAAGATTTGATTCCAAATTGCTTCAAATTAGATTGATTTGATATTGTCCTCTAAAATACTCAGTTAGCGTCAATCTTAAAGTACTTACTACTTAGTCTAAATATTATAAACTTATCATCTAATGGAAATGAGAGTCATTCAAGAGCTTTTTGTGGAGGATCAAAATTTTCTTTGGATGGGATTTGTCATTATATTTTTAATTTTATTTTTTATGCATTATAATTTCATATTAATTTTAATCTCAAGATCATAATGATCTATAATAAAAGAATGAGATATGGATCAAATTTATTAAATTTTATTATGATTTAATTGTTCATTGAGCATTTGAAATAAACAAGATTTATTGGATGGAATATAGAAGCTCTTTTAATATTTTAATTTATTTATGTATTTTATCAATTAAAAATAGCCAACACAATTCAAGATATTTGAATGTCTCTAATATTTCAAATATTAGTTATTATATCATGCAAGTAGAATCTTCCATTGTAAAATTTTTCTTGAGATTATCAAAATATAACTAGGTCAAGAATAATGATTCTCACCTCCTCTGTCTAAGAGGAAACAAAAACAAAAAAATCTATCCATCCAAATAGATTTACTAATCTTGGTTAGTCAAATGCTAGATGCTACTAAATTTAGTGCTACTTTTGGTATCGAATTAATCGAATCAGATCTATTGTGATAGGTACATGGATGGTTGATCGACCCTGTCTTCCTTATATCACATAATGTACATTCGTCTAATGTTGGGCAAGTGACATTTGCCCATATTTTGACGCCAAAGTGGTATCAATTTACATAGAGGAAGTTTTCTATTCACTCTTTGACCAATATAAATTTGATAGATTCCACTAAAACGGTTTATTTGCATAGAGAGGCTGTGAATCACCCTTCACAGCTCCTCTATGCAAATAAAATTTTTTATTCACACTGTGAAGCTTTTAGCCCTATGGATGTTCTGGTTTCTATCGTGCCTGTTGCGATTGGGGATGTTGTGGATTCTGGTGGAATGGTTGCTGCTTTTGATGAATCACCCTTAACTTCATTGGAACTGATTTTATCAAATGTGCCATTTATTGATGTTCATGTTTCGCTTATTTCTAATGATGCTTTGAAAGCTCATTTGACGGTAAATATGAAGGGTATTTGTGTTGATCCAAATGATTGGCTTGATGAGTCATTTTCCTCATCTTGCGGGGGTGATGGGGAGGACTTGGATGGGCCAGAGGATGAAGTCATGCGATATATAATTTAAATGTGAGTCACATCGTTGAAAAAGCTTTTGCCCTAGGGGTTGCAACTGTTATAGGAGGAAACCTAAAAGGAAGTAGTTTTTGTTCTTATCTCTTATTGGTGGCCCGCATCTTGGTTGGTTCTTTATCTTTTGGTTGGTGTGCTCTTTCGGTTGTGGAGCTCTGTGTGTGTTTGATCTGGGTAAGTATGTTGGGTTTAGCTTGCTCGGTTGGGGGTCTGTGTGTTGGAGGTAGGGCGGTGGGGTTTGTTTGTTGTTCGATTGGTTTTGGGTTTGGGAAGGCTGGGGTATTGGGTCGGGGGTCTGCTGGAGTGTATTGTTCTCCTCGTGATGCTCTTTCTTCTTGGTGCTCATGTTGGTGTGATGTTGGTTCTATGGTATTTCTGGTTATGTTCTTGTTCTGTGAGGCTTGTAGTTTGTTGGTTGCTGCCCTGCAGTGGGTTATTTCTTTGGCTTTGTTCTTGTTGGTTTATCCTTTTGCATATTTCTTTGATGCTTATGTTGCTATTCTTGGTGGGACTGTTGCTAACTGCCAGGGGTTTCTTGATTGGGTTGGCATTTTGGTTGGAGCTCTCGTTGGCATTACTTCCTTTAGATGGCCTCTATTGGGTGGTTCTATTGGTGATTATGTCTTTTTTGATTGCCTTTTATTTCTTTTACTTGTGTATTGTAATAGATTGAATCAAATGCTCGTAGGTTTTATTTTAAATGATATTTTTTTATAGGGCTGTTGATTTATGAAGGACTTGTTATCTCTTATTTATATTAATGCGTATGCCCCTATAAGTGGGGGGAGGGGGTGATTTGATATATATTATGAATTTTGGACCATAATTTAAAGAATGGAAGCATGTTGGATTTATAAATAGACTTAAATCCAATGTTATAATCCTCAAAATTATAGAACTAAATAAATCAAGGTTGGTTATTAAATTCAGGTTTTGTTTGGGACAGTTTCTTACTGCTTTTAAAGCAGTTTTTTAGAACAAAATTTTTGAACTAGAACTTTTTGTACTAAAAAGCTGCTTTAAAAAGCAATAAGAAAGCTGTTCCAAATGAAGCCTTAAACTAATTGTCTATTTGGAACAATTGCCCTAATATTTCGCTTTTCAGTCATTGTTACACTGGCATTTGGCTCCTGCTTTCCAATTGCTTTTCATATTTTCTATGATAAGAAATTATTTTTTTATCATATTTGCTAAAGTGCGATAATTGTAAAAAAAATTAATGTTTAATATTTAAAAATATTTCTTATATTTTTAAAAGTTAAAAAAATTATTTTCCGCATAACAATTTTATAATCATCTTTAAACAAAATTCTAGCTACTCCAAAAGAACCCTAAATTTAACTTTGCCCATAATATCTCAACGTCGGCAGATTGTTATTTTAAGTGTTAGAAAATCACTCAAAGGGAGACAATAATCTCTTTTTCTCTTATATCGACATGTGCAGGAAATTATTTCAAGGTTAAGCTGTTTCCCCGTTGCTTTTCCCAACCCATATTCACATTTGACATTCAACAAGTTTGCAACATCCATTGTCGGAAGGGAAATTCTCTTTATTATATATATTCCTTTATCATTTATATAATCATTGGATTTGTTGCTTTTATTAACAATTGTTATTTTTTTAATCAAATTCATTTTATTTATATAGAAAAAAGGGTAAATTTTTTTACACAAATTTAAATAAATTTAATTAAAACATTCTAAGTCATAATTATTTAAAATAACTTTTAAAATTATTAAATTTATTTTGTGATAAATAAATTTAAGAAAAATTACATACATACCACTTTATATTATATTATTTATATATCTAACACCTAAATTTTTAATATTTCATACCTGCTATTTATAGATAATTTTAATATCAAATATGTCACTCATATATTTCATTTATACGACCCTGTAAACTTTAATATTTTATTTCTTAGACCCATATTTGATTTATGGTCCATATTTGATTTATGGACTGTAGGTATTAAATATTAAAAATTTAAGTGTTAGATATGTAAATAGTATGATATAAAGTGGTTTGCATGTAAATCCTCTATAAATTTAATAATTTCAGCTTGCTCAATATTTAATATATCTAACCACAAACTACTCAAACTTAATTGTTTTTATTTATTTATTTATAGTTTATTGACAATATTTGAAAGTACAATCGGTTTGAACTGTATAATGTAATAAATATTGAACTTATTTAGATATTATTTAAATGATATAATAATTATATAAATATATGATAAAAACTAAAGATACTTATTTTATGAATATATAATATACACAAAAATATACTCTCTAATTTAAATTTAAATATTTTTTATATTTCAGTGGCTAACTTTTTTGTTTTATAGCCATAATCAAAATTCAAATAATTCTTTGATATTAATATTTTACACCAAATTATATAAATTTGTTACAATAATAGGAGTTACGAGAGGTTAGAGGTTATGAATTATAAATTCAGATAGTTTTATTTAATTGATTTTTTTTAATATCTAACAGTCTGATTAAAAATAAATGATGATAAATTGATCAAGATATGAACCCGACAATTCATCAAAATTGCAACGTGTCCAATGATTCACCTGCCAATTCTATCAGGTGCATCCAGGTTCTTGTTGAAAATTTTTTGAAATGTTGACTGAACCGATCAGATGAAAGGTTCACGATTGAGGCGGTCGGATTAGCCAGTTTGGCTTGACTTTTAAAACCCTAAAATTTCAATCATGACTCACGGCTAGACAAATGGACTTCTGATTCGAGCTCAAAACTTAAGCTTATATGGGTAATATTCGGTTATCGTGACCCAATAATGAATAATTTTTCTAACCTGTTTACACATTTAATAATGTTTACCCCGATATCAACCCACTACCATTGGTTTGGGTCACTTTATAATCTCATGCTAAAATATTGCCTAGGCTTACTGAGCCATTGCACTGCTAGTCTGCTAAGATCAGGTTAGCGGGTCACTCGCAGGTGCAAGGTTTAGCTGATAGCAGTTATTGAGTTGGAGCCTGATTTTCAGGTTAATTCTCACTTCTCAGTTTGGGTCAAAGCCAAATAAAAAGACACGTTATCTGCCTATCACACATAGTTCAACCCATAAACTGTTTGCCTTTGCTTGTGCAAAATGCCCCAACTATATAGTTTTGGAGAGAGAAATAATTTTAAAATAAATAAAATATATTTAAAATTTTTTTAGTATAAGTTACGTTATTCAATTAATATTAAATTATTTTTAATAAAATTATTGTAAATAAATTTTGATAATTTAGCCGAATTAATTGCATTATATTTCTGGAATGTTATTTAATTTGCGTTAACTTCAATGTGAACAAAATAATTAAAATGCAATAATAATTAACCGTTGAGCTCGATTAATGCCTACTATGCAGATGTAAGTAATGTTGGCTATAATTTTGGAAGAACACTGTGTGGTAAGGAAATAGAGAATATTCATTTTTGACTAATTGTAAATAAGTTGATTTTAAGATATTAAATTATTTTCTTTCATCCATGAGCCTAAATTTTTAGGTGAAAATAATTACAACTATTAATAATATTTTTAGGCGAGAATAAACAATATTTTTCATAATTGTAAACGAGCCAAATAATAATAAGTTCGAGTTTAATTATTTAACAATAAGGTATTTATAAAAGTATTTAAATTTACCCATTGTTGCTTAGCTTGGTTGGTGGGCGAGTGCGACTGGGAACCTCTTAACCCGTTTTCAAATCCCCTTAGCGGCAGCGCCTCTTAAGTGGGGCTCAATCAAGTGCAGGCCAGGAGGTTTCTAGGATGGGTACCTCTTCTAGATCAGCCGAGAATTAGTCACACCGCCAAGCACCCTCTCAAAGGTGACAGCAGATGGATACCCTGTTCCCAAAAGAAAAAAAAAAGTATTCAAATTTATTCCAAATAATTAGGTCCTTTTCCATAAAAAAAAATTGAAGAGTTTAGTAAATTTTGAATTTACTAATTTATCTTTGTTTTTAACAGTTCAATTCCTTTAGAAATTTAAAACTTTTGGAAGGTGTTTTAAAAATTTTGGGATGGAATTCGGTCATATTAAGTTTGTGCTTTTCAGCATTCAACTTGTCTAACAATAAAAAAAAATTCTATTAGGGTTTAGGCCCACAAAGTTATTACTGTCCATTCAAAAACAATAAAATAGGTCAATTTCATTCAAAAGCAACAAATAGAAGGGAAAAGAAAAGAAAATAGGAGACGGCATCCAATCCAGAATTCATTCAAAAACATAATTTATTGTCCACTGCTTAAATTCAAAAGAGAAATTCGAGTATTGGCTTATGACTTTGATGAATTTGTGATTAGCTTAATGCTCTATCAGAACAAGGAATAAAGCAGAATACAGTAATAAGTGGTAAAAAAAAGGAACAGCAATGGTAAAGAGGAGGCAGGTGGAGCCGTAGTGGTTGGAAAAAGGCGTAGGACCTTGAAAATACTTCAAAAATGGCAGCTGCTAAATGTGCAAATATTCAAGATTATGTGGTAGAATACAATACGAGATGAATACAAGACAATCAAAACTTCCAAACCTTTGCGCAAAACATTCAAGGAAATCAACTAAAGGGAGAAGATCGGTCAACCTTTCTCTTTGGCCAGGTCCTCAGAAACTGAGAACCTCCAGTGAGAGCAGAGAATCTACAGATATCTCCAATCCTCCACCTTTCCTATTTCATATCCGAGTTTTATTTTTTTAATTTTTTGGCCTTGAAAGCTCTGCGAGTAAGAACCCACGAGCAGATAAAAAAGACTTGTTAAAAAACCAGCAGTGGAGCAGGAGAAAGAGAACAGAGAGCTAGAGGGAAGAAGTTGCAGGTGCGGGCAGTCGGGATGGCGCGCAGCGCCGGCTGCCGCCGCTGGATTCCTAAAATTGAATGCGTGCCAGCCGCAGGCGATCCCGGAGACCGAAGCGATGGAAGAAGGTAAACGTGGCTGGATTAGACGAGTGTAAAGGCGGCTCCTTTTTCGGGGGGAAGTGAAGAAAGCAGAGCTTTCGATGATGGCGGCAGCGAACGCGCTGGCGACGGGGGAATCGTCGGCGGCGGCTACGGCGGAGGCGACGGCGAGGGCGGCGAGCAGGCGGTACGAAGCCCTGGTGTCGGTCCGGACCAAAGCGATGAAAGGGAAAGGAGCTTGGTATTGGGTCCATTTAGAGCCGGTGCTCGTTCATGGCCCGGATTCCAACCTACCAAAAGCCGTCAAGCTCCGCTGTTCTCTCTGCGAGGCCCTCTTCTCCGCCTCGAACCCCTCTCGAACCGCTTCGGAGCACCTCAAGCGCGGCACCTGCCCCAACTTCGCCTCCGCTGCCGCCGTCGCCGCCGCTTCCATCGGTCCCTCCTCCGCCCCTACACCTATCTCTTCCCTCCCTCCCTGCAGAAAGCGCTCATCTTTACCGCTCTCCGACTCTAAGCTCTCACCTTTTTCCTCCTCACCGCCGCCGGCGCTTCCAGCCCTACCGGCACCTTACCCCCGCCTTACACTCTCCGGCGGGAAAGAGGACATCGGCGCGCTCGCCATGCTCGAAGACAGCGTGAAGCGGTTAAAAAGCCCCAAGGGCGCCTCCCCTGGTCCCGCACTCTCTAAACCCCTCGCTGACGCCGCCCTTTCTCTCCTAGCCGATTGGCTTTTTGAATCCGGTGGCGCAGCCTCTCCATCCTCCCTCGACCACCCCAAGCTCCGCGCTTTTTTCCACCAAGTCGGCCTTCCCGCTCTCTCTCCTCGTCGTCTCCTTGGTCCCATCCTCGACTCCCGCTTCCACGACGCAAACGTTGAGTCCGCCACCCGCTCCCACGACGCGCTTTTCTTCCAGCTCGACACCGCTGGGTGGAACACCGCCTCCGAAGCAGAACAGAGCTTGATCAGTCTCGCCGTCGATCTTCCCAATGGCACCACCGTCTTCCACCGTGCGATGCTCGCAGCCTCACGCGCGCCCTCCGACTACGCTGAGGAAGTTTTCCGCGACGCAATCGCTAATATTTCCAGCGGTTCAGCCCATCGCTGCGCTGGCATTGTTGCTGACCGGTTCAAATCAAAAGCCCTCCGCAATCTCGAAACGCAGAATCACTGGATGGTAAATGTCCATTGCCAGCTCCAGGGTTTTCATAGCCTTATCAAAGATTTCACCCGCGACCTCCCCATCTTCCATTCCGCTGCTTCCAAATCCTCCCGCCTGGCTGAATTCTTCAATACCCATTCATTAGCTCGCGCCGTTCTCCAGAAATACCAGCTTCAAGAACTCAACCATTCACACCTTCTCCATTGCCAAAACTTCAACGCTGTCCTGGATGACGTAATCTTTTCCTCACATTCCCTGCAACTTGCCAGTCTCGACGAGGACTTCAAGCTGCTTTGCCTCGACGACTCGACGGCGAGGGAGATTTCGGAATTTATCCAAGACCCGAGGTTTTGGAACGAGTTGCAGGCTGTCCATTCACTTGTTAAACTGGTTGAAGCAATGTCAAAGGAAATGGAAGCAGAGCGGCCGCTGATCGGCCAATGCCTACCTCTCTGGGATGAACTCCGCGGCAAGGTGAAGACTTGGCTTGCAAAGTTCAACATTGAAGCGGCCATCGACGTCGACCGCATTGTCGAGCGGAGGTTCAAAAAGAACTACCATCCGGCGTGGTCAGCGGCGTTCATATTAGACCCGTTGTATCTAACCAAGGATGCAAGTGGCAAGTACCTGCCTCCATTCAAATTCTTGACGCCGGAGCAGGAGAAGGACGTCGACCGATTAATAACGCGGCTGGTTTCGAGAGAAGAAGCTCACATTGTGCTCATGGAGCTCATGAAATGGAGAACAGAGGGCCTCGACCCGTTGTATGCCCAGGCCGTGCAGGTGAAGCAGCTGGATCCTGCAACAGGGAAGATGAGAGTGGCAAATCCGCAGAGCAGCAGATTGGTGTGGGAAACTTGTCTTAAAGAGCTAAGATCGCTGGGAAGAGTGGCCGTCCGTCTTATCTTCCTTCACGCTACAGCATGCCGAGTCAGGTGCGCCCCTGGCCTGCTAAGGGTAGCGCGGCGGTCGAGGGCAGCATCTGAAAGGGTGGAGAAGATGATGTTTGTGGCGGCTCAAGCGAGATTTGAAAGGCGGAGCTTCTCTGATGAGGAGGAAAAGGATGCTGAGATTTTTGGAGAGAATGAGGATGAGGAAGCTTCTTCAGTGTAACAATTTTTTTTTTCTTTTTCCTTTTTTTTTTTTTTCTTGTTCTGATTTAAAGTTGATTTCTTTATTTGATCTTTCTGGCATTATGTTGGTTTTACTGGATTCTTTGTTTGGATTCTGAGCTAGCTGGTTGTTCTGGTAGCTTGCTTTTACTGTGAGGATTTTAATTAGCAGAGGAGTTTGTTTGAAGATAAAGGATGATTTCTTCTTGTTTGTAATGAAGGTTGCAGAAGCAGGAAGAACAATGTAAAATTTTGTTTCTTAAAGAACAGTATGCTTATGTGATTCAGATTTTCAGGTTAGGTTCTGTTAGCTAAATGTTATATAGATGATAATATTGTTATTTAAATAATAATATAATTAAAAAAACATTATTATTTATCAAATACAATTTCATGGTATTCACAGTGATTATCATACTGAGATTATGATATTTTTGTTGATATTTATTTTTGCCATCAATAGCCTAACATCTAGATAGCAATAAATGGCATGTGTCATCTGTTATTTATCTAAAGCATAAAGATTTTATTATGGGGATTTGAATTAGCCACCGTAACTATAATCTTAGGAAATGGTTATTTATTAAATCAGCCTGTAAACTAAATAATTTCATGTTACAATCTTCAATCTCTTCTGAATTCTTATGCAGCTTTTTTGTTTCCTTTTGTTCTGATTCGAAACGAGCATATATGTAAAAATGTTGGAGTAGTTTCGGTGGCATATAAGATTAGAGAGAGCAGCTTTAAATGGTTTGGTCACTTAAAACGTCGGCCTTCCAATGGAGAGATTATTATGTACGGAGTCTGGACGTAGTTTTTCGTCCAGACTCCAAATACATGAGTACACTTGAATTTTCTCTTTCTTGTACACACCCTGTGTACAAGAGAGAGAAAAAAATTCACATGTATACACGTGATTGGAGTCTGAATGTTGTCCGAACTCTACACGTAATAATTTTTCCTTCCTATGACCTTGCTAGGAGATTAGATGTATTAGATTCGACCTATGTTAAAAAAGGTAGAAGTTGATCTAAAAAGATTTGATTAGAAAATATTATAAATGTAATTTTTTTATTAAATTTAAATGAGAATTAACTCTTAATAAGATATAATGGAAAAAATAAATTCTATGCAGTGGATAGTGAACTTGATATTGTTGTTGTTTTTGTGATTTAAAGTTGGTATCTTTATGTTATTTCTTGTATTATATTGGATTTGATGGATTATTTGTTTGGATTCTGAGCTCGTTGTCCTGCTAACTTGCTCTCACAGTGGGGGAGATCTTGGTCTGGAGATACAGGATTTCTAGTTGTTTATATTGAAGTATTCCAGACGGCAGCAGGAAGAATGAAATTTTTTATAGCATTTATTATTATTATTATTATTATTATTATTATTATTATTATTGTTGCTGGAATCGAACAATGAAGTCCACTTTGGGGAATAAGGAGTATGACCACTTGGATATGGTCCCAGTGGCTGTGTAAAATTTTGTTTATTTAAAAGTATTTTCCCTGTGATATTTTGGAATCAAAGCTTCATCTCAGGCTAATATATATATATATATTTCTAAAATGCATTTGCATATTATTTGCAATGATTCTGCTCACATTATAAGATGCATTATTCATTTTTGGAGGTTGGTTTCATATTAGATTGAACCTCTTTTTGGTGTAATTACTCAAAAGAGTATTCATCTTTGAAATGTTTTATCATTCCGGTTGTTGATATTTGACAGGACCCGAAAATTTTCGGTCCCGGCCAACTAATTTGAAAAATGGGTTGGATTCAGATTTCAAATTCTGACCCGATTGCACATTCGGGTTGGGATTGGGATAACCCAAAAATCCGAAATCAACCCGAAAGCAACTTGTCAACCCTGCGCATGTCCTCTGTTGCGCACTCGTGCTCACATGCCTCGTGGCCTCGCCGCTCGTCGTGCTTGTGGTCACCCGCACATGCTCGCCCGCTCGCGAGACTTATCTGCGCTGACGAGAATTCAATAATATGTTGTCCAACCACTTATAAAGCTAGGATGTAATTTGTTAATTAGGAGAAATTCAAGTATTCCGTCTTTTCTCTCATTTAAAAACTTTATTAATGCACTTGGTTAGAAAGAACTTGAAATGAACTTTGTTTATTAGATTTAAATGAGAATTTGACTCTTAATAGAACACAATGAAGAAAAAAGATTCATATAGCCGACCCTACCTAATACGATTAAGACTCTGTATTAATAGAATAGGATTTCAAAATTTGGCCTTAGTCAGTGAATTATCAAAGGCACAATATTTTTTTAACTTCTAGTGAAATTAAGACATTACGGATACCTCATTTTGACGTATTTGATAAGGTCAATCGAAAGAAATCTTATTTGAATAAGAATGAAGCTATCAAAGGCAGCTAATAAAGCTTTTTATTTTTTATTTTTCTTATGTTGCCTTATTAATTAATGTTATTGAGATTTCATTTAAAGTTAACTAAGAACCCCAACGGGCTTAGCAAAGTTGGTGGGCGAGTGTGGTTGGGAATCCCCCAACCTATGTTTAATTTCTCTCTAATGCGGCGTGACTCCTTAAATGTGGAGAAAATAACTGTGGCCCTGCACCTGTGGAGTTGGTTGCTGGTAAGCCCACCGAAAGATTAGTTACGCCGCCATATGCCTCCTTCTCCTTTGAAGATGTCAGCGGATAGATATCTCCGTTCCCAAAAAAAAAAAAAGTTAACTAAGAAATCATTATGTTTTCATAAACCCTAAACTCAAGAGTTGAAAAAGAATCTGATTGAAGCATGGCATTATAACGTTTATGGTATCTATTTTGACAAAGGTACTATTTCTGGAGAACTTCATGTTGTAAAACCTTCATGGAATTATTACTGATAAACTCCTGCTGGGATCATGAAGAAGAAGAAAGTGGAAGTGAAGAAGAAGAAGATTACATTGTCATTAATCTTAACCCTTTTCTTTCCTGAGGTGTATAAAATAGAAATCCCTAAATTTGCAAGTGGGGATCAAGATATTATTTTAGAGAGGTATGTAGATGAACTATTTAGAATCAAGCAAAGGAATACAGTATTTTGGACAGTTAATTATAGAGAGACAGATAATTGATGACTCTAAAAGAAGATCTTCAAATATGCCTCATGATATTAAGGGCGCCAAAAAAGGTTGGAGATCAGGGAAGTCGGCCTTAAAGCTGTCATTAAGTAGGCTTATTTCACTATGTGTTAGCAAACCGTCCATTAGCTAGGGATCTATAACTTTTTATTTTGCTTTTGCCATTGAAGAAGCTTATCTCCTGATTTTTTTTTGTCTTTTAAGTTATAATGAAATTTACATTTCTTCGTTCTTTCAAGTTTTATTCTTATTATATGGTTCTATGAATGATTATGAGTTATTCTATACTCTTCTAAGGCTTTTTGTAATTATTGATGAGAAGAGTTTTCTCATTCATAAGAGCATAAGTCATTATGTACTTTGAATTGATTTAATCTGATTTTTGAAGATAAATTTAAAATGAAGAATCTGAATTTCTGTCCAAATTGGAGCGCTGCGGCGTTGAGCTTGTGAGCGTTGAGGCGCTGAGCCTATAAGCGCAACAACGCTAGAAGTTGTCGTTATGGTATTGAAGTCTCTGTCCTACAACAATTATGGATGCAACATGCAGCGCTGTGACTCTGTGTGACGCTGTTGTGTTACGCACTAAAATTCATTTTATATATTTTTCTCTCCGTTTCTCTCCACTCACTCACACCACTAGTGCAGCGCCAGCTTCTCGTGAAAGGAGAAGGGGAGAGAATGGGAGAGGAGGAGAGAGGGAAGAGAAATGTCGCATTTGGTCGCCGGCCTGCTTCACCGCTTTCCAAAAATTGGTCAGATCGTGGTAGATGATTGTTATCTTATTTCTATTTTCAAAAATGTTGATTTCGACTGTCCGATTTCTTCCAAATTGAATTTATTACATTTTCTTCAAATTTAACGAACTTTTACTCATAACTTTTTATATGTTATAGTAATGATTATTCTGGATAGCTTGACTAGACAATTTCATGATTTCACTGAGTAAACTAAAAGTAATTATATTTTGAAGAATTTATGAAGAATAGAACTATTGGTATTTTTAATATAAGCATCCTAATAATACATGCATAGTAAATGAATATGAGTGTGATTGTGTAATAGCCGGTTGTTATTACTTTTATAATATTGTGATAATGGTATATGTGAGGGCAAGTAAAGGTTGGTTTTACTGGCGTAATGACGTTGGCTAAAGACTGATTGAATTGTAGAGGATGGTTACTGTGGTTTGCTCTTATCCTATATTGATTCACGTGATTCAATCATTTGGAGTTATAAGGAGTTATTACTATGTCGACGGGCAATGAGTGACGACTTTGTATACCGAGCCAAAAGTTATTGATTACCGACTACTAAAAAAATATAGCGCACGCCAGAACTCCTTACGTGTTTAGCATGATTACTGAAATGCATGTTAATGCACTACTTTTACTGTTCTATTGATTACTATTATAATATTTTTGGCACGAATTTATAGATACTAATGCTGCTACTGATTCACTATCACTTTTACTACTATTGACTCACTATTGATTGATTTATTATTATTGAACACGTTATTTCTATACTGAGTATGTGATACTGAGCATTTGATATTGAACAAGTGATACTAAGCATGTGATATAGGATACTGATATAGAAGATTGAACCACATGTGTTTACTAATTTGATTATGCTTCCATGTTATGGATTTTGATAATTTTTATTAATTTTTCTAGTGTATTGATTTATACTATTTCCATACTGCCACGACATATGATTGGGAAGCATTGTTTTCTGCTTATTTGATTCGACCTCTGTACTGATTTATTGATCTAGTGACCTACCGATGTACTAGTCTATTGGTTTATCGATTCTATTATTTATGTATTATACTATTTTATTGGCTTCCGCATGATCCTATTATACTGTTTTATAGATTTTATAGTTACTACATGGGGTTTACTATTTCTACACAGATTCATAATCATATTGACTATTATTGTTATGAATTGACCGACGACATGCATACTATTTTTTTTTTGTTCTTTGAGTTCAGTTGTATGATTTAATGACCTACTGGGCTTTTTAGTTTATTAATTATATGTGGTTTCAATAATTTCAGGTCTAGGCAGAGCATCGAGAGTGTATAGTTGATCAGTTATAGGATCCTTCAAGTTTTTATATTATTTTACTTAATTTTGTTTAGTTATTCTTTTATAGTCACGAACGTATAGATTGTAAGTTGTGATTGTATAACTCTTGGCTATTATATATAATTTTGAATTATGAATATATATGTAGATTGAAATTTTGATTAATAGAGTGATTTTCATTGCTATTTTATATCGTGATAGAAAAATTAGATAGCTCTGATGATCGTCGTTATAATCATAAAATGATAAAAAAAAGATTTTTTTTCAAATTCAATTATGGGACATGACAAAATTGGTATCAAAGAAGTTGGTGGCAGAATTGGATTATAAATTAAAGTTGTAGGGATGATTGTGAGTTGGATAAATTTGGTAGATTAAGGTGCTTTATTTTGCATACATAAGTAATTGCATGTGTGAATTATTCAGATAGAATTCTATAAATCAATAGTTGATATGGATATACTAGAGCAAAATATACCGAATGAGAAACGCAATGCAACTCAAATACTATTAGATAGTGTAATGCAGTTGACCAATGTTCTTACATAGGCAATAGGAGATACATAGAGCAAGTCAACTGGAAGCGACGGGGAAGAAGGAGATAAACTTCTACATATATTTCATAAAATGAAACTCCAACTATTCGAAGGAACTATAAGACCCTAAGCTGCAAAAGATTGATTATTGAGGATAGATAAGATCTTTGACAACATGTAATGCCTAGAGGCAGACAAGTGCCACTAGCAGTGTTTCTATTTGAAGGAGAGGCCGAGAGATAGTGAATAAGACAACAACAAGAGAAGTTTCAAGGGATGGTAAATGTAGAGATTTCTTAGGATGAATTCATTGTAGTGTTTAGGATGTGGTTTGCACCTCCTTCAGCCCAATAACAGATGTAAGAAGCTTTTATCAAACTAGAATATGGACGCAAGATAGTGATGTAGTACGAAGCTGAGTTTATAGCATTGGCTAGGTATGCTCCTTATTTGAATCCAACTACTGAAGAGAAATGTTACAAATTTTTTCAAGGAATGAATAAGGAGTTAAGACATGCATTAGTGGTTCTGTGAATTCAGGAGTTTTCTAAGTTAGTAGATTGGGTCAGACTGATAGAGATCGATTGATTTGGTAGTACCAACATTTAGGTATAATGTGGGCTCTAGATATGATGTGAGCAGGAGGCAGACCAGAGATGAATTAAGTAGGGATAAAGAAAGTGTTTGTGATAAGAAAAGTAGTTATAATGATTAACGAGAATTTGGATTAATGACATCTACTGATAGCTATAGTGAGTGCATTTATTATGGAAGAAGACATTCGGCTCAGTGCTACATTCTAACTGGATAATGTTTTCACTTTTCACTACGTATAGCAAGGACACATGGTAACAGATTATCCTCAGAGAGGATTTGAAGGAAGAATTTATTCTAAAGCATGACAGTCTAGAAAGAGTAAAGGATAAAGGACTATAGGATTAAGAGCATACAATAAATGATCCATGATTAAGGCTAATGATAAAGCTGTCAGTGGCCCGGGTGCACCAACAGTACCAACTCCAATGATGTCATGAGTGTACAACTTATAGTATTAGGAAGACCGACAACAAAATGAGAGTTCAACTAGTATGGAGTCTATTTTGAATGATTAATTGACATAGCATTTCATTTAATAAGTGAATAACATGAAATTGAATGAACTGTATAATTATATGATATATATTATTTATTGATTTGATATGAGTCCTTAGTGAGCTTTTGATTTGATTTGACTTGATTTAGATATTTGTACAAATTTTTTTTAGAATGAATTTATTTGTACCTATTTTGTTCTCGAATTCTTAAGGTAAATATCGAGGACAACATTTTATTAAGATGGGTAGATTGTAATAATCCAATTTTTAAAAATAAATTTAAAATGACAAATCAAAATTTTTATTTGTACTGGAGCGCTGCGGTGTTGAGCTTGTCAGTGTTGAGGCATAGGGCCGGTAAACACAACAGTGCTTGAAGTTGCCACCACAACATTGAAGCCTCTATTCTATAGTAATTCTGAATTGTGCATGTAACACTGCGATGCTACGCACTAAAATTCATATATATATATATATATATATATATATATATATATATATATATATATTTCTCCCCACTCACTCACACCACTAACATAATTCCGGCATGCTATGGAAGAAGAAGGGGAGAGAAGGAGGATAGATGAAAGAGGAAGGTCACATTTTGGTGGCAAATATACTTTACCGCTTTTACGAATATTGCTCAAATCGTGGTAGACGATTGTTATCCTATTTCTATATTCAAAGATTTTGATTTCAACCGTCTTATTTCTTCTAAATTGAATTTTTATACTTTCTCGAGATTGCAAAATTTTATCACGTATCTTCTTATATATTATAGTATTGATTATTCTGGACAGTTTGACTGAATGATTTCATGATTTTATTGGGTAAACAAAAAGAACTCTCCCTTGGATGTCCAACATCTATCACAGGTGGTTAGGAGCCAAGGTAGTGGCTACATGCTTGAGTGTGACCTTGGGTCATGCTCACATAAGAGGGGACCACGCATGCCATTTTAGGCTAAACTAATGGCTGGGCTGAGGTTAGGGAGTTTTTAGGGATGTTTAAATTAATTTGAATGAGTTTAAAGTGATTGTTTTAGAGAGAAATGCATTATTTGGCAAGGTTGATTATGTGAGCCTATTTAGGCTTTTTGTTAACTGTTTGACTAGTCAATAGGTCAATAGATCAAGCCAGCTGGGATTGACTTTAGGAAGGGTTTATATGCTGTTGAGAATAATTAGAAGTGGTTTGGAGCAATATAGTTGGTTTTTGTATGAAGGGTTGAATGTATGTTTGATTTTGACCACCCTTGATTGAGTTGACCAAGTCAAACTCAGTAAGGTTTGACTCATGAGGAGGGTGAACCCATTTAAGCATGCAATAGAGCAGGTTTGAATATTTGGAGGGATTGATTTGGTTGGGGATGTGGATTTGACTCAAATTGGCTTAGGTTTGTTCAGCCGTGGGTTTAGTTGACCAAGTCAACCGATGGTTGGATCATGATGACCAATCATGTCCAATTCACTAGGATTTGTATTCATGGAAGTTTGGTGAAGTTCAAGAGTGATCTAGGGTTTGACTATGGGTAAGCAAGGTGCTTGACTAATCAGGCTAGGTTGGGCTAACCAAACTGGGTCAAATAGGTCAACTACTGGCTGAAGGGTCCAATGATGAGAACTCTGATGTATGGAACTCCCAGTGAAATGATATGGATAATGGTTTAAGTCGGGTGTTCAATGTACTTAGGGAGACAGTGCATTGGGTCAGTTGATTATAATGGAGGGCTGTTGATTATCTGGATGATTAAGATTTATGATTATTGATTATTTCTAGGTGATTGAAGTTTAGGGTGATTGAAGTTTGGGGTGATCGTTGTTCAGGTGACTGCAGGTCAGATGATTGCAGGTCAGGTGATTGTAGGTCAGGTGACCTTAGCTAGAAGTGGGGTCAACACTTACCTGTAATATTATGTGGCATGGTTTATATATTATGCATATCTAGATGATATATTTTCTGCATTTGAGGAGTTCCAGGGGGGGGGGGGGGGGGGGGGGCATGTATCCACAGAGTTCTTATCACTCTTAGAATCTAATTTGAAAGAATTATTTCTTATATCTTTTTACTTATAACAATCAGAGCTATCTAATTTATTTCAATAATAAAATACTAGTTAAAATAACTTCTATTAATCAAAACATTAATATACATCTGTAATCACTATCCAAATATTATGTACAATACTCAAGCGACATACAAATACAATAGTCCATTTTCCTACTCTTGAGTACAAAATAATATCTAAAAGAAAAAAGAAATAAAATAATAGTAAAACCTGGGAAATTCTATAACTGATATGTCTTACACTCTTGATCCTCTTCTCTGAGCTAAAAAAATTATATATAATGAGTTAAAAAATTTAGCATGTCACTAAAATCTTACAACTAAATTTAAAAAATGGTAAAAAAATAGTATGCATGTAATCATTCAATTCATTATAGTAGTAGTCAATATGATCATGAATCTGTGTATAAATAGTAAGTACATACTATATGACTAAATATGTAAACCGTTAAAATTAATACGGTACAAAGGCCAATAAAATAGTATAATATAGAAATAATAAAATCTTTAAACTAATAAAGCCAGTACATATGTCATTCATACGTTGTACCAGTGCTATCAAATCAATAAGAAAATTATATAAATCAGTAAAACTGAAACATCAATGAAGATAGTATGAATCCATAACAATACAATACTATCAAATCCATATACACATGCTCAATTATTCTATATCAGTAATAAATCAGTATCTTATATCATATGCTCAGTAATAAGAATCACGTGCTCAATAACAGTAAAGGGTTAAACCGTGAATCAATGATAGTAATATTAACAGTATAGACTAGTAATAGTAAAATAATATGTTAACAGTAAATTAATATAGTGACTAATAAATCAGTGTAATGAATGCATCCAAGTAATCACACTAAATAAGTAAAGAATTTTTTCTTTTTTAAGTAATTAGTAAATCAACAAATCAGTAACTGTTGCTCAGTAAATAAAGTCACTCTTTTTCTATTGGCATAATAATCTTCTACTTATAACTCTCAATAAGTAATCATGTAAATCAATAGAGGATAATATCAAACTATAATATTTAAAGGAAAGCATGTTGGTCCACCATCATGTATAGGTCAATCAGCCTCCAGAAAAAATTAATAAATATCCAATCTTTATTTATTTTTACAAAAAATAATAGCAATCAACTATTAGTCAATCACATGCCTCTATTCATTCATAATGCTTATATTAATAGTATGTTTGCGTTGAAATACCAAAATTACTATTATGTGCTAATTTTATAAAACATAATAATTTTCATTTTATTCGATGAAATTATAAAATCAACTAGTCCACTACAGGAAAAATGCTGATTTTCGGCGGATTTTCCGGCAGACAAAAATCCATCAGAATTTTCGGCGTATTATCGACAGATTTTTTGGATTTTTCATATCATTTTCCGGCGGATTTCCAACGGAATTTTGAATTTTCTGGAAAATGATTATTATAAATATTTAAAATATTCATTAATAATTATGTTGAATTAATATTCAATGCTAAATTAAATAAATTAAATTAAAAATTATTAAAATCAATTAATTTAAAAAATTTAAATTTTATTGTTAAATTAAATATTATAATTATTTTGATCTAAAAAAAACTCTACTTTTAAATATATTAATTATTTTAAATAAAATATAAATTAAATTTAAACAGCTGCTTTTAGAAATTAATTTAATTATTTTATAGTTTATTAAGTTTATATTTTATTAAGCTTATTATTTAAATATATTAATTTTAGGGCTTTTTTTTCATTTTTTAAATTTTCCGGCAGAGTTTATCCGCCGTACATATTTCCAATGCTTTTTCCGTCGGAAATCTGCCGGAAATCTTTCCAGCGTATTATTTCGTGTCGGTAACATTTTTCCGACGTGCGTTTTGCTGTTGAAAAAAAATTTCGTCGGAAATCCGTCGGAAATCTTAATTTCAGACGGATTTTGGGCATTTTCTGGCTGATTTTGGTCGCCGATAATGCGCGTTTTTCTTGTAGTGGTCAAAATATTAAAAATAATTAGTACTATAATATATAAAAAATTATGGGGTAAAAGTTCACTAAGTTCAGAGAAAATATAATTAAAATCATTTAGGGAGAAATCAAATGATCAAAATCAAAATCTTTGAAAAAAAATATGAGAGAAATCACCTACAATAATCTGAGTAATTTTTGCATAAATTGTGAAGCGAACCAACGGCTAAAATCCCTATTTTTTATTTGTACTTTTCTGGATGCAAATTGTCAGTTTTGGTTGTTAATTATCTAATTAGTGATGATCTAATTATAAATGAATATTGATTGATAATTAAATTTTAAGGAGAAAGATAAATGAATAAAGAGAAAAAAGATGAAATTCTTCTATTTTAGATCCCGAGGCGTGATATGGTGTTTATTTCTCAAAAAAAAAAAAAAATTGATATTTCTACAAACAAAAATATTTTGATCTATGCGGTTCTGCTTCTGTTTTTCCACCATCCAACACGTGTAACCAACATATGTGGATCATATCGGGTTGGGTTATAACAATTAGTAAGCGAAAAAAAAATTTTATTTATTTATTTATTCATTCATTCATTCCTATTGTCAGCATATTGATTATTGTAATAATCTAAGTAAAATTGACTCATAGTGAATCACTCTTAATGATTCATAGATATTTCTTCGAACTCCAAAATTAAAAATCATCAAAGAATTAAAGTGGAATAAGGATGAGAATCAATTGTTGGGTACAATCCAGTCCTTCATGTATATAATCAGTTGAATTGAGGTTGCTAATAACAATCATCGGTACACTAAGGATAGGCTTGATTGTCATGATGATCAACTTTTGTCTCTACATTTAGATTGTTGATAGATGAATATCTCTCTTATATTTTCCTTGATTGGCAATGGAGTTAAGCTTCAATTGTTGGTTTTAAGTAAGAATTGTCTTGATTGTCAATAGCTTAATTTGAATAACTATGCCTTGATTATTGGCAATAGTCATATGAATTGGTTTTGATTTGGTATACATTTTTATCATTATTATTTCAAAAGAAAATGTGTATTAAGTAGTAAAAAGTTAGATTACAAATAAAAGATAAACTCTGATTGTTGGAGTATAGAAGATTTTATTGATTGTGAAGTGATTAGGTAAGAGTAACTAATTCATTATATTTTACTCATTGACCAATGAGAATAGGAAGTAATCAATCAATCAAAAATCTTCTCTTTTTGATATTACAAGTTGGCTCTTTTTTGCCTTATTTATAGCATATGATTAAATATGAGCCCAAATAATAGATAGATAGGAGAGGACACAAAAGGGAAAAAAAACTTCCACAACATTTTTTTTCAGCTATTTTTTTGGTTTTAACAGCCATAAAAAAAAACTAACAATGATTCTAAAACTAATAGGAAGACCGTTGTGGCCGATGTCTATTGCAATTGCTTTTTATAGTAGTTTGGCAACCACTGGGGAGCGGAAATTGTATTGTAAGTTTTTGTAAATGACCACAAATGTAGAATCATTGTGGTAGTTTAAATTGCAACAATTTTGCTCTAATAGCAACGATTTTGACCACTGTTATCAGGGCAAAATTGCATTTGTTTAACTCAGCATAATTTTGCATATTTAGTAGTTATTGAAGCCGCTGCTATTGGAGTGGAATTGCAATGGTTTAAATTGACACTGCGGTGCTGCTGGGGGAGTTGTGGCGCTCCAGGCACAATGCTATCATGTAGGCTGATATTAGAAAATGGGAGCGCCGCGACGCTCTAATTTGGCGTCGTAGCCCTGCGAGGTCATCTAGGTAGTTCTCTTTCTCGTTTTTCATTAGGGGTTGCAACCCTTAATTAGTGATTGTATTGGATGTCTTTGTATATGTTCTAGTTTAAGAACATTGCAAGTGTGAAGAGGGGCATGGACAGAGTGAGAAAGAAGAGAAATCCATACTATTTCTCCCAATTTTTATAGTACATTTTTTGATGTGGTGTAGCTCCGTGGTTTGTTCACGTTAAATCCTAGTGTTCTTTTTTTTTTTCCACCACATTTTATATTTCTTGTTTGTTTCACAATGTAGTTTTACTTCCCTCCAACATAAATGTTCAAAGCTCATATGAGTGCTTAAATATATAATACTAAGAAATAATTAAGAATAATAAGTTATCTCTCAAGTGGGTACATTCATCGGTATTGAAGAAGACCACATAATTTGACTTCTACTAAGTTATTAAGTAGATAATTAATCATAATCATGAAGAATGATCTCTACATGTGACATAAATTCATTAAAATATTAGTGTGTAACATCTTTAATTCATTTCGAATGATAACCATGGCAAATTTTAAAAAAATGTGATATATTCACAACAATGTCTATAGTATCATCTAATGATACAAATGATTAACCACAATTGGTAGAATTTTTTTCAACTAGAACATGACAACCATGACTAACATTCACACATATTAAAATATTTGATGTATGCCTTTAGGCATTTTCATATAACATTAGTTTATATTTCTTTGACATTGTGAAATAAGTTGCTGGCCAAAATATAGTTGTCATCTTCAATAGTTTGTGGATATAGTTCGTGATTTTTTTTTAATATCAATCAAATCTTATCGTACATGGAAATTACTTTCGGATTTATTCGGATCAAGTAAAATTCTAATAAAATGATCAAAAATATTTTTCTCATTATGTATTTAATTTTAATGCATATCACATCTAATAATTATTAGAAGGTGAGAATCAAGTGAGTCTTAAGTTGGCCCCACTTGATCTTTTAACAACATATTCTTAAGATTTCATTGCATGAATAAACTCAATACTCTAAATATATACAATAGTTGTCAAATTTAACCTTAATACATGTATTTTTATTCATATATATATATATATATATATATAAACACACACGCAGTGAATCAAATCATGAAAAGTCATTACCTAACCTCTTCTACTTCTTCAATCAGTCATCCAACCACTGTCCCCAGGAACCATAACAGACAAAGAGGCTTATGTATCAACAATAACGAACAGTAGTTAAAAAGCAAGCCGTGAGCTCTACTTAGCCTCGAGAAAGAAAGAAAAAAAGAGAAAAAAGAAAAAAGAGCAAAGCTGAAGAGATAACAGATGCAGAAAGAGGAGTGAGAAGCTGTTCACTGTACCAGCACCTTCTTTCCACTATGATAGACTGTGAAGTACTTTCTCGCCCAGAGCTTCTTTCGCTTTCATCCATGGTGGGGCTGTTCTGCCAATACAATTGCAAGAAAAATGAAGAAGAAGCCAAGCAGCAGCTGCCATAGAGAAGTCCAACTTAATCCTTTTCCTCTATTATTTGCTGAGGTTGACAGGTGAGACTTGCCCAACTTACTTACCACGCTAACAACTGCATGGGAAATCAATAAAAAATCACTGGGAATTCTTTAGTCATTCGCCCTATCTCCTATTCCATTCCAATTCTGCACAGATTCCCTGTTGCTGGTCCAAATCTAACTAGATTCTCAAAAAAAAGGTCATGTATGTTGAACTTCACTTCTTCGTGTTCTTAATTCCTTTTTTTTTAATTGAAACTTTGCGTGACTATCGGACTTTCTCAACTTTCTTCCTTGATAGATGTGGCACCTAGTTCTCTTTCCTCATTAAGAAATGTAGAATCTTGAGATAAGATTTATGGATGAATGTAGATCATCATCACAAAATCTTCACAAGCATTATATACTTTTTTAATCACATTATCTCATTATTATGTGTGAGGGATTGCAAAAAAATTTTACAGTACAACAGTACAGCACTGCGGCATTGTATACTCGAGTGCTGCAACGTCACTACTTTTGATTGGAGACAGAGAGCGGAGCGCCAATGTGCTCCAAAATTTAGCGTTGTTGCGCTGCAGTCAGGCTGGAGATAAAAAATGGAGCGCTATAGCTCTCCAAAAAGTAGCACCGTGGCATTGCGTGTCTTGATAGTTTTTTTCTTTTTTTTATGTTTAACTTGAAGGGTGTGTGTCCCTTGGTGTAGCAGAAGAGCGTCACTTTGTCTAATATGTTTGTAGAACAGTATAAGATCGAGTGAAGAGAGACAAGGAGAGAGTGAATGAGAAAGACATCTATACAATTTCTCTTATTTTCATAGTTGATTTCTTGGTTTAGTATGGCTCCGTGATTTTTTCTTGATTTCGAAATTTTCACATTAAATTCAAATATTCTTTCTTTTCTATTGCATTATCTCTTTCTTGTTTCTTTCGCTACATGATTTTACTTTCCAACAACTTGCTTTGTTTACTCCAAACTTAAAACAGTGAAATTTCAAGCTTAACTATATTTTTTCTTATTCTGGAGCTTGGCCATGATAGCCTCTTGAAACAATAATTTGGATGGATGGTAAAATAATAAAATCTAATGGAAGATATAATAAAACTACTATAGAATTTGTATATAGTTCCTTATCTTGAATTAATATTTTGGTGACATTTCAAAACATTTGATCTAAAAGTACCTTTTTTTGTCATTTTGAGAAATATATGATCCTCATGCGAATACTTGGATGGCTTATGAACCACTAAAATCTTATAGAAATTAAACATATTCAAAGCCATGCAAAGTAACTGATTTTGGTGGCCCTACAAGAAAATTTACAAAAGTATGGAGATTATTCATGGGTGATAGCCAACATGTAGTTTGAGGAAATCTTCACTAAATAAAATATCGACAATTTGCAAGAATATTTTTTACTCATTTGTAAATTTAGAGATATTTATTATATGCCACAAATACTTCATAATTATGCTTCAATATTAATGTTTAGAGTAGGGCTTTATTTGGAACAGCTTTTTTATTATTTTTAAAACAATTTTTTAATGCAAAAATTTATAGTTTAAAAATTTTTTATACTAAAAAATTGTTTTATGAAGCGGTAAGAAAGCCATCCCAAATAAAACCTAAATTTGTAATTTTTTTTTTCAAATCAAGACTCTTGACATTGCCATAGTTTTCTTCTCCAAGCATCCCTTTTTATTCTATTACTTATAATTGGTAGTCTCGTGAAAGGAAAACCTTGCTAAAGATTATTTCATGCTTTGGCCTTGGTTGAGTTTTCTTTAGCCTTAAGAATGTTGATTGCTCTAATGAGATAAATTTAGGCTTTGTTTGGGACAGATTTCTTATTGCTTCTTAAAGCAACTTTCTAGTTAATTTTTGTACTAGCTAGAAAGCTGCTTTAAGAAGCAGTAAGAAATCCGTCCCAAAGGAAGCTTTACAGAGAAAGATTTGGAGGAAGCAGAAGCTATCATATTTGATGAGGTGTCTAAGTAATTACAAATGTTTTCATTTGGCATTTAAAAAATATTTAATAATATATCTCTTTGATTGTAATATCTTCTCTTTCTATTCTCCAAATCTCTCCATCTTTCTATTTAATCTCTTCCATTCATACTAACCTTCTTTCCTTAATTATATGTTCATTTTTAGGGTTGCCAAAATTCTTAAGGCTAGAGAGGACTCGATTAATGTTAAGGTGTTAAAAATTCTTTCTTTAAAGTTATCTTTCCAAGCGGCTATCATTGCCAAGCTATAGGTTAAAAAATTGCTTCTAAGACAAAAACAAAGTACCTTTTTGACTTCATCTCAGGAGTAGACTCCATTAGAAGTATATATGAGGTTGAATTTGTCTAAAAATTTTATAATTGTGATTTTATTTATACTATATAATACTTTTTTTAAAATATTAGTGCTATATGTTGCATTATTTATTTAAAATCTAAATTTTATATTTAGTTAATTATAAATCTATTGGCTTCATTTGTATTTGGTGATTGATGTTAGTGATGCATGAATATTACATTTGGAATTTTCATATGTAGGCTCACATATTTATCTTAATTATACATTTTATGTTTTCTTAATATTAAGCCTATTAATTTGTGATCAAGTAAGAATTAAATATTTATTGACTTTAGAGGAATATTATTATTATGATTTTGTAATTTATATAGAGTTATTATGCATAGAGACCATGTATTTTATTTTATTGTTAATGAGGGGCTGAAAATAAAATAAAGTATGTTCAAGTATAAATGGAGGTCATGGTCCCTAGTCTTAGGTGCCGGTTCTCATTTTACTCATATCTCTTCCTGAGTGAAACGAATGCTCTCTCTCGTGCGCAAGAACATCTCTCTAGACGTGGAAGACCAAAGATCCTGTAGTTCTTTCATGGAATCAGGGGTATGATTCCGATCAAAGTGTTCTCAATAATTTGACATGCAATCCGGAAATAAAATATTTTATCTTGTCTTCTTGTTGTTTCCAACATATTATAGCTGCCGTGCAAATTGAATTGTCATTTATTTACAAGTGTATTAAATTCAAATGCTTTGTTCATATTTATTATGTTTTTATGTCTAATCAATGTTTCATAGTTAGATCAAATAAGATATGATTGAATCATTGCGTTGGATGGATGTATTGAGGGATATATATGTATATATAGCCTTTGAACACCCCTCTCTCATGTTTGCTCAAGTTTCTTTAGGCCATTCAAATAAGTCCAAGACTGGTCAACACAAAGCTTCAGAATAACACAACCAAGCTAAAGCTTCAAACAACAACAAAGATTCAAATTTGAATGAAAAAAATACTGAACCAGCTGAGGCTGAATCCAAATCCAGCAGGAAAAAACCTGCTAGCAATGCCCAAATCGCTTGAAGAAATAAATAGAACACAAACGGGGAAGTCACCCACATTCCCAGGCAATTCAATCCTTGCAGCAAGCACCAGCTATCACAGATATATAAATCAACCAAATAGTCATCAATTCAGCTGAATCCAACGAGCTCCACCTTAGATAAATTCTCCATACACGTACCAATAATGATAAAGACAAGCAGAACTGAAAGCAAAACAACCAGCCCCACCAACCTGCACCGAAGGGCTTTATATGTAGTGTTTGCTCAGTTAAGTTACAACATGTGATCAATTATGAGCTTAAGGTTTCATTTGGACAACTTTCTTATTGATTTCTAATATAAAAAATTATAATTTAAGAAATTTTTGAAAAAAAAACTGTTTTAAACAGCAGAAAAGCTGTCTCAAAAGAAGCCTAAATAATATATATAGATAAGAGGGGGAAAATTGCAAAGTTGGGCCTCTTGCAAAATTGATCTAAGTTCATTTTTTCAACTCTAAAAATTAATAGGTGAAGCTCGAAGTTCCCTCGCTTTACATTTTGACAAAATATTTTTCAACTATTCTCTAGGAGATTAAGGTTTCGTTTGGTATGACTTTCTTATTATTTCTTAAAGTTATTTTGTAGTACAAAAATTTTATTTTTATTTATTTTAAAGCTGCTTTAAGAAACATTAAGAAAGCGCTCACAAATGAAGCCTAAATTGGATTCTCTTAATTCATACATCAAGAACCCACTTAATGATGTGTTGTTGTAGGAGTCATTAGTACACTAGTGATAAAATAAATGCTGTGTTGTTGGATTTATTACGTGGCCAATTTTAATTTAATCATTTTTTTATTGTAAATATATATTTAAATGGCATTTTTAGTTTTTTTTTATGTTTTATTTTTGAAAGTAAATCATTTTCAAATATTAAAAAAAAATTAGTTGTTTTATTTAATTTTTTTGAATAAAAACCATCCTCATCACTACGGACTGATCATCACTAATATAGGCCACCATCACAGTCTTATGCAATTTTCAATTATAATGAAAGCAACATTTATTAAGGATATCAAATATATTTTTATTTCAAATTTAAAAATAAACAAAATAAAATAAAATAAAAATAAAAACATAAAGTCATCCAAAACGGCTTCTAAGCCTCTGCAAAATTTAATGGAGAATAATCAAAACAAAACTCTAAACTCTAACAAATATTTGATTTGCAGGCACTCAAACTAAAATTTAACTATTTAACATCTACCGTTCTTACTGAACAAGGAATCAAAAAATGAGAAGTCATGAACTAACTTCTTTTATCAATCGTACATATCTCCTCATCATCCGGGCTAATCACTGCCCCCAATAACCATACCAGACAAAGAAGCTTATGCGTCAACAATGGCGAGCAGTAATTGAAACGAAGCTGTGAGCTCTAGAAAGCCTCGAGAAAGAAAAAAGAACAAAGCTGAAGTGATAAGAGATGCAGAAAGACGAGTGAGATGCTGTTCACTGTCCCCTCACCTTCTTTCCATTATGATAGACTGAGAAGTACCTTGTCGCCCACTTCCTTCCCTTTCATTCATGGTGGGGTTGTTCTGGTCATACAAGTGCAAGAAAAATGAAGAAGAAGACAAACAAACCCGGCCATAGAGAACTCCAACTGAGTCCTTTTCTTCTATTATTTGCTGAGGCTGACAGGTGAGACCTGCCCACCTTACTTGCCACACTAGCAACTGCATGGAAAATTAACAAACACCATTCAGAGCTCTTTGGTCCTTCGCTATCTGATCCTACTCTATTCCAACTATGCATAGATTTTAAGCCCTGTTGCTGTCCCAAAGATTATTGAATTATTAAATAAGGTAATGTGTATTGAATTTCATTTCTTTGTGTCTTTAATTTGTTTATGTTTTACAGATTTGATACATTAAGGATGGAGACATTCTCATTTATTTTTTTTAAATGAAATTTTGCGTGACTAAAGGACTTTCCCGAATGTTCCTCCTTGATGGATGCGGCAGCTACTCTTTCCTATAAAGGAAAGTAGAATCGTGGGGTAAGCTTTATGAATAAGGAAATTTATCATCATCATCATCATCATCATCATTAGCTTTATATTTATAATTGACTTCATGCATCTTTGTGCCCCACCAATAGAGAGAAAAATCAAAGAAGATTGAAGAATATTTATAATTGACTTCATGAATGTTATTGGTGAGAATCAATCACTTGATATTTTCGCACAAATATGTAAAACCTCTTATATTTTAACAGCCTCTATGTTACATGAGAGCACTCTACATCGATCGTCCCTTCAATTTATGCACCATACTTCAAAAACCTACTAAAAAATGCTTAGATTCCCTGAGAGTTACCTACCCTTAAAATTTGCCCAATTATGTTAGAAGGATGTGCAAGACCCATGAGCGCCACCAACCATATGGACCACTCTGTCTCAACATAAATAGTATAGTTGATTTTCTTTTTTTTAGAGAGAGACACCAATGGTGAACTAAAGTTTGGCACTTTTGCTAGACACATCAATGATCAAATTATATTCAACCCAACAACTTTAGGATATGTGTGGGCCAACCCCTTATTATTTCTACAGTGGCATATTTTTTAACTAGATGTGAGACTAATTTAAATGCCTCATTTAAACATCTTAATAATCTACCTCTTATGTGAGAGAATTTTCAAATTGATCATCACTACCTCTTAAATAGAAGCTCATGAAATATCATATACAAAAAGCTCACATATTATTTAATGAAATTGTGAGTCACCCACTCTTAAATTTTGTTCATTCATAATGAAAGGGCAAGCAAGATTCATAAGAGAAACAAATTGTGAAGCACATGATCCTTGACAAACCATCTACTTTGATATCACTTTTTATTGAGGTTTAAACTAAAGGATGGCCAAAATTGACCAAGATAAACTAATGTTCAATCTTATTTTTAACTCAACAACTTAAAAATATATAATCAATTGGATTGGGATTTTAAATGCCTAACAAAATAAGCTAGAAATTTATAGTAGTCGTTCAAAAAGAGTAAGAAGTAAATATGTGCATTAAATATATTATTTTATTGATAGAAGTGGCACACCCACCTTTTTCTTTATCTTAAAAGTGATGAGATACTTTTTTTTCTTACAAATGCATTCCATGGGCTATACCTCAAGTGTAGTGTCAAAATCATATTAATTTGCACATATAAATAAGTTTTTTTATATCAATTTAAAAGTTGATATCAAATTCATAATGAAAATAAAATAAATTTTGATTTCTTAATATACCGATGATAGACATCACCCATTGGCTTAAACTTTTGAATTGATATCCATATCCAAGTGTTCCATTATCCTAATAAGCAATATTAGATGTTAGGTATTAACTCAATATTATACATGAATCAGATAATGAGATGGGTTTCAAAATTTCTTCTGTGAAAGCTTGAAAATAGGTTACGTAATTTGTTAGGCATTGACTCAATATCTATGTTAAGATTAAGGTGGGTTGGTATCAATCTTATTGCCTAAAAGCATGAAAGAGTGTTAGGTCATTTTTTTTATAAGTAAGATAGCTTTCCATTGAATTAGTGTATATATATGTTGATACACTAAAGTTTGATTATTTGGAAGCATAAGATAATCTTGAGTTTTTTGTAAAAAGTTGTGAAAGTATTGAGAAAAAGGAGTATATGATGGAGAAGGAGAAAAAAAAAAGAATAAAATTATAATATGTTCATTTTCAAGAGTTCAAAATATCATCTCTATAAATTAAATGATACATTTTTTGAGGAAATTTTGAAGTGGATAATTCTTTGGTATTTTTTAATTGTTTTCTTTATTATCCCTCATAAGTTATTTATCTTGTACTTATTTTATGAGACTTAGAACTTCTCAGCTTTTATTGAGCAAGGGCATACTTATATTTTGAGAAGGACTAATGAATGTCTTTTAATGATAAACAATGATAGTGGCTTTTTTATTAGCTTGTCACATCCTCTACCCTCTCCCATAGATGCAAGTTTGCTTGATCCAAGTTGCATAAATTTTAGTTTTTCTCTTTTTTTGAGTTCAATCTCTTTTACCATTATTTTATAATTCATCATAGTTATTCGTGAGTTGTCTCTTTCAAAATCTAAAGTTTATAATTCATCATACTCTTTTTTCTTAATGATTGCTATCAGAGTGGTGGTTTATAAGGAAATTGATAACCATGAAGTTGGAAATCAAAAGTTTTGATGGCTCAAAGAGTTTTGGGCTTTGGATAACTAACATACATAATTTTCTACTCCAACAGAGACTTATGAAGGCAATTATGGGGGAGTACACAAAGATAATTAAATTCATGCTTGAAAACGACAATATTAGCTTATGACTCACAAATAGTGGGTGAATCGGGTCTACACTTTTCAAACTTTAAAATTTATTTATAGAATTCTATCAATCCAATCATACACAACCAAACACAATGCAAAAGCTATATAAATAATTGCATATAATCCAATCTAATAATTTATCAATTGAAACACTATACAAATCCTAAGAATATCATAATTGAACAAAATACACAAATTAGTGTACAAATATAATGTTGGATCTCATGAGCCCAGTGCACCCTTAAGTTTTGATGACAACAAATATTATTTATTAATCTAATCTAAAACTTCAAGTGTTGTGTGCAGCTTGTACTTTTTATACTAACATTTTAGGTTCAAGACACAAAATAATGAAAGAATCAAATTAGGATAATGTGAAGATCAAAAATTGCAAATGATCAGTGTAGTATGTGTATGTTATTGTTTTTTTCTTTCTTTGAATCATTGAATGTAATATGTGCAAAATAATCGAATAAGCAAGCACACACTTACAAAGGAGAGCTAGGATGCTAGAAATTGAAAATTAAATTACTTGATTTCTCTGAGAAATTATACGATTATTTATGCACACATAATAAATCCATTAATTATTAAAAATAAAAAATTGGGGTTACTTAAAATAACCAATTGTACTAGACGATTGGCTTCATACTTGACAGTTGGATATTTCTAATAATCCACCATATTTTCTTAATTTTCATAAATAGATAAAATTTGAATTCTAAAATATTCATACTATATGATTCATATTGTATTGTACACACATTTATATATCTTGTCTATTCTATACCTGAAAATCCACGAATCAAATTTATTCAAAATCTTCAAAGATTCGTATCGTACGATGTATATTATATAGTACGAATAAATAGAGTTTGAGTTCGTCTGGTCCAAGATCGGACATATTGAACTTTGGATTGGTTGAATTGATTGTATTAAACGATAATGACCGTACGACCCGATCAAATAGAAAATTGGTTTGCATACTTGCTTCATATTGTATGATTGTGGATTGATACTTTACAATCTAGTCGTAAAGATTAAAATTTAAGATTTTCTTTAAATACTCGCTCTAATGTTTTAAATAATAAGAGAGTGACTCTTCAATAATAGACGATAGAGAGTTCTTTGAGAGGAAGAAAGCGGTTCTTTCTTTGTGAGCCTGAGAAAACACTTATGAGAAAAGGATGAGATTGTGAGAAAGTTTCTTGGGGGAGTCTAAGGAGTGTGTGAGGGTATATGATTTTCATATGGTTGTTTCTCCGTTCTGCACATTGTTCCTCCAAGTTGTGTTTGTGTGAGGAGCTTGGGGTGTAGAGCTCTTGTGAGCCTTTGTTGAGAGAGTCAGTCATGTCTGGCGGAGGAGGGAGGCATCTCGATCGTGCAGGAAGCATAAGGAGGGAGGCATCGCTGCTATGCAGGAAGCAAAATGAGGGAGGCATCGCCTTCGTGTTGGGAAGTAGAAGGGAGAGTCTAGGCTTTTCGGGGAGAGAAAAGTTGTGTAAAAGTCATTCTCCACATAGGAATAGAGAAGGGCTTCAACACCTTGTTGAGTGCAAATGGAGCATTTTCTAGTAAAATTCCAAAAAAAGAGGAACTTAGGGAATGGACATAAGTCTATGGACCGAATCACAAAAAAATCTGGTTTGCATTAATTCTTTTTTCTTTCTACTGCTTTATATATATATATATATATATATATATATATATATATATATAGATACATATATATAAAGAATAAAATATTTGGCTAACTTTCAGTTTTTCTTTAAATCTATCTCATTAAGTTTTATTGTTCTCAAAAGTGAGTTGAAATTAAAATTTGAAGACTTAAGTTTTTAAATTAACCATGCAAGTTTATTTCCGCTGCAATTAGTAGTTGTTAATCACTTAAAAGTGGAATTTTTTAAATAAGTCAATTTATTTTCCCTCTTGGTTGTGCCTAATCACTTACATATAAGAATCAAGATAAACATAATGTGCACATAATAATAAAAATGAATGTTTAGGTGATTAAGTGAAATAATTATTTTTGTAAGTGGCACCACATGATAATTATAGTTTGGATGAATAGTTAAATGTTGAATGACTCATATACTAATAAACATAATATGAATAATAAAACTTACAAAGGAATTTAGTTAAATTGTTTGCACTATTAACATAGGTTGTTTTCAATGCATAAGCTTGTATAATTAATCTAATCAAGCACCAATAGATACAAAATGTCTCTAAATACAAATATTATGACAATGACTATGGGATGTTTTTGGATGTTAAAATAATGAACTAATTACTTTGATAATTGTATATCATAATAGCATATGAGTTATTCACCACTTAAATATGAGAGCTTAAGTAAATAAACTAGTGTGCAAGAAATTATAAAGCTATATCAATAAAGTAATTAAGACAATTTGATACGTTTGTGGCTAGACCTCCCAAATTCTTATATTCACTCCTGGTCTTCTACTTAAACAAGGATTTTACTGACTATATTGCAACCAAAACTCTCTGTCATCTAAAAGATAGTGGAGAAATCACAAGATCCTCTTACTCCACATGGTAAGAGCGCGCCCATCTTTGGTATGAGTAAGGGCACCACCATTAAGGCTTTGTTTGGGGCAACTTTCTCAACACTTTCTAAAGCAGCTTCTTTGTATAAAAATTTCTAGTTCAAGAAATTTTAATACTAAAAAGCTGCTTTAAAAAGTAGTAAGAAAGTCATCCCAAACAGAGCCTAAGTAATTGTTTATCAATATACTATGATACCTTCTTCCAAACTACTACAAAACTTTAATTGTGATTAAATTATCACCAATAAATACAAAATCAATATAATTTTGATGCACATGATTTGTTAATGGTATAGAGAAAATATATAAATGCAAAACTAAGAGATTGAAAGGTGTTACTTGAATATGTACTTAAATGATCCTTTTTGAAAAAAAAATAATACTTGAGGTGAAAATGATGATCTGAGGTGAAAAAAAAAAAGTTGAGGTGTTTCTTAATACTCAGTAGTTTTCTCCTATTTTTATGTAGAACATGCATGTAGAATTGTCATCATATTAATACTAGATATGCCATAGTATTAATACTAGAATTCAATAATCCTTCAAAACTTATGTAATGATTTACTCACAATTTAATTATACAAAAGAATTCTAAGTAAATCCTAATATTTGAAAATAATTTATAATAAATTTTATATAATTGAAATATTTCTTTAATATAAATAATCCTATTATTTTTAATTATTGTGGTTATCATCCTTTAGATATCTAAGAGTTAATCATATACTTTATCATATAATAAAGAACTTATACACACATATTAGTACTCTTTAACTTTTTGGAATCCTTACTTAGCCTACTTGAAGCATCATGATTCACCTTCTTTACTTTATTTTCAAGTTGCAAAAGCCTCGAAGGTAGTATAGTGAAAATAGTCATCATCACAATGATTAGGCTAATATATAAATAATATATAGAATTTTTAGTGAACTATTACATGAAATGGGTCGGGTTTGGGTCCCAATTTTTGAACCGTTTCGAATTTCAGATCGGGTTCGGGTCAACCTGGAAATAGTCATCATCACCTGTTGGCTAGTTCGCCTGGCTTTGTAGTGCACACGAATGCGAGTGATCCCTAACTAGCGCGGGTCGGGTCGGGTCAACTTAGTAACCCACATGAGTCGGATCCGGGTTGACAATCCTAATCCGTTTGCAAAATCGGGTTGGGTATGGGTCAACCCAGTTGGACCCGGATCAACTCAGGTTGGACTCAAACCTGACTCGTCGACCTGTTTTGACACCTTTAGTCCAGCACCTGCATGAGTCACGCCTGCATTCGCCTTGCACCCACGACTAGACTCTACGGCGCCCGATCTCGACCCCATAGGACAGGTATGCTCTCTTGCAGCTAGCCTCGCCTACGACTGCCTTGCAGCATGCGCTTGATCCCGTCGCAGCCCATGCTCGCCTGCAGCCAGCCTCACCTACGTTCTCCCTAGCAGCACTGCATTGGACCCAGAACCCCACAACGAACTTCTGCACCAGACTGAACCGAACTTCCTCGCAGGACCTCTACGGTTGCACCGGACTTCCGCTTCGCCTGTGTAAGCGCTAGTGCTACCTCACAAGCGCGAGTGCGACATTGCACTGGACTTCCACATCGGACCCTGCACCCTAAGGCTAATCAGGTCAAGTTGAGTCAACCCGATAACCCTGCGGGTCGAATCCGGGTTGAAATTTCTGATCCATTTGCAAAAATAGGTCAAGTTAGGGTCATGTCGAACAGCAGCGGATCAATATCAATATCGGGTTCGACCCGAACCCGATCTACAACCCATTTTTAGCACCCCTAATTCTATTATATTATGTATCATTATTGTTTCTTCTTTGTTGATACCTTGGACATTTAATCTTAAACCGAACCACATAGTTTTTCTATTTTTCTTTTGTTTATGTTTGAACTCATTTACAAATATTTATAATTTATCATACTTAATTTTGAGTCAACACTTGTAAAATTTTGCATGCTATTTTCTTATACTGTTTTCAAGAAGTTTTTGTACTAAAAATTTTCTTTAGAAAAAAGAAAAAAATTTGTCCCAAACAAAATCTTTAAGTTATAGATTTCATATATGCATCCAATTTGATTCTATCATACCCTAAAAAGTAACAAGGCTAAAAAATGTATGACTCCACCTTTCAACATAGGCTTTGACACATATATCAGCATTATCACATGTGCTTAGGCTTCAAAAGAAAACAAAAGAAAACAAAAAACAAAAAAAAAAACAAAGTGAATCGCTCGAGTAAAAAAAACCTTGACGGCTAGAAGTTGAGGCTACTTTCGGCCAGAATCGAAAGAATGGAATGATAGGATCGACGAGAGGTCATGAAAGACAAACCTGGTCGACCAAAGACTAGACCAGCCCACATGATAAATCACCGGTGATGTCAAATCCATCACGTGATGGTCGGTCTGATGGCCATCTGGGCAATTGTTGTTTGACGATGTTCAGCACAAATGAAAGGAGAAGGGCCTCCATTTGATCATATGAATTAATTAATCAGCCAGTTGATTTCTTTACTATGAGGCAATCTTAAAAGGATTGTCATGTCAACCTATTTATTTATTTTTGGGAACGTTAGGTGCTTCGAATGCGGGCTCAGGAGAGGAAAATTTTCGCGTCTACCAACCAAGCTACGAGCACGAGCCCATGTCAACCTATTTATATCAATGCAATATTTAAACGCACGGCTTTACTCAGCTTTTGGCCTAATGGTTCAGAGCTTCAGATCACGAGTTTGAGATCTAGCATATGCGAATATGTGAAGATTTGTTATTAAATTTACTTTAAAAAATCTCAAAAATTTTAGAAATTTATGAAGTTTTAAACATATATTTACCAAAAAATTGTGACTACTTGTAGCGTGCTAGAAACTTCACTATCATAGATGTAGTATGCATGCTGATAAAAGAAAAGAAATACATGAGAAAACAATATTTTTACAAGAAATTTCCGAAAAAGAAAAATCATGGGATCTAACCTAATTAAAATAATCCACTATATATTTGACGTTGCAGAAATTTATTATTCTATAATTGGAGATGATGGAATTACAAAATTGAGAGCACTTGTTTAGTCTTTTATAATTATAGTAGATATTATGGGAGAAATAGTCGAGAGATACTAATAGAAATCTAGTGTTGTTAGCCGCGCAACAGTGATATAACGTTCATTGTTGGTGAAGATGTTTAGGCGATGGTGATCGGGCAACAACAGTCATATAACGTGTAACACCTACAGATTCATAATTCACCATTTTGCTTGTTCTAATTCGACTTGAAAAATGTAATCCACTAAATTTATGCATGTGTTTGGGAATAATTAGTATGCAGGTGAAAGTCTGTATGTGTTTTGAAGCGGGCCTCGAAAGTTTGTGTGCAAGTTTTACAAATATGAAATTTTTTCCCTAGGGCGTCGCATAGCAGGGGTAGGCAGCATCGCGACTTTGTGCTCTATGTAATTTTGACTAATCAATTCAATGTTGAGACGCTGGGGGTGGCGTTGCACCGATGGGCAATTCTAGAGGGAGCACTGCAGTGCTAGCTCTAATTTTATTATTAAAAATATCATTTTCCAACCAATCAAATTCATTTCATCCCTTATAGGTAGTCGGCTAGTGAGAGAGATGGGAATAATTCTAGAGAGAGAAAGCTAATTTTGGGCCACTCTGATCCATTTTTAGCGGTCGGTCCAATTCTAGAATTTGTCTGGTTTAAGATAAGTTGCATTTTGCCTACCTCAATTTTCAAAAATAAAAAAATTTCTATATTTTTTATTTAATTTATATTTCCCTAGTCCAAAAATGAGGATAATTTTACACATGCAAAACTTTCACCATGTAACTTTGTGTATGCTAGAGAGACAATAATTCTTGATATTTATGTATCTTTCTAAAAAGTTAACACCGCAAATTTTGGAAAGTGCTTTATTTTAATCGTTTGAAAAATAATTGTAACCCCATGAAAATAATATTGTAGCACAATTACAGCTTCAAAATAATATTCTGAATAATCTTTAATAGTTTGATTATATTCTGAATTAGAACATTTTTGCTTAGTAGTATATTCCACTGTCTATTGTTAAAGTATTTTGTTAAATTTTAAAATGAGTTTATTTATATTTTTTACTACAATAAAATGAATTATATGCTTATCTACTTGAAAGGTGTGATTCTGATGAGATCCTGTGTGTGTGGGGAGAGTTCTGTTGTGGTGTTAAAGGCACATGATGTTCTATTTTTATGCTATATGCATATTTTGTTCTAGTATTACATGCATATTTTGTTCTGATATTAGGCATTGGGGGTCATAAGGGTTTATTTTCTTATATACCAACACCGGAGATGTAAGGGCCAAAATTATCTAAATTATGTTATGATAAGAGGTATAGGTGCCTACAAAAATCTATTATTTTTTATTCTGACATATGGAGTGATTATTTATTTACTTTTCTGCATTGTTGTTCAAGTTTTAAAAACTGCAAGCACTATTATGTTCCATACATTGATTGTTATGCGCCACTTTGAAACTCATCTGAATGCTTAACAAATGATTTAGTAAGTGTGATATACTAGCTGTGTTGGCTCACAGTTATTTGCATTTATTTTCAGAGTCTGGGAAAGGGAAAGAGCACATTGAGTAGTTGAGTAGGGATCTCCTGTTTGAATTTTTATAGGTATTTTTCTCTCTGATTTTTGTACAGTCATAATTAGTTATTTAAATTGATTTGTTTTGTAGTTCAATCGGTAACCATTCTCTATAGTGTAATTGTTGAATATACATTTTAGTGAGAATTAAATAGAAATTTTATGAAAGAGTTATTTTTTATATTTAAAGTTATTAGCAGCTCTATGGTCTATTATTTGTTTCTTAAAATTAATTGAAAAACAAAACCTAAAATATTTCTCAAAACTTTGATCTTAGGTTATCCTATCATAAGTCAACACAATGGGACATGTTTTGTTCATTAGTCTTGTTGTGTTGAGTTGTGACATAACGTGTCACGCCCCGGATCTATAGTAGAAGAATTATATCTCTCTTTTTTTTTCATTTACTCTATTGTCAATTCATATTAATTCTTATTTCAATTAACAGCCAATACACAATTATAATCAGATCATCAACAATTAGAGTTGACTAATTACATTTGAGAAAATATAAATGTGTATAAATAATAGAACATAAAATTATATTATTATAATCAATATTTACATTCACTATAAAGTCTAAAGTTTCAAAATAATATATACACTAGCCACAATGGGTTATAAAATAATACATAAAGCTAAATAATTGAAAATAAAACTAAACTATCATATTTACATAGCCTTAGGTTGTAGGCTCTTTATCTTTATCTGAAATCATATAAAATTATGTAATGAGCATATAACCCAACAAATAACCAAAACTTACCCAATAATTCAATATAAGGCAAAAGAATCAATATGTATATTCTAGTTTTAATCTATATCAATCAATAATCAATAGTCTATCCATATAAGCATTATGCAATCTATAAAATTGATATGTCACCAAAAAATAGTCTCGATCAAGCACGAATCTTGAGGCAAATCAAGTTGGAAATGTCAAAAATTAATTCACTGATCATTTGAACTCCAATTTCTACAAACTTATAGTCAAACTGAGCGTCTCGGAAATACGAAACCAACGACACCAAAATCGACCCAATCCAAGCCCAAATGGGCCCAAATCAAAGACTCGAAGCACTTTTGGAAGGATCAAACCACAATTTAGGTTACCAAACAGTCTCCAATCATAACATGCTTATAGTCGAATCGAGCGGCTTGACCAGAAGAATCCAACGAGCTCAAGATCGTCGAATTCTGATATCATTAAGACCTTCAGATGCTTGATAAACGGTCCACGATCAAGGGATTCATCATCAGCCGTCCATCCAAACCACTCCACATTTGCCCTTGCTCCTCATCCTATTTACGGGTCGTGCCATCCTCCAAAAACTATAAATAGCCCCTCATTTCTCTTAAGAGAGGGGGGATCGAAGCCAAGAGAGAAGAATGAAGAGAAGGAAGTAAGCTTCAGCCGCCTAGCTCCTCTTCGACCGCCGCCGGAGTTCTGCCGCACCACCGCTGGAGTCTCGCCGGACCACCACCAGAGGCCCTCACCTTCGCCGGACCACTGCCGGAGGCCTCGCCTTCACTGCACCACCGCCGGAGTCTCATCGGAGGCCCTCACCTTCGCCAGACCACTACCGGAGGCCCTCGCCTTCATCGCACCACCGTCGGAGTCTCGTCGGACCACCGCCGGAGGCCATCACCCTCGCGGGACCATTGCCGAAGGACCTCGCCTTCACCGAACCACCGCTGGAGGCCCTTACCTTCACCGAATCATCACCTAAGGCCCGGAGCTCTGCCAGACCACCATCTGAGGCCCGAAGTTCTGTCAGACCATCACTGGACACCCGGATTTCTACCGTACAATTGTTACTTGTAATCTGATCGCCCTTGGAGGCGATTCAGCCCATTGTAACCAACTCAAGTTCTAGTGGAATCATTTTCAACTGGGCTAGGCCCCGTGGTTTTTCCCCTTTCAAGGGTTTTCCATGTAAAAAACTCTTGTCTTCTCTGTGTGTGAGCTGGATATCCGTACAACGCTAAGACTAAAAATTACAACTCTATTGTCGCGTATATTCTAGCCCGCAACAAAAATATTTATCAATTAATAATAAAACTAACATGATCTGTAACACTCTAGGGTATAATTTTGAAAGAATTATCCATTTATCTATTAGTTAATCAATTAGAGCTATGAATTAATTAATATAAATTAATTAAGTGGAATCAACTAAAAATTATATACATTAAAATCCTTTAAAATTCATGTACAGAAGCTAGGAGATCAATTATTATATTCATTTCAACGTTGCAAACTCCTGACTACAAAAGAATAAAACTAGAGAAAATACTGAAATAAAATAAAACATGAATCCCATATTTTCCTAACTATTTCGCCGACAATTCTAGCAGATAACCAGCCGGAAATTTCTACCGGTCTTAATCCGTCGGACTTTTCTAGCGGGTTAGCCGTCGGAATTTCCGGTGGAATATTTTCACTGGTAATTCTGATGGATAACCCACCGGTAATAGTGACTATTGAATGACGAATTAAATCGCTACATTCTGTCGGTAAATCCGAGGGAAATATTTTCACCGGTACAAGATTTTCGACACACGATTTATCGTTGACTATATTATCGTCGAAAATCCACCAAAAATGTAATTTTTCCTGTGGAATTTCATGATTTTCAGTGAATTTTGTCTACTAGTATCACCCGATTTTCCTGTAGTGATATATATATTTCATAATATATATAACATAATAAACATCTGATACCACACTCATTGTTCGTTTCACTATATCATTTTTATGCATGTAAATTTTGTATATGAAATTATGAACCAAAATTAATGAAATTCATAAGAAAATATAGTATACTTTGTTAACATGTGTTTATCCATAATAGCTAGATTATAACAAGTATGTATATCAGATATGCATAAAAATAATTTTTAACAATTATTTCTTAAATTTTAAAATTTATTCAAATTACCCAATGATATTTTTCCCAAAATATGAAAAACCCAGTGAAAATTTAATATGTTTCAATCAAAATACTCATATTGATGGCATCTTTCACATATCAAAAGTTCTGCTGTGAAAGTTTACTAAAAAATAAGATATCACAACTTTTATATATTTTGACTAAATTCAAATTTTTAAAATATAAAATACATAAAATTCACTACAGAAAAAACAGCTATTATCGACGGATAAAATCCGTCGGTAAAGTGAAAAATGCGACGAAAATAATAGGTTTTCGGGGATTACCGGCGAAAATCTCTCCGACGGTAAAACGCGCGTCAGAAAAATATTTCTTTCGCATTTGTTTCACCTAAAGCATTTCCGGCGGATGTTCCGGCGAAAAACCGGCTGATATATTTGACAACCCGACGCCTTTTCTGTCGCCGTGTTCCGGCATAAAAACCGTAGGAATTACCGGCGGATAATATCCACCGGACATTCCAGCGGATATTCTGCCGCAATAAAAAGCGATGCCTATTCTTACCGTCGGATATCACCGTCGGAAGTTCCATCGCGTATTCCGCCGGAAATGTCGTCATATCGTATTTCCGACACGGTTACCGGCGGATAATCCACCGGAAACCTATAGCAGAAAAAAAACCTTCCTCACTTTGAAATGTGATTTCCACATTTATACCTGCATATAAAAAATTACAACACCATATATATTCTACAAAATCAACAGTTACACAAACCAGAAGAGCATCATCCAGATAAGGAATAATTAAACATGTATACAATAAACATATATAAGAAGAGTGTCATCAAGATATGAAGGATGATCTACATTTGATATTTATTGATTTAGAGAAAGCATATGATAAAGTTCCAAGAACAACAAGCGAGCTCGAGGGTTTGACCAAAATATATATGCATGAGCTTTTGAAATCATTTCGTATCATATCTCTAAGGGTACAACCACTCATCCACCTGAGCATCCTCATTTCTGCAACGCTTAACTTAGAATTATGCTACTCTTTTATTGGCCAACATTCGGCACCATAAAGCATTGCAGGTCTCACCACCATCTTATAAAATTTTCCCTTAAGTTTGAGGAGAGAATATTGTGTCCGGACACCGAACGTGTCCAGAGACCAATAAAAAAGTGCCACATCATTAGGCGTGCGATATCGAGCTCGGTACCGAGCGTTGTACCACTCGGTACCGACAACAGTACCGCTCGGTACCGATCGGTACCGCTATCCGGACAGAATAATTTTTCAAGTTTGAGGGGTACTTTTCTATCACATAATAAGCCTGATGCATTCCTCCACTTCAACCATCCTACTTGGATATCTAAAATGTATACTCTTATTAATGACCAACATTCTGCACTTAAAAGAATTGCAGGTCTCACTACCGTCTTATAGAATTTTCCCTTAAGTTTGAGAGGGACTTTTCTATCACATAACAAGCCCAATGCATTCCTCCACTTCAACCATCCAACTTGAATTCTACTAATAATATCCACATCTATTTCATTACTCTGAATAATAGACCCAAGATATCTAAAATGTGTGCTCTTATTAATGACTTTGATTGCCGAAAGTTACAAACCCCACATTTGATTTATTATTACTAAAATTACACTCCATATATTCAGTTTTAGATTTACTCAAACGAAAGCTTTTAGACTCTAAGGTTGGCCTAAATAGTTCAAGTTTACCTTCAACTCCCTCTCTAGTCTTATCAACAAGAAGAATATCATCAGCAAAAAGCATACACCAATGTACATCCTCTTGCAAATGTCTAGTGAGAACATCCTCTTACTGCTTCTTAAAGCAACTATTTAGTACAAAAATTTAAAATTTTCTACTAAAAAGCTACTTTAAGAAGTAATAAGAAAGCCATCCTAAACGAAGTCTTAGATTTTTTTTTTTTTTTTTTACTTAGGCTTTGTTTGGGATGGCTTTCTTATTACTTCTTAAAACAGTTTTTTAGTACCAAAAAAAGCTGCTTTAAGAAATAGTAAGAAAGTCGTCCCAAACGAAACCTTAGTTTCATTATTAAAATTTTAATTTTAAGTTGAGATCAACTTGCTTAAATTTAACTCAATATCACTCTTTATTTTAACTATTATAATCATTGTAACATCCCACGATAATAATCTTCATTTTGTCATACTGACTAAAATCATCCCCACGAGAAGAAAAACGTTCTGCATCATGCATGCGAGTTAATTCTTAGTATGAGATTTTTTTTGTTTCTTCTCATTGCTAGCGTTGGGCGTAGTTGAGATTCGGAAATAATAGCAAGTGTTTTTATTTTGTATACCTCACAGGTAACTTGGGGTGTCAAAATGGGTTGGCAGGTTAGGTTCAGATCCGACTTAAAATTGATTTGACCGAATCCACTTAATTAGAAACTAACAAATTTAATAAACGGGTTAAAAACATCAACCTGAATTAGACTTGCTAGCAACCTGAATAATTCAAACTAGACCCGTCAGCCTGTTTTGGTTAAAAAATATAACTTATTAACTATAAAATTTTGGATAGTTAATCAAAAAATAAAAATATTATACCCACAAGTACAAAATTAAATAAAAAAAAATTAAACAGGTCATTTTTTGTCCAAAAAGGTTCGTAGGTTAAGCTAAACCGACCTATTTAATAAATAGGTCATAAAATACAACCTGAACTTGCCCCGTTTGTTAAATGGATCCACTCGAATCCGAATTTTTTAGTCATATTCGAGTCGAGTTGACAGTTTGGATAATTTATTGCCACCCCTACAACTAACTTCTTTGTTAGTGAATAGGATCCCAAACTGTTCTTATATGGGCATAAATTTGAGGGAAGAAAGATATATAATTCTTAATCTCATTTTTAGTATGTTTTCCCTTCTTTTTATTTTGCTTTATGAATATCATTTTTTATGATAATGATGCTTTCACATCATGGAGACATCCTTATCACAATAATTTTTCCTTGTAGAAAAAGAGGAAATGAACTGTTCATCTAAGTTAGCTTCAAGAGCAAGTGTCCATGAAGCAAATTTTGAGATTTTTGGCATGTTTTTCTCTCACTAAAAGCAATTTGTGAACTTATGCAAAAGCCTTTGATTCTTATTTTATTTGAGAGATTTTTCTGGGATTGTTGATTTGATATATGGATTCCTATCAGTCGGCAAAAGGTAATAACCAGTATATCTTTTGAAATCAACTTGTTTTTCTCTTTCTTCTCAGCTTTTCTTCAACTGATATAAGACCAGGCAACTTCATGCCTTCCATTAGAGTTGTAAGTGAGTCAAATTTGCTCCTAAGCTGGCTTATACCCGACTCAATAATGGGCTCGTGAGTCAAGCTTATTAATTCACGAGAGTTCAAACTTAAATTCAAGCTCTTATATCATATGAGCTTGAGTTCTAGTTTAGCATTGCTCCGCTCGTCGGTTTGATAGTAATCAATAAATCTGAATTTATATTAGCCTAATTAATTATTTCTAGTCCAAACTAAAAATAATAATCAAGCTCTAAAATGAGTCAATCTCGGGCATTCTTATGGAGCTCGAGCATTCAAGTAAAGCTCGAGCCTCATATTTTTTACTTGAGTCGAGCTCATGCTCATCAAAGTGAGCTTGAGTCGAGCTTGAGCTTGCTTGACTCGATTACGCAAGAACTTGACTTGAACCTATACCTTCCACTGAGCCTTTTTAATCCCTTTTACGAAGAGAGATTATTACGTGCGGAGTTCGGACGCGTCCAGATGTCAATCCGGACATGTCATCTCACCCAATGCACTGTGTATTGAGTGACGTGGCTCATCCGAACTAACCTTTGGACGCGTTCGGACACAGCACATTATAATTTTTCCTTCATGAAGGTGCTAATTCAAACAGTAATAATTTCTTTTATATTATACGTAGGAGAATATTTATGTTGGTTTTAAAAATCAAATTACTGTTAAAATTACGGCAATGACTGTATAACAAAAAATTTATAAGAGAACCGATAAATAAAATTTATATTTAAATAGGTAATTTAAATAAATATATTTTTTATATTATTATGTCAATAATTTTAAATTATTTAAAAATTTCTGACTTCTTATGACTTTAATTTCTAATTATTCAATAATCAATAGAACAATGAGAATACATCTCAATAACTATCCAACCTATACTATCTTCTTTTTGATAAATTTTCCCAGTTTTTATTTTCTTATTTAAAAAAAAATATGGAGATGCTTTGTACATATTATAAATTTATAAAATGCTATTTTGAAGATAACTTACATATTATATTATTTAAAAACTTTAAATAATTCAAGATTAATATTGTGAACAAAATTAATAAAATAATTATTTTATTTTATAATTTTATATTATTTTTAATTTTAGAAATATGCAATAATTCTAAATTATTTATAACTTCAAACTTAAATAAAAATAAAAAATAATTAAACTTTTTAATTGGCATATCAATTTCATTAATTACAATGCTACTCCACTAAAATTTGAAATTGCACTCTTGAAATTACAAGTAAATATTATTCAAGAAAATTTAAGTCCCTTAATATAATCATATCTATAGATCAATCTTACATAAATATTTTGTAATTAGAGTTAGGTGAGTTCCATTAATCTCTCTAATTATATCTTGATTCTTAAGTGTCATTAATTGTTTATCAATTAATAAATTGAGAGGTCTTATTAATCAAGATAGAATCAAGATTTGAGAGAACTATTTTTTCCTTACTTCTTAAATAAGGGATAAATTTTATTTTGTAAATTAAAAAACACAACTATTTATTTAATTATATTTTCAAATATAAAACTCAAGATGACCTTTAATTATGTACCAATTAAATTAAAAAACATAACATTTTAAATAGGAGTTTATTCATTACTCAAAATTATGATCATACAATATATATTTATCATAATTGAATACTCTATATTAAAGTAAATTTATTAAATATACAAATTAATTTTATTTTAGTCCTACATATTTATATTATAGAAAATTACTTTCATCTTAATGACTCGCATATTAAAAGTCTAAATAAATTTACAAATAGTAATTATTGAATTAAAGATTCCTACTTAATTCATTAATTACAAATAATTTTTAGATTATTATCCTTAAACATTACCCTCATTGCCCTCTTATATCCAACACTTTTTTTATAATATTATTTTACCCTCTTATGCCAAGGAAAATTTGCTCCCACCCTAAGAAAAGAAACTTGGAGCATTTAAGATCCAAGGAATTCATAAGACAAGAAAGTGTAAATTTGGGATACTACAAGTTGGCTAAATTGGCAAAATAATAACTAGAAGAATAACATAAGGGACACAAAGATGCACATGATTTAAGTGTATTATTCAAAGAACTAAAAGAAGACATTCATTGTTTAAGAAAACAAGAGTAATAAGAGTACAAGAATATATCTATATAAGTACAAAGATATCTCTAAAAAGTGTTATAAGCTATATGTTTGTTGGTTATAATTATTGATCTCCCTCTCCTTTTTTGAGAAGCCAAACTACCGCTATTAATATTATTGACTGCCCCAAATGATAAATTGAAGGTTAATTTAATGGTGAAATAGTTTTAACACCAATTGTTATCACATATAGATGTTCTGAATTAAAGTGTCTGTCATAACATTCATAGGTGAAGTGGCATAAATGATATGTGTTATGATGTAAGTGTAATAAGTATTTATACAGGCATAAGATCAATGCATTAGATAGCTATGTGCAAAGACTAAATACAAGGTGAAGTGACTTGGTTGATAGGTCTCATGGTGTTAGCACAACATTACGAGTTAGGGAAAGAAGTAGCTTGCATGTGAGGATTTGTATGGAATTTTTTTTTTTAATTCATTATAATCATCTTTTAAGATTATCAAATCTAGATTGGTTATCATAATTCTATAGGATATTAATACTTGTCATTTCTTATGTAAATTATTGGATGATCCAACCAAAGTGGTGGAGTTTATATTTTATACTTGTTAAGTTCAGTGCCATGGGATTTTGAGAAAAATTAATACATTTAGTGAAATTAATCACATATGTTAGACCTTTATTTAGATGAGTCCTTTTGGCTAAGTAGTTAGGATCTTGATCAAGTGGTTCCTAAGCTATTTTAATGGATTTGAGTCTAATTGAATTGGTTAAAGTTGCAGTATTCATCAATCGTGTACTTAGTTTGACTTAATGAATTCTAACCCATCATTGAAGCACAAATGATTATTATGATCAATGCTCATTTTGATGGGGGTTATGGGCTAAAGATGTATAATACATGGGCTTCAGCTGGCAATAAATTATTAGCATTTAATCAAGAGCAACTGAATGTTACTAAGTCTCTTGCTCATGATAATAAGAGACATGTATATAAACCTAAGAAGAATATTCAAAAGGTTTATACCTTTATTTCTATCTAGTCTCCTGTGCAAGGATAATCTTTCTCCTCACTGGTTAAGAACTCATCTAAAAATAGAGAGTAAAGGAAAACTTCTAAAATTACGGTCAATTGTAGTTGGATTTTATGGCTCTTCTAATATGAAACTTCATGATTCATTAATATAATGTTATGTTCATCATGTTATTGTGACTATTATGTTATCCTCTATTTCTATGAGCAGTGCATTAAACATGCATTTATGAACTTATCATTATAAGCTATAAATTGGGCATGCAGATAAATGAATTTGAATGCTGTTAGACTGTTATGAATGTGTAAGGAATAAGCATATGATACAAATACTACAAATCATATGATTATGAACTATTAATCCAAGCTTAAAATTCCTCTCATTATTGTAGTTATCAACATTATGGGAGGGTGAAAGCCCTCTAAAAAAAGGATCAACTAATCCAAAAACGCCGCTCTAAAGTATCAAAAGAAAAGCATGAAAAAAAGTGAATAAATAGAGATTAATTGAAAGAAGTGAATGAATGGATTGAGATGAATGGAACATAAAGTTCTATACACCGTGCAAATGTGGAGCTATTAGAAGAAGTTATATGATATTTTTGTTAAGATTTTCATTGAGTTTATCTCATTATTGTAGTTTATATTATCCAGCTGATCTGTTGGCATACATAATGATATCATGCGGAGAGTGACGAGGAGTCTTAATCAAGTGTCTCATGTTAAGGGTTGCGCAAGTGCTTTCAACATCAAATACAGTGGTTTTCCATTTTAGTTTTTTTTATATAATTGTAATGTTTAGCTTATGGACGAGAATTTTTTGACCAAGAGCTATATCGTTGTAAATTATCGATTTATTTGTTTTACTCTTTAATAAAAATTTTACTACTGATACTTAATTTTATTATTTATTTCTAGTGAATTTTGAGTGAAAATGAGACGTTGATATGATTATCTGAATATATCAGATTTAAAGCAAAACATCAATCTAAATCTTTTGAACCCCAATTGCTCAGTACTTGAAGCAAGTTGGTGGTTGTTCAAATTTCACAAGGGTGAAAGATCTCAATTGTCAAGCTACGTAATTAATGAGCTCCCGAACAACCAAATTTCACTCTCATATAATCCCTTATATTACCTCAAAATATGATTAAGGTTGTTGAGGTTAAAGATCGAGTTCATGTCATAAAGTAATATATCATATTATTCTATATAATAGTTAAATAGATTCTTGCAAAATTGAGGACTAGAGGACTCTCAAGGGGAATAAGTTCATCTCGAGCAGGAGAAGGGTATCCCCTAATATACCTACAGAATGGAGGCTCAAAAATGCTTGGCTTGAACTTAGAAATATTTGACTATATATGCATTCTCTTCAGTTGTGTGGTTCTTATGCAATCTTGGCAATTGAAGTGCAGATTGAACTTTAACATCACACAAAATAATATAGATTTTAGTCCCTCATCATATTATTAAAAATTTATAAGAATAACAAAAAATATTGATGAGTGACTTTCATTCATAAGCTTATAATTTTATATTGAAAATGAGTTTCATCCTGAAGTATCAAATCCAATTAAATTTCAATTAATTCACATCCCATATATATTTTTACTTATCTTCTATTATCTTACACTTAACTAATTTGTTATTTTGTTTAATATATGTTAATATAAAGATTGCACTGTTATTTATAATTAAAAATAACAATTTTACTTCATTTCTTTTGACCACAACAATTAGTGCTCTTTAGATTTTGACTAATCCTATAATTGTTATGTAAGGAGCAAAATGTTTTAAATCTAATCAAGTTAGAATTTACATATATAAAATGTTGATATGGTCAGTGATCAACACGTTATTAAGACAACATGATGTCCAAGTTAACATCTCTTGACTAAAACAAAGCAAACCCTTTACACATGACATGATATGACTCGTGAATTGACACTTCTGATGAGTATCCTTTTCTCGATTAGAAAAAAAAAGAAAAAAAAGAAAGAATGCATTGAATTATTCATAAGCATACCTACTCCTTTTGAAATCAGCTACAAAAAGCTCCTGATTTTTATGTATAAGTTGCTGGCATCTAATTTATGAAGTAGTACTGATTTTTCATTGTTTAATTTTCTCAAGAATTTGTACTCTACACTTGGGACAGATTTCTTATGACTTTCTACAGCAACTTTGTATTAGGGGGGTTGAGACTTTGAACGAGCAAGTCATTAATAAGAGTGCATGTTTTAGATATTTTAGGTCTATTGCTCAAAGTGATAGTGAAATAGATCGTGATATTATTAGTAGAATTCAAGTTGGATGGTTGAAGTGGAGGAATACATCAGACTTATTGTGTGATAGCAAAATTCCTCTAAAACTTAAGGAAAAATTTTATAAGATAGTTGGCCATTAAAAGAGAAGCATAATATTGAGTTAAGTGTTGTAGATATGAGGATGCTTAGGTGAATGAGTGGGTTTGCTCTTAGAGATAAGATACGAAATGCATATATGTGAAAAGGTTGGAGTAGCTACAGTGGAAGATAAGATTAGAGAGAGTCATCTTAGATGTTTTGGTCACATAAACGAAGGCCTTCTGATGATCCGATTAGGAGTGTAGATGTATTAGATTTGGCTTATGTTAAGAAAAGTAGAGGTGAACCTAAAAAAACTTGGTCAAAAAATATTAGAAATGATATTTTTTATTAGATTTAAATAAGACTTTGACTCCTAACAGAACATAATGGATAAAAAGAATTCATGTAAATTTAAAATAATAGGCTACCCCCATGTAGTGGGACAAAGGCTTTATGTTGTTGTTTGTTGTTATTGTTGCTTAGCTTGAAGAAAAATGAACGCAGTATAAAATTTAAAAATTGTGGTGGCATGTAGTTGATGATGGGTGGCAGCAAGTGGCGTTGTAGTCACAATGGGCGCAAGGCGGTGGATGATAGGGGGAGATGGCAGTGGCGTCGAAGGCAAGTGGCGGCTGGTGATAGGGGTGGTAATGAGTCTAGTCGAGTTCGAGTCATAGCAAACTCAAGCTCGACTCGTCACTCAAATAAAGAGCTCAAACTCGAGCTCAAGTTCGACTTGAGCCCATAACCTCTTAATTAGAAGCCAAACTTCCAACTAGCAAATCAAGGAGAGTTGAGTGAAAAATGTCTTTCACAATTAATTATAATTACTTAATTGTTATGTCTCTCAAAAATATGTACTCTTGGCAGCTTTTTTTTTTTGAAAAACTATCAAGCGTACCTATTTTTGGAAAACATAACCATTAGTTAGCAGTGAAAGAAATTTTTATAGTTTTACTACTAAAAATTGTTGTACAATTTTAAATGCTATTATTAAACATATAAATTTTGAATAATTATGTTAAATATTTATTTCTCTTAAAAATATATTTTTAATATTTAAATTGTTTAAATTGGCTCGCGAGCCTACGAGCTAAGTTTAATCAAACTCAAACTCGAGCTCATGGCTCTATAAACTCAAATTTTTTGCATTTTTTTACTTCATACCAAACATCAATATTTTTAGAACTCCTATATTTACTTCAAACCAAATAACCCCTAAAAAATTTCATTCAGGTAAAATTATATTAAACATCAAGAATCTTATTGCATTGTATTTGGCAATATTTAAAGGATATGTGCCATATTAAAGAAATATTTTTTTTTAATATTAAATAAAAAAATAAAAACATTAAAAATAAACTAAGATGATACTTACATAATATTTAACATTTGTTAATATCAATATGCTGATCAATCAATGTCCAAAAAAAAAAAAAGATTATTTCAGTGTCAACATGAAAGTAGACTATTTTTCTTACATTGCACCTTCTACTTTTCATCCCTTTCAGTTTTCACCTCCAACCCTAAAGTAAAAGAAGACTTTAATGCATGTTTTGCACAAGCGCCCAAGAAAGGTAGGAAAACGTAAAAAACGAGAAATATCTTGTAAAATAATTTCTTCTGCCTTGTATCTAGACAGGTGTTGGTGAAGGTCTTTTCTGGATGAAGTGTACGTGGACTTATACAAGCTTGTCATAGCAGGAAAATTTTGGTAGAAGGACAGAAACAATATAATCTTTTGAAAGGTGCGTACAAAGGAGTGGAACGGGAGATTCATTGTATCTTTCGTGAGAGAAAAGGGGTGGAACGGGAGATGCATTGAATCTGCTATGACTTATGAGAGAGGAAAATAGAAGAGATGGTATTGAAAAAAAAGAAAAATGCTGAACAGATGTAGAGCTGTCACGGTTAGATGGTCGTATATGATGGTGGCATTAGGGGATAATTTTCAATGAACGAAGATATATCACAGCTCAAGCTATTTAATTATCTTTGATATCTGAGCGTATGGCATGATGAGTATGACTTTTGTTATTGGTACAGAGCCGCCTCCTCTCCTTGTGAATGTAGTATTAGTTAGGCCATCTTAAACCGAACGTTAAAAATATATATATATATATATTTTTTTTTCGTTCGCTGCCTGCTCCGCTCAAACGTTAATTTTAGTGATAATTTCGCAATACGAATAGTGTGACGTCAATATTGTATCATACTATTCACAAATATTTTTCTTTAAATCATGAAGCAGAGGAGGAAGAAGAGATGATGAATTCTCCTACCTAATGAAGTGTTCGACGGAGAGAACTATTGACGATAGAGAGGCAACAATTCAGCTGGAAATTGGGTGTAGAAACTTAATCTTCGACGAAAAAGGTTAATGTATTTTTAGGGAAAATTGTATTATCATATCGATAACTCGGTCAGAATTTTATTTTATTTTATTTTGTGTTAGAAAAGGAGTTCGGTTGGAGATGAGTTACTATTTGATATGATTCTTACTCAAATTTCAAGTGAAAATGAGTTTATTGGTTGGAGATGCCCTTAAGACTTCATTTGGAACTTTCTTACTGTTTTTTAAAACAATTTTTTAGTACAATAATTTTAATTTTTATACTAGAAACTGCTTTAAATAATATGAAAGCCGTCCCAAACGAAGCTTAAGCTGAACCAAACAAACTTCTATGGAACTTAATGTTTTTGAAGTTATTTTGTGGATCACCCTACTCATCATTTGGTTAATGCTTTCATAATGTAAAGCTAAAAAAAAATTTTCTAAGCAATCATGTGCTTCATCATCTCTCTTGGACTTGAAATCCTTCCTTCTTAGGCTGATTTACTAATTTAGGTTGTGAAATGTTTCCTTACAACTTCTTTTCCTATCTTAGTCATCATTAATCTCTTAAAATCAAGTCCATGAAAAAATATTTTGGTCTAGTATACATAGATTTTTGAGTTTGGTTACTTTTTCACTAGAGATGGTTTTATAATAACATTTAAAAGATCAAGAAGAATTTTGATGTGGATCGCTCTGATGTAGCTTCCCAGAAGATCACTCATTTCAAGAGTGCTCTTGCACGTGGACACTTAACTTTGAAATATAATGAAGCTCTCCATTATACTAAAAGAAGCTTCAATGTTTAATAGATTAATTTTAATCTGCTTAATAAGTTTCAAATAATATAATGCAAAAGAGCATTTTCAAAGTTATGGAGGTTAAGTCAAGTTTAGTTGTACAAAATAATAAGTCATCTTTGATACGTCACCAAAAATCGTCTTGGTTCAGCACGAATCTCAAGACATATCTTAATTAGCAACTTCCAAAATTAAATTCAAGACCATCCATAAAAGAATGGTTGTTCCCTGGAAAGGTACACCAATATGACAAAATCGTGAGAGCCTTAGGCTAAAGCAAACAATATCTCGATAGTTAAGAGTTTGGGCTGTTACAAATGGTATTAGATAGGGGTGTCAATATTTGACATGACACGAAAACCCGACTCGAACCCGACCCAAAAAATCCAACTCGAACCCGACCCGAGTTCAAAATGGGTCAGGTTCAGGTTCACGAATTCAACCCGTTTGAAAAACGGGTCGGGTTCGGGTTGACCCGTCGGGTTGCCGGGTCAATCCGAAAACCTGTTTAAATAGAGTTGCCCGCGCCCTGCCCGCGCCCTGCCCGTGCGCCCGAGCTCGCTGCCCGCGCGCCCGCGCTCGCCGTCCGAGCGCCCGCGTGCCTGTGCTCGCCAGCTCGCCCGCTGCTGCCGTTCCGGGTCGAGTCGGGTCAACCTGCCAACCTGACGGGTCGGGTTCGGGTCCGATTTTCTGACCTGTTTTCCTACCCGGGTCGGGTTAGGGTCGACCTGTTTGAATGCGGGTCATTCCGGGTTCAACCTGAACCCGATTTTGACACCCCTAGTATTAGAGCAATGCACCAGTCGAAAGATGGGAATCAAGTGCCATACAAGACAAAGTGCTACACCATGGGAGTCACCTTTTGAACCCTGTATGGGACAAAGTGTTATGTGACGGGAGTCACCACATGAACTTGTAGAGGCCACCTCTATAATCCTATATATGTGGTGAATGATTCTGGGATAAAGATACTAATGAGAATGTCAGTTACTTAAGTGGGAGAGATTGTGAAATCTTTTAATTAAAAAGATGCTAAACTCTTAAAATATCAGACACATTATAGTGTAATGGTTAAAATTTCATTAAGAAACTCCACAATTAAGCGTGCTTGACCCAAAGAAATCCTGGGATTTGCGACCTGCTGAGAAGTTACACCAATAGAAAAAAATCGTGAGGCCCTTAGGCTAAAGCAGATAATATCTCAACAGTTAAGATTTTGGGCTATTACACTTGCGGCCACCTCCGCTCGCTGACTACAGTCCCTCTGACTTCCGTTGTCTGCCGACTACGGTCCCTCCAACCTCCATCACCTACTGACTATGGTCTCTCTGACCTGCATCGCCTTCCTACTACGGTCCCTCCAACCATCGTAGCCGAACTACGATCCTTGCAACCTATGTTACCCGTTGCCTACGATCCCTCCGATCTTTGTGGCCCTTCAACCATTGTACTCCGTCCACCTTCGCTAGCTAACTACGGTCTCTCTAACCATCATTGCCGCCGATTATGTTCCCTGAGACCTCTGTCGCGCCCCCAATTACTGTATTTTTGACCTTCATCGCCCGCCGACTATGATCCCTTCGACCTTCATTGCCTGCTGAATATGATCCCTCCTACCACCATCACCCTCTGACTACGATCCCTCCGACCTTCATCACCCACCGACTACGATCCCTTCGAACTCCGTCTCCAGCAGAATATGGTCCCTTCAACCACCGTCTATGGCTCGTTCAACCACCATCGATTAAGGTCCCTTCAATCACCATCACCCTTCAATCACCATCACCCATCAACTATGGTCCCATCAACCTCCGTCGCATGCCGACTACGATCCCTTCGACTTCCACTACCCCGCTGACTGTAGTCACTCTGACCACCGTCGCATGCCTACCACTGTCTATTCGACATCCGTCGCTTGCTAACTACAGTCCCTCTGACCATCGTAGACCATCGATTATAATCCCTTCGACCATCGTTACTTGTCATCTATAGTCCCTCCAACCACCATTGCCCACCGACTAAGATCCCTCCGATCACCGTCACTCGCCGACTATGATCCCTCCGACCATTGTCGCCCGTCGACTACGGCCCATCCTACCTCTATTGCCCGTCGACCACGGTTCCTCTGACCTCCGTCGCTTGTCCACTACAGTCCCTCCGACTACTCCCGCCGATTACAGGCTCTCTAACCATCGTCGTCCGCCGACTACGTTCCCTCTAACCTCCATCGCTCACCGGCTATTGACCACCTTCACCCGTTGAATATGGTCCCTTCATCCTCCTTCACCCTCCTAATACAGTCCCTCAATCCTCTGTCTCCCGCCGACTATGGTCCCTCCGTCCACCATCGCCCACAGACTACGGTCCCTTAGACCTCCATCGCCCCCCGATTATGGTCTCTCTGACCTGAGTTACCCGCCGACTACAGTCCCTCTATCCATCATCGCCCAACTACTGTCCCTCTGACCACCATCATCTGACTACGATCATACTGACCGAACTAACATGCTAACACTCTTTTGAGAATAACTCTCATATTACTAAATTCTTCCAACTCCACTTTGTAACATGTTATATATGATGTATATTTACTACATCGAGCCAAAGCCTTCTCCCCAAGGAAGAGCCTCATTTGTAATCAATAATAAATACTAGTAGAATCATTTTAACTAGGTTAGGCCCCGTGATTTTTTCCCTTTTCAGAGTTTTCCACGGAAAAAACTTGGTGACTCTTATAACTCTTGCACTCTTCTCTCTTATATGTCTATGTGCTGGATCTTAGTATAAATCTTGGACGCTAAATTCTATATCTCTCTATCACCTCGAATGTTCCAGGATGCAACAACCTTATAAAAAAAATTAGAAATGTTATTTTTTAAGGATGATTTAATAGGATATACCCATTCTAACAAAGACCCAATAATAAAAAAAAATATTCCCCATAGAGAACAAATTTTAGAGGAATTCTTATGGAAATTTTGTGGAGTGCAAATAGTTGGTTTTCATACTTAACCATTGGCCTAATTGTACAAAACCTTGGTGCAAGAATAGAATTATATTTCATTAATATTAAATATTTATTTATTTAAAATAATTATATAACAAAAATACTTTTTCTAGAAAAATAAAAACATCGATGCAAAAATTTTATATCTCCATTAACAAACATTTTTATAAAAAGTCTATAAATTTTTCATGCAAAAATTCCATTCTATTATACCTCAGACATCAAATTAATTTTTTATTCGAATCCCCGCAAGCTAATATTTTTACTAAATTTAATTTTGATCTAATTTTAGTTAACTAGCTTTAATTAAGCTTTCTCAAAATCAATTAAATTAAATTAAATTAAAAGTCTTTTAGAGACAATTTTTTTTTACTTTATTTTTCAGGAAACAATCACGATTTTATTTTTGTTTGGCTACTTTTTTTGTTGTATTCTTAATAATTTCCAAAAAAAGGAAGATAGCTATTTTTTACGGCCAAAATATTTAAATTATTTTATTCATAATAATTTCAAAATCAATTTAATAAAACTGACCCAAGTTAATTAAAAACCAATAAATATCAAATAAAATTTATTCGAAAACAGGTCCATTTCGACCCGACACGGAGCAATCAAAATCAGCTCATCTCACCCACAATCGTCACCTGCGACTCCTAAATAAATTTATCAAAAGAATAATTAAATTATTAGAAAAATGAAAATAAAATAATAATAAATATGAAAAGCGCGCATTCATGAGTTGATATCACGAATCAAATAAAAATTGAATTGCCGTCACGCAATCACGGTCGAAAAAGCTACGTATCTGCGTGACAGCGATACGTGTGATCTATAATGGACGGCTGATCGAATCTGTCATATATAATATCGCTTTTACTTAGCTAAACCGATGGGCTCAGAGCCTCAGACCCACATTTTTCTCACGAGTAAATAAGCGGCTTGATAATCCACGTGGCGCGCAGCTACGGGGGAATCGGCAGATGAGCAACAAAACAGACGGGCAATTTGGTGGGTGGCGTTTGGTGGAAGCGGTAGCTACCCGGTCAATAGTCTTTTGTTTTTGTTTTTTTTTCAACTCGTGGGCCTTCTCATTCGTAATAATTTTTGCTTAATATTTACATATTTAGATTATTTTTCTTCTTACATATATAACGTCTACTCCTCACTTATAATTCGTGGAGCTTCTAATTCCTAATAATTAAATCTTAATATTACTTTTAAGTCATAATTATAAAAAAACTCTTTTAAAACAATTTTTTAAAAACAAAATTTTAAAATGATAATGAAGAAACTGTTTTTAAAATACACATATTTTTTTACTAATTACTTTTCTTACCACAAAAAATTTGAAAAAGCAATATATATAACTGCGAGATTGACAACCAACCAGCAACGTGGTAGCTCTAAAGTGCTCTGGAGCCGACTTGGTTGTTCATCAATTTTTGTAGGCAGAAAAAATGTGGAGATTTCCTAAACCTTATAATCTTATTCTTCCATATTATGAGAAAATTATCTATTTTTTTATTTTAAAATAATAATATATTTATATAATTAAACATAATCTAACCTGTGATGTTGCCAGCTGTATCTCAACCTGCGAGCGAAGTTTCTTCATAATTGGGTTTGACTCAAAATTAGCCCAACCTAAATCGAATCAATCAGAATCTAGCTTGTTTGATAAACAAGTAAAAAATGTGGACCTGAACTCTAGCCGATTGCAACCCTGACTCGAACTAGACCAAATCACCAGTTTTGATTAAAAAAATATTTTATAATATGTTAATCATATATTTTATGTTAATTGATAAAAAAACATACCAACAAATAAAAGAATTTAAAGAAAAAGTATTAAACTGATCACTTTTAGATCAAAATCAGGTTAACGAATCAATATGAAACATATCCATTTAATAAACAGGTCAAAATTTAGGACCTAAAACCGACTTATTTATTAAATGGGTCAACTCAAATCTAAATTTTTTGAGTTCGGCCTACTTCAGATTGTCAGGTTGGGTTATTTATTGACATTGCTACTCCATTGATTTAGTCTGAATCAGAATATCAGGTTGGATCATTGATTTACTATATTTTTTATTTTTTAAAATTAATTATTTTGTATACTTATTTTAAAAGTTTGCTACTTTTTAGCGTGAAACTACTTATGCTACCCTGAGCTCTTCCTAATATACTTAGGGGAGACAAAATAGTTAAATTTTAGGAAAAAAAATTTAAGTTGAACATTTACCTACCCTAAGCTCTTCCTAAATCTGCCCCTCACCAAAAATAAGGATCGTATCATCTAATTCCAAAAACATTAAAAAGAAAAGAATTATAAACACTTTCGAAATTTTCCCCTCACAATAGAAAAATTATTCTGTGTGGAAGCCGAACGCCGTCCGGATGCCTAAGCCCGCGGCTCGGTACTGCGGCTCGATATCGCTGACGTGGCTCATTCTGATTGGTATCTGGACGTAGAGCTGTGTTCGGCGTCCGCACAGAATAATCTCTCCTCACAGTAAGACCACGCAGGTCGCATCTTGAGGGTGCATGGGATAATATAATTTATAGTAAAAATGCATATGTTATGAAACCATAAGGTTATTTTTGTAAGAATTTTTGTTTTTTTATAATATAATATAATTTTAGTTTTTAAAATAATTTTTTTTAATGTTTTTATGTGACCAACCCTTAAAAAATAAATGTAAAATATATTCTACAACTAAGAAAATATAATTTTGTGTTAATAGAATAATAAAGTATCATGTGGATCACAACATATATAGTAATTATGTTTGAAGGTCATTGTGATGGAGAGATTTAGGGATTACAAAATGGGATAGATTAATAAGTTTGACATGCCATCAAAAAAATTAAGCAAATCAAATATGAATCTTAATGTAATATTTAAATCGAAAAAATTTTAAACTAAATTAAGGATCATCTAAACTCTGATTTTATCGGATTTATACTTAAAATGAATATTTCAATGAGATAAAATTAAGGACAATATAAGTGCATTGATCAGAGTCCAAATGAGTACATTCGCTTAAACATAGTTGAAAACCTCATCATACTATACGAGGGATAAAAAATCTTTGAATATTATGTGCTTATAGTAAAAATATGTCTCAATAACAAGAATTCAATGAGCACATGATCTCCAACTCTGATATCATCAAAACATTTAAATTCGTAAGTAACAGTCTCTGATTGAAAGAATCGACATTGGGTGTCGCTAAAAAAAATTATGGATAGATTTTAATTCTTCACATGAAAGAGACTTAGAATGAGAGCTTGGAGCTAAACTTGGAGTTGGAGAGAACTATGTCAGATGATTGATGTCGATGATCATTATCGCCTAATCACAGTCGCTTGGCCACTATCACCTAATTATTGTTGATCAACTATAATTGCATGATATTCATAACACCATAACCCAACTACCATCAACTAACCTTTGTCGCCCAATTACTATTGTCTAACTATCATCACACCACCAAATCGCTTAACTACCATCACCCAATCATTATTGCCATGTTATTATTGCGCAACCACCGTCATCTTCCTATAATCATTTAATTATAATCACCTATTGCCATTAATAAGATTGACGGACCTCATTACAACTAACACTGATACTCACCAAATTTGCAATTCATCTTCATCAATAATGTTAAAGCACTATATCTATACTACTATTATAAAAGGGGTTTGAGTTTCCACCCCTAGCAAATCTTGTTCTTTCATTTTATCTCTTCAAAAATTATCCTAACCCTTCATTATGTTATAAATATTTAATAAATTTAATAAATCTGCAAATATATAATAATCATTTAGCAATTAATAACACAATAACACTACTTAATTAATAAGCCAATAAAAGTACCAAACCATCTCATACGCCCACTTTACTTCCCATTTTTAAAATCGCTTGTCAAATAATTAATTAAGTAGTTTCCGAAATTATTAAAATTGCTTTAATCTGAAAATTGCTTTCAATCCGAAAATTGCTTTCAATCCAAAAATTGCTTTCAACTAATCAATTAATTTTCAAAATTATTAAAACTTCAACCTTTCATTTCATATTGGCTATAATTATTACTGTATTCTCTTAATTGCATTTAATTAATATAATTGTAATGATTATTACAGAATTCACAAAAAAGACTTTTTAGATAACCCGTTACATTAAATAGTATTAATGATTAATAAATTTAAGCTAATTATTAAAAGTAAACGTATCCGGTATCTCAACCTTTCATTTCATATTGGTTATAATTATTATTGTATTCTCTTAATTGGATTTAATTAAAAGAATTGCAAAGGTTATTACAGAATCCACAAAAAAAACTTTTTAGATAACCCGTTACATTAAATAATATTAATGATCAATAAATTTAAACTAATTTTTAAAATTAAATGTACAAAATTCATAGCCATTCATTTTAATTAATTTTAATTATTCAAATCAAATCTCAACCTTTCATTTTAATAATTATAATTATAATTAATTAATAATTATAACTTTATACATAAAATTAATGTATTAATGAACACCTCTTCGGATCCCACTAAAACAAACGCTTGCCTTACTGCTGAGCGTTTGGCTGCCTCGCGTCCCTTTGGATACCGCCCCCAACTTAAATTTAAGGCTTCGCGTGAAGAAGGCCGTCCGTCTGATTTCGTGGCCTTTGGATCCTATTCCCACTCAACTTTAAGGCTTCATGTGAAGAATATTTTTGAAAGATTCGCTACTTCTTCACCTTCGTTTGTCCTGTCGGAGTCGCTGCTTCTTCGCCTTCGTTGCTCAGAAGTCGCGTCGGGAGTTTGCTACAAAGGTAACGATCTTTGTCAAGCCTTCTTTGTTCTTGTTCCTGTTGGCTCGGAAGTTGCAACGGTCTTTGTTCCTGGCTTATGGTCTTAGTTTGAATGGGAATGATTGGATTACGATTAGAGTAATGTGTATTGGTGATAAGAAGCCCAAATCTGATACGATTTCATCGGTAAAATAGAGCTTTTTTGGAATGGTTTTTTTTCCTTCTCCCTCAATCTGCTTTTTTAACTATTACAGCTACTTCTACTTTTTTTTTTCTATTTCTGCTCAAACTTCTTTTGCCACTGTAGTCTTGTGCTATGTTATTTCATATTATGCTTTTGTAGACGTGCATCGAATCATGTTAAGGGCGCATTTTGAATTTATAAATCATGTTTTGATAGGCAATGAAGTTTGTTAATTAATATATAAAATTATTATTTAGTTGGATGCAATCAAATAAAATTATTAATTTTATAATTATAATAAAACATTCTAATCTTAATTAATATATAAACATATTTATCAAATAAAAAACTAAAATTGTAAAAAATGAATAAGAGGACTTCCAATTATTATATGTCGAGTCCGGACGTAGCTCTACGTACGTCAGGACTTCCAATTAAACGAAGACATGTATATTTTTTTCTTGCGTGACCCGATGACCCTGCTCAGCAATCTATGTTGTTTGGGTTAGAGGTCTTAGTGACTCATGTTTGCAATATGTAGTTATCTTTCTTTATATTTTTTTGGCAAAAATTAAATTTATGGGTTCTCTTTTCACTTGAGTATTTCTTGTGCTTCGTTGGTGCTTATTGTTAATTTGTGATGTGTTTCATGCGATATGAATCAGTATGTCACAGAAAGATGTATTGTTAGGCTCCAAGAAAAAAGAAAAAAAATTCTATTAGGGCTTGTTTGGTATTCTATTTTATGCAGGAATTAATTAAAGGAAATAGAATTTTGGAGACTTTAAATTATGTTGTTTTTATAAATCCTGTTTAGCCCATTATTACTTAAATTCAAGTTTTGTTATGTCCCACAATTCACATTGTTTTAGCAAATTTAAAGATTTCTCATCTCAGAAATCTTAAAACCCAAAATAAACAACCAAACAATTTATACAAATTGTATTTCTATCATTCATGTCTTTATAAATTTTGAAAATCATAAATTGAACTTTTCAATATGAAAAATTCACTTCCCGACTTTGCACTAAAATGACAACACAAATAAGGCATATTTTTGTTTAAGTTAATGCTTGACCTTTTAATTTTAAATATAATTTTTCTAATTATGATTATCTATGCCACTATATAAAAGTGGCTTGTGATTATTCCAAAAAAAAATCGTATCCATCAAATTTTAATACCAAAATAAATGTCAACTTTTGATTGCTTGCACCTCTTCATTTCTTCGCTATTAAGCCTCCTCATTTCTTCGCTATTAGTCTCTCCTTCTACAATAGGTTCACATATGTTGTGTGGAGAAGAGTTTTGAAAGAGTTGCAAAAGAAACTTTAATGCATTCTTCTATGATGGTACGTAGTGAGCTCACTACGAAGGTATGTTTCTTCCTTCACTATTAAGCCTCTTCGTCTTCTTCTACAGCGCCGTTGGCTTCACATGCTTCGCATGAAGAAGAGTTAAGGAAGAGTCGCTAAAAAAGCTTCTTTGTCTTCTTCTACAACATTATTAGCAATTCACATGCTTCGCTTCATGAAGAAGAGTTTTGAAGGAGTCGCTAAAGAAGCTTCTTCACCTTCTTCTCCTATGGGATAGAAAGTCACGACTGTAGTTCGCCACAAAATAACGATTTTTCTTTTCTTGCGCACTTCTTTGACTATTCTCCATCATCTGTTTTTATTTTAGCGAAGATGCATCTTACCTCTCTTTCAGCTGTGTTTTGCCTCTAAGAATTAAGTGGAGAATAAATATTATTTACCTAATAATTACATCTTGGATGTTTGGTTTAGGTGTTTTTGATAATAAATTAGAATGACCAAGTAAATTAGAATGTGTGCATATTTCTCTTTGTGATAATATAATTAAAATATTCACAATATGAATTTTTATTTTTATTTTTTTATTCACATGTATTTACTGCACGTGGTTAACGATTGCCGTGCATCTTTTATTTTTAAGAATATATGCATACACCTTATAGTTCTTATATCTAATTTATGTGCTCTAGCTTTCAACATGAGGAGAAATCTTCTGCAAACATTTTTATTCAATGGCTTTGTTTTAAGATGACATATTCAGCTTTTGAAACGTCTTTTTTGGCTAATTCATTTTCTTCTACTTAAAGTAGTGACATAATCTACAGTTCTTGGAACATCTCTAAATGTGAAATGCCAAGCACACGAGTCATATGGGGGCTTATTGAGTAGCATGTACCAACAGACTGACGAGTTTGTGTGATTCTGGAACATAAATGTTGAACCGTCTTTTGGAAGTTACAAAGGGCATCTTAGCACCTATAATATAACTCAGTAAAAAGAATATCATGCTAAAACTCATTTTTCATATTAGTGTTGAGATGGAGATATTCATGGTCATGATCCGTTTACCGCACTATATTTTGATTTTATACTAACAATGCTTATAATGCATTTATGGTGTTTTTTTGGGTTCTTGAGATCTCTATAACTATGTATTATTTGATGATTCTGCCATTTAGTGTTACTGCTATTAATGTCTACTCATTGTTTTATTTAAAGTAGATGAGCTTTTAGCCTTTTAGCATATCTCAAATATCTTTTTTTTTATTATTTAGGTTGATTTTTTTCTTTGTTTTTTGTTGCAAAATTGGTGAATAAAATGTGTGAACTTGTTCTTGTGCATGGATTTTTTGCTAATATTATTTTAAGAAGAATATATAATTTTTTGGTAATATTATTAATAATTATAATTAATTATAGAAATAAAGATAGTAATTTTATTTTTTATTAAATAAAATATAATTTGAATATGAATTTTTATTTTAAATTTTTTATTCACATGCAATAAAACTAGCAAAATTAATGACACTTTTCACTAAATTTTTAATTTTTTAATTTTTATTCATCTAGACTTTGTGCACATGAAAATAAACATTAGTGATTATAATTATTTATAATAATAAATTTAATAAATTTTTTTCATTTAACAATGATAATATAATTAAAATATTTATAATATAAATTTTTATTTTTAAATTTTTAGTCACGTGCATTTAATGCACGGACATTTTTACTAGTTATTAATAAGGTTGACATGCATCATTGATGCCCACACTAATAATATTTTGTACAGAGAATGACTGAGTATATCATCAAATGATTTATTGAAGATAGTTTTAATGCATCAAGGCTTCTCAAAATTTCACCATGGAATCCATCCTCTATAATTCATCTATACTAAATTTGTACTATATTGCATCGATATCGATTTCAATACGAGGAAGGGCATCAACTATACTATATAACATATACTAGTAAAATAATTTTAATTGATTAGACCTAGTACTTTTTTTTCCTTCAAAATTTCACATAAAAAGTCTTGTATTTGTGTTTGTGTGTGATCTTCATACAATGTTAAGATGATAAACACTCACTCTCGCTATAAATTTTTTAGTATATAATAAATCTTAAGTATAATGCCAACATGCATTAAAAGATTATATATCAGTTAATAATTTTATAATAATATTATCCATATATATTTTGTATATGCATATTAAAATGGAAAAAAACATTTATAAATGTTCTAATTTAATGTTTTCATGGGCATATTTTATGATGAATCTTATTTGATGAGAGTTTGTTCATTGAGGTAGGTAATAGTTTAGCTTTTATATGCTTTATTTTAAATCTTGATGTAGAGTGTTCTCTCATATTGAATAAAAAATTTCTTGATTTTGTTATAATTGTGTGCATTTTCTTCTCATATTTATATAGCAATTAAAATTTAAGTTTAAATAAATGAAAACTTCTAAATAAAAATAATTTAAGAAAACTATATATATTTATTTTTATTTAATACTTTATCATAAGAGTGTCAACACGGGTTGGTGCGTTGAGTTCAAATTTTTATCATACAAGTCAAAATATTTGATCTAAATTCCTCTCGACCCAAAATGGCCAAACACAAATCAACCCATTTACTATGTAGATCATGCTATTTTTTTAGATCAACACAAATTGCTTTATCCAAAACCCATTTTAACCCAAATTTATCAGCGTAACCTGAACCTGAATAATAATCACATCAATTTCAAGCTTTTGAGTCAACATGAGTACTGCTAATGCCTGCTGATTCCTTCACTCGGCTTGTTCCTATTGTGTTTTTCTTTTTTAGCAATTTTTTTTAATTTTTTATTGTAATAGGTAGAACTATTGGCTCTTAGGTTTTATTTCAAAGGTATTTTTAGTGAGCTTTCGGTTCTTTAAAGACTTGTAATTGCCTTTTTATTTAACGCATAGGCCTCTATGAGGGTTTTATCAAAAAAAAAAAAAAATTCAATCCAAACCCTAATCTTTTAAATCAAGTTCAGTTTAAATTAGTTTTTTTTTTCTTGACACTCATATTTTATATTTGTGACATGCTAGAAAACCTTAACGTGAAAAATCATAAAAAGAAAAAAAAAATTATGAGGCCTAACTCAGTTGAATAATTTACTATATAATAGGGAGTACAATGGTCCTATTTTTCTCAAAATTAAATAGGATGAGATTTAAGCTCATTTGTGTGCTTATTTTTCTCTGTAATAAAAGTTTTCAAGCATAATTATGTGTTTAATTTGAGCTTATTTAGAGTCATATCATATCATTTGTAACATCGATAAACATTATGATATTTACTTTTGACTATAAATTTGGTGAAATTAAAATTCACATGATCCTAAATTCAATTTAAAAAAACATCAAAATACATGGAGAACATATGAATTTTCTATTACTATCTTGAACCAACGGGATGTCCTGATTAAACTCTTTAACGATATGAACTACTGTAGAGTTTTTGCTCATTGATCTTATTTTGTGAGTAACTGCTATATGAAATTGATCAAATGGACGCCCTCCTTGGACATTGAGGTTGAATCGCCTATCATCCATATTTGGATCTCTTTTCCTAGTCTTTGGCCTCACCTGTTTGCTCAGCGTATTCTTCATGGACTTGGCTCCATTTTCAATAAACCCTTAAAGATTGATAATGCGACCTCTTCTGGTTCGCGACCATCCGTGGCTCGAGTTTTGGTAGAACTTGATGTTACCAAACAATTTCCTGATAAAATTTGGATTGGTCCAGCTAATGTAGGTTACGTGCAGTCTGTGATTTTGAAAGATTTCCCTGCTTATTGTACGCATTGTTGTTCTTTGGGTCATTTGAAGGTGGAATGTCAGATTTTGCATCCCCACCTTGACTCTTCTACTATTCCTCCGCCGATTATTAAAGTTAATAGTGTGTTGCGGGAGGGTGGAGAAGTTGAGAGTGTGCTTTCTAGTGCTGCAGATGTTTCCCCTGATCCTGTGGTTGTGGCACCTGTTGCCCTTGCTTGTGAGGACTCTGGTGTGAACGAATTAGTTTTGGATTTGGGTAATGTTGTGTCTGTTGAGGCCAAGGATTTAGCGTTGAATTTGGATTCTTCTTCTGCGTTGGTTTTGGTTCCTCCATTGAATGGTGATAAAGATGTGGCGTTTGCTCGTAATGCTGGGGAGGTTACTGAACCTTACAATTGTTTAACTAATCTGGTAGTTTGTCCTAGTGAAATTCCTGATCCTATTGGAGACGTTAATGAAGATGTTAATGCTCTGTCTAATGATTATGGGGATCGTCAATGTGACTTTCATGCGGATCATGGGTCAGGGGGTGATCGAATTTTGGATGGTATGTGTGATTCCGATGATGTGAGTAATGGAGAGAATCTTGATGGTGTTAGGGGGCATTTGGTTGATGTTCCTTTAGCTGTTGTTTCAAGTTCTAGAATGTTGGCTCACCTTGCAGGTGGTAGTGTAATGGCGCAATGCGATTGGCTTGATCTTAGTGAGGGTTATTCTTCAGCCGGTGGGGAGGAGACTAATGTGTTAGAATTGGGTGCTCTTCAAATTGAAGAGGATGGCTTTTTCAAAAAGAATGTTAAGGCTACAAATCATAAGACCAAAAAGAAATTATTCCTTTTGGGTTTTGCCTGGTTTTGACTCTTGTGGTTATTTTTGGGTTTGCCTTGTTGCTGAACAGAATTAAGATCTGGATAATGATGAAGCAGGCTTCCTGCATGCGCCTTGGATGGCCATGGCTTGGTTGGCAACCTTGGTGGAGGTTTCCGTTTTGCTGGATTTTAGTTTTTTGGATGGTTCATTTTATGCCTCCTTGGGTGGCCCATACCTGACAACCAGGTGGTGGTCTGAATCCGTTTGACTTATCTGTTTTCAGACTGTTTGGCCCTTACGATAATTGTAGTTCTTTGGCTGTACTTTTATTTTCATTGGCCTGTTTTTGTGTTTTTGGCCTTGTGTTTATTGGTCTTTTATCTAATAAAATTTGCTTTTGATCAAAAAAAAAAAAAGAACCCTTCACTTTATTCTAATTGCTCATCCACTTGGCCCGACATATGAGTGGGCGGGTTTAAGCCAAGCAAAATTCACGCCGACCCGATCCGAACCAACCCGCCCAATGCCTAGTTCAGTGTACAGTACCCGCGTGCCCCATTTCTCGCACAATTTTGTTCTCCCCGTCCACCACTTGGCCGTCACAGCTCAATCAATGGAAGAAATTGTCGCGCGCGTTTCAACCTCCCATCGCCGATCTCGCGCCACTTTATTCGTGTTCACCGGTAGATTTCCCTGGCTACTTCCTTTGTTTCCTCTTATTCTTCCATCGAACCGTGTTCGAGAAGAAAACCCAGAATCCTCGTTCGGCTCCTTCTCTTCTTATCGAAGAACAACCGATTATTTCACTGCTGACCTGCATTGAGGCGGATGCGGGGAGGCGATGCCATGTCGGAATCTGGCTCGTTCCATGGCGGTGCCGTTGGGGATTACAAGACCTTTCGCCAGACTAGCCGCGATAGTCAGTCTCTTCGCTTAATTTCTTCTTCTATTATCTTACAACTTGTTGTCTATTGTAATAATAACTGTACCATGTATGATTTCGGTAGAATGACAAATGTGGTATCTTGATGCGTTTGAATCTTAAAATTAAGCGTTTTTGTTTGTACGGAGAAGCGTGAACGATGTGATTATCAGAAGCCATCAGTGCCGATCTCTAACGGTGCCACCACTTTTCCTTCCCCAATCAACAAGAAAGAAATATTCGTTGTTGTTTTGTTTGCTCTCTCTCTTTTTATATATTTTTAATCATTCCAATCAAACTGGAGAAAATTGAGGATCTTATTTATTTGCTTCCATACTTTTTGGTCATCTATGTGGAGCCCAAGGTTTTGGGAAAGACCGATATCCTACCGCAAAAGCGGATCGACGCCAAAGGAGACTATTTATAAGTTTGGTCCCAGCTTTAGTGGCACAGAAAAGACTATATGGTAGAGTATAGAAAAATGTACATAAGATAAACTCAATATAGCTTGTCGTGTAGTGAGCAAGTCCTGTTGAGTGTTGTATAATAAGAGAGCACTCAAGGTGCGTAACCTAACGGATTGCAAATTCTTTTGACGAGTTCTCTTGGCTAGATGACATGATGAGCTCTGTTGATGAGAGCCCGTTAGTGAGCCTTAGTGAGTACTCTTGTACGAGTTGCCGATAGCTAGTTCTGGGTGGGTTGAGGCTTTCAGTAGAGTTCCAAGTTGAATCTTGGCCAATGGCTTATTTAATTGGGTTTAGACTACGGTCTATGGAAATGAATTGATCAACTTGGCATGAAAGCTGAGCCATTAAGCAAAAGAAGTTATTTTTGTTGTATTTTTTGCTTCGCTGCATACAAGTAACTTGGTGTCATATAACCACAATAATAACATCATGTCTTTATCCCATTACATGGGGTAACTTGGTGTCATGTATGACAAAAATGAAAATATTAAGATGAATGTGTGGTAAAACTGATAAGAAGGATAAATTAAAGACTTACATATTAGTGAAAAGATTGGAGTGGCATGTGCTGAAGATTTGATGACTACAAATAGGCTGCGGTCATTGGAAATGTACAACAAAGGATTAGAAACTGTGTTGTCAGATGAGTTAAATAAAATTAGTGTAAATGGATTAGGAAGTAAAATGAGTAGACCTATGGTTACATGGATAGAAATTGTTCAAAATAATTTGTGAATGATAATTTTAACACCTTAGACAACACTCAACAAGAATGGCTGAAAATAAAGATTCATGATAAAGACCCTAGATAGTTGGGATAAGGCTAATGATGATGATGCATACAAATACTTTGATAAGACAAACTCATGACTATCATAGCAAAAAAATGCCATTAGCTAGGTTAAGAAATAACGTGAACTTAATGAGTACTTGTTGCAACTTTTTTGGATCGTCTTTATAAGTCATTAACTGTTCACGTACTAGTGCTGCAAATGCTGTGCAAGTGTTTATTTAAATCTATGGCAAGTACTATCAATTCTTAGGCACTTATTGAGCTCCATGATAATTTCATGGTTAAGTGCTAGTTTATTTTTTAAATAAGCTTTATGAGGCTTGATAGAATCTCCTACTTGCCCTTGGATAGTGATGCAACTATTTGATACTAAATGTTGACCTGGTTAATTTTAATTAATACATTTAGTTAATTAAACACTTAGTTTACTTATTTGTACTTTCTATTTGCTTATATTCACAAATTTTTTTTTATAATTTGTTGAAATAAGATTTCAATAATGAAGGAATACCTTTCTAGTTCTTCTTTTTCCTTCTTCTCTTGTTGTTAAGTTTTTGCATCATATTGGTATCAGAGAAGCAATAGCAGACAATGATAACCACTCAGCTCACGATTGCAAATGTACGTGGGACACCTTTCATGAGGCTCAAATCAATCTCGAATGGAGGTTAGATGGCCTTACCACCAATTCAATTCGTCATCATAGATGTTTGGTGTGAGCTTCACTCCATCAGAAGTAATGGAATCTCCTTGCTGGCAACCAAATTGGCAATCGTGAAACCCACACCAACTACTGGTGATACTACTATGACGAACTAAGATTAGTGGTGCCCCCAATGACTTGATCCACTGGCTTGGTTCGAGCATCTTGAGTTTGACGATGAGCTATCTCCTTGTCAGCGGACTAACTTTTCATATTATAAATTAGACAAAGAGCCTCTGTTCGGAGAAACCCTACAATGTTGTCACTGCCATAATGATCGAATTTATAGCTACTATAAGATGAAAATTGACATTCTCTATTTTGACAGACATTTAAACATTAAAGATTAACTCGATTGGGAGCAAGCCATCAAAACATTCTTCAAATATATGAACATCCCCACTGAAAAAACAAGTCCAATATGTAGCTTCAAATTGAAGGTTGGAGCCAGAGCTTGGTAGCAGTAGCTCTCTCAATCTCGTCGTAGAGAAGGGCCTTGGTCGGTTAGGGACTGATATAGACTTAAACAATTTGTATGTTTCCGTCTCTTACCGATCAATTACGAACAACTCCTATATGTATAATATCAACGTTGTGCTCAGAGGAACCATTATTAGTTCTTACATGGAAGAGTTCTACCACCTTAGTGCGAGGAACAATCTTACTATCTTAGCAAATCCAATCAACAAATCGTAACTACATACATAGGAGGCTTGAAGGAAGCTACACAAGACAAACTTGAGATGAATGTTGTATAATTGCTATCACAGGCTGTGTATTACGCATATAAGTTGGAGATTCAACTCAACTGCGGCTCCAAATCAGCCTCATACAAGAAACTACCCACTGAACCGAGCAGTGACATAGTAAAAAGTTCTACTCAAAGCATTAGACAGAATCCCCTTCAGTGTTAATCGACCATGTTGAATGCTATAAATAATGAAATTAAAGCAGTTAGCAAGATAGGTTCAACTGAGATAACATTTACAATAAGCTCGAACCATCTAAATGTTTTAGATACTTCCATCCTGTACATCGATCTAATATGTGCTCCAACCATTGGTAGATACATTTAGTCGATGATGAATCCAAGATCTAACCCGGTGGAGTATTTCCCTTCATTGAGGAGTTTAAGGGCGTACTTGGAGATGAAGTTGAATTTCTATTATGCATTCTCGAAAAGGCATTATTAGCTTCGAAGCAACCCATAGCAAGGCAATAGCATGCAATATTTCAAACAAGATTCACTATTGGAGGAAAAGTCTGCAAACGCAACATGGACTTGAGTGCACAGAAATTTTATTGCTTAAAAAAAGGTGGTGAAGGCACTATAATTAAATACAACAAAGAATCCTCATCCGCACAATATCAGTTGGATCAAAAAAGGGCTGATGTTCTTGTAACCAATCTATGCAAGGTAAGCTTCTCTGTTGGCAAAAAATTTATTTGCGATGTTTTATGAGATGTCACAAATATGAATGTGTTACTTAATCCTTGGAAAACCATGGCAATTCAACATAGGAGCATGATACGAATGTTGCACAAATGCTTATGCATTTAAGTAGGGCAAGTAAATTAGACTACTTTCATGCCTTCTCCAAACAAACCCTTGATGCTGATAAATTTGCATGCATCATTGTCTCAAACTCTCAGTTGCTCTCAGCTTGCTAAACCGAACACTTCCTCTTAGAAGGTCCTTCCCACCGTGCAAGATTTGCTGCACAATTTGGTGATATAGAACTTCCTAATCAATTTCACCAATGTGAGCGATACAACACCAAATTGTCCTTGCCCAGGGGCTAATTTACTGAACTAATAATTTACAGAATGAATTTGAAGGAGCATTAAATCCTACAAGAAATTGGTTGACTTACCGTGAAAGAAACTTATTCGACATTGTCAGGCCGTACACTGTACCTGCCTTTATCGTCATAAAAAATGAAAGAACCTAGCACATGTGCATCGATAGTCGAACATTGAGCAATCAATATGATCACAATTAAGTCCTGCTTACCCATGCCACGGATGGAAGATTTGTTAGATAAACCCTATGGAGCTTTTATATTCTCCAAATTGGACCTTCATAATGGGTAACATTAGATTCCCATTTGACCCAATGACGAGTAGAAGGTGGTGTTCAAGACCCGTGAAGAATTGTATGAATGTCGAGTCGTATTGTTTAGGCTATGCAATACTCCAAGCACTTTTATGCAGTTGATGAATAAGGTATTTGAACCTTTTATCGGTCATTTTTTTGCTATTTATTTTGACAACATTTTGGTTTATAGTGAATCCCTAGACGATCATCTATACTACCTCATGCTATTATTTTCCATTCTTTGAGAAAATAAGCATAGTGGAGAAGATATTATTTTGGTCAACATCATTGTCAATCACAGAAGGCCGTAACTTCCATGGAATTGCAAACTTCTATTGACATTTCATCCACAATTTGAATGCAATCGCAGTACCACTTATGGATTGTTTCAAGCTCAAACACCTTATTTGGGGGCAAGAACAATAGCATACCTTCACCCAATTGACGACACTCCTCAGCTTGACCTATATATTGCGAACTTTGAGAAACTGTTCTTTGTTGCTACTGATGCTTTTGCAATTGGCGTTGGGGTAGTTCTTACACGAGATGAGAAACTTATTGGGTTATCTAGCGAAAAGCTCAATCTTATGAGGCAAACGTGGTCAATATATGAGCATGAATTATATGTTTCCATCCGAGTTTTGAAGCAATGAGAGCACTACTTACTCTACCGATAATTTGTACTGCTAAGCGACCATCAACCATTATGATTTTTGCAATCTCAATGAAATCTCAGCCGTATGCATATTCAGTGGGTTGTATTTTGGCAAAATTTCAGTTTCGTTTTGAAACACTAAGTAGGAATCAGAAACCACATGGCCGAGGCTCTAAGCCGACCAGCCAACCTCATTCTCGCCATCCAAATGAGTATCATGGTATGGAGGCACTTCGAGAACTATACACAAGTGACAAAGATTTTTCCACCCATTAGATTAATTGCAACAATCACTTGCCATCATGGGACTCCTCCATCCACAAACGTTATCTCTTCAAGGGAAACCCATTATACATTTCAGACACGTCACTTCGATAATAACTCATTAAAGAATATCCTGGTGGGCAATTAGCATCTTATACATGCAGAGATAAGACATTTCAACTTGTGCAATCTTGATTTTTTGGCCAAGATCGCGACAAGATATCTGTCAATTTGGGGAGAAGTGCGCTACTTGCCACAATTTTAAAGGAACTTGTCAAAACACTAACCTGTACACCCCCTTATAGGCACCATACTCCATTTAGGAAGATTTTAGCATTCACTTTGTGTCAGGGATGCTGCGAACTACACGAGGAATGGATTTAGTCATGGTCCTCTTTGATCGGTTTATCAAGGTAGCCCACTTCTTAGGTCGTAAGAAAAATTTTCAATGTAGTTATCGTGGCTAAACTTTTCAAGGAGGTTATACACTTGTCATTCCTCAGTTGGACATCAGAATGGGATGTTAAATTCATCGGCTGTTTATGGAGGGAACTTTTGAAGTGGCTTCAAATTGAATTACGACTCAGTTTTGCATATCATCCACAAAGTGATGGCCAAACGGATGTGGTAAACTGTACTTTGAGAAACATGATTTGGTTCTTCGCCGGTGATCAATCTAAGCAATAGGACAAAATATTAGGTCAAGCCAAATTTGCCTTCAATTCTATGATAAGCATATCCACTGGCTGAACACCCTTTAGCATTGTTAACACATTCACCAAACCTCATAATGGATATTATTGTTCTTGCAAAACCCAAGATCTCTTGAGTCATCCAATGGGTCATTGAATTCGATGTAATACTTGAAAAAGTTGAGAAACTCAAGTCCAATACGAAGTATAAATTGATAGTAGACATGCAACGAAAATAAAAGATTTTCAAAGTCGGCGATCTCTTCGTACTTTGCCTATGCAAGGAAATTTGTTCCTATTCGAAGCTTCGGCCACAAAAATTTGGACTATTCCCTATGTTCAGATGAATTAATGATAACGCATACGTCAAATTGATTCCCTCTTATCTGAATTTCTTCTTCACATTCAATGTGGCTGGTCTTTACACTTACCACCTCCCATAAAGGATAGACTCAACTCTTTGATCAAAAAACCCTGTGATTTTATGGATTTTTTGTTAGGTTTTAATAATTAAATTATTAAATACTCAGTGAGCATACATTATTTTTAATCAAAGGCTAATCAATTAGGTCTCTGACAAGTTATGAGCAACTAGAAATTAGGACATTAACGAACTAATTAATTAATTGATTTATCAAATAGATAATTTGGATTTTAATTAGTTAATTCATGCTAATTTATGAGTCCTTAAAAAGTGATCAGTTTATAATTTGAAGGCAAGGCGAATAACACAATTCTTGACTTTGTAATTAGTGATTAGTCTCTTATTACTAGCTCATCGTCTCTTTTTCTCTCTCTCCTTCTCTTCCTTTGTATCCCAATACTTTCATAATCTTCTTTGTCTTACCTAAGTGGACGTTGTTGCACCAGTGATTAAACTAACCACGGTGGATGTGTGATTAGCCTAATTGTTGTGGAGGCATTATAAGCCAATTAGCAGTAAGTAAAACCTAATATGCTAATCTCACCATTACGGGATTGCGAAATCTGGAAGTGCCTGAATAAGCAAATAACACTGGTTAATAACTCAATTAAGGTTAGCCAAATAACCTTTAGATTTTTAATAGGATTGTAAAATTGTTTATTGCTATAGGAGAAATGTGAGTTTTTTTTTTCTATTAAGATAGAAATTGACACGACGGATTTGAAATGACAACTTTTGTTGGCAATTAAGCGCTCACTTGAAAGAAATAATAATAAATGAATCATCAATTTAAAGTATAATAGAAAGAATACAATGCCATGAGATGATTGATGAATGGAGGATCTTAATCATGATTGTTTCGAGTCAAGAAACTATGGGGCATTGGAAAATTCTTGTTCACTTGTTTTACGAATAATTTTTACTTATTGTGGAAATCTTTTTAGCATTATTGTCACGACTCTACCCAGCATAAACCATATTTCCTAACGGGTTATTTTAAGTTAGGTGCGGAACAGAGAAATTGCCCAAGATCTATTTGGAATAAATTTCTTTTTATCATCCTATTTAATAATAGAGACCATGATTATTGTATAAAACATTTTGATAAGAATAATAGTGTAATGACCTTTTTTGTAGTAATTAGATTATTTGTAGTAACTTGATAAGGATCTGATAGGAAATCTTATATTATTTAAGATTTATGAAAAATTAATGCATATGTTGATGATTTTAGTAGCTCTGTTATTGAATTGGATGATAAAAAGAAATTTCTTCCAAATAGATCTTGGGCGGTTTTTCTGTCCCGTACCTAACCTAATATAACTTACTAGGACATATGGGTTATGTTGGATCAGTTTGTGCAATTATCTAGCTCTGTTCTATCAAAAGCATTTTATATATTGTTCTATCAAATATATATGAACCAATTGCAGGAACATACAATTTACTGGCTCTGAACTATTAAAAGAATCATATCTCATTTTTTACTGTCTGAAGTACATCTTCCTAGAAGTTTTCCTGCCTTCTAGCTTTGCTACTTACTTTCTCCAGTGGTTGTATGCAGAATTTCACTTTTAGCCTCATACTTTACATGATTCTATGATACTAGGGCTGTTGCATGAAATGCTTCGCTCCGCAAAAGTGAGGGAATCCAAATCAACTTGGAAGGTGCTTTTGATTCATTTTTTAACTTTTTTCTGTTTTACTTATTTATTCATGTATTTCTGCTTATTTTTCCACTCGTTGTCCTCTTCTGCTTAGTTTGAGTGGTTCCGTTGGTAAAAATTAATAAAAAAAAAATCTACATAATTTTCTATTTTAGCTAGAGAACACTTGTTAGATATTACTTCTACTTACCTTGTGTCTATAAAAAGGATGAGTTTCTATTTTCTGTTGGTTAACTAGCATCATAGTTCAGCTTTTGATAGTGCTTATCCTATGCTAAATCATAAATTGGCCTGGATAACGGGCTAGCGTAGCTTCAGATGCTGCTGTTTGCCTTTTGGGTGATTTTAGGGTGAAGAAATTAGGCTGATAAAGTTGTGAGCTATCGATGCATAAGCCCTTAATAACCAAACCCTGACATGGCTTTTAACTATTTTTTTATTGTATTTTTGATATCATAACCAATTCAGTTATCTGCAGCTGCAACACCCTCAATCTTATTCAGCTATCTTGGGCCTCCAAACAACTGGAATACTGCATTGGAGTCTGTGGCATGCAGTAATAAGTAAGAGGGTTTGGGAGGGACGCGGAAGGAATGAAAAACGTGACATTGGCCATCCCAAAAACTTCAGGAACAATTAGCATTCCCAATATGGCATCCCCTCCCTACATACAATGTCATAGCATGTACTGAAACTTTTAGATGCACGTCATGCTGAACATTTCTCTTGTCAACACAATTGTTATCAACACCATATCATCATCATGAGTCTTGTCCAAAAAAATTGGGATTGGCTTTACAAATCATCCTTCTTCATTCATTTTTATTTAGTGTTGCTTCAACTATTAATTGTAATTTACACAAGTTTTTTGGCACAAAGTTGTTATCAAGTTTTTGCAGAACTTTTTGCGGAACTTGTACTATTGTCAATTGGGAAATTTAATATCAATCAGATGAACTTTTCCATGAGAGAGAACTTTGTCATTCATTTCAAATATGCAAAATGTCATTGATGACAATTCTCACCTGATGTTTTTGTAAGCATTTTACACACTCACTGACCATCTTAAATATTCACTGTTGCACAATTTTCTTTATCTAGGTACTAATAACGGATAAATTTACTGTCAAAATAATGTCCTATTCTTTCAAGATGGCAGATATCACAGATGAGGGAATTTCATGTAAGTACATATTGAATTTAAAAAAAAAAACTCTCTCTATTTCATCATGTTTCATTTCTGGCTTTAGCATGTCGTTTCTTCAGTTATTGTGCTATTTAAATTTGTCCCAAAGGTATTATACTTCTTGCAAGATACTTATTACTTTTTTAAGGTGAGCATGCAGAGTAATGCTTTAAGAACTCGTTAAAAATTTCTTGCAGTGGTAGAAGATCTTTTCAAAAGAAGGGAGCCAATGACTTCAATGGATGCAATATATTTTATTCAGCCAATTAAAGAAAAGTAAAGGTTTTCTTGGATATAATGTACTTTTTTTTCAGTCATGTGCAAATGCATTGCTATATATATATTTCATTATTTTAATTTGTAATTGTATTATCTTGTGTTATGGGTTCAGTCTTAATGCTTTCTTTTGATAGTAATAATTAAATTGCATGTGCTCTGGTTTTTTACCATCTTGATTAATCTTTCACAATGTCGATTGTTTATAAGCCTAATTTATTTCCTGGGTGGATTAGCTTTAAGTAAACTATGATTAAGCATTTACTAGTTGAACCTATTCTTTTGAGTACTGCAATGGAAGTAGATGCACTTGTTTTTCGAGAGCTATTTTATATGCTAACTGTCTGGGAATAAAAATTTGCAACCTAATATATGTGTAATTTTTGGATGACTTAACGTCTTTTTGAAAGATAAGCCCCTCCTGTCTGAACACACGTCCCCCTGCATCAGCTTCTCACTTGCAGGAGAAATTCTGTTCCCTCCTATGACCAATTGATTGATGACGAAAGGCTATTGTGGTCTTGTTGAGATATATTATGATGCAGGGTGAGGGGAAGATTTGTTTGGTATAGTTTTAATGGAAATTCTCTGAGGTGAGCAATCTTCGATCCCAATGCGATGAAAGATCATGAAATTTCTCCAAGAAAGAATAATGTATCCGAAAATCTCACTTTTTTAGAGTTTTTCCAAGGATACTTAGGAATTTCTTATTCATTCATCTATTAAGCATGAAAATAAAATGTTTATAATGTTCATTTCAACTCTGTTTTGTTCCGCTTTCATTTCTTCTGTCTCCTCTCCTCTGTCTCTCGCTTGCGAACTGATCTCCTCGTTCGACTCCAACCTTCAGCCCCGATCCCACGTACTTGTACCTCTTGGCCCGCATGCCTCTCGCGCCATCTCCCATGTGCCTCCAAACCAGCCTGCATCTCCCACGCAAGCCCAATTCACCACACCCGTGTGACCCGCTTGCTGCCTTCCGCTCTGACTCGTGCGTGCCCAAGTGCGACCTGCTCGCCGGCCCCTCTGCCCTAGCTCGGGTGACCCACCTACCCGTGTTTTGCCTACTTCCCAAGCACGCCCACTCTCCTTCTGATCAACCTAGCCGCTTGTCCTCAATCGATCGAACTCTTAAGTGCAGATTTGGCACGAAACTTTTATATATATAAAAAAAAAAGAAAATAAAGAAAGACAAATATATATATATATATATATATATATATATATATATATATATATATATATATAGTGTGTACACATCATATAAATACAAACGCTGCAGCTGCAAACTGAAGGATTTGAAGACTTGTGTTGGGACCAATCAGCGTCCCGAAGCCCTCGGCCGTCGACTTTTTGATCCAGTCGGGCGGATTGAAGGACAAGTGCCCTCCCTACCTCCCTTCGTTGGGCCGGGAGGCTGCCAGATTTTAGGGAAAGAATATATAGCATTTCCAATAAAATATTATAAACAAGAACCTTAAAATGAAGGCCTAAAGATTGTACCGGGACCAATCAGTGTCCTAAATCCCTCAGTTGATCCGGTCGGGCAAATTGAAAAGGCAAATGCCCTCCCAATCTTCCTTCGTGGGGAGGGGATGCCGGGAGGCTACCAAATTTTCGAGAAAATAAAAATATAATATTTTTAATGAAAATTATAACATGTGTCTCATTTGAAGACCAGAAGACCTATATCGATATTAATTAGCATCCCGAAGTCCTCGGCCGTTGAATTTGTTATCTGGCCAAGCAGGTTGAAAGGGCAAATGTCCTCCCTACCTCCCTTCACGAGGAGGGGACACCGGGAGGTTGTCAAATTTTCTGTTGGTAAGCTTTTGGAAAACTTTTGGAGAGCTTATGGAGAGCAATCGAAGAGCCATTCTAAAAAAATCATTTTTGAGAGCATTTTAAAATAATTGATTAATAAAAAAACGTTGATTTGTAATTAAATCTTAAATTTAAACAAAAAATAAATTGTAATATTATATTAATTAATTAATCAATTGATGAATTTAAAATGCTATGAATTAAAATTTCTTTAAATTAATTAATAAATTTAAAATGCAATGAATTAAAATCCCTTTTAATTAATTAATTAAAAAATGCAATTGAAAAAAACATAAATGTTTGTACAAAAATCATCCCTTGTACAATGGTCCAAATGACCCAAACTCAAACTCCTAAACTACCCAAACTCAAACTCCCAAACTACAAAAACTCAAACTCCAAACAAGACCCCAAGTCTCCAACTCTAGCAAACTCCTGCAAATGTTGGCTCCGAATACATGCAAATAAATAAACAAGAACAAATTTATTACTGTAACAAAACGACAAAGCTCAAAACAACTGTCAAAAATATTGTAACTAAAACAAAGTGCTGTAACAAAAAAACTACAGTGCTAAAAGCTAATTGTTGAAACTAAAACAGTAGTGCTGAAGCAAAAAAGAAAGCTACTGAAGCAGGAAGAAAGTGAAACTAAAAGTAACTATTCCTAAATGCAACAAACTTAAATTACAAGCAACTTTCAATGAAAGCAGTAAGACTTATCCAAAACTTAAACTAACAGGCAACTTCTAATAGAAGTAGTAAGACCTATTATTAATTAATTCATTTGGTAAACTTCTAAGTGCAGTAACCAATCACAACCTACTTCAAATATAAAAACTATCAGACAACTTTGAATGAAAGTAGTAAGACTTATCTCAAACTAAATTAATAGGCAATTTTCAATGGAAGCAGTAAGACCTACTCAAATTAATGTGTTGAGGGAGTTTCTAAATGAAGCAACTCACCCTAAATCAAATTTAAACTAAATTAAACCTACAGGCAACTTCTAATGAAAGCAGTAAGACTCACTATTTGAGAAACTTCTAAGTGAAGTAATAATCCCTAAAATTAAATTTATGGGCAACTCCTAAATAGAGTCGTAAGCCCCATCCTAAATCAAATCTATGGGCAACTTCTAAGAGGAGCTGTAAGCCCCATACTAAATCAAATCAACAGGCAACTTCTAAGTGGAGTCGTAAGCCCCATCCTAAATCAAATCTACGGGCAACTCCTAAACGGAGTCGTAACCCCCAAACTAAACCAAATTACAGGATAACTCCTAAGCGGAGCCGTAAGCCTCATCCTAAATTTAAACCACTGGGCAACTCTTAAAAGGAGCCATAAGCCCCAAACTTAAATTATATAAAAATCAAAACTAACATCTAACCACTCCAGTCTACTCAGGATCCCTGAGAGGAGGCAACCTATGTCTCTTAATCAGATTCCTTGGATGCTATAACCAATGGTTTGTTAGCATTGGTAGATTGACATTTACGATATTATTAGGATGACGGAATCATAGGATCTTGATCGGGTTTACCCCCATTCCCCCATAAACGAGACTAAAACTTAAAATTTCAAAGCTATGCTTAAGTGATTCATCCTTAATCGAGAGTTATCTCTACGAAGTAGGAGGGGTAATTAACTATGAGGGCTTGCGCTCATAGGAAATAAAGATCCAGATCTAAATAAACCCCGATATGAATATTGGGGGAAATCTGGTTAATAAAAAAATCAATCTACCTTAAGGGAAATAAAATCTTAAGTCTAGAAAGTAGAGTTCGTGCCTAGCACCATTTTTCTTGAACGAACATCTTTGTTGCCAGATAGCTTCTTAATTGCTCTAATCTTTAGTAAGTATTAGTGAAGAAACATTTGTTTTAGGATTGTCATGTTACACTGGGGTATATTTCAAGCTATATTGACATGGAGTTGACCTACAAAATGGCGATATTCACTTAACTAAATCCTTTTCCATTTTCATGGAATCTTCTTATTTATATCTACTATTTTGCAGTTGAAGTATTTATGACATGCAATCTACTTTTTACATTAACCTTATTATAATTGATGGCATTTTAAATTTCTTTTTTGGCATAAATTATAGGAACAATGTGCTAAAGTTCCCCAAAGAGAATTTCCCATAAAAGTCTTATTGTATGCTAGAAAATTCATGATGGTAGATATCAAATTTCAAGTGTTAGTCTTGTATAAAGATTCTATGCATACTTAGGTAAAAGAAGATTGCAATAGTGACATCAAAACTTTAATGTGGAGAGTCGGGAAAGGGAAAAATTCATTTGGCCCGACTCATATGAAATGGTGCACTATGTAAGTATAGATTATAAAGTTTGCATTGGGCGTTGGATAATGTCAGTTGGGCGTTGGCGGCAAGGTGACGATGGTCAAACTATGATAGTAAGTGATGTTGGTCTGACGATGGTGAACAACCTTCGAAGGTTGGGCAATTGTATTTGGACAACATCGGTCTAATGAAGGCCGACGGGCGATGATTGTCACAGGACGACAGTCGGGTGATGGAGATTGTTGGTGGTGATCATTGTCGTTGAAAGTCAAGTAAAACTCTAAAGTTCTTTAGATCTCCATATTCTCTCCAATTTCAAGTCCAAGATCCTCTTCATTTGGAGAATGGGGGGTTTATTTATAGTTTTGAGACTTTTATTTTGGTAAATTTAGCTAAAATCTTAATGCACTCTAGAAGAGGGCTCATCTTAATTCTTTTAATGATAGATCATTCTTTCAACATTTAAGTGTTAATGACCTTAAAGTTAAGTGACTTTGAGCTTGTTGGATTTTTCTCATTAAGATGCTCGCTTTAACTATAAAGCATGCCAAATTCAAAGATCATTTGATCTTTCAATTAATATTATAAAAATTTATCTACATTTCAAATGTTTGATTTGGGCTCATTTGGAGTTGGATAGATCACTTTTGGTGTTACTGGTTTTGTCTCATCAAGACGTTCATTTTGACTGTAAATTTACTAAAATTAGTGTTCAGATGGTCCTTAATTTAGCTTCAGAAGTTCCCAATTACTGCATTGAGATATGATCAAGTTGATTTTTATATAATGGATCATTTGTCCCCTATTTTTGGACGTTGAATTCTACTATCTGAAAAAAATCATGACAAAAAATTACAGTTCTAAAAAAAAAATTACAAAGCACGACCACTCGTTGTCTATCAACATGGATATCATCTAATGGCCTTGAATTATGTATATTCCCCTAAACCATAATTTCACCATTTTCTAAAGTTGACATGCCAATTGGAAGAAATTTTATCATAAAATTTTTACTCTAAACTTATTCAATTTGCTCGAGATTGGCTTTTGAGGCTAAAATGTCAAAACATGATTCCAGGGACCTCAAAGGTCAAAAAAGGCATGTCTGAGCCCAATATTGGGCTTGAACTTGTGTGGACTGGTGTTGGCGGGCTGCCCACCATCGGTGCTTGCTGGTAGCCTAATGTCAACCGTGTCTGCCATGTATAGGAACCATTTGGCTCGTAGAGTGTTCCATGTATCTTTTTCTTTTGAAATATTTCCGTTTCAATTTTATTTTCTTCAGTTTTGCAAAAAATTGATTGCAACTTCAAAAAATTTTACAAAAAAAAAAAAAAAATCCAAAAAAAAAAAGATAATTACGAAAAATTGTAACACCTCTTCTCTCATTCAAGTATAAATAGCCATCATGGGTGAGGGAAAACTCACATCGACACTTACAATGCCCGCGGCTGAGTTATGATTATCTTGTAAAAAGATGTTGGCTGTCTTTATTTGGCGAATTGAAGTTGAGGTAACTCAAGTTTCTCAATCCCTAGGATGAAGCTTCGGTCTTCTTTGAAAAAGAGTTAACTATCTCTATTTGGACTGATTTTTTTTTATTTTTTTTTTAATTTTTTTGTATTATTTTTTTTTAACTTTCTCTATTTGGACTGATTGATTCCATGGTGAGGGAGGCTTTCAATCTCTGCGATGAAGCTCCTCTATTTTCCTTAAAAGTGTTAATTGTTATACTTAAAAAAAAAGTTAACTGTCTTTTTTTAGATATATTGCTTCTAAGGTAAGAGAGATTCTTAATCATTGTGGAATTTCGATTTCCTCTAAAAGCAGGTTACTTTTTACCATTTAGACGAATTGAATCTGAAGTGATAAAATTTTTCATCCAATTTTGAGGCCACTTTTTACTCTTAATGTGAAACCAATTGTACTCAAAATTTAGTGTATCTTGTGCAAAAGATGATGGTTAATGCAGCAACATGTTCTTGCTATGACGATGCAGAGATGATAATAAAGGAAATTCCTCAAAAATATCAAAAAAACATTTGGTGCGCTATTTCTTTATTTTTGGATGATTATCTTATTGGTTTTTGCACTTTTTCTTAGAATTTTGATCCTTTTTTTTGTTGGATGATCATGTGCATCTGTATATTTCTCTCAAATATTTTTATTATAAAATTATATCAATTTTATTTTGGGGGAATTTTAATTTTTAAATGTCCTAATACTGAACTTGCTACATTTCTGTTTTTGATAAATTTCTGGAAAACCGTAGTTGAAAAAATTCTGAATTTTTTTGTGAATTATATGTTGCCAAAAGTGATTCCTAGCAATTTACTTGATATAAAAAATCTAATCTGAGCAGTTATATGTTTTGTACTGCATAACTGATCTTCAAAAAGACTTGGTGTTAGTTTAACTTTCCTCGCCCTTCTCTGATAGAGTACTTAGTCGAAAAGGGGTTGAAGGCTTGCAGGGTTTAAACTAGAACTACTTTTGCACGTAATGTGAAGAAACCAAGTCTACTTCTTACATTATTGTGCTTCTTTGTTGGTTTTAGGTACTTTTTTTGGTATAATTAAAAGAAAAGTGTAATAGTTTCCTAAAAAACTCCCATGGAAAAGTTTCAACATATCTTACCATGCTCCATTAATTTCTCTCTTCCCCTACTCTCTTTGACAGTGTTCTCTTTCATCTAGGGGAAATGTAGTATTAAAAATATTTGTGCAATTAATGTCATTAGGAAATTCAATCTAATTTTGTGTTATTTTTTTAATAGATATTCTTTTTTGCATAAAATTATCAGAGTAGTTCCTCAAATTGCAAAAATAATGTCCCAGAAAGGACTCCTTTGATGGCACATTTCCTTGCATCCAATTAGAATGTCCTGCGGCTTTTTGTGCCATTTTTAAACTTATTGCAATTTTACATGCTTGATAAATACTGTTACTTTTTACCTACAATGTTATAATCAATTAACTGCTATCCTTGTATCATGCAGCATAATCATGTTTCTGTCTGACATGTCAGGGAGGTGTCCTTTATACAAAAAGTATGTTACTTTTCATATTTCGTGAAGCTAAGTAGTCACTATTGAAGGCCTCTTTAATTCTGAAGTTTTAATTGAAACTTCTAATTTCAGGGCATACATATATTTCAGTTCACCTATACCAAAAGAGCTAGTTGCTTACATCAAGAATGACTCAAGTGTCATACCTCGCATAGGTGCATTAATTGAGGTTAAATGTCTCATTTTTGTTTTATTAGCATATCAATAAGTTAAGATTTCTGCTTATTTAGTTTCCATTTTTTCATTGATTAGATCCTCTTTCCATTGCTAATTTTTTAAATTGGTGAATATGCAGATGAACATGGAGTATTTTGCTATAGAAAGTCAGGTTTGTCATGCTTATTAGCCTTATCCCAAGTTCTCAATTATTTGGGGTTGGTGTTATGAATTCCCATTTTTTTCATTCATTCATTCCTATTAAGTTTTGTTTTAAGTATTAAGTTGCTTTCGTAATAGATCTCTTTGACATGAAACTGAATTGGTTATCTTAAATTGATGTAATTTTTTGAGTCTATGTTCTTTTTACCCTCTCTCATTGCTTCATTTATTACTTCTAAGTTTGATTTCTCAATAATTAACACAATCTTAAATATCATCTTTGTTCTTAAATATTATTACTAAAATACTCATTCTCCTATCATTTGATATACTCTTAGTGTTCAAAACTCCATTGAAATGATTTGTTAAACAAATCTCTAAAACATGTCTATAACTCTCTAACTCTCAATTGGTGTCTCATTGAGACTTAAAGTTCTTACCTTAGTATTTTTACAGTGCTAACGCCACTTTATTTTTTTAGATCAATCTATAATATACTTCATTGTATTATTCATTATATTTTTTCAAAAGAATTTCTTTCTTAAAATTCTCATTTTATAATTAACCAAAATAGCATTTTCATCTTTGTTTGACATCATCATTTTTAAATAAGATGCTATTATATTCACTTTTAATATATCTAGCCAGTTCAAAATTTTTTGATCTCCTCTCTTATCTTAGTTATTCTATATATCTTATTTTCTATTTCGTTATCACTAAGTTTCTTATATAACCCATTACAAGCTATAGCTTTTGTTTTAATCATTACCCGCTTTGCATGATTTATAACTTTATTATGATCATTCTAAGCCTATTAGTATTCGGAACATTCGGAATTTACCACCTTTTAAAAATGCATTTCATTTTCTTAATAATCATTTATACCTTCTCACTCCAATAATTCTCCTTATCAATATATGATTTATCTAAAATTTCTACACAAATACTTATAACGAAACCGACCATCTTATCCCACATCATGTTTAGCTTAACTAAGGAATTTCAATTTGTCTCTCTTAGCAATCTATCTTGAAGATTAAAATTTTATCATCTTTCGAATGCCATCACTTTATCCTAAGGTCATAATTTTTTGTTATACTTTTCTTCATACACTTAAGATATAAGTCCATGGAGTCACCTTATAATCTTTGCAAGAAAAAAAAAATTCTTCTCTTTGAAGTAAGAATTAATTTATTTGATGGACTCTTTTGTAAGTAACTTGGTGCTCTTCTTATTTCTTCAAATATTTTGTTCGCAATTGCAGTACTATAGTCTACTGAAAAATCAAAGTATAATTTCTTAGATTGCGTTTCTATCTTCTATTTCATAATCGCTATGAATCCTCTCATTGTCCATACTACTAGAACTTATATACTCAACATCTCTTCAACAGGTATATGCCATAGTAGTACATGCATCTCTTCTCAAAATTAAAAGTTTAAACTATCTTCTAACTCAACTTGAGCGACATTCCTAAGTTCATCATTGATAATTATTTTAATAATAATTATCCTATCACTCAACAATTTTGTCTTTCAACTTTTTATCCACTACTAGCCAATCTCATTTCTATTATTAACCCAATATATGATATTTTATATTCTTCCCCAATATCTTGGTTGTTTGTCCTTCCGACCTAGTTCTTGTTACAATTAATATTTATCATCTTATCAGACTGTCCAACAATTTTTACATCTTATCATTCAAAGTTCCCAAATTTCAAGCGGTAAATTTATTCGTAAATTTAGACCCAATCAACCATGTTTTACTTTTTATCACAGTATAGTTAGCTTGTGGCTTGTCACTTATGGGTGTCGTTCTAGCTCTTCTTGCTTGCTTTTTTCACTACCGGCAATTTTTGGTGCTTCCATTAAAATGGTTAGGTTTGTCATCTTGTCAATGTATGGATTTTTTTTTTTAACAATAGCATACCTTCTTATATGTTTCTTGAATCCATTTGTGCTATTTATTTTTTAGCATTTGAATTCACTTTCACCTTGGTTTCAAACTCTAACCCACGTAAGTTTTCATATTATAATGATTATCCTGATGGCTTGATTTTGAAATGTATTTTGAAGGGCTTTGTTACCGACCATGAGTTGGCTTTGGGAGAACTATATGGAGAAAGCACTGCAGATGTTCGCAATTTCAGCTTGTGCTTAAGCACGATGGCTACACGCATTGCCACAGTTTTTGCATCAATGCTGGTAAGAATTTGTTATTTATTAATGTTATTTCTTTTGGATTCTTCATCTTAACGCTTTCTTCATGATGAATTGTAAGATGCTAGTATTTTGTCAAATTCATTGTCTTGTTATTAGTTTTCAAGAGCTGATCACTCCACTTTGCATGATTTCTTCTTATTTTTAGTTTGAATTAATGCTTTAGAGTGTAAAGTTTTATTTATTGTCAGTACATCCAGGTGGCAGATATATGTTTTAGGTAATACTAAATGAGATATTTACTATGGAGTTGCTTTCCAAAAGTTAGCATCTACTAGATTGCTTGTTAGATTTTTTTAAAAATATGTCAGCTTGTGGATGACACCTTGAGCCAGTTGCCTTACATTTTTTTTGGCAAAGAAACCAAATTGCTAATCTATATATATCATTAATTATTAATTACTCGATTGAACAAATAAATTATGTGTTGGATTAATTATTACTATTTCATACTAAAAAATAATATGATCTTAGTTAAATCCTAATTAATCCCTAATCAATGTCAATAATTAACTGCGACCTGCTAATTAATCTATTAATTTGTTATCATAGGTCTAATTATTCTAATTAAAATATAATAAAATTTTAATGACCAAATTTAAAGCCCTTATAAGCTTCTATTTGCCTTATCATACAGTTATAAATAAATTATTTTAATTAATTATTAACTGTACTATAACTAATATTCATAATTCAACACCATTACACCTTAATGATCTTAATTATAACCTAATTAATCACTTGTTACCCTAATTACTCTTTAATTAGATTAGTGAATCTAATTAATCAAAATAGTTACTTAGGCTCGTTTCCAGAACATGTGAAAATAACTATAATTTCACAATTTCAGGCAACCACCACATTATTTCCGAAATAAGAAATAGAAACACGGTTGTCAAAGATTATTTTCTTACCTACGTGCTTGGTATTTAAAACTGAAAACAAAAGTGAATCCAAAAATGGTCTTAATTTTGTTCATAGCTTGAGCGACTGCACAGGACATTCGAATTAACTCTAGTTGACGCCACTTACAAGATAAAGGGAGATAGAGCACTGACAAAAATTGTTCGCTATATATATTCTTACATTACTTTAGAAGGCTAACTAGTCTATACCAATGGATCTAAACACCAATATTAGCTGCAAGAAACCAAAACTTATTCCAACTACAGTTATCTTCAGGGTCAGTTGCTTGTCAAGGTTCTAATTTACTGTGGCTTGCAATTTTCAATAATACCAACAGCTCTACATAGGGATAGCTGATCCAAGTTGCACAACAATTTCCTATGGCCAATTCTTGAACGTTTCAGCAACCTGATCTTGGTAATCACACTCTGGCTATGCTTAAACTCGTGACTTCAGACCTCCTTCCAATTCCCGGCTTTCTCCAAATTACTGAAAGGAAAAGTAAAAACAATCAACCATCGATTGCTACTTACTGGGATTAGTTGGTTAGGTAGGGATTCATAGCAGCCCAAACAGAAGCTGATTGTTGGATATATATAAAAAAGGAAAAAAAAAAAAAGAAAAAAAGTTGAAAAAATGTCTCGTTTCACCAAAGAGACGCCACCCACCGGCCCATGCACCCCCCCCTGCGAGCGCACGCGCGCATTCGAGTGCTCCGTGCAAACTTATTTCAACCACAATTTTGACCCGGTTAGAAATAAACAAATTTGAAGATCTCGTGCTGTCGTGTCTTTGATTCGGTTGGGATAAAAAAAGGCAAGTGTTTTCCTGACACCCACTTATGCGAGAAATTATTCTGTGCGGACACCGGACGGAGAGAACTATCTGGATTTGCTGCGCTTTTGCAAATACTCAGTAAAAGTGCAGCAAGTATTACTGAGTATTATGAATATTTGCTGAGTATTTGTTGCGCTTTTACTGAATATTTGCTACACTTTTATTGAATATTTACTAAATAATTGAATATTTGCTGCGCTTTTACTGAGTATTTACAGAAGCACTGTAAATACTCAATAAAAATGCATTCATAATTGAATATTTGCTGCACTTTTACTGAGTATTTGTAAAAGCGCAGAAAATACTTAGTAAAAGCATAGCAAATCCGAACGGTTCTCTCTATCTGGTGTCTGCACCGAATAATTTCTCCACTTATGCGGGGATACGATGTTGGGAGGCTATCAAAATTTTGAGGAATTCTCTAAAAAAGGAATAAAGAATAATAAAATTCTGTAATAAAACAAAAGAAAATTATAATTTTGAGTAAAAGAAAAAGAAAAAAAAAGAGGAGATTTTAAATTTGATGATAAAAATCTAATTTTATCTCAAACAAAAAATAAATAAATAATTAATTGGTTTATTAATTATTCATGTAAGAGCCTTGTTCTATTTTAATCCATTCAAAGAGCATTTTATTATTATTTATATATAATTGAATGATTGTATTGTTCTAAATAAAAAAGAGAGGAAAATTACAAGAAAGCTATATCAAAACATTCAAACTCCTGAAACAAAAAAGTATTTGCACTAAATAATATGTTTTAGTACAATGATCCAACTATATAAAGCATAATAATAATAATCAAATTGACATTCAATTGGCATGAGCTTTAGTACCTGCAAGCAAACATATAAGTGCAGTTAAAATGCCGCATAATATGCTAAAAAAAGGGGAAGAGCGCCATTTAATGCTGAAGCAAAAGAAAAGTGCGAAGCAAATAATGACTTAAATATATCAGAATTCATTTAATAAAATTATCCAGACTAAACCAAATTAATAGGTAACTTTTAATCGAAGCAATATGTACTATTCTAAATCAAATTAATAGGCAACTTTTAATTGAAGCGAGAAGTCCTATTACTAAACCAAATTAATAGGTAGCTTTTAATTAAAGCAATAAACCCTAAACCAAATCAGTAAGCAACTTCTAATTGAAGCAATAAGTTCTATCTTAAACCAAATTAATAGGCAACTTCTAATCGAAAGAATAAGCCTTAAATCAAATTACTAGGCAACTTCTAATTGAAGTGATGAGCCCTAAATCAAATCACCGGGCAACTTCTAATTAAAACAATAAGTCCTATCCTAAACCAAATCATAGATAACTTCTAATTGAAGTGATAAGCCCTAAATCAAATTACTAGACAACTTCTAATTGAAGTAATAAGCCCTAAATCAAATCACTAGGCAACTTCTAATTGAAACAATAAGTCCTATCCTAAACCAAACTAATAGACAACTTATAATTGATGCAATAAGTCCTATCCTAAATCAAATTAATAGACAACTTTTAATTGAAGCAATAAGCTCTAAATCAAATTAATATACAACTTCTAATTAAAGTAATAAACCTTAAACCAAATTACTAGGCAACTTCTAATTAAAACAATAAGTCCTATCTTAAACTAAATCACTAGGCAACTTCAAATTGAAGTAATATGCCCTAAATCAAATTAGTGGGTTACTCCTAGAAGGAGCCATGAGCTCCAAATTAAAAACAATCTAACGGGCCACTCCTAAAAGAAGTGATAAGCCCCAAACTTAAACTACAACAAACCAAAGCCAATATTGAACCATCTTAGTTTGTTCGGGATCCCTGAGAGGAGACAACCCATGGATACTAATCAGATTCCCTGAATATTGCAGCTTATAGGACGTTAACATTGGTAGACTGAGAATCATCAGTATAGCTGGGATGATGGGATCATGAGATCTTGATTGGGTCTACTTCCATCCCCCATAAGCTTCCCCCCATTAATCAAAATAAATTTTAGATTGTCAAGCTTAAATCTAAAGTTATATCAAAGTGTCTCATCCTTAATCGAGAGTGCTCTTCCAAGAATAGGAGGGCTAATTAACTATGAGGGCTTGCACTTATAGGAAGTTGAGACCTCAGACTTAAATAAACTCCAATATAAGCATTAGGGGAAATCTGTTATTTAAAGATCACTCTACCTTAAGAAAAAAAATGGAACCCTAAGCCTGGAGGTGGCATTCATATGAAATCATTTTTCTTGAGCGAATAGATTTCTGGTGACTCTGCTGGGACCACTTCTCTCTTCATCTTTAGATGAGTTACTAAAAGAATTATATTCTAGTCTCAATCATTATAGACCTCTAGCATATAGATGCTCATTAATGTCATGCTTATGTTTTTTTTTACAATAAAAATTTAGGGTTTGGAATCCATGTTAACTCTAATTCTTGTAAGTTTTATAACATGACATTTGCTAACAACATAATAACAGTCAAGCTTGAGGAAGGATCAATAGTGTAATTCCCTTAGGCTATCATTAGGGGTGTCAAAAGTCGACCCAACCCAAAACCTGACCAAAAAAAATCCGGGTTCAAGTTAACCCATTTGTAAAACGGATCGGGTCCGAGTTTGAATTTTTGACACGTATGAAAATCGGGTTGGGTTTAGGTTGACCCGAAAACTCGAAGTTAACCCGGATCCCCGCTTCATGACTCGATCTCGAATGCCACCGCGGACTCAATTCCTACACTGCACGAGTGCGCACGGCTCACTCGCGCCTGCCTCGCGAGTCACGACCCTCACCCTGTCTCTCGCGTGTGCGCTGCTAGCCTGCCCGGTGTAGCGAACCGGTCGGGGGCCAGTTCAACCAAACTGGCCACCCGCCTATTAAGAAGTCGCGACCCAGGAAGGGGTCGTTATTTGTGAACGGAGCGGAAGAGCAGAACCAGACGTTGGAGCGGACATCCGAAGTCTTGTGAGGGCATTTCATTTTTCCATTTTGAGCACATGATTTTGATTAGGGATGAAATTCGACAACTCCTCTTAACTCTTTTCATATTCTTATCGCTAAAGAAGTGAAATTTAGGAAGAAGCGAGAGGAATGACCGAGGGAAGAATGTTTGTTGAAATTCTTTCATTTATTTTTATAAATTATGTCGTTTTACTTCATCTAAAGCAAATGATACTTTATTAAAGGAAGAGAAAGCGATTTGAAAGAAAAGGGAAAGAATTTGAGAGAAAGAAAAGAAAGAATTGAACTGTGGTATTCCTTCTTAAGGAAAGGTAAGAAATTAGTTAAGATCATATATTTTTATTTATGGTTTCTTTTACTGAATAAACAATGAGAACTATATTTTAGGTAGGAAGAAATCAAGTGATATAGATTTTGTTAGACGGTGGAGGAAGAAAGTTTTGCAAAAAAAGAAAGGAAATCTTGTGAGGTAAGCTTCATAGAAGAAATTAAATCCCCATTGATATATTTAATTGATATCTTAATATTAATTAAATTATTCTTTTCTTGTGAACTGTTAAAGGCTTTCAAAACTGGACGAATATTGGAAGAGAAAAATAAAGTGGGTAATTATAATTGTGTATAAATTTCCTTATTGTATTTTTATATTCTTTGGAAGGAATATCTATGATAATGACAAGTGATTTCTATTAGTATAGACATTTTTATATGTTATTGTTAATGTTTTGTGTAAAAATTGTGAGGTTTATTTATATTTTTTGTAATTATGTGAAAAGTTTAAATGAAGGATATAAATGCATATGTAAAGGAAATAGATATATAATACTTACAAACATAAGAAAATGGTGAAAGAATAAAATGACCTATATAATAAATAAATGTGTAAATGAAAATGAAAGGGAAAATGATATACATGCAAATTACAGGAGTTTACCCTCTTATGGTACTGGCTGGGAACGTCGTACTCGTGCACGTAGAAAGGAAAAAGGTTATGGAAAAGGAAAAAAAAATGAAAATAGTTGTACCTTCGATACAGTTAGATGGTGCTCCTGTACAAATGAAAGAGGAAAAGGAATAAATCTTAAAGTTCTATAAAAGTTTTCAAGAACTGTAATATGTTATGCATAATATTATGCATAATTGACTGAAATGAATGAAATAAAGATAAGGGAAATGAATAAAAAGTATATTAAAGGTTATATGTAAAGTATATTTTATTTTCATGTTAATTATTTTAATAGTTACCCACTGAGTTTACACTGTAAGCTCAAACCACTAAATTAATGTTTCAAATAAATCCCCATAGAAGAAGAAGAAATGGCTGAAAGAGAAGAATTCGTCTATAGAAGACGTCGTGCAACTGATAACAGGAAATTTATGAATTGGGATAAATGTTAAGTATTGGAGAAATTTTGTTAGTGGCTCTTCAGATGAGGAAAGATAATTTGATGTTTTAATGTTGTTATGTTTATGAACTGAAATGAGTAGATCCTACCGTCCGACTTTTAGTTCCCGCCTTGTTAAATCGAGCATCCGGGCAGGGTCATGACACCCAGTCCTGCACTTGCCTCGTTGCTCACGACTTGACCGGTCGACCTTGCCTCCGGCTTCCCCCAGAACCCACACTCGCGCCCTGCCTCACCCCCAGACCGCAGTCTCACGCTCACCCCACGGAACGTGATCGCGCCCGTACAGGCGCACCGCCACACTTGTGGCTTGACCCTGCCTCCGGCCTCCCGCACCCACTAGCACCGCTCCCGCACTGCACCTCACAAGCATAATGCGCCTGCTCGTTGTGTTACGGGTTTGTGGGTCAGGTCAGGTCAACCTGGTAACCCGCATGAGTCGTGTCCGGGTTGGAATTCCTAACCCATTTGCAAAATCGGATCGGATTAGGGTCAACCCGTTTGGACTCTGGTTAATTCGGGTTGGAATCGAACCCGACCTGTTGACCCGTTTTGACACCCCTACCTGTCATCAGCACTAGTCATGCTGGAACCACCCTCCGGTTTGGACTAAGTTCAGAAGTCATGAGGTTCATCCCTATCAGTCACACTAACGGAGTTGTGTTGATCGAAGAGGTTACTACTGAACAAGCTGTGGTGCCAATATGTCAATTTGCTATGGTTCCGGATATGACCACCGATAAAGGAGCTCCTAAGAGAGTCTCTCTATTCTTAAGATTGTCTACTGCACTTGCTTTGACTTTAGTCGCCAAGAGAAGGGCTTATGAACCTGAAGTTAGGTCAACCATTATTGATCAAGCCAACAGAAACATGTATGAGGATAAGACTCTTGAGCAACTTTCTATTCATCCTTGGAGGCATGATGCTGAAGCCTCCACATCTGGCACTAAGATGTCAAGGAAGGTAAGATGAAAAGCTAATGCCTGCCTTCGAGCTGGAAGTCCAGAGAGAGCTACTGTCTTCAGTACAAGAGCGATTGCTTCAAATATAGGCTTATATTCCTAAAAATAATGGCTTTGAAATTAAGTACATGTGACTGCTTTTTTTTGCAGGCTGAAAAATTTGTTTGCATGAAACTAAATACTTGTGACCACTTTTCTTAGTAGGTGGGGAAATATTATGCTTTAAAGAGGTACTTGAAGACCAATGACAGTTTTTCTTGGCATGCGGGGAATAAATTTTTGGCCGCTGTGTCACTCAACATCTATTATGACTGGCTTTCTTGGCAGGCTGGAAAGCTTAGTACCCCGATGCAGCCCTCTACGCGGGGACGACGTCTGGGTTCTACTGAAATTTACAACAAAATGCATGACTTAGACAAAATTTAGAAAAAATGGAATCTAACTCAACTTCTAAGTCAACAAAAAAATGCACATCCTAGGTTCTAAACACTAAAGGCAAAAATAAATAAAAATTAAAGCATCACAGAAAAGAACTTACAGTGAACTTGTAGGAGAATTGATTGTTCACCAACAAGCACGAATTAGAACCTTCACCCTTTGCTTTAAAGTTGCTCGTGCACACCTAAATCCCCCAATAATACTCCTTGCAAAAACAAAATGTGAAAAATAAACCAAGCCTCATCTCATATTTATAACATAAAACTCAAATGTTGCGGGCCCCACCAACCTAAGATCCCTTTGCTAAAAGATAGGGAAGATATATCTGCGGGTCCCACCAACCTAGGATCTCTTTACTAAAAGACAAGGTACATTTTCAGGTCCCACCATCCTAGAATCTCTTTGCTAAAATAGGGAAGGTACATTTGTTGGCCTCACCAGCTTAGGATCCATGTTTAAAATATGTGAAGATGTCATTTCGTGACTACTGCTTTGGATTCCTTGAGTATTCACGAGAGAGTAAAATACGAGCGTAAATACATCTAAATACGGTAATAATTATCCTAAGAAATGGAGTAAAAGAAAAAATTATTTACGGTTCTACAAAAATTCACTTACATTAATAATCGCCATGTGGGAATGTCTCCGACATATATGTGATAATCATCTCAATTAAATGCTCCATAACGAATTAAGAGCATTAATCATATTGTAAGTCACGGGCGTGCAAGTACCCATAATAACGTACATGTCAACTGCATAAAGTAAGGTGATCTCCTATACGTCTCTTGATTGTATAGTGCAAATGCATTCACTTCATACAAGTGTACTATACGAGCATACTCTATAACATGCATGTATACGGCCAATCATATAGGCGCACTGCATGATATGTATGCACACCGTTAATCATGCAAACGCATCCTGCAAACGCATCCTGTAAATGCATCAACAATCATGTAAATTTCCAAATACATCATGCAAGTGCATTGAGATTCATATGGATATTATGCACACATACTGTTGATCATATAATCCACTTTGTACATACGACAATAATAATGCCATTATGTGAGTGCATTGAGGTTCGTGCGGGTGCATCACACAAATGCACTAAGCAAAGTGTGCGAGAGCACTACATGAGTGCATTATATAAATGTAAGTGTATTTTGCACACATGCTAAACAACATACAAATGCATATGCAAATACACAAGTATGTATACAAATATGAAAATGCATATGCAAGCATGCAAATATATAAATACATGTGTAAATGTATATGAATGCATGCATATATATCATACACACCCATTGTGTTGCATGCATACACACCATGCAATGTACAAAATGTATTACGCAACGCACATCATTCAACATGCAAATGTATTATACATCGTATTAGTGTATTATACTAATATGCAAACATATTATACGCTGTGCAAATGCATTAAGTCATCATGCAAATACATCATACATAGTATTGTACAACAATGTGACATGCATATACACCATATAAATACATTATACAAAATGCACTAAAAATTATGCCTATTGCATGAGCCCCGACGAGCATAACACATACACGTGACATCTGAAGATGCTGCACGGACTAAAGAAATAATTAATGAGTTTTCAAGCATGCGAAATACATTGTATAAATACATAAATGGCACGCACATTAATTTAAAAAAGAAATTTAAATGACACGCACGTGCTCCGACAAGTGCATTATGATCCTAAACCCTTGTTTGAGAATGATGTGTGGGTGAAAAGTGAACTTAAGTTTAAGTCCGATCTTTCTTTTTGAATGGACCGAAGTTGACACGACTTGAACCAACTAACAAATACACGATCATAGTGTCGACCAGGGTATTTGATTTTATACATTCATATTAGGCTTTCAAGGCCTCTACAAGAAAAATTTATCACAAAAATACAAACTCTCGAAACCAACGTTCGTTGAATTAACCGAAGTATTTAATTTTATACGTTTATATTAGCCCTTTAAGGTCTTTTATGAAGAAAATTCATATATTAAAATACAAACTCAATTCCGATATCTATATGATAACTTCGAAAATTAGGAGCTGAACCCGATCCTCTGTTCATAGTAAACATAGTTGATAAGGTTTGAATAATAAAAAAAATAATCCAAATTTGTCGATGATAGTTGTGTTGAATGTTTATCTCAACTGAAGGGGATCTCATAAATTTAAGATGCCTTCCAAATTTTCATAAAAAATATAAACATATAAGTAGATTTTCATACAACCCTGATGATGGCCGTGTGACAGAAAATCTTAGCCGGAGGGGTCTCTATCTTTTAACTGCCCATAAATAATAAAATTTATTATTAATAAGCTCTGATTTTAATAAAAATTCAAAACTCAAAAATCATAAAATTTAAAATATTCAAGATGAAATTAAATCACCTAAACTTAAAAACAAAAATTCATCCACCCTCCGCAACAATTTGTCGAGGTGGATAAATTTAAAAATCACTTTAGCTCATAAAGAGCGAATGTCTACTTGAGAATATTACTGAGATTCATTCTCAAACCATCTATTGCCTGTAAGGATGTGGCACGAATCCTATAACCGGTGAGTTTGCCGCCAAATGACACTACATGTAAATGGTTATAATCGGGGCTCTCTAACTAGGTGGTTTTGCCGCCAAATGGTACAATTAAATTTACGGTCACTGCCAGAGCTCGTATGCTTTAAAACATTAAATCATGGCACATTTCTCTTCTTTTTCCCTCATGCTTTCTCCCTCTCCATCTCCCTGTCTCTTCTCCGTTAGCAGCAAGATGGAGACAATGGAGCTTGGTCACTTCCCACTACTATTTCACTTCAAATTTCTTGTCTTATCCCTCGCTCTCTCTTTTCATCCACCCATATTTCTTTCAGTCATGTTATTATTCTCAGCAATTTGGAAAATCTCCAGCAGCCGCTGAGGATGGTATTGCGAGAGATAAGGAATGGGAAGATCTATACTTGGTTACAAGAAAAATTCACCGAGGGAAATAAGGGAGGTGGGAGCTATATTAGATTATTGAAAAAACTTGATGGCATATCGTGTCTTGATAACTGTTTACCTGCAAATCCTAGCAAATCATGGTGGAGGATGTTACGAAGGACAAAAGTAGAAAAAAGAAGTTAAAATGCGGAGCTAGTTTGGTAATTTTCAAAATCTTGGACTCAATTGCTAATTGAATTGAAAATACAAACCAAATTACTCTTCATCTTATGTTAATTCTTAAATTGGGAGGAGAAGGATATTGAACCAATTTCATATTCTACATCAAACAGTGTTGCTTCATCAGCTTTGTAGCCAAAATAGCTTCAATTTTGGTTTATTACCTTATATGTTTGGCCATTTGATATTTGATAAATTCCTCTAGCTGATTGGCTTGATATAGGAAGCCAACCAACTTGCCACATTCAATCTATCAACAATTGCGACGTTTATAAGTTCTATCACCTAAAATAAGTTATTAATCTCTTGTAGGAACTTCCTTATGTGCGATATCGTGCTGCCAAGTCATCTTCAAATGCAACAACTGAGGATTCATCACGTGATTTAATACCTAATAAACTTGCTGCTGAAGTTTGGAACATTATCTCAAAGTATAAAACAGGAATACCAGATTTTCCCCAGAAAGAGACATGTGATTTACTAATTGTAGACCGATCAATTGACCTGGTACATCCTTATATTTTTGTAGATTTAGCTTCTTGTTTTCCTCTCATATTGCCATTTCTTCTGATGTCTTCTTCACTTATTAATTCTACCTGTGCTGATAGATTGCTCCTGTCATCCATGAATGGACCTATGATGCAATGTGCCATGATTTACTAAATATGGATGGGAACAAATATACTCACGAGGTAAGCTTTTTAGAATAATTTATTCCATCTATATGAACTTTTTCCTCTAACACAGTGGCCTTTATAGGTGCTGAGCAAATCGGGGTCAACCAGTGAAAAGGGGGAGGCTCTTTTGGAGGATCATGATCCAATCTGGCTTGAGCTTCAGCATATACACATAGCAGATGTAGGCTTTAAGCCGGTGTACATTTTCTAATAGGTGACTTATTTGTCCTACTAATTAAATATATTGCATATCAGGCTAGTGAAAGGTTACACAAAAAAATGACCAACTTCAAGTCGAAGAACAGAGCCGCACAACTTCAACAGAGTGCTAAGTAAGTCTTTTCCTTGAATGGCTTCTACTTTCAGGTATAGGTGTGTAGTTCACTTAATAACCTTCACGTTTATCAGCATATTTATCTCCACAAACTTTGTTTCAACTACTTGGCATGCTGCATAGTTTACATGAGTACCATTTCCATTCTTTCATAGTAGGTGCAGGATCTGGCATTGCTAAAATTTAACTGGCTGGCTTAATTCTACAATTTCACTTCCTAGAATTAATCAAATAGCCATCGTAGTTTGGAATCATTTCAAATAGCCATTATAGCATCTTAGTCAGCTAAAACGCTCTCCTGTAACTACTAAATTGAGTGCTTTGCCAAGATGCAATATCGTCTTGTGTTTATTCAGACTTGTTCTCATATATGATGAATATACAAGCAAAAAGAAGAAAGGATGAAAAAAGAAAATATAATTGACGAAAGGAAGAAGAGTAAGTATTCTCATGCCCCTAATCTATTATGGTTCAAAATCTCACTCACACTTTTGATACTGTAAGTATGATTACATAAGTTTGTACTTAATTGAATTTGTTTTCGTTTTGGATATGCTTCAAAAGCATCACAGAAGGGGTAGGATCTCTCTTAGTGATACTTATTAGTCTTTGAGGACACGAACTTCCTTGAAACTTCCATAACAGTACCGAGAAATGTGAAATTGAAAAGAACCCCAAAAAAAGGATCTAGGACTATAGGCGCATACATATGTGCTGCAGTACATTCTCTTCCCAATAATCCAATGGGATAATGAAGGGGAAAATTAGTTGCTTTCCTGAAGTTACCTGCTTCTACATACCAATTATATGCTTGAATTCATTGATGAGCACTACCTAAAATACAATGAAGGCTGCTGGTTGACTTTTTTTTTTCTTTGAACAATCTGACAAATTTTTCCTTTAGTTCTGGATTATTCTTATTTATGATGGGCTGGTATGATATATAGTAGCTATATAATGCGTATTCAATAGTCAACTTCATTGTTTGAGTACTTCAGATCGGCGGAGTTCAGTTGTTGTTGAGAAAACCAAGAAACTTGCCCAACAGCGCCTTAACAATTTATGGATTTAACTTTCTGCGGTAGACCTATTTATCTATGCAACATTACCCAGAAAGATCAAATATGCATTTTTTTTCTCGTAACTAAAGAACTGATATGATATTTTTTTTTCTTTAACAAGCCTTTGCTTTTACTATTTTTCTCACTCCCTTTGTTATATAGAGATGGCGAGGAGTTGTCAACTCGTGACATGCAAAAGATGGTTCAAGCTCTGCCACAGTACACAGAACAAATGGAAAAACTTTCACTTCATGTAGAGGTTTGTTATCTTTTCCATTTGGGGTTTTTTGTTTGGTATCGTAAACTATTTTGATGTTCTTGTTTAAATGGTTTGGTGTTTTTATCCAGAAAATATTTTGATATTCTTGTTTAAAATAGTTCTTTTGAATGATTTAGCAGCTAATACGTGAATAATACTGATTTGCTTTAGGTTCTGTTTGGCATAACCTTTCATTTCTTGCTTTTGCTTCCTTGAGCGACAAGCAATTTTTGGGTGTTTGAAAGATGTTTGTGAGTAAAAAGTCAAGTTTTTTTAAAACTGATGAGCAACTTTCTTAGATCGATGCAACTTTCTTAGATCGATAGTTTAAATAGCTTATCAGAAAAGAGCTTTTATGAATATTTTTGTCCAATTTTATGAAAATATAAGTTTTTTTTGTCATTTAATCAACACATATTAGTACCATAATAATTTATTTACCAACATTCAAAAAAATTCTTACAACACTTAAGATAGCAATCTTAATATTATTTCCTAGACAATAATACACTTTATTCGACAACACAACATAAGATTATACATCACACAACATTAGAAGGCAAATGTGCTAAATGGACCTTGAGATTGATCTACAAGAATAAAGGCAAACAAAAATGATGCCTATTAGAAAAATGGGCAAGTCGATGCATGTGGTTCTCTACCTTTGAAAATAAAATCCAAATCTTTCCTCCTTAGAAAAATGGATAAATTACATGCAGATCCCTAATGGATGTACCTCACTTCATATTGATTCTTATTCTTAACAACATTACATTTTGGTTCATAGCACTTCTTGAAATTTCAATAAGGCCCTCAAATTAGTTTTGTCGTCTTCAATTGGGCTCTATTACATGAGTATTTATTCAAATACATCGAAAATATAATAACAACATCAACATCAAGACTCTTGTATAATGCAACATATTTGATGTTGATGTTGTTGTTGTATGCTTTAACATGGTTTTCCTGCATGGAGAGTAAAGAGGTCTGCAATCCTTAGGTTTTGGATGTTGAACTTATTTCATAAACTTTCTTTGAATCAACAATGTTATAGCTTCAGCATGTTTACAGGTTCTGTATGTTGACTAAGCTTAAAATTAAAAAAAAAATTAATAATAATATTTTTTTGCTGAACATGTACAATACTTCAAAAAATGGCCGAATAGATGTGTCGATTCAGAAACGATGCACCCATTTGATTAATACTAAATACAGGGAAAATAGAAAGAAAGAGCAACTTACGCTTTCTGTTTGCATACCTAGCCTCTACTACCTATTCGTACGATCCGATCCCTTATAGCAGTTGTCACTGGTCTCGCTCCTGCGGCTCCGCCTCCCTTGACCATAAGCGAGACAATCTGCATGACTTTGCTTGCATGAAGCGTCTCCCACATGCGCGTCCACCCCGCTCTAGACCTGTATGCCTGCCACTGTCACGCTCACGTACCCTACCTCCCGTACCTTCTCTCCGCTTGCATGTATCCCTCTCACACGATCCAACCCAGGCCCGCACTCACCAATTTCCAGGAAAGACAGCCCCATTGCCATTCACGTCGACCCCAACACATGCAACCTGTGCGTTCGTCGCGTTCGTGTCTGACTCAACGCGTGTGAACCTCCTAAGTGCTTGTCCTTGTCTACGTGAACCACTCGTTTACTCTAGTGCACGACCACTTTGAGCAGTTTATTTGTTTGTGACAGTAAGCCCCACAATAATTTCAATGTTTTAAATCCCGCACTTCCGGAACGTTTTCTCCTAAACTTCTTCTGTATTTATTTGAATAATTAAAATGGACTTTATTCAATTAAATGAAAATTATGATAGACAAATTATATACATACAAAAGCCATTAATCTTCGAGCCAGGTGGGAAGATTTTTAACAGCGAAGATCTCGCGCAGTTGTATCTTTGATCCGGGTGGATGATTTTTAATTCAAAGAACCCGTGCAGTCGTATCTTGATCCAGGTGAGATGATTTTATATTTGAAGAGATCGCGCCTTCGTATCTCTAATCCGAGCGAGAAGAATCAACGGCAAGTGCTGCCACAACCTCCCCTCACAGAGAGGGGACTGTTACCCTAGATCACTAACCACTCCCACTACCCACGTTCTCTCAAACGACATAATCATCCCGCACACACAAAACCCCCACTCGCCAACTCTTTTGGCCCATTCGCACTCTCATGCTCTCTCAAAATCGAACAGAAGAAAGCTTCGTGACTTAGCTCTTCCAGGCCAACATCTCTCCCGATCTCGACCACTACTCTCATCGAACTCAGCTAGCCGAAGTTTCTGTCTTCCACCCGTGATCGTCGGCCAGATCCTGCTCCTCGATGCGACCAGGTCCGACTGCCCCGATCCGCCCTACCCTCCTATAAATCCTGTTGAGCCAACCGGACTGCTGCACGTGACTACCGGCCAGATCGTGCTCCTCGACGCGACCAGGTCCGACTGTCCCGATCCGCCCTAGCCTCCTACAAATCTCGTTGAGCCAACCAGACTGCCACACGTGACCGCCGACTAGCCTCCTCCGCCTCTCCTGGTCTTCGTCTCCCTCTCTGGTACACAAGGACTGAAGCCACACGCCGATTGACCCTTCAGCCCAATTTCCATCTACACCCAACCGCCGCCTCCATCGACTCCAACGGTAGAACCCGCCGAAGCTCGCTAAGCCCGTCTGCTTCGTTCAGCGTGAAGAAGCCTTTGCCTCCGACCTTGCCTCCGTCTGCAAGCAAAACCCTCTGTGCTCGACTTCCGACTTGCCAGACCCGCCGTCGTGCCCTAGCCAACTCCTGCCTCGCTTATGTTCAGCTCTCTCCCTCTCTCTGTTTAATATATATATATATATATATATAATCCTATCCGGCTCGGAGAACTAAAAAGGGCAAGTGCCCTCCCCAATCTTCCCTCGCGGGGAGGGGGCACTGGAAGGTTGATAGATTTTCAAGGGGGATAAAAAATATTAAAATAAAATTAAATTACTCAATCAGCAGGTCGCTCGCAATGGAAGACTGGAAGACCAATTCCGGGGTTGATTCACTCCCCCGAAGCCCTCGGTCATTAAATCCTATCCGGATGGGTGGATTTGAAAGGGCAAGTTCCCTCCCTACCTCCCTTCATAGGGAGGGGATGCCAGGAGATTGCCAAAATTGAAATTGACTAGGACTCCTCACAATTAATTTCAAATGAAATAATTCAAATTAATGAAAACACCTTATGAATGTTTATTAGCCTCGATTACAATTTATGTGTTAAAAAGTCTCTGAATAAGAAGATATTTCAAAATCATATTATTAAAGGGGCAATTTTCTAACGAAAGCATGATTGACAACTTGGGGAAAGATGTCACCTCTCACACTTAAGCGTTTTGTACTAAAGCACCTTAGGATGCCCTACTTAGCTACTATCTGTCTCTCTATATTGCATGAATTTTATGTAAGAGTATTCATCCTACCAGAAGAGAAATATTAAACCGACAAGAACTTTCAAATCAAAGAAAATGTTGGCAGTTCATCTCATGTGGTTGTGAAATCTATATTTTCAACTAAGTTATTCGATAATAATGGTGATCCATTGGTCAGAAAATATTCTATAAAGGAACATGGAATTACCTAAATATCATGGAATTACCTAAATATGTAGTGATAGTTTAAAAAGAATATTATTATCAGAGATTCTTTATAAAGACTACATTCTAGATGAAGGTGAAAATTCTTTGGAAGTCTATGGAGGGAGATTTGATGCTAGCAACTTTCTCAGTACATAATTTGCAGTACCAACTTTAACTGTGAGATTTGTAACTAAGACTAGTAGATGAGTCAACATCTATAAAATAAATATTCTTTTTGACGGAGGATTTTCACTATGTTTTGAGTTACCAAGGCATCTTGCTTATGTTACTTGTGAAAGGTCAAGATCAATTAATAAACGATTATATTATATTGAGCCGACTTCCTACAAATGTGAACTAACTTCTAAGGCAAATAATCATATTATTGAAAAGTACAAGCCAACATATTATTATTGATGCTATAAAGCATTAATGATGTGTCAAATCAAGCTCCATTATTTACTGTATGCTTGTTAATGGATATGCTGAATAAGATCTTATAAATAAGACACTGGTGTTATTCTTGATGCTCCTTAACAATGTAATCAGTACATATGGGCGAGCTAGAAGTATGAATGTAATGAAAGAAATGTGCTTGCTCATGAAGGGAAATAGATATAAGTTTTATTATATTACCTTCACCTGAATGACAAGATCATATAATATCATGAGCATGGATATAGAGGCTCAATATTTGAAGGATAAGATGCTTAAATTTAAAAGTGCAATCTAACATACTTATAAGCCACCGGATCTGCAACATTTATACAAGCGGGCAGAAGGCTATATCTTTATAATAACTCCAATCTATATATTAAAACAAACTCGTATGTGCTCCGATTGTCACATTTGATTCTTAAATCCAATGGTTCAAATACTCAAGTCTCATACTCCTCTTCGAAAGGACTGGAGTTGACATGACTTGAATTGCAAAATGTCTTCCAAATTCCTACAATAATACAGTGACTTTGACGTCACCCCGATAATGACCGTGTTGAATATAAATATCAACCGGAGGGGTTAAATCTTAAAATCAATAAAAGACTGAATTCTTAAAATTTAACATATCATTTAAAAACTTAAAACTAAAACTCATCTACCTCCGGTAATCATTCTTCGGGGGTGATAAATTTGAAATTAACCTCAGCTCACAAAGACCGAATCTTCTATCGGGTGTATCCTTAAGATTCATCCTCAAATAGTCTCTTGCCAGAAGAGACATGGCAAGTGCCCATCTGATCAGATGATTTTGTCACAAAATGGCACCATTATATTACGATCACGACCAAAGCCTGTATGTTCCCTAACGGCGTCAAACTCTTGAGTAATGAATCATAGGGTATATTCGATAGACATAAAGCCCTCTATCAGCTAAGGTGGATTCAGATCTATTTCCTTAGATAAATACCACCCCAGGTCTACAAGGTATTCTTGGACAAATTAACCCATGGTTGCCGATAAGATTCCTTCTATCAGGTTGAGTTGACTACCTCCTCTGACTAAGCAGGGATAATAACAGCCTGGGACGACATAACCATGGAATCTTGATCAGGCTCGTCTTCATCCCCCCATCACCTGTTTTTAATTTATATTGTTATTATATGCTGGGTTTGTAACCTATGCGACCTATCTTACGACTAGCCTTAATCGAAAGTTCTCTCTTGTTATTTGGAGGGGTAATTAACTATAGGGGCTTGCGCCTATAGGAAATCAGAACTCGGATCATAAAGTCCCCAAAATGAGGGCAAAATCTCTTAGTAGTGTCTTATCTAAAACCCAATATGCCTTCTGAAAATTTACCTCGGAACCTAAACTCATTAAAACTCTCATTGCATCACATAAACATACAAAAGAAAGAGACGGCACGAAGAGGCCGAGGCGTGAAATTTTTGGAGCCCATACTTGGGAGGTTGCTAAATTTTCTAAAAAAATAAAAATAAAAATGACCTTTTTTTAAAGAATTGGAGAGTAATTTAAGAGTTTTTTTTAATTAATTAATTAAGTTAAAACATAATAAAATTAAAGCTTTATTTGATTAATTAACTAATTAATTAATTAAGTTAAAAGGTAGTAAGATTAAAACTTCACCTAGTTAATTAACTAATTAGTTGAGAAATTTAAAATAAAATAAATCAAAATTTCTTTTAATTGATAAATTAGTTAATTAATTAAATAATTTAAAAATGCCACAAATTAAGATTTCAATTAATTGATTAATTAATTAATTGAACACAATTAATTAAAAAAATGTAGATAAATGATGAATGTTTGCATTAAAAATCAGCTCCTGTACAATCGTCCAACTAACCCAAACTCAAACTCAAACTCGGAACTGTAAACCAAAAAAAAAAAACACAGACTCGGGCTCTATAGACAAAACTCAACTAAACTACAAGCTTGGAGCAAAACTCCAACTCCAAGCAAGCTCCTAGTAGTGCAAGCTTCAGATATTTGTAAATAAATAAACAAATGGCAATTTAGTATTGTAAATAAAACAATAGTGCAAGAAAGAAAAGAAATGCTATAACAAAATTATAGTGCTAAAACAAGAGTACTGAAGCTAAACCAGGAGTGCTGAAGAGAAAAGAAACTTCTGAAACAAGAAAAAGTGAAGTACTGAAGGAAAAAACACTAGTGTCTAGGCAGTAGAAAAGTGCAAACTAAGTAACTGCTGTCCGATCTACCCTAAATTGAAATTATAGACAACTTTCAATGAAAGTCATAAGACCTATCCGAAACTAAAACTATAGGTAACTTCCGACAGAAAAAAAAAACTTCCAGCGGAAGCCTTAAGACATGCTCTTTGGGGAACTTCCACGAGAAGTATTAGACCCTCAAACAAAAATCCAAGACAACTAAGCAACTTCCAAAAAAAGCCGTAAGACCTACTTCAACAAACTGTTCAAGGAACTTCTAAGAGAAGTAACTCATCCTAAATTAAATCCAAACAAAATTTAAATTACAAGCTACTTCCAATGGAAGCCGTAAGACCTACTATTTGGCAAATTTCTAAAAGAAGTATTAGAGCCCCCAAACTTAAATTACAGGCCACTTCCAAGGGAAGCAGTAAGACTTGTCTCTAAGTTAAATTAGTAGGCAACTTCTAATGGAAGCCGTAAGACCTACTCTTTGGGGAACTTCCAAGAGAAATGTTAGATCCTCAAATTGAAAAATTACAAGCTACTTTTAAGGGAAGCAGTAAGTCTTATCTTTTATAAATTAACAAGCTACTTTCAAGGAAAGCAGTAAGTCCTGTCTTTTACAAATTAATAGGCTACTTCCAAGGGAGGCAGTAAGTCCTATCTTTTATAAATTAACATGCTACTTCCAAGGGAAACAGTAAGTCCTATCTCTAAATAATGGACAACTTCCAATGGAAGCCATAAACGCCATCCTAAATCAAATATATAGGTAACTCCTAAACGGAGTCGTATGCCACATCCTAAAATCGAGTCTACAATCAACTCCTAAACAGAGCCGTAAGCCCCAAATTAAACCAAACTAACGGGCAACTCTTAAATAGAGCAGTAAGCCCCGACCTAAATCAAATTATTGGGCAACTCCTAAAGGGAGTCATAAGCCCCCAACTAAATAGATTAATGGGCATTCTAATAGATATAAACCCCAAATCACAATAAAACTAAAACCTACATCTAACCACTTCAGTCTACTCGAGATCTCTAAGAGGAGGCAACTCATGGCTTTTAATCAGATTCTATGATGCTATAATCAATGATTCGTTAGCTTTGGTAGACTAAAATTTATGGTATTTCCGGGACGACGGAATCATGAAATCTTAATCAGGTCTACTTTCCATTCCCCACAAATGAGACGAAAACTTAAAAATTTCGAAGTTGTGCTAAATGATTCATCCTTAATTAAGAGTTTTCTCTTATGAACTAAGAGGGATAATTAACTATGAGGGTTTGCGCTCATAGGAAGTAAGAATCCAGATCTAAATAAACCCCGATATAATCTTCGGGGAAAATCTGGTTAATTAAAATTCAATTTGCCTTAAGGAGAATGGAACCCTAAGTCTGAAAAGTAAGATTCACGTCGATGTGTTATTTTTCTTATGCAAATAGATTTCTAGCGACTTTGTTGGGGATCGAACCCATAATCTCATTGAAAAATGAAATAACACAACCAGGTGGCTATAAAGGTCACCAGAAGCATCTCTTCTGTGACTCCTCTAGCAGAAACAAACTCTACCCCCTCTGCCAATCCAGGCTCAAACATCTCGTCTGAATGCTGCTCAGTATAATGAAAACCCCCTACCAAGAGGGTCATGAATCTAAGCAAACTGAACAACATGTGCTGCCGGACATAATAAACTCTCAGTCTAAGTGTCTAGGTAAACAGTCACCCTATGGTCATGACTCCTCTTCTTCTGCTAACAAAGGTGATAATAATATGCCAAATTCTAATAAAGAACTACAGAATATACAAACTCCCCTTCTTCGTTGCTGACCAACGGGTTGACAATTAAACAGATCATAATCTGAAGGGATGCACTTCTCGTAAGGAATGCCTAGGATCGATAAGTTAGAAATAATCTAAAAATTTCAAAGTGTAACTGTCATCTCTTTGGGTCCAATCCAATAGGTGTTCGTAGTGCTATCCCAATGCTCAATAATACTTTGGAGCCAAGTAGAAGACAAATGACTGTAGTCAAATAAAGAAACATAGATAGCCTTGTACACTCGTGCTTGCCTTAGTACCTGTTGATGTACTTTAAGTATATAACGACCCCACTAGGTATAACCACTCAAAGCCTGAAGGGGACAGCCAAACACAGGATCAAAGCACTGCTCCTCGACCTCGTGTAGTAAGTGATAACCCAATAATTGAATAGCACCTGTACCCTCTGCTGCTGGCTATAAAATATCCTGATCACTGTAACTCAGACCCTTGACAACCCGCTCCAAGGAGGCACCATCACTGGGATGCAATATCAGGGTGACAACCCACTCTGCAGGATCATGCCCAACTAAAAGATCTGAGTCAAAAGGAGTCATGCTAGAAGAACGAGCAAAAAGGCTGTTATATATATATATATATATATATATATATATATATATATATATATATATTTGTCAACTAACTTCTCTCGATGCTAATATAATCGATCCTGAATAGAAGTTGATTGGGAAAAATCATATATGTCAATGACCTGCCAAATATAATCCTCCAAAGGCTTAGTTCTGGGCAGTAAACGAGATCTATTCCTGTTAAACAATGTGGTCTGAAGGAAGAAAGAAAAGATGATGAAAACAAACATCCAAAATATGCAAACAACGTTGCAACGAATTCATCGCGTGAAAATCACACAATGAATTTGTTGAGAGGCAATTTGTTGACTAAAATTAAAATAAATAATAATAATAATAATATTTTTTACTGAATAGATACAATACTTTAGAAAATCGCCTAATAGATGGGTCAATTCAGAAACGACACACCCATTTGCTTAATACAAAATACAGAGAAAGCAGAAAGAAAGAGGAACTTATACTTTCTGTTTGCATACCTAGGCTTTGCTCCCTATTCGTACGATTTGATCCCAACCAGCAGCCATCGTTGGTCTCACGCACATGGCTCTGCCCCCGCTACCGCGCGCTAAAATCTTGTTTTGTATTTTATCACATGATCATAAGTTATCCGATTGAAGATTGTTTTGTATTCAAGGACTGGGTCGAAAGGAGCCGTCAGAATGGTGAACTCACATTGTCAGTTAATGTCTTAGTTAATTCCAGAAGGGAGACGACCAACGTTATCTCTTCTACGCCATGTCAAAGTGCAAATGGTGATAAAAGAAAAGCACCCCAAGAAGAAAAATGTGGTTGGGAAACCTTCATTTCAAAGAAAACCAAACGAATGACGAATGTCTTGTTGGCTATCAAAGGCATTTGTCAGAAAAGTGCTTTGGAGTTGGAGATTGATCCATGACTCTTCTCTTCGAAGAATCTAATTGTGAATGGGCTTATTTCAAACAAAAAGAAATCTTTAAAATATTTCAAAGATCAAGGAGGAAAGTAAGGTTCTGTATCAAAATATTGAAAATCAAAGAAGAAAATATTAGTGAAACAGAAGATTGAAAGTCAACAATATATTAATTCTATTAATAAAGATCAACAACCTCCTAGTCGACCCGTTAAACTAGAAAAATATATTGTTGACTTACATCTTGACTCAGAGTCATAAGAAAAAGATAGTATTCCAACGGAAACTTGTTGAGTTACAAATTACCGAGATGGATGGGTTGCAAGAGGATGCAATGCACCTCTTACTATCCACAAGGCTTAGCTTCTAGGGAAGCACATTGTCCAATATCACCTTTCATTGATTCAGACAAAGAACTTCACTTTCCTAATGATGACAATGATAATAAGAGTAAGGTAACTCTTAAAGATAAATGTCCAAAGCTCGGAAGTAGCTCAGATTCAGAAGAAGCTGAAAATGCGGTAGATTCAAAAGACTCTCATGCTAAGAGTAGTGCATATAAAGAGGTGGCATAGATCCAACTAAGGAGTGGAAAGTAGGTTCTTCATCCACTGCAAAAGAAAGTAAATAATCAAGAGAAGAATATTCAACTCAATGAGACTGCTATGCCACAAGATCCACCTAAATCCAAAACTGCTAATGCAACTGTGGATTACAATGTCTTGGCTCATCTCTGTAAATTACCTGCATTGCTAAGCATCTATGATGCTCTCATCATGTCTAAAGACATCCAAAAAACACTAATTAAAGCTTTACCAAATCCAGAGCAATATGAAGCATTATTTGTAGAACAAAACATGAAGGAAGGTTTGTATTTTCAAAACACCGTTACAATCACTTTTGGTGATAATGATCTACTCTTGGGAACAACATACCACAATCGTTCACTCTATGTTATTGTGGAGAGTTACATTGGAGAGTTACAATGTTCAAGTAAATAGAATTTTAATTGATTCGGACTCCTTTGTTAATCTAATAAGTCTCAAAATGCTCAAAGGATTAGCTCTTGATGTTCAACATTTGAACAAAAGTATAGTATTCTTGTAAGGGTTCAATTAACAAAGACATAGAACCATAAGATCCTTGGTTTTACCTCTAAGCTTTGGGAAACTGCACAGAGGTAAGATTTCATGCAATTGATTCTAACACTTCTTACAAGGCACTCCGTAGAAGATCGTTGCTCCATGAATATGGCATCGTACCTTCAATACTTCATTAATGCATGAAATACAACCGAGATTGTGAAAAACATCAATCGATGGCAATGAACAACCATTTTTGGTGCACAAAGTTAAATCTATGATGACACTAAGTATTTTAAGCCGAAGATTGATACTCTTCCAAAAAGTCAAAAATTTTCACTCAATAAAGCAAAAAGCCAAAAGATAAAGGCAAAATTGAATTGAAGCAAATTAGCTCGGTGCCTCATATTGGCAGTGATACATAAAAAGAGGAGGATATTTCCAAAACTTACAAACCTTTGGTTAAAGGAAAAAAGGAAGGTAAATACTTAATATTCTATTATGATTATGAAGCTAATCATGCAAATAAGATACGAGACAGCTCTTGAAGTAGAATAAGTAATAAAGAAGAGGAAGAATTCCTCTATCAACCTAAAAATACTATGAAGCCCAAAAATGAAGGGGATTCGGGGTCTAGTTCCATGACTAAGAAGTTGAAGAAAAACTCAATTTCATTAATAAGAGTATCTAACTTTCAGATATCTGTAAATATCATAGAAGTGATGCATATGCCAGTAGCGCATATTAAAATTTTGAGCTCCTCATCAAACACAAGTACAGAGATGTTAAAAATCTTTTATGTTCTCCCAAGGAGAACGTAGAATATTTTTCTATGAATCAAAGGTTGTAAATCACATTACTCGTGAAATAGAGTGGGAAAATAGCTGGGAAGAGAGATAATTTTCCAATCATCCCTCAATATCTCGCACCTCTTATAAAAAGGCTTATTGAAAGAAATATCATCTTGACGCAAACAAACAAATCTGTTATTTTGGGAATCTCTGACATAACGAACATGCGCAAAAGCCCATTGGATATGGTTTGTCTATAACATAGGGTCTTGGGTATGCTCAACCTTCATGTCTTACACGAGCAATATCCTACAATATTACAGACAAAGATAAGGAACCACCTGAATCTAAAAATCAAGCTGAAGATCTAATTGTGGATTTAGAGGAAGCTCCAAAAGAGTTTGAAGAGGGTGGTCAAGCTACTATAGATGGGCTCAAAAAAATAAATTTGGGTACAGAGGAAGATTTCAAACCTACGTTTCTCAATGCTAATCTCCTACATGATAAAGCAGAAGAGCTGAAATTGTTACTTCTCGAGTATAAAGACTGCTCCAAATGGAATTATACTGAAATGCCTGGATTATCACCGGAGGTGGCAGTGCATAAACTCTTCATTGATATCGGAATGCCACCTGTTAAACAAGCACCCAGACGAATACGGCTCAAGATTGAAGAATAAGTCATTGCCAAAACAAAAAAGCTCATTGAAGCTGGGTTTATTCGAGAAGAAAAATATACTGACTGGATCACTAACATCATCCTAGTAAAGAAAAAGAATGGTCAAATTTGTGTTTACATTTACTATCAAGATTTAAACAAGGCATGTCCAAAAGATGACTTTCCACTATCCAATGTAGAACTCATAGTCGATAATACATTGAACCATGATATGTTCTCATTCATGGATGGATCATTGGGATATAATCAAATTAAGATGAATCTAGAAGATGAAAAACACAAGTCATTCCGAACTTCCATTGGTATATATTGATACAAGGTGATGTCGTTTGGCTTGAAAAATATTGGGGCCACCTATCAAAGAGCAATGACTCGAATATTCGATGATCTTCTACACAAATATGTCTAGTGTTATGTTGATGACTTGGTTGTAAAAGGTAAAGTCTAGTATGGGCAATAAATAATCTTAGAATTATATTAAAAATAATTCGAAAATTCAATTTAAAAATGAATCCACTAAATTGTGCTTTTAGTGTTTCATCCGAAAAATTTATGGGATTTATTTTGAATCCGAGAAATTTTTCAGATGAAATGGCTGTCATGACCCGGATGCTCGACTTAACGAAGCGGGAACTAAAGTCGGACGGTATTAACATCCCATTCTTTATAAAATAATCACATTAACATAAAATCTCTCAAAGCAACTAAAGAGCCATTATAACAAGGATATTCCATAAAATCTATTCATTTCACTTTAATCAAAGCTAATAATTACAACAATCATAATTTACCTATTTTCATTATTGCGTCGTCTTCTATAGACACTCTTCCCTTTCTGTCATTTCTAAATCATTGAAGACTTACCTGAAACATTTAAATTCGTGATTTGAGTTTATTAAGTAAACTCAGTGGGTAACTGTAAAAAAAATAATTAACATGCATAAAGTACAATACATATAATCTTTGATATATGTTCATATTTCATTTCTTTCGTCATTTCATTACATTAATTCCTTTATACATGCTATATCATTTTCCATTCATTCCTTTATGCATCATATATTATATTTATTTACAACATTTCAACATATTTTTCTTTTCTTATTTATTTTAAATAGGAGCACCATCTAAATGTACTCAAAGGTACAACCTTTTTCATTTCCTTTTTTTCTTTTTCATGACCTTTTCCTTTTTTTTAATGTGCACGGGTACGTTGCTTTCTTAGCCAGTACCATACGGAGGTGAAATCCTGTAATCTGCATGCATATCATTTTCCCTTGTTATATTTATATGTTTTATTTCCATACATATATATCTTTTGGCTTTCCTTTTCCTTTTCCATCATCCATTTCTTTTTCCATTTAATCATTATTTATACATTTGCATATTTTACATAAATATTATCTTTCACTTTAAGGAAACTTTCAAACATTAATAACAGATGCAATTAATCAGAAGACTATGTAATCATGAAAATTGATACTTTTAACATTTGTAATTTATGCAAAGAAATCAAATATTTAAAAGACCATGCATAAGATGTAATAATGAAATAACATAAATTAACCCACTTTGATCAAATCTTTGATCCTCGTCTCAACCTAGAGAGATACAAAATAAAAAAATTTTAACATATAATTAACTTTCATCAACTTTCTCAATAACATCTACCTAATTGATTCTTACCTCAGCCGCAAATTTTCGTTCTTGTTGAATTCCTTGAAGAACCCAACTTCTACAACTTGATCTCTTCCTTTCTAAAATCCCTAAATCCATACAACATAACTTTCATGAAAATGTGATTAAATAACAAAATTTAAATAAAGTTATACCATAGAGAATTTACTTACAAATGAGATTTTTTTTTCAAAATCCCTAAATCCTTCTTCCTCTCCCAAATTTCTTTCTCTTTGCTTTCAAACCCTTCATTTTCTCTTTAGAAAATATCTTTCGCTTTAAAATGAAGAAATCGACGAAATTTATAAGAAAAATTCAACAAACCTTCTTCCCTCTTTCCCTCGATCGTTTCTCTCGTTCTTTGAAATTTCTCCCAACTAAGCACTTCGTTAGCGATAAGAATGAAAAGGAATCATTAATTCTTATCCTCCCACGCAATCGTTCTCTAAAAATGATAAACCGGATCTCCAAAACTTCCTACGCAAGCACTCGGTTCCACCTCAGACTTCCGCCTTCTGTCTGTTCGTGAAACGGGGGGCACGGTTATGGGATTTTATTATTAAGGGTCAGCCGGTTCACTTGAACCGGCCAGACCGAACTGGTCTGCCACAATAGCAAAGCACATTTTAGTGAATTTATTTTCAAATTGAACTTACGAATTGTTTCAAATATAATTCTAAGACCATTTATATGTTTGTGCAAAACTTTACTTTTTATAACCAAGTCGTCAACATAACACTCAACATGTTTATGTAAAAGATCATCAAAGATATGGATCATTGTCCTCTGATAGGTGGCCCCAATATTTTTCAAACCAAACGATATAATCTTGTAACAATATATACTAATAGAAGTTCAAAATGAAGCGTATTTCTCATTTTTTAGATCCATCTTAATTTGATTATATCCTAAAGAGCCACCCATGAATGAAAACATATCATAGTTTGATGTATTATCAACCATGAGTTCTACATTGGATAATAGAAAGTCATCCTTTGGACATGCTTTGTTCAAATCCCGGTAGTCTATGCAAATAAGGATTTGACCATTCTTTTTTTTACAGGGACAGTGTTAAGGATTCAGTTAATATACTTTTCTTTTTGAATAGACCCAACTTCAATGAGCTTTTTTGTTTCAGCAATGACTTATTCTTTAATTTCAAGTCGCATTCATCTGGGTGCTTAATTGACAAGTGGTATTTTGGTATCGATGGAGAGCTTATGCACCGTCATCTTTGGTGGTAATCCAGGCACTTAAATGTAGTTCCATGCAAAATAATCATTGTATTCGAGAAGTAATATTTTCAGTTCTTCTGCTTTATCATGCGGAAGATTTGCACTGAGAAATGTTGGTTTGTGATCTTCTTCGATACCCAAATTCACCTGTTTGAGTTCATCTACAGTAAGCTTTACCACTCTCTTCAAATTCTCTTGGAGCTTCTTTTAGATCCACAATTAGATCTTCAGCTTGATTTTCGGACTCAGGTGGCTCTTTATCTTTGTTTGTAATGTTGTAAAATATTGCTCGTATAAAACATGAAGATTGGGCATACCTAAGACCCCATATTGTAGACAAGCCATGTCTGATGGGCTTTTGTGCACGTTCGTTATGCCAGAGATTTTTGAAATAACGGGCTTGTTTGTTTGTTTATGTCCATATGATATTTCTTTCAATAAGCCTTTTTATGTGGGGTGTAGGACATTGAGGGATGATTGACAACTTATCTTCCTCTTCTCATTCTATTTCATGCGGACTATGATTTGATACTCCTTTTGATTTGTAGAAAAAGGTTCCACGTTTGTATTGACCTCTCTTTGAAGGGACATAAAAGTTTTCGACACTTCTATACTTGTGTTTGATAAGGAAGTCAAAGTTTTAAAATGCGCTGCCAGCATAAGTATCATTTTTATGATGTTTGTGTAGTTATTAAGTCCCTTACATTCTATTAGACTTAGGTTCGTGGCACTACCCCTAAGTAGTCCTCACCTTAGTTCTAGGATCCAAGGTATTTGTTGATCTCAATCATTTTATAAGCCCTCATTTTTTGGGCATTTCCTCTCACATGTGTTGTTGGAATATAAGGCCCAACATTCTAAATTAAAATGATCAACTTAAACCAAATTGGGTTCTAAAATATAATGCCCAATATAAGATTAGTTTTGAGTATCTCTAAGTTTCTCCTTAGAATCAAGTACTCTTATTGTACCTCCCTTTGGCTCTCATTCCAAGAACTCTAATCAAAGTTGATCCCCCTCTTCCTTTGAAATTCTTAAAGATAAAAAATTTTTAAATAAAAATTTCATATATTTCAAAATGGAAGACCTTTAACCAATATTTTGATGATTTCAAAAGAAAGAAAACTACTAGGTTAATCAAAAGTTTTCTCAAGTAGCAAATATTTAAGATGTAATTAACCATTGGGATTTGCCCCTGTGGGACATCAGTATCCCAAAATAAAATAAACCTCATTCAACCAAATATTGAATGGAGAGAAATCTCTGTTAAAATTAAAATTGTAAATTTTGTTATTGCGTCTATATGGAAATAGTATTTTTGAACTTCAGGGCAATATATCATCTTTCTATGTCATACTGTATCACAAAATATGTAATCTGTTGAGGATGACAAAATTTCTCCAACACACGTTTGTTGCATGCTAGTTAACCCTATGAATCTCCAACATCTATACTGAATATCGCGTTGTGTATTCTTATTCGCAAATCTCCATTCATAAACATGGACATTTTTTAGAGAAGGAAATTGAGCTTTGGCTTGTTTCAAAAGCTTGCTGAATCTTGATAATTCTGTTTGAGTATAAATGAATCTGACTCCCAAGGTTAGGAGTCGAATTTGTCTTTTCTATCTCGGTTGATGATAGCTTATTGAGCTTATAGAGGTCACTTGTTCGATGCATTATGCTGAATGGACTTGTTGATGACGGATTCTTGGTAGAGTGAAGGAACTCCTTCTGTCATAGCTTTGCGCTTTAACAGACTTGATGAAGGAGTTTAGAGGTCAACATAATGCTTATATTCAAGTCATTAAGGATATGTATGCAGGAGCCGTTACTTGTGTTCAAACACAATGTGGTTTGACCAAGTATTTTCCTATTTCAGTTGGATTACATCAAGGATCAGCCTTAAGCCATATCTTTTTTCTTTAGTCATAGGTGTTCTCACTAGACATTTGCAAGAGGTTGTACCCTGGTATATGCTCTTTGCTGATGATATTTTTCTTGTTGATAAGACTAGAGAGGGAGTTGAAGGTAAACTTGAATTATGGAGGTCAATCTTAGAGTCTAAAGGTTTTCGCTTGAGTAAATCTAAAACGTAATATATGGAGTGTAATTTTAGTAGTAATAGACCTAGTGAGAGGATTATGAATTTGGGCGATCAAGTCATTAATAAGAGTACACGTTTTAAATATCTTGGATCTATTGTTCAGAGTGATGGTGAAATGGATGGTGATATTATCAGTAGAATTCAAGTTGGATGGTTGAAGTGGAGGAATGCATCTGGCTTGTTGTGTGATAGAAAAGTTCCCCTCAAACTTAAGGGAAAATTTTATAAGATGGTGGTGAGACCTGCAATGCTTTATGGTTCAAAATGTTGGCCATTAAAAGAGAAGCATAATATTAAGTTAGGTGTTGCAGAGATGAGGATGCTCAGGTGGATAAGTAGCTTTACTCTTAGAAACAAGATACAAAATGAGCATATTTGTGAAAAGGCTGAAGTAACTGCAGTGGAAGATAAGATTAGAGAGAGTCGTCTTAGATGATTTGGTCACATAAAACGGCGGACTTCTGATAACCCGATTAGGAGAGTAGATGTATTAGATTTGGCTTATGTTAAGAAATGTAGAGGTAGACCTATAAAGACTTGGTTAGAAAATATTAGAAATGACCTTTCTTTGTTAGATTTAAATGAAAATTTGACTCTTAACATAACACAATGGAGAAAAAGGATTCATGTATCCGACCCCACATTGATGTATGCAGGGGGGGTCAAAACATTTCTTTAGTTGCCTTGGTTTTTTGACTGCTGGTAGCTGCTCGGTTTTGGGCTGTTTCTTGGTTCTAGCTCATTAATGCTTGAGCTGCTATTTTAGCTCATTATTTTGGAAAGTTATTTCACCTTTTTTAGCTCATTTGGTGGAGTGGTTCTTGCCTTTTCCCCTTCCTTGTGGCCCTTCAGTTTCCTCCTGGCTCCTATACCTGTGGATGCTTTTTCCTGTTCCTGTGCCTGCCTCTTCCTCTCCCCCATGAGGTCCCTTGGTGGCTGGTTTCGGTTTCTATTCTGCCTCTTCGATTCCTCCCCTTGCTGCCTGTCCCGTGGCTGCTTTATCCAAGTTTCTATGTGACTGTTGGGGTGTTGTTTCTAGATGCCTTTTGGCCTTCCATTTCCCCTTACCTGATTGGTTTCCTGGGAGGTTTTTGGGGGCTGTTTGGCTGCCCCATTTCTCCTATAAATATAATATGTTTTGGGTAATAAAAAGGTGGTGTGATGTAAGGAAATATTTGGAATGAAAATCTGAGGATTTTCAGTAGCTTGCGAGCTAGCCCCCTTCTCTTCTCCTTCTAGGATAGCTTGCGATCTTGTCCTCTCTTTTTCTCGGACTTTTTACCTCTTTCTTCTCTCCGCAAGTTCGATGCCACTTATATCTTTCTTCTCAAGGAAATACAATTTTAGGAGTTTTATTTCTTAAGTTTGTAAGAGTCGTTTTATTCCTATAAAAGTTGTATTTTGTTTAAATATCGTATTTTGTCCATTTTGGTGGTATTTTATGTATTTTGTTATGTTCTTAGGAAGTATTTTCTTTTGCTTGCAAAAATTAGGGTCTTCCTAATTTTCTTGCTTGCATCACACATAGTGGGATAAAGGCTTGATTTTGTTGTTGTTGATAACAAATAATCATGGCCATACATAATAAATAAACTAATAAAATCCAACTTCATCTAAATCAAAGAATTATAAAATCACTACTTGAGCTAGTTGCTATAATATTTTAGCTATGCTGCCATGTTGCAACACCCTTGACCAATATAACCTACTACAATTCCCGTGAAAATGTCATACTACACCACTCTTCAAAAATAATTAGAACTCCTGAAATCTTTTCCACATTTTCTTGTTGCCCCTCACATTTTCCATTCATTCTGAGATTCTTTGTACTTATATAGTAGTGAGAACATCCAAGCATGTTGTTCAGTCCTACATTTCTGACGGCAAGGTAGTTCGTCTCCCATACCTTACTGGCACATCTCAATTTATTTGCACTTAGACCGTATATACAGCTTACAAGGATGATCGTTTGCGTTCTATTATGTAAAGTTCAGACCTATATGGGATACCGAGTTTAGTGCTGTGGTAAGTTGAGACTTGACGGCATTATATAATGTAATTTGACATTTTAAAAGTTAAATGTTGTGTCAGTTTTTATTCGTTATTTTTGCCAGTATATTTAGTAAAAGCCTGGTCTCTAAATTCCCTTTCATGGTTTTATGTAGGATAAGCATCCATGTGGCGTTCGACCTTATTGTTTTTCTATTTTAACAGATTGCAGGAAAAATAAATGCTTTGATTAGAGATTTGGGACTTAGAGATATTGGCCAGTTAGAGCAAGATCTTGTTTTTGGTGATGCAGGAGCAAAGGAAGTGATTAATTTTCTGAGGGCAAATCAGGTTTTAGAAAGTATTCCTATTGAAAAAAGTTGTTGCTAAATACTTTTATAGACCGCTAATTTGATGTTGGGGCCACTTACTTTCAGGATGTCTCTGCAGAAATTAAGTTGCGTCTATTGATGATATATGCTTGCGTTTATCCAGAAAAATTTGAAGATGAAAAAGGTGTTAAGTTGATGCAGGTAAAAATTTCAGAGTTATTTGTGATAAATTCGCATTTCCCTTTTTGTGTTCGATAGTTGGGATCAACCCAATATTTTGACTGATAATATTTTCTATTATTATTATTATTATTGTTGTTATTGTTATTATCAGCATTGTTGTCAAAATATTTCTGCTTGATTTCCAGTATGCATTCATTCTATGGAAACGTCTGAATCTAAAATTCATTTCAGCTAGCAAAGCTTACAACTGAAGATATGAAAGCTGTGTCCAATATGAAGTATTTGGGCGGCCTAGACACCAAAAAGGCTTCAAGGGGGAGTTTTTCTCTCAAATTTGATGCTCAAAAGGTAAATTTTATTTTAATTTTCATGTCTTTCACTTTTATCCAACTTATGATTTTCGTTTCACATTTATCTTCAGAAGAAGCATGCAGCTAGGAAAGAGCGGGAGGATGAGGATGAAACATGGCAATTGTCACGATTCTACCCCATGATAGAGGTGAATAGAAGATTATCTAAACTGAGTTGTTATTTAATTTCTTGAAAGAAATTGGATTCACGAAGTTAAGGTAAGTTTTAAAATGATGCCATCAACATATGATTTGTAAGGATCCCTTTCATTTGTGATTTTTTAATGTTATGCATAATATGTTTCTCATATGTAGTCTAGTTCTTTTATATGGCTATCCATTACCATTTATTTAGCCAGTTTCAGACCCTGTAGTGCAAATTAGAATCGCTAATTAAAAGTTAAATTAATTTAAAAAGTTGATAATGATTACTTAATTTTATTATGTCATAATTGACATATTGGGAAAACAATCCCCAGCTATATTAAAGGGTCATTTTGATCCTTAAACTCTTTAAAGAGGATTCAAAATAGTCCCACCATGGTACTATTTTGGTTTACTTTTTGAAGGACCAAAATGGTCTTTTAATATAGTTATGGATTATTTTGATCCTTTATAAAGAATTAAGAGACCATTTTTGTCCTTTTCCCTTAACATATTTAATGGTAAGTTTAGGTATTAAAATGACTAGCTGTGTTAAGAACATTATCATAGTAGTTCTAGGAGAGTTTAACAATAGATTTTTAGACTATCCCGTATACTTAGGTGGTATAAAATATTATTACGAGAAAATAAGTGCTTAGAAAGAGTAGCAAAGAAAAATAATTTCGCGATATATATGAATATTGATGCTGCTAAAAAATTTTTGGTTGGTAAGACAAAACTATAGCTCTTTATGAATTATAAATTAGACTAGGTACTAAGGATAAAGCAAATGATGTGCATATAAAATAACTGAAGCACGAGAAAGGGATATTTAGGGGTTTTGATCATAGTTAGATGTATTAAGAATGAACATAATGTTAAAAAAAAAAAAAAAAGAAGAAACATAACAAAAGAAAATCAAACCAAAACATCTCCTCGCTGCCTCCGCCGGTCCCACTTCGCCAAACGACGTATTGCTTCGCACAATAACCGTCTACTGACAATCCAAAAGCAATAAAAAGAAGAAATTCGGAGAAGGAGGGGATCTTACGTCTGCTCGCCTCGCTCCTTCGACTCCAACGTCGCTGCTAGGGTTCGCTTTTCATCTTCCCTTTGCGTCGTTGCTGTTCGGCTTTGCTTCGCCAGAGGTGCAGAGATCGCACGGGTCGCTTCTTTCGCTCCTTCGTCGGTGCTGTCCGGCTTCGTCGCTTCGCAGGCGATGTAGGGATCGCACGAGCCGCTTCTTCGGTTCCCTGTTGCCGCCCGACGTCGCTCCCTCGGCGCCTTCACTGTAGTCCGACTTTGCTTCGCGGGAGAAGTAGAGATTGCACGCGTCGCTTCCTGCGGCTTCTCGTTGTTGTTCAGCTTCTTCAATTCGCAGGAGGTGCAGAGATCGCACGGTCGCTTCTCCCGCTCCTTGTTGCTGTCCGACTTCTGCTTTGCGGGAGGTAAAGAGATTGCACGAGTCGTTTCTTTGGCTCCTTTGTTACTGTTCGATTTCGCTCCTCTGCCGAAGCCAAGTCGAAGCCGAACCCAACCCACGCCCGAGCAAATCCGACTCAAACCCTTCTCTCTCTCTTATGATATAATATATATTATAATATATTATGTATATTATATTATATATTATATTATATATGTAAAAAAAATGAAATAAAAATGGATAGTAAAAAAAAATGGAAAAATGAGAATTTTCAAACATGTGTCGAAGACCTCGTGCCGTCGTACCTTAGGTCCGGCCGGGATGGTTTAAAGCCTCAAGACCTCGCGTCGTCGACTTTAAGTCCGGCCGAGATGGTTTAAAATTCGAAGACCCGCGCCATCGATCTTAGATCTGGGCGGATGGTTTTAAATTTGAAGTCCCCGGGCCGTCGTATCTTAGATCCGGCCGGGATGGTTTTAATTCGAAGACCCTACGCCGTTGACCTTAGGTCCGGGTAGGAAGACATTAGGGCAAGTGCCCTCCCTTACCTCCCGGCGCCGGGGAGGGGACGTCGGGAGGCTGCCGAAATTTCCCGGGTTATAGAACCTTTCTTTTTGGAACAATTGGAGACCGATTCAATTTATATTTTAATTAATAAATTGATTAATTTAATTAAAATTAATTAATCAAAATTAATTTGAATTAAAATTAATTAATCAAAATTAATTGAAATCAACAGATTGATTAATTTTATATTAAAAAAAAATGCAGAGAGCAGATTTAAAATCCAATAGCATTTCAAACTTGAGAGCATTTGTAAATTCGAGAGTTTTAAAATTCAAGAGCATCGAAATTTAATTTGATTAATTGGTTAATTATTTAATTAATCAAAAATGAGACATTTTAAAATAAAATACAGTAAAAAAGGGGGGGGAGAGTTCTACTAATTAACATTACAACACTGTTTTGGAAACTCTCAACAACAGCTCTCCAACTCAATCAATTGCTCTCCAAACACTGTACAACCTCTCCAAACTCTCAAATAAATCGTCCAAACAAAACAGCCCTCAAACTCCTCGCCAACACAAACTACAACTCTCAACACTCAACAGTGGCTCCTGCAGCCCTGTAAGCTCTCCAAGATCTCTCTTATACAAACTCCTGAACTATTGCAGGTCCCACGTACCTGCAAACAAACAAACAAAAGTTAGCACATCACAAATGAAAATCAATGCTAAAAAATGGTAAATCTAATTATTGCAGGTAAAGTACTAGAAAATAAGTAACGAACTACTGCGGCAAGAAAAAATTAATTGCAAGCACAAAGTAGAGTAGCGGACTACTACAGTAGGAAAGAGACTACGAACACAGAACAACTAAAACACTGTTGTAAGCGTCAAAGCTTCAAGGTGTCAAAATCACAAACTCAAACCAACTCAAACAAATACAAGAACAAATCTCCAAACATTGCAAAAGCAACCGTTGTCCAGTGTTAAACCAACAAAACAGCTAAAAATAAATGGGCTACTTCTAAGGGAAGCAGTAAGACCCGCGTGTTAGGGAATTTCTAAATGAAGAATCCTAAATCCCAAAACTCCAAACTCCTGGGCAGCCTTGTTTATAAGGACTTGGTTGTAAGACCCACTACCCGGCAGCTTTCATAGGAAAGACGTAAGCCCGACCCTAGGGGAAAGTTTTAGGTAAAATCAACCTAAACCCTAACCCCAAATTAAAACATCCGGCAACTTCTAATAGAAGCCGTAAGTCCGATCTCTGAGGGAAATGTTTAGGCAATAACACAACCCTAGACCCCTCACTCGGGCATCCTAGTCTATAAGACTTGGTTATAAGACCCATAACTCGGGCCACTTAGCCTACAGGGCTAGGTCATAAGACCCATCATTAAGCAACTTCTAAGGAAGCAATGAGACCTACCCCACCAAAATCTTCGGACTACCCTTAATAGAGGCCATAAGTCCCTACCCAAATCTAACCATGCGGACATCTCTTGTTTTAAAAGAGAATGTCATCTTTAAATAAGGCTTTGAAATACAGTAATTATGTTACTAATCCCATGTTGAAAGCATGTGGAATTTCTAAGATTTTCTACAAAATGTATAAATCACTTGGGCATCCTAGTCTATAGGATTAGGTTGTAAGACCCGCTATCGGGTAACTTCCAAGTGAAGTTATAAGATCCACTTTTTAGGAAAATTACTAAATAAATTGTAATGATCCTAAACTCCAAATAATCCAATTCAAAATATTGGGCATCCTAGTCCAAAAGGGATAAAGCTATAAAACCCGCTTTTCAGGCAATTTTCTAAGGGAAATCATAAGACCTATCCAAATAATCAAAATTCCTTGGGCAGCCTTGCTGTAGAGTTAGGTTGTAAGACCCATCTCTGGGCAACTCATAAATAGAGCAGTAAGCCCCACTCCAAATTAAACCTACGGGCCACTTTCTATGAAAGTTGTAAGTCCCAACCTAAATCTAAATACCTGGGCTACTTCTTAAAGAAGTCATAAGACCCGCTCCAATTCAAACTCCTTTGTAACTTCTAAATGAAGTTATAAAACCCTAAACTAAACCAACTTCTGGGCATTCTAATGGATGTAAGCCCCAAAAATTCAACTAAAATTAAAGCCCAAACCTAACCACCTCAATCTACTCGGGATCCCTGAGAGGAGGCAACCCATGGCTGCTAATCAGATTCCCTGGACATTACGGTCAATGATTGTAGTGTTGGTAGACTGAGACCTACGATATACCTGGGACGACGGAACCATGGGATTTTGATCGGGTTTACCTCCATTTGCCCCATAATTGAGACTAAAAACACCTAAAAATTTATTTATCCTTAATCGAGAGTTCTCTCTTACGCGTTAAGAGAGGTAATTAACTATAAGTGCTTGCGCTCATGGGAAGTAAGGACCCCAGATCTAATTAAACCCTGACCACCCTAAGGGGAAATCTAGTTAATTCTAATCTGACTTAAGGGAAATGGAATCCTACAGCTGCGAAGCGGGATTCACGCATTCGTGCCGTTTTTCTTGAGCCAACACATAATAAGATTGTAGTTAAAGATGAATGCATCAAGTTGATCCATAACCGTCAATGTTATTATGCAAGCCCACAATTAGAGGCTAGGATGGATTGTAAAAGGATTGCAGTTTTTTAATGATATAGGAATTGAATTTGGTATAATTTGCTTGAGTACTTGTACGGTTGTAGACTTGCTATTGACATATTTTTATGTGTCGACCCAACTCGGATAGAGTCGAATTGGACCCGATCGGGCCAAATTGGACTCGATCAACTTGATCGAGCCTCGTCGAACCTAAATTGATTTATATCAGACTCAAATTGAGTCCAATTAAACTCAATTAAATCTAATTGAACTTAATTGGCTTGGATCGACTCAAATCAATCCATATCGAGCTCGATTTGAGCCCAATCTCCCAATTTAAATTCAATTTGACTTCCAAAATCAGGAAATCTATTGTATCCATCCAAAGCCAAAGATAAAGAGTAGTTGTTGCCTCCTCTTCATCCATTGTCTCCGGCAAGCTCGTGACAACAAAGCAAGACCTGAGCGGCTTCGACAGCGAACCCATTCTTCCATCCTTCCTCCATCTTGACTTTGCAAGGAGTGAGCATATCGGCTAGCACCGTTACTTGCTCCGGTGAAGTATATCCCTCAAAACATAGAAAATCTAAGTTTGTCTGCCTCTTGAATGTGTGGTTGACCCTCCAAAGCCCTTAAGATCCTATAAAAACAGCATTTTGTTTTCCAAAACCTAAGAAAAAAATTCCTACTCGCTATCTTCTCCACAAAATCATGAAAATTCGGTGATTTCCACTTACTCTTATGTGAGAGCTGATGAGGATGGCGACACACGTAGGGTTGTTGGATTGGTGTCCAACACCTTCCAAATGCATGAAAACATCATTCATGTTGTCTACAAACCTTCATCTATGAAACAATCCTTAGGCTAGGTGTTGTCATTTGATGAAAACTTGAATGACAATGTGTAGGGTTTCACATTATGTAGCATGCACTACTTCCTAAGCAAATCACAAGTTATGACAAAATTAACTTAAAAGATGCCTGCATTGTTATATGGCATTTGTGATTTTCCTCTAAATTTGCTAAATGTTCATGATGGGGACATCAGATCATGGAAAGTATATCAGAGACGTGGCCGACGATCGATTGCCACGATCACGCCGATCTATTTTTGAGTCTTCATATGTATTTGTTTTATTTATTTATTTTATGTATTTGTTTTAGTAGCATTTCCCATCGTACCCTTAAGAGTTTTGTCATATGTAAGCCCTAGGGGCTATGTCTTCTTTTATTTTCCCTTTTATTGTATGAGGCTATATATAACCCCTTTATATTTCTTTTGAAATGAATGAATGATGATGAAGAAAATTTCTGCCACCTTGTGTTGTTGTGTGAGTTTGAGAGCTTGGGAGAGAAAGCCCTAGGAAAGGAAAATGGATCACCCACCCCTCTTTTGTCTTCTATCATCGTTAAGTGGCTAACATTTTAATTCTTATTGCTCTTACTCAAAAGCGTGCAAATTCTTATTACAATCATTTAAATCATACTTAATTCTACATCAGTTCAAGAATGAGTTTTAATCTATTTACAAAGCATATAAGCAACTAGTGGGGTCTTTCATGAACCGTCATGCTTATGTTTTAAATCCCATGACAAGTAAAATTGATTGGATTCATGCTTGATATTTCTCCAAATTTAGAGGATTAAAGTGATGAATAATTCCCATTTAAATGGCAACACACTTAATCAAAACTAAGTTGTATGGTTTGGGTTGCATCACTCAAATCTTGGTAGAATGCATGTTGTAGGTCATTTGCCAAGATTGTTGCATATTCAAAATTTGTAAATTCACAAACATGTTTATTTAATTTGTAAGTGCTTTTAAAAGCAAAGGTGGAGTATTCTATGGTGGCTTTTAAAGGCCTATAGATCATACACCCACCATATATTGAAATTGTCTAAGCATGATTAGTGCAATTTGCAGGTTGAAAGATTGAGGGGAATGAGAAGTAATTTAAGCATATAATGAAACTTCTAAAATGATAAATCATCTCATACAAACTCCTAGGTCCCTCTTAGATCATGACAAAATTGATCTATAGAATCTATTTAGAGACGTTCAAATAAGCATTCCTATTTAAAAATGAATTTAAAAATTCCAAAAAATAGGGAGCTCTCTTTCCAATTTCATTTTTCCCTCATCTGTGACATTTTGGAGCCTCCCCAAGGCCCCAGATATTTTATTACATGAATCATTAGACCTTAGAACCAAATTCTAAGTTGTCCACCTCATTTGTGGAACACAAAACCAACAAATAATCTCCTTTCTTGTTGTGCTTTCTAAGCCTACATAGAGGTTCCCAAATTACCTTTAAAGGGCCCAAAGGAGCACTAGCAATTCTTAGGACCAAATCCTAAGCTCTTTTATTTTATTTGTCAAATCCAAATTTAGCAAATGATCCCTTAGACATAGGTCCCAAATCCTAGTCTCCTTCATTTGCTTAGTTCAAATTAAGCAAATGGTCATCTCTCTTTGAGCACCAAAAGTTCAAAGAGTCTTCATTTATTTGAAACTCCTAAGTTGCATTTTATTCTCTTATTTTCTATGAAGCCAAATAGAAAATCCTTCTTTTTTCTTAGCCTATAAGCCATAGAAAATCCTCCAATTTTTTTTGCTTGGTGCATTCCCTAAACTTGTATGAAAGTTCCCAAAGACTTTTAGAAAGTTTAGGTGATCATTAGCCAACATTGGGGATCAAACATACACCCAACTAATTTATTTGCTGAGTCAAAAATCAACAAATAATCTCACCTCAAGCATACGAATTAAAATTTTGTCTCCCTTTCATTTTCCTCATCTATTGAGCCAAAATCAATTGATGACCCCTCTTTCCATCAAACATAGGACCCAAAATCCTAACTTATTTTATTTGCTTAGCCCAAATTATGCAAATTAGTCCTTCTCTTTGAATGTAAAAAGTTCAAAGAAAACCCTTTTGATTTGTAACCCAAAAGCTACAAATCTTCTATCATCTTTATGGACTTCAAAAGTCCTAGAAAGATCCTTCAACTCTTAGCCTCAAAGTTATGAGTTTCATTTATTTCTTCTTAGCTCCAAAGCTAAGGAGAACTCTCCAACCCTTAGTACAAAAGCTATAGGTTGGACATCTCATTCCCCTTTCCTTAACAGAAAAGGCATAGAAATTTCTTCTAACCTTAGTCCAAAGACTAAGTGTTAGTGTAAGAGCCAGTTTAACTGGTCGGTTCAATTGGAATCGGCCAGTCCTTAAATAGTCACGCGAACAGGGACCGCACGGAACTGGGCGGACCGCACACACCCTCAGCGGCTCTGATCGGCTCGGTTCATGATTTTGAGTGAAGGATCGTGTACGGGGATGAAAGTAAACGACTCCTCTCTAAGTATAACTTCATCCTCTTCATTCATTATCGTTAAAGAAGCGAAAACTTGGAAGGAAAGGCAGTGAACGAGAGGAAGAAGAAGAAAGGAGGTTTGTTTGTCCAATTATTTCTATTTTTGTATAATCCTTTCGTATTACTTCATCTAAACAGTGAGGGATGTTTTAGTAAAGGCAAAGGAAAAGATTTGAAAGCAGTGAGGAAGAAATATGGAAAGAAAGGAAAGGAATTTGAATTGAAAATTTACTCTTTTTGGAAGCCAATGGAAATGAAAGTGAACTTCGAAGTTCCTATTTTATTTTCTGTTCAAATCTATTATTTTGATGGAAAGTAACAATATCTGAATTTCAATAAGATGGAAATTCATGTTTGAAGAAATTTTGTGGGTGAAAACTTCAATTTGAAGAGAAAGGAAAGAAGATTTAAATTGTTGAGGTAATTATAATTTCATGAGTTTTCAGTAATTGTTGGAATCATATTAGTGAATAATTTAATGTTTTTGTTAGCAATGATAAACGAAATTTAAAGATATGGTGGAACATTGGAAGATTGATTAACTTAGTGTATGAAGGTGACAAGTGAAGCTACTAAAAGATCTCAAAAAGGAGTTTGGAGGTAAGAAGTCATTAAAGAAATATTTATATGAAAATAGTGGATGTTAAGAGATGGCAATAGTTATATGTTTGTATGTAAATTTAGATTGTAGTAAGGAAGATTATCTCAAAAGTCGAAGATTTGAAAAGAGCTAAAGACGAAATATTCAAAGTGGATAATTGATGTTATTTTTATAGATATTATATGATTCTATTTTATTTCATACCGTCTCCTGATTATTCATTCAATTACAAATGTTTGAAGGTTAATATATTCATAAGATGCATGATAAAATTTAGTCATTAAAGTGTAAGTAATATTACTATATACATAAATGTAATATATGAAAAGTGTGTATATATAAATTTATATACATGGAAAAGAAGAAGAAGAAAGCAAAAGTTTGAAAATGTATATTTAATTTTTTTTTAAAGCAAAGACAATTATATGATTGAAATAGAACAAATGTAAAAATAAAAAGGAAAATGTATATGCATGCAAAATTATAGGAGTTCACCTCCGTATGGTACTAGCTGGGGAAGCAATGTTCCCGTGTACGTTAATGAAAAAGGAAATGGAAATGAAAATGATTATACCTTTATTGGTATATTTAGATGGTGCTCCTGTACTAATGAAAATAAAAATAGATTAAATATCTAATGAAAATGAAAGCAATATAAAGTGGAAATGGACAGATGAACTAGAATATGAAGTAATTTATATGAAAAATAAATTATAAAACTTATAGTATATGAAAGAAGATGTATATGTATAGTATATTGAAGAAAAGGCATATGTTAATTATATAATAAAGTTAAAAAAAAATGAAACATGTATATTTATTTGACTATTTTATGTGACTAACTGGTGCATATGAAATGGTGAATACCCGCTGAGTTTACTATGTAAACTCAACCTATTAAACTAAACTTTCAGGTAAGTCTCCTGGCAAATAGAAATGGTTAAAAGAGAATAGGAATACGTCTACAGAAGACGGCGCACAAATGCAAGCAGGTAATTTATGGTTTATATAAATGTTAAGTATGTGGAAGATTTTTATCAGTAGTTTCATGAAAATTTTTATTAGTAGCTCTTCAGTGTTTGTGGATTGTTAGTTAGAAATTATTGTTATATGTAATTGTAATAATTATATTAACCGTCCGGCCGTTAGTTTCCACCTTGTTAGTTCGAGTATCTGGGCCGAGTCGTGACGGGTCGTGACAATTAGCTCATTTCTCTCTTGGCCCAAAAGCCAAAGAGAACTCCCTAATCCTTAAACTCAAATTCTAAGTAGCATTTCATTTACAAAAATAAGTGATCTATCTTTCATGACATTTAAAACACAACTCTTAGATGTCTTTAGGAGTTTTCCTCTATTGAAATTCACCTTATCCTATTAGATGAATTTCACAAAATCCTAAGCCAAATTCTTAGTCATGTTTACCTTACTCTATTAGATAAACATTTCCCTCTTATCCAAACACTAAGATAACTCTAAAAAAATATCTAAAAATCACTTAGGTTTTTTTTGATACAATGATAAATTATTTCATCTTAAAAGATGGAATACCTATATCATTTAATCTTAAGATTCCATGAGTAGCAGGTTTGCCTCAAAACAAGCAGTGACTGCTCAATGGATTCTTCATAACCATTCTAATTATGAAATAATTAAAAATCAAACAAGATTTTTAAATGACAAACAACTTGAAATGAAACCACCCCTGGATTAAAATTGAATCTCTATTCCACAATATAACAAAAAAAAATCACTTTTAGTGTGACATACCACACAGTCGTCATACACTTAAGTGCACAACCCCTAGGCATGTTATGATTAAAAAAATTTTATGTGATGTGATGCTTTGGATTATATGTGTTGTGGGCAGTGGTTAGGATAGAGATATATGCTCTTTTTTATAGGTGGTCATGTAGAAGAGGGGGTAAAAATAAATTATAATTATAAAATGCTTGCTTAAAGATGCGGGTTAAAACCCCCCAAGGATGCATAGCCAATACTATAGAGATAGGGCTCAAGTGCCAGACAATTCTAGGACATCTTTTTCTTTCATATAAATTGCTTAATCCCTTCCTGTTTTGCAGACTTTAGTCTTTTACACTTTTAAATGTATTTGATAGATTTAGGAAGTATTATTTGGACCTGTGGAATACAGTTATGAGAGAAATGGATCAGAATTATGAACCTACATTAGGGGAAGCCCTAGATCCATATAGGAGACAAAGCTTTAAGACACTATCAGTCGAGTTTATAATTATTATGGGTTTGTGTAAGGCATGCAACTCAGCTGCTACTTTTATAGCTTTCCCATAATTATAATAATTTGGACGTTATTTCTTTACTTTTTTGTTGGTTGATTTATGTATACACATACATGTTTGTTTGTTTATTGAGTGTGCATTAGAAATATCTATTTTTTCCTATGTTTGTTTACTTTTGCTTGGGAGTGGCCTTGACATATGTTGTACAGTAGGCTCTTAGGGTAAAATTAAGATTTTTACCAATTAAAAAAAACCAACCATAGGATAATATGCCTTTTTTCTACAAAAATTATATGGCTTACTCAAATAAGTTACACTTTCAAATAAAAAAAATTGAAATAATAATGCATGATTAGTGTGTCTCATATAAAAAGCCCTCGCTTAAGGATTAAATAACAAAAAATCTACATTTGGTGAGTCAGCATATGCATACCCACATGATCAGGCATATTAGCTTAAAAACTAAGTTGTAAGTATTATCTTCTAAATCAATAGCCTCCCTAATTTTCATATACATTCAGACCAAACATCATGGTTTTAAAAGCATTTAGATGGGTTTAGCTGGTGTCTCTTTCCAAGCAGGGTTATAAGTCTAGAGGTCGGGCTGGCTTAAGTCTCATGTGATGTGTAGGTTTGTAAGTCCGTTGCACTCCATCAGATTTATGTTTAAAGAACTACCTCTCAGTAGTTCTCATCTTAACTCTAGGAGTCGAGGCTATTGTTGACTCTAGTCACCTCATAAGCCCTCACATTTCGGGCATTTCTTTCAACTTATATTGTTGGAATATAAGCTCTAACATTCTAAATAAAATTAGTCAACTCAAAAAATATATATAATTTTAAAATGTAAAGCCCAACATAGAATAGTTTGAGCACCTCTGAGATTCTCAGAATCAAATGCTCCTACATTTTCCTTCCTTTAGCTTTCATTCCTAAATTCTGATTTAAAGTTGATCGCATCTCCCTTATAATTCTGAAAGACTAAATCTTTGAATAAGAATTTCTCAAAATTTAAAATGAAAATATTAGCCAATATTTTGATCACTCTAAGGAAATCATTAGTTTAATCAAAAATATTATGTTATGACTTGAGCACCAAAATCAGCGAACAAACAGTAAAATTTAGCAAACCAACAAATTTTTTTGATAAGAAAGGAAACACGAACAAGCAAAGATACAATGGTCCTCTTTCAAGAGGAGGACCTTCTCTCCCAAACTCTAGACATCGCTAGAATCCCTTATAAAAATAATGGACAGCAAGAATGCTCATAAAATCTGATGAAGAAAAGAAAAATACAACCAAAAGATCTAATATAACTCTTCCTATTTTTTCCTCAAAACCTGAATTTACTTTTTCATATTTTTCCCCCACATTCTCCTTTGATAAGTGATCCACTCCTTTAAGTCTTCTCCCTTTCCAACCTCCTTTTCAATCTGGCTTAGAAAGATCTTGTCTCAATTTGATACAATCAATTCTGGTATCTCATATAATCTCACCACCTCCCTCATGAAAATTGTCGCCACCGATACTGCTTGTAGGGGTGGCGAAGGAGAATGAAATGGACATACTTACTCAATCGATCCACTACTACCAGTATCATAATATATTCTTCTGACTTTGGCAGCCCTTCAATGAAGTCCATGGTCACAGCTAGCCACCATCTTCTCGACATCCTTCTGCATACCCTCCCAATACAGCTCTGTAGAAAGTCGGTGATATATCTTTTTAACCCCCGAATATCCTTCGATGGTCGTCCCATGAAATTCAGGGATTATAAGAAGAGGTCTTTGGAAGCACAAACTACCTATAATGAAGCAACTTTTGTCCCACCATGAGTATCTAGGATGGTTATCCTTTTTTTCCACCAGCTCTTCGTTAATTGTCCTTAACCTTGCATCTTGTTTGCTCTCTCTCCTCAATACTTTCCAGTCAACCACTAATGGCACAAAAAATGCCATCATCAGTGGCTCCCCTATGCACCTGGATAAACCATCTGCTGCTTTGTTTTCAACCCCAGATCGATACTGAATCTCAAAGTCATAGCCCAATAACTTGAAAAACTACTTTTGATGCTCCTTAGTAATCATTCTCTACTCCAACAAAAACTTCAAACTCCTCTAGTCAATTCTGATGATGAAATGTCTTCCCAATAAATAAGCCCGTCATTTTTGAATGGCCAACATAATCGCCATCAACTCTTTCTCATAGACTAACTTGAGTCTTTCTCTGGCCGTCAACACCTGATTGAAATAGACCATTGGTCCCTAGTTCTGCATGAGTACCGCTCCCAACTCAAATCCCGAGGCATCTGTCTCAGCTACAAAGGCTAGCTAAAATATGGGAGAGCTAATACTGGCACACTAGTATAGCCTTCTTCAACTCCTCAAAAGCCTGGGTGGCTAACTCTTCCCATTTGAAGTTATCCTTCTTGAGCTGTTCCATCAATGATTTTTATATAGAACTGTTTCCTTTCACAAATTTTTTAATCCTCTCAGCTCCTTCAAAGTCTTGGGTATGGGCCATCTGAGCATGGCCTCAATCTTACTCTGGTCAGTTGCCACTCCCTCCTGAGATACCACATGCCCTAAATACTCCACTCTGGGCTGGGCAAAAGAACACTTCTTCTGATTGGCAAACAAAAAGTGCTATCTTAAGGTAAATAAGAAAGATTTGCCTTAGATGGTTTGGTCACATAAAACGATGGCCTTCCGATGACCCGGTTAGGAAAGTAGATGTATTAGATTTGACTTATGTTAATAAAGGTAGAGATAGATCTAAAAAGACTTGTTTAGAAAATATTAGAAATGACCTTTCTTTATTAGATTTAATGAGAATATGTGGCACAATGTAGAAAAAGGATTCGTGTAGCCAACCCCACATAGTGGGATAAAGGCTTGATGTTGTTTGTTGTTAAGGTAGATAGCACAACTCTCAAATGCTCCATGTTCTCCCCCTCAGACCTGCTATATACCAATATGTCGTCAAAAAATGCAACCACAAACCTTCGCAAGTAAGGTTGGAATACCCTATTGATTAGAGATTGGAAAGTGGCCGGTGTGTTAATGAGGCCAAAAGGCATCACCAAGAACTCATAGTATTCCTCATGCATCCTGAAAGCTGTCTTGTGGATGTCTCTTGGTCGCATTCTGATCTAGTGGTACCCAAATTTCAAGTCGATCTTGGAGAATATCACAAATCCATACAACTCATCTAACTGCTCATCAATGACTAGTATGGGAAACTTGTCTGGAACAGTTTCCTTGTTCAAGGCATAGTAGTCTACACAGAACCTTCAAGTTCCATCCTTCTTCACCAACAATACAGGACTAGAGAAAGGGCTCACAATGGGCTTGATGATTTCAGCTTCAAGCATCTCCCGAATCAATCTCTCAATCTCATCCTTTTGGATCTGAGCGTAGAGGTATGGCCGGACACTAATAGGGAGACTCCTTCCTTTGGAATAATAGAGTGTTCATGCTCCCGTGGGACTGGAAATCCCTTGGGAAGCTGGAATACTTCCCGGAACTGCTGAAGAAGTGGTTGGATAATGTCTGGAATGTCCTCTATCTCATCTATCTCTCCTCCCTCCAAACTTTGGAGCTCCATCAAGAATCCCCCTCCTTCCCCTTGTATGGCACGAATCATGGTTTTCAAAGAAACCATTGCTTTGGATAAGCTGGGGTCTCCCTTAATTACCACCTTTCTCCCCTCCTCCTGGATCTCTATAGCTAATGTCTTCCAATTTACCTTGGTGTCCCCCAAGGTTTATAGTCATTTCATTCGAAAAATCAAATCAGTACTTCATAACTCCAATGAAAGAAAATCCTTCTTGATGTGAATCCCCTATAGCTCTACCACCAAACCCTGACAAATCCCTTTACTCTTCTTCACCTTTCATGTGCCCATCATCACTCCAAAACATCTCGTGTCCACCATTTTCAACCCCAGTTTGTCTACCATCTTGTTCGATATGAAATTGTGTGTAGCCCCGCTATCCACCAGGATTGCAACTGCCTCTCCTTCTATCTATCTCCTTATCTTTATAGTGTGATTCAGGGTGAATCCCACTACAGAGTTTAATGAAACTTCAGCCACCTCCAAGTGTAAGGGCTCCTCTTCCTTTACCTCTTCCCTCGTTGCATCTACCTCGTCTACCTCCTCCTCATCACACACAAAGAGAACCTACAAGGTACAATTTTTACATCTATATCCCGATGTAAATTTATCGTCGCATCTCAAATATAACCCCTTAGCTCTCTTGTCTTGCTGTTCAACATCAGTCAGTCTCTTGAAGTTCCCTCCCTACTAGACTCTTGAACTGCCCTCCTTTGGAGCCTCCCTTTGAACTGGTATAGTTTGCACCCTATGTGCGAGGAAAGTGGTCGCCGTGTAGTAAGAATCTCTCAAATTGACTCCTTTACCACTCCTCTGTAGTGAATTCTTGTCCTCAATCAACTGAGCCAACTTATTGCCTCTCCCAAGTCACGGGGCCTTGCCACCCCTGCTCTTAACTCTAGTTTGAGGCCTTTCATGAAATTGCTCTCCAACACTGTCTCCGATAACCTTCCTACCCATCCTGACATAAGCTCAAATCTTTTCCGATACTCCATCACAGTGCCTACCTGTGTCAATGCAAAGAATCGTTCATAGTAATCCCCATCCTGCTTTGCTTGGAAATGCTCCAACAAGCAGTCCTTAAACTCCTCCCACGAATGAATCAGGTGCCTCATCTCCCTCCATTGGTACCATGCCAATGTCTTCCCCTCAAAACATAGAGTTGTTGTCATAAGTATCTCACCTTTTATTAACTCATTCACCGCAAAGTATCTCTCCACTTGGGCAGCATTTATCTTTAAGTGCCTTAGATATACTAAATGTCCAAAGTCATACCTTAGGCGTACAACTTGATTTGAGTTGGTTTTGTAGTAATGTCTCCTCTTTTAAATTTGTCTAAATTGATGGAGCACTAATTTTTTTATCCTTGTTTTGCTTGAATTGGCAAGACGGTGACTCTTTAAGCTCTTCTTTTAGCTATGCAGGCTTCTCCAGTTCTTGTTACTCTTGACTCAATGCTCTTTTGGATGTTTTGGCTAGGCCCATGGTACACAATTATGTAACTATGCATGATCTTGACCATTCTGTGATCGCTTTTACTTTGGTAGAGTCAATCTTGATGATCAAATTTTGGTACATCAACATATTTGGCACTGGTGTGTCAGACTTGGGTTGTATTTCTTGCTTGGTGGTCCTCTTTAATGGCTATCCTTGTGACTCATTGAAGAGTGATGCATGCTCCTCAGTTAGCTTCTACATCTGCAATTCGCCTTCTTTACCTAAGGCAACAAGAATATGGCTTCTCCTTTCTTCTTAACAAAGCGGACAAACATCAACAAGATTTTTGGCATATATTCATAAGTCTATCTACTTGCTCTATTATTAATATGTTTTTCTTTAGTATATTGTAGCCTTTTTATTAGAAATGCCTTTCCTTCCTTTATGAGATGATACTAATAAGGTTGTTAATGTAGCATCCAATACTTATAATGAAGGTCTAAGTTGTTGAAGATGACCTTACATTTGTCAAATGAAATAATCTTGCATATTATCTCATTGATGTAATCCTTAGTAATTGAAAATCTTAAGCAGCCTTGTCGACCAATCTTCATCTCTAATCCTTTATGAATCCAACTCAAAGGTTAATGATTTGGATGGGTTAAGTTGTCTAACTTTTTAAATTTAGATTGAGAAATTAAAGTTATTTTGAGTGTTGGTATTGATAATAGCATTGATCATCTCTTGCGTGACTTGCATCCTTAGGGTCAAAATCTCCTCTCATGTGTCCTTACTTTAGAATGACCTCCCTACTATATCCTTGAGTCTTATCATCAAAGACAGAGATGGGTTCGCCTTGTCCTTTGAACTTAGCATAATGTTGCCCACAATAGCGATAATTTTGTTTTTCCCACCCTTATTCTACTTTTTAGGGAAGAGTTCACAGTACACTTTCTAGCATTTTTCTATGGTGAGATTAGGCATCTGACAATTGTCGCAAAACTTCCCAAAAACATTATGCAAGAGGAAAGGCCCTTCTTTGGATGGTTATTGGGCCATCTTGCTTTTACTTTGGTTTTGGCATGATTGAGCTTCATGATAGGAAAGAGGTGGAGTTCATTAGTCATTTGGGAGAAAAGCCGAAGGTGTATTTCATAAGCATTTGTACGTCCCCTACATAACTCCCAAATTCATTACTTGTCTCTTGAAATCAGTGATATAATCCTGAACATATTATCCTTAACGTTGTGTCAAACTGTCATTTCTTCAATCCTCTGTATAACACATCAAGTAGAACTCACTAAGTATTAGTTGCTTGAACTATACCAAGGTTATTTTCTAATGACTATTTCCTTTTAAGTGAAATTTCCATAAAGCTTAAACACGATTGCTTAATTTATATCATGCAAACACCACTTTTTCATAGGTATTGTACACATGCAAGGTGAATGATGTAACAAATTGGTCGATTCCATATAAAGTTTCTTTGTGCAGATTGTTCTATCATAAGTGGCAATCCCCATTTTGGTTTTGAGTTTAAAACACATTGTCCTTCCTTTATCATAGTGGCATCTTTTTCATCATTCTCATCGTCATTGTTTATATTGCCAACATTAGTTTGATAAGAATTTGTTGTTGGGGGCATGAAAGCAAAAGGAAGAGTATAGGTGATCACTAGGATTCAATGTGGTATTAGTGAATTGCATTTTCATCCACTTTTTTTAATCTAATTCGCTTAATCTTCTAGACTATGATACGACGGATTTTTGTTCATTGTTTCTTTCTTATATTTCAATGTGAATCTAGAACAAGAAGATATTCTCGTTATCTTTGATAAACTCACTTCATCTGTAACACCAAGAGCAAGTACTGTGCACCAATCTGATCCATAGCCAACCCTCAATATTATTTCATTAGCCTGCGATGAGAGACTATGACAGGCTATTAAACCGGTTCCCTAGACCAGTCTAGCTGGTTCATACGGGATCGGCCCGTGCAAAATAGGCGAAGAACTTCCGCCCTCCTATATACCCTTTATAGAGATTTCCTTTTGCATTAATAACCTAGACGTTGAGTTAGGTATTCATCATCATCATTATTATGTGCTATTATTGTTATTTTATTTAATTTATTATTTTTTATGTTTAAACTATATTTATTATTTTTTATTATTTTGTTATTCATATGAATAATGCGAGAGCTCTTCCTGTACATTTTGAGTCAGTCTTTTGTGAACCTATGTGCATTTATCTTTGTTGTGGTTGCACTTGATTGAGTCAGCTAGTGGACCCTTTATAGTGGTCAAAAGCATGTTGCTCGTGCTCCTATTTTTCGTCACACGTCCCAATTATTATTTATTGTGCAAATGCACCGGTTTCTATTCGCTATTATGTAATGGGAAATTTTTCTATGAGAAAATTTGTTTAGAATTTTTTCTGTAAGAAAATTTCATTTGTTAGGTTGTTATGTGCATATTTTTATTAAACTAACTTGTTGAGTTTCCTTGTGTTTTTTGTGGGGTTTGTTAGTTCTCCTGTGGTAGAGTGTACAATTAATGCTGTTTCTCAGGAGCTGGTTGAGAAGCTTAGCAAGGGAGAACTTCAAAAGAATGAGTTTCCATACATCAATGAACCCACTCCTATTAAGCAAGAGGGCCTGAATACTAGTGAACCTGCACAAACGGGTTCAAACCAGGCTCGTCACTCTAAATCTAGGCGAACCCCAACATGGGCTAAACAACGTGTTTCTGATGATGGCAATTCAAGGTACTCACTCAAAGCAAATTCAACTCCAGTAGTAAGAAAATGCATTTTAGTTCCCGATTACTTACATTTACCAAAATAGACATGATTTTATTAGACATATTAAGGGTATATTTCATGCAGCTTTTTCATTATTTTGTCTTTGAAAATACTGTGATACTTGTATTGGGTTATTATTTTCTTATTAATTTGCAGAACTTTGTTTAATGGAAAGTTAATTTTTTATAGTGTAGTAGTTGTGAGAAAACTACTACTTTATTTTTTCAAAATAAAAATTTATAATACTCACATCAATTTTCAAGCAAGTTGGCTTTTTCACAACAGTTGTACAACCGTTTTTACAAGATGCTGTTGGCCCAAATAAATCCTGTATGTTATGATTTTGGGGCTTTCAATGGATTATTCTCTTGATGAGATTATGATGTCTGTGACACCGTGTCTCTGTTGTCTCTTCTTGGTTTGTGTTATCCTACTGTTTACTGCTTGTTCTGTCTTAAATTTGTGAACCCACTCAATGTTAACCAGTAATCTAGGGTGTTCTTCTTTCGCAGTATGCTGGCATGAATACTAGAATGCTCGGTGCATGCTTATACCAACTTGCATGTAAAAAATCAACACCACAAAAATGTTTATGTTCCACATTGTGCAGCCTACTATTAACTACAAGTCCTGTGTTTGCGGTTTAAACTCAGGCGAACTGATTGCAAGGTTAAAGGGCATGCAACCCTACAATGAACTGCACCCTTAAATTTGCTATTGCTATTCTGGCTAGTGGATGTGGGAGACGTGATACACTTCAGCATGACCAGAAACAAATTTTTGGTTAGCATGGATGAGAGAATTGTTAGACTGGTGGAGATGAACAGGCGTAGTCAATAAAGAAGAATTCATCGTAGAAACTTTCAATGAGGAAGGATTTAAAGGATACCACATAAGCTGATTTGGAGATGTCTCAGATTTGTCAGAAACTTATTCAAACCAGCTTTTGAGATAGCCTGTAAACCTTTTAAAGTTTTGTGTGGTGAATTATATATTGGAATTGTGTCAAAAACAATATATAACAATGATGATTGCATTACGTCTTATAACTTGAATAACACGTGATGGCCTTGAGTGAATCAAAAGTTGAGGAATAGACCTCCACCTCATAGGAAACATCATCAGTTTAACTCAACCTTGTTAATAGAACTCCTTGCTTTTCTAATTAGGTGTGATATCTATTACTTTCTTATAATTCTGTTTTTGTAGCGATTCTGTGTTGGGGAATGCGTCTTCTGATTTCAAGAGAATGGGCCAACGGATTTTTGTTTTCGTTATTGGTGGTGCTACTAGATCCGAGGTAAAAACAAGTTGTTGCTTAAAATTATATCTTGCTTGTAGTGATCGTAATGATGTCCTTCAACTCCTTTTTCTTACAGTTAAGAGCAGCTCACAAGCTTACCGGGAAAGTAAAGAGAGAAGTTATCCTTGGATCTTCTAGTTTAGATGATCCTACACAGTTCATCACGGTGAGCTAAAATATCTAATGTTTTGTTAAAAAATATTAATTCGACCTATGATTTTATCCTTTAACATTATAATATTGAACTTTGTACTGGAAAAAATGATGCATTAGGTGTTCAAAGTTTCGACTATATGTGGGGTTTATTTTGGTCATCTGAAGCAACCCCAACCTTCAACTCGAACCAGCCTCCTCTTATTAAATTGATATAAAGCAAAATTAAAGATTAGGCCACATGTTATTTTTTTACCTTTTTTGGTTATTATCCTGTCTGCTTTTTCTGTGATTTTGTTATGCTAGAACTGTTTTTTGAAATTTTATATAACAATCTTCATTTTTTTTAGAAATATATACTTACTGCCTCATTCTGCTGCCATTTTTTGTGCTTTGCAGAAAATGAAGCTACTTAGCTCTAAAGATGTGTCTGGAAGTGCTAATCAAATGCGAACGAGTATCTTCGATTTTTAGCAATTGTCAGGAAACGTTATTGGCAAGAATAGAGGTTGCCTCTTTCTCATTTGTTACATCCAGAATTTTTTGTTTGCTAGTTAGCTTCAAATGATATTGAACAAGTATTTTATTATTTTGATGGCAAATTGCATAATATGTTTTTAAGGGTTACATATACAGCTGGTCATACAAGCAACAATTTCATTATTGTGATCATGATGAACATTTTCTATAGCTGCAGTTACTAATAAAACTGAAAGGAATGGAGACCTGTATGCTCTTAGCTTCAAAATTTGCATAATTTTGTAATATGTTTGAATCACACCCTATGAAAATTTCTCGCAAATTCCAATATGTTTGCATCACACCCTATGAAACTATGGAAACAAAAAAGGTTATGATGCAATTGAGCTTTAAAACCTTGCATTAAGCAAATAAAGTTGACAAATGAAGATGTGAACATTGTATCCAATTAGGAGTATTTGGCTGGTCTAGACAACTGATAAAGCTTTTCTCTCAAATTTAAGTATTGATTTGTCTCATGCTAGGTGCAAAATATTATGTGAAAAACTAAATGATTATTCCCATTAAAAATGAGTTTTGCCGATAATGAATGCATTTGGTCAATTTCTCTATTAGCCTTTAAGCAAAACCTCCTCGACATTGCTATACTTACAAGTGAGAATGTCTAACCTTCATACGATCACTTCCATCCATTTGATTTCGATACTGCATGAAACTGTTGATCTTGATCTATTATGAAATCTAACATATTTTATATCTCTTTTTTTCTATAATATAACCAAAAATATATAGCTGCATTCACCCAAAATTACACATTTTTTGTCATCATGTTCACTTCTGCTTGTGCATTTTCTTCAATAAGATCATGTACACTTTGGATTCAGTATTCAACGAGTAAATTACTGGCTGCGTGATGGTTGGGGGAGTTGCAGCAACGAATTGCAGGGCATAGATTCAGTACACCAAAAGGCTCAATTTTCATATGAAATTTTGTGTTATACAACAAGTTGAAGACGCACAAACTCCAACAAAGAATAAATTTCTGTAGTCATGGGATGAGAAATATCTCCCACAACAAACTCATGAACAACACCACCCAGCTCAATCCAACTGCAACCAGGGATCTTTCTCATGTCTCTTTGTCTCATGATCATTCTAACTCGGTTAACATTATCCCACGACAAAGTACTAGCATAAATATTTGAAAGCAGAACATAAGAACTGGAGTCACAAAAGCCTCCTTGTATTGATGCTTCTGCAACCCTTTGGCCCATTATAAGGTCTCCATGGTTCCTGCAAGCACTCAGCAAAGATCTCCAAATAATATCATTTGGCAACATAGGCATCTCTTCAATCATCTTCCATGCATCTTCTAGCCTCCCAGCCCTGCCTAGAATATCCACCATGCACCCATAGTGTTGCACCTTAGGCTCAATTTGCAAACATTTTTCATAATCTCAAAACACTTGAGGCCTTCATCAACTAAACCTGCATGGCTACAAGCATTAAGAACTCCAATGAATGTAATGTCATCAGGCTTCAGTAAGAGATTATCCATGGCATGGAAGAGCTCAAGAGCTAGCTCCCCATAGCCGTGAATAGCAAGCCCGCCTATGATAGCATTCCAGTGGTCCACTGTATTGCCGGAGGCCTCAAAAACCAGCAGAGCATCTTCCAGTTGGCCGCATTTGGCGTACATGTCAATGAGGGCAACACCAAGCTTCCCATGGAGAGGAAAATGGTTCCGTTTAATGTACTCATGAACAGCAATGCCATCGCGGATTCGGCCAAGTTCGGAAATTGCAGAGAGAACAGTTGCTATAGTAGTAGCGTCAGGTGCTAGATTTGCTTGAGTTCTCATATTATGAAAGAGATTCAATGCTTCTGCAAAGCTTCCGTTCTTGACATAGCTAGCCAACATAATGTTCCAGGTGATGAGATCCCTTTCAGGCATTTCGTCAAACAGTTGACGAGCTAAATTAATTTGCCCGGCTTCCATATAACCAGCGATTAAATTGGCCCACGAGATAACATCCTTCTCCGGCATGATTTCAAATAACAAGGCGGCTTTCTCCATTCTCCCCAGCTTCACGTATCCATCAATCATCAAGTTCCAAGAAACCAAGTCTCTTTCAGGCATTTGCTCAAACAGTTCCCAAGCATCATCAATTCCACCAGAACACGTGGTGTAGCAACTAATTATCGTATTCCAAGTCACCAAATCCCTGTCCCGATCCTCCATGCTCCTAAAAAGGTCTCTGGCAGCATCCTTCCTACCATTCATCGCGTAACCGTGAATCATAGAGTTCCAGGACACGGAGTCCCTCTGCGGCATCCAATCGAACACTCGGCGAGCGAGTTCACAGTGACCGCAGCGAGAGTAGAACCCGATAAGACAGTTATGAAGATACAGCTCCGCGGCAAGGTTAGACTTGAGGACGACGGCGTGCACCTGGAGGCCAATGGGTAAAGAAGGGTCCTCGTAGCCGGCCTTGAGGACTAGAGAGACGGAGAAGCGGTCGGCGGTGATTCCAGCGGCGAGCATAAGCACGAAGGAGAGTGCCGCGGCGGGAGGGTCAGTGGAAGATTTAATGATAGCGTTCCATAGGAAAGGGTTGTCTCGGGAGTGGATGGGGATGGAGGAAAAGAAGATGCGGCGGGCAAGGAGGCGGAGAGGAGGTTCAGGGGAAGAGCAGAGGCGGAGGATGAGGCCAGCGGCGGCGGGCGGAGAATGGAGGAGTCCGGCGGTGATGAAGCGGGCGTGAAGTTGGTTAGTGTCGCGGAGAGTCCGACATTTTGGGAGAGTGTTAGAGAGAGGAGAAGGATCAGCGGGCGGGTGGGAGCCCGCGCAGGCGAGCATGGCGCTGTAGTCAGCGAAGATTGGAGGGAGCTAATGAGGGTCTTCATAGTTTTTTTTTTTTTTTTTTTTAAAGAATTTTTACATGCATAACATCTAAAATTATTATATTTACTTAATATTCAAAATAGACTATTTACATACCTATCATTCAAATATCTTTCTCTTAATCAAAAATAATACTCCGTCAGGCGTCAACTCCAAGAATATCCCCACCCCGACCTTGGCTTTAGCGCGCAAAATCCCTTATCTTCTTCTTCGTTGGAGTGTTTATCCCGACCTACCTTTCGCGCAAGAAATCCCTTTCTTTTTCTCTCGAGTGTTTGACTTTCACGTTTGGAAGTAAGTGCCGCTCTCCTTCTCCATCCCGTATGAACAACCTAACCGAGTGGAATCTATGTCTAACATCTCATGTGAACAACCAAACTGAGAAGACCTCCCTTCGCCTCTTCCTTGCTGAAGCAGGTACTCACTTTTGAGCTTCTCTTTATTTATCTTCTCCATTTCTTAGTTGTCACTTTGAACATAAATGAAAAGTTTATCTCTGCTTATAGTTATGTGGGGCTGCAATAAACAATACAAGTTTCTTTCACACAGTTTAAAGATACTTGCATTCAATTACTCTTATATATAGCTAACTCATTTAAACAACACGCTACTTAAAACTTGTAGAGCTGACAATAATGGTCTCTTTACAATAGCATATAATGTAGCTGAAAGTGAATCCAAAAAAACATGGGAGTGGTTCATGAGAAATTTGGCGAAAACTTTTAATTATGATATCGAACATCTGGCCTTCATATCGGATATAGTGAAGGGATTAGGTGAGGCTATAAAGATTGTTATTCTCAACCCCAAAATAGAGTTTGCATGAGACACCTTTGGAAGAATATGAAGAAGTATTTCCACTGTGATGATAGACAGAAGCTGCATAATTTGGTGTAGAGAGCTGCAAATTCTTATAGTCTGCATGAATTTAATGTTAAAATGCAAGAGATATTCAGTACTAGTCCAATAGTTTATTCATATCTAAATTTGTTGACATGCAAGTGGTCCAAGGTGACTTTCTCAAATTATATCAAGAATCATTATAACACAAACAACATATCAGAGTCTTTAATGCATGGGTAGAAGAAGCTAGAAGTAAGACGGTGGTTGATTTAGTCTATATGATTAGAGAGATGCTTATGGAGCTGCATTCCTAGAGGAAGATAAATTCTAGTTTCTGGAAAGGAGCACTTGTTCCTCATGTAGAGGAATACATCAAAAATATTACCACAAGGAAAGAACATTTTATTTTTAGACAATCCAAAATTATGAAAGCTGAAGTTGAAGGTTGTCATGAACGTCACGAGGTCAACATAGAGGAGTATATTGTGGATTCTGGCAATTAACTAGACTCCCCTGTGGGCATAGTGCATAGTGCTGCTTTAATTGGAACAAAACAACAAAACTCATGGCACACCAACATCAACGAATACTACTACTCGTATAGGTTCGTGTTATGTTTTTATTAGTTAAAAGTTATACTTATTTTGTTTGGCTTAAATATTATGTTTTATGGATAGAAACAAAATGACTTATGATGGAGCAATTTCGACGCTACTCGGGAAGGAGTTGTGGACTATGGTTAGTGACGGTGAGCTAGTAGGTGCACCACACTTCGGCCACGTGGAAGACCCAAAAAAGGTGATTGAAAATTTTCTTAGAAGTTCCAAAGATGATAAAATTAGGTCATAAATATAGTCGCTGTAATTTATGGGGGCATCATAGAAGCACTTGCAAAAATCCATTAATTGTAGATGGTCAAAATATTTATTAAGGGAACAAGCATGACGATCAATTGACTAGTACATCAGGTTTTCGAGCTAAGCTACCTATTCGACGTATATATATTTTAAGCTTGGATTAGAGCTGAAACGTCTTAGCTATCTTTTTTAAAAAAACCAATGAAAGTTGACAACTGTTTGTGGGCCATTTTGTATTTTTATATATTTAAATTGCACTTATTTTTTTGGAAAGGGCAATGCAAAATTTACTTGGGAGTGCCTTAGCATTTTGCCCATAAATGAAGAAATTAAAATAAAATCTCTAATCACATTTATTTGTTTTCATATTTGATCAATCCAAAAATGTAATATATATATATATATATATATATATATATATATATATATATATATATATATATATATATATTACATTTTATAAAAGGCTAAAAATTTCATATATTAGATAAAATTATATCAATTAAAAAGATTAATTTAATTAAAATCACTAAAAAGTTTTTATCTTATATCTCATATTTTAAGAGTTAGTATATCAAATTAAAAACCGTCCAAAATCTAACTGAAATGGCTCATTCAACTTGTTCGGCTGAATTTTTAAATGATCATCTTAATAATATGCCTACGCACGTCACTGACATCCAACTGTAAGATTTGTGCGAGGCAGAAGGTCATAAGCTGTAATTCGTATAAAGGCTGCCGTAAGCGGAAAGAAAAAAACAAGAGAGTGCCTTTGCATTTGTCGATACTCGATAGCGCTAAGAGTTAAAATTGAAGCTAGATTTTTGGCTCAGATGGAAGGAGTTTGAGTCAGCTAAAATTTTTAGACCGTCTATTTGACTGTTTTACGATCATGGTTATGAGTTATCAAAATAATGTCACTTTAAAAAATTATTAAGTAATTGCTATTCTCTGTACGAAAGAGATCTTCAGCTGAATTCAAAGAAAGGGCTTAGAAATATAAAAAGTTCTATAACTTCGCCCAACGCTCAAGGTTGACAATCTCCGCTACGAGTCATCATTGCCTGTGGGTCGATGCCCAACCAGCGTCACTTGATCTCAGTCTGATGTCCCCTACCATCTAACTATCACCTTTCATCCATGTCATCAAACTATTATTTCTCGGCTTACTATGCTTGTTTGATGTCGTCCGACTAATATAACTTGATTGTCAACTTTTGACCACAATCATCGTCACACTATTTTTCTAGCATTCACTATCTTCAATATGAGGTCTATACTTTATAATATCGTCTTCTTAATTTGACTGAAAGAGTAGACTATTATAAATTTTATTTACATAATGTATCATTTTACTTGGGCCAGGTTCTATGATTTTTACACATACTTGATTTTATATGTAAAAAATTGGATATATGATATGCTCTTTTTTTAATCTATATGTTTGTGCAAGATCATTGTGCGAAACTTTGATGTAAAGCTATCACTTTGTTGTCACGAATTTTCTAGCATGTAATAATATTTAAATAGAATTATGAAAATGAAAAATAAAAATGCATGTGAAAGACTACCCCGGATCCTTAGTTTCCTCGGTGTAGTGCAAGAATTAATAAAATGTCTTTTTTTTTTCTAACATGTAATAAAAAATTAAAATTTATGTAAATTTTAATAAAGTTGGCTAGTAATTAATTTTATTTTTATGAATTCAAATAATAATTTATCCTATTTTATAAATAATATCAAGTAATATTAATTTATATTCCAACAATTTCTAAATAGCCATTCATTTTTAGATTATCAAAATCCAATGTTAATTACAAATGGTGTCCTTTCAATTGGTTGGGAAGTATGTTGATATAATATAATATATATAATTTGTGCATAATGAATTCTATGATGGAAGTTGAAAAAGCCTTATGAATAAGAGTTATCTTCAAAAGACTATTTGTTGTATGTTTGGTCATACTCATTTAACGAGAGAGGCCCAGAGGCCGAGGAGTTCATCATAAATCCTAGTGTTAACGTCCAAAGTTAGAGTCGAAGTCAATGTTGTGCATTTGCCTGATGGGTGATCACATGTGTTGACATTGTTGGCAACAAAAAGTGATGAAGTTAGTCGGCATCAGTGTAACTATGCATTAATGGTCATAGAATCGTAGTTGAGTGATGTTAAACATAATCGGGGGATGGTGGTAGGAGAACCATAATGTATGAGTCAATCTAGCATAACCTAGATATTACAACATATTATATTCAAGTGAGTACAAGAGAAACTTTTTTTACTGAATATCTATTTGAAAAGAATTTATGTTATCATTTAGATTTATAATGCAGATATAATGCCCCAGAATCAAATTTAGAAAACTATCTATTTATCATTTTAAAAATATACCAGAGCTTCCATAAATCATCAATATAAATAATAACCAGTGAAAGCAACTAACAATAATGCCCCCACATATCATTCAAGCACAATATACTATGCAAATTATTAATAAATCAATTCAATGATTAAAATTTTACCAATGGATCCTCCAGGCACATTCATATCCTCCTGCCGGATCAAATTGTAAACTCTTGGTCATACAAGTGACAGTATTAGTGTAGCAAACTGTGTAGGTCTTCTTTGACTTTCAATCACTCTTCCTCCAGCAGTCCTACTTACAAACCCTTCATTATAATCTCTAGATCCCATGGTCATCTGTCTATAGCATTGTCTGGCTTGCTCCCCTCTAAATTTGAATATTGTCCCCTGTCGCTGTAGTGGACAATAAGCCATATGGTGTCCTCGCTGCCCACATCTACAATACTATCAAGCCATCAAAAAACACAGTCCATTATGTTTCTTACCAAATCAGGTGCACTCAAATGCAGATCCTCTCATGTTGTATGAAAATCTATGTAAAACCCGAAAACGACGATCGTAGGTCGTCGCACGCTTTTCGATGCATCACGGCGAGACTTAAGTAAAATTTTTGAAGTTAACAGAATTTGATAAAAATAATTTTATTAAATTCTACGCAAAATTCTGAGTGATTTAGTATATAAAACTGATATCAAAATTTGCATAATTTTAAAGTTAAAATTAATAGAAGTCTAAATATACCCAAATTACCCATTTTAAATATTGAAGGGGAGATCTTTTAAGTGAGGGCATTTAAGACTTTTGGCCAATTAAAGGAATTAAAAGGGGGGAAATTAATCTCTCCCTCATTCCATTCGGCCGAACCGAACGAACGAAGGAGAAGGGGCGGACGGGTGAGGCGCAAGGGGAGCTTCTCGACGGCGGCTTCGGCGACGATTTTCTGGCGAGGAAATTAGTAGAAATCGGACAACAAGGGGAATACTAAGGTATGATTTAATTTAAGAAAATCCCTCTCATTCTCTAGATTTTTGGAAAGAAAAATTCTAGGGTTTTGCAAAAACTTAATATTTTCTTACAAAATCAATAGGGTAGGTTTAGAATGATGTTTTAACGGTAGAAACAAAATTTTCTTAAATTTTATTGAGTTTTGAAAAATTAGGATTTTTCCTAAAAATCAAAATTTATTAAAGTGATTTCACAAAAGTGATTCCTATGGGTCCTAGAAATGTTTCTAAGGCAAAATTTTGAGTTTTTGTAAGAAATTTTATTTTTAATAATTTTCTAATTTATTTAATCCAAAATTTTAGATTTATTTAATTAATATTCTTTAAGTGTCGTAAGGAATAATTCAGGGAAAAACGATGGGTTTAAGCTTAGGACTTAGATTCAGCCTTAATGAAGATTGAATTATATAACACGTCTCTTTTGTAAAAATTTTTTCTTAAGTTGTGATCGTTAAGGTGAAAGAGCTGTGTCAAATCGACACTTTGAGGAAATACCGTACTTAAGAGAGGTAGGTACTTGTATTTATTGTAAGTTCATGTTGTTTTGATGTTTCTTTTATGTAAAATATTTCAAGTTATAATTATCTGTAAATTTCTAATTAATGTCTTCATGTTTATGGTTATGTTAATTATTATTTCCTTACATTTTCTTTTATTGAAACAATGTGATTAATAGTATTTAATTAAATGTTTAGGATATATGAAAATAGTAGAAAGGAGTTGTATATGAAACAAATTATGCATTGTATGCAACTCATTGAATTAATTATGTTTTATGAAGGATAATTAATTATGTTATGAATTGCATTTGCATGATTGATCCGGAGTACCAAATGGTAAAGGGAATCTTCGGAGTCAATGGTAAAAGGACTCTTCGGAGTCAAATGGTAAATGGGTTCTGCGAAGCCAAATGGTAAAAGAATAGCCAAAACTTGATTGGGTACCTGATCAGTACCAAAACTCTAGTACTTTCGAGACGAGTGTATTATATCATAAGCATCTATTTCATTTTTATAAAATGATATAAATGACAGATTATGAATGGAATGTTATGATTCAAATGGTAAAGGTTATGAAAGTACAAAAGAAAGATTATGTATGATTCAAGAAAATTTTTGCATATGAAAATGTTATAATGTATGACAGATATCTCTTATGATCTTTTGAATGTTTTAAATCTTAGGTAAAAGATTTTATTTTATTGTTACATGAATTTATACTAAATATTTGTTACCTACTAAGGGTAAACTCACCCTGGTTGTGGAATTGATTTTCAGGAGAATGTGATAAGAAGTGATGGCTTCAAGGCAACAATTCACCTATAGTCGTAGAGAGCCTCAGGGTGTCAGGTTTTGCTTTATGGTTTTCTGTTGTGTTTGAGTCAGTTGTGATGTATGTTGGAGTTTATGTAATTTGTTGATATTTATGTTTTAGTGATTTGAGGATACATTTGAAATTTTAAATTGGATGTTTTAGTGGCTCTTCCTTTTATTTGATATAGATGAAGTTTATGTTTATGTCTTCTTTGAAATAAAATTGTTATGATTCAAGTCTTTTATGCTTCTCCGTACGACCATTTGTCCCCGCCCCGTTAATTCGGGCTAGCCGGGCTGGGTCGTGACAAGAGTGGTATCAAAGATAAATGTTTAATACTAATCAATGAAAGAGCCTATATGATGATTAGGTAAGTCTTAGAATATGTAAGGAGTGTGAATTATATGAATTTTTGCCTTATGATTATTGTATTTTATCTCAGGAATATGAATCCCGAGCAGAATGCCACTGATGGCATTGATGTGGAGGAAGGGAGGGAGCTACCAGTAGTAGCTGAACCTCAGAGGAATACTGATAGTTCAACTATGGAGTCATTCATTTAGATGATGGAAGCAATGACTCAGATGATAAAGACCTCCCAAACTCAAAGCAGTGGCAGTGGAAATGGAAGTCGCTCCATGGACAAGAACCTGAAACTATTTCAGGATATGAAGCCTCCGTTGTTTTCCAGTGGTGGATCTATAGAGGCTGAGCACTGGCTAATGAGGATAGAGAAGATCCTGGAGGGCATGTCTTACCCAGAAGATAGGAGAGTGACACTGGCTGCTTATGCCTTTGATGGCGAGGCTGAAAGGTGGTAGAGGAGTTAGTTGCAAGAGACCTTTAGAGGAAGACCAAGCAGCCAAGTTACTTGGGAGGAGTTTGTGAATGTATTCAGAGGCTGGTATGTGCCTATGTCAGCTAGGAGACATATGCAGAATAAGTTCAACAGATTGGTTCAGGGTGATCGATCTGTTTCTCAGTATGAGGCAGAATTCACATCATTGTCCAGATATGCCCCTCACCTAATACCAAATGCTGAAGAGAAGTGTCATCACTTTTTACATGGACTGAAGGACATCATCAGGCAGCCTCTGATTCTTTTTGGAATTGAAGATTATCCCACTTTGATGGAAAGGGCCAGGAGGATTGAATCAGATCTGCAAGATACTTAGAGGAGGAGAGATTTTCAGAAAAAGAAGATAGAGAGTAAGCCAAAGCATATTCAACCCACTCAGTCTTCTTAGTCTAGGGTGTCTACTTGGAAGAAGCCCAGATCTAGCAGTTCAGATAGTAGTGCTTCAGCTGTCATAATATGCAACAAGTATGAAAGAATGCATAAGGGAAAGTGCCTCTCTGGCACTAATACTTATTTTTGGTGCCATCAGCCTGGACATATGGCAAAGTCTTACCCTCTTTTGGGACAGAGATCCACTACAGAGGTTAGATCAGGCAATAATACTCAAAGGATAGCTGATAGACTAAGAGCTGTGGAGTCTACAACTTCTGTGCCTTCTCAAGGTCAGACTCGTCAGAATGTTCAGCCTCGAGTCTATGGATTGTCTCAGTAAGAAGCTAAGGGATCTCCTGATATGGTTATAGGTGAGTAATTTAATTAATTGCAATGAATAATTTTTATGATATGAATGAATAATTAATGGATATGAATGAACAATAATAATGTCTTATAAATGAATATTATGACTTATTTATAATTAGGGATAATCTTTATGTGCGATAGACCCGTTAGAGTTCTGTTTGATACTGGAGCATCACACTCTTTTATTTCAGAAGAGTTTGTTAGATCTGCAAGTTTGCTTCCTAAAATTATGTTGAAGTTGTTATTAGTTTTAATGCCTAATGAAAATCATATAGAAGCTAAGTAGAAATGTCATGTGGAATTGTGGATTTGTGATAAGAATTTAGAGACGAATCTTATTGTATTACCCCTATCTGAGTTTGATGCAATCATAGGCATTGATTGGTTATCTTATCATTTCATGACTATAGATTATAACAAAAAGAATGTTAAGTTTTGTATGCCTCGAGAATGAAAGTTCAAATTTCAAGGGGATAAAGGGGTAATTACTGTGATTGTGTCATCCTTGAAGGCTTTTCAGATGTTAAAGAAAGACTATGAAGGCTTTTTGGCCTATGTTAAGTAAGAGAAGAAGGAAGAAAGAGAGCTGAAAGACATTCCAATTGTTCGAAAAGTTTTAGAAGTATTTTCAGATGATCTACCTGGTTTACCTCCAAATAGAGAAATATATTTCTCTATTGAGTTAGTGGCAATAGCTGAACCTGTTGCTAAAACTCCTTATAGAATGGCAATTAAAGAACTTAAGGAGTCGAAAGAACAACTGCAAGAGTTACTTGAGAAGGGTTTCATCAGGCCTAATACCTCCCCTTGGGGTGCTCCTATACTGTTTGTAAAAAAGAAGGATGGAAGCCTAAGGCTCTGTATAGACTACAAAGAGCTGAATAAATTTACAATGAAGAATAAGTACCCTTTCCCACGAATAAATGACTTGTTTGATCAGTTGGAAGGTGCTTCAGTATTTTCAAAAATTGATTTGAGGTCAGGGTATCATCAGCTCAGGATTAGAGAGGAAGACATAGTAAAGACTGCTTTTAGTACCAGATACGGGCATTTTGAGTTTACAGTGATGCCTTTTGGTTTGACAAATGCCCCTGCAGTATTTATGGATCTCATGAATAAAATCATTAAGCTATCTTTAAATCTATTCGTGATAGTATTCATAGATGATATACTTGTTTACTCCTTAGATGAAGAGATACATGCAAATCATTTAAGGGCAGTATTGCATACCTTAAAAGGGAATGAATTATATGCTAAGTTCTCCAAGTATGAATTTTGGCTGAAGAGTGTAAAATTTTTGGGGCATGTGATCACTGATGGGAAGATAGCTGTGAATCAGCATAAGGTGCAAGCAATAGGAGATTGGCCAACACCAGCTACAGTGACTAAAGTTAAGAGCTTTTTGGGATTGGCAGGCTACTATAGAAGATTTATTGAGGGATTTTCACAAATGGCTATGCCACTATCCAGATTGACTCAGAAAGCATTGAAGTTTGAATGGACAGCTCAGTGTGAGGAAGCTTTTCAGAGGTTAAAACAGTGTTTGATGACTGCTCCTGTACTAACTATTCCCTCAGGGTTAGATGAATTTCAGCTTTATAGTGATGCCTCACTTAAAGGGTTGGGTTGTGTACTGATGCAGAATGGAAGTCATTGCCTATGCTTCTAGGAAATTGAACATGAAAAGAATTATCTAACCCACGATCTGGAGTTAGCTGTAGTAGTTTTTCCTTAAAGATCTAGAGGCATTACTTGTACGGGGTACGGTGCAAAGTTTTTACTGACCACCAGAGTTTGAAGTATATCTTCACTCAGAAAGAACTGAATTTAAGGCAGAGGAGGTGGTTAGAACTAATTAAAGATTATGAGTTGGACATTCAGTATCATCCGGGCAAAACAAATGTTGTTGCAGATGCTTTAAGTGGAAAGAATTTAGGTAGTGCAAATTGGATGATTACTCAGCAGTAGGAATTAATAAGTGAATTGGAGAAGTTGGAGATTTCAGTGGTTCAACCCAATGATGTAGAGATTTTAGTGTTGAATCAGACTATTATCCAATCAACCTTTCCAAAAGGGGTACTAGAAGCTTTACCACATGATGCAGATTTTAAGAAGATAATGGATATGGTTAGTGTGGGACATAGTGAAGATTTTGAGCTTGATGATGAAGAACTACTTCGTTATAGAGGCAAATTGTGCATACCGGATGTTAATGACTTAAGGAATGAGATCCTTCAAGAAGCTCATTATTCTAGTTATACCATTCATCTAGGCAGTAATAAAATGTATTAGGATTTAAAGGAGGTGTTTTGGTGTCTAGGAATGAAGAGAAGTGTGGCAGATACTATTTCAAAGTATACTTCATGTAAGATGGTGAAAGTTGAACATCAGAAACTAGAATGATTTCTACAGCCCTTGCCTATACCTGAGTGGAAATGGGAAGACATTGTTATGAATTTTGTGGTTAGTTTACCTAGATCCAGAAGAGGATGTGATGCTTTGTGGGTGATAATTGATAGGTTAACTAAGTCTGCACACTTTTTACCTATAAAATAGTCTGATTCAGTTGAGAAGTTGGCAAGCCAGTATGTCAGTGAGATTATCAGATTATATGGGGTACCTAAGTCTATAGTGTCAGATCGGGATGGAAAGTTTACTTCCAGATTGTGGAAGAAGGTTCAGGAAGCTATGGATATCAGACTCATTTTTAGTACAGCTTTCCATCCTGAAACAGATGGGCAATCAGAAAGAACCATCCAGACCATAAAAGATTTGCTCAGGTTATGTGTTTTGGATTTTGGTGGTAAGTGGGAGACATATATACCATTGATTGAATTTTCCTACAACAACAGTTTCCAAGCAAGTATTAGTATGGATCCTTATGAGGCTTTGTATGAGAGAAGGTGTAGAACACCTTTAAGCTGGGCTGAGACAGAGGAAAAGAAAATTATTGGTGCAGATTTGGTTGATGATGCTACAGAAAAGATTATATTGATTCGTGATAGATTGAGGATAGTACATGATAGACAGAAGAAATATTATGATGCTAAGCACCGACCAATTGAATTTGATGTTGGAGAGTTTGTTTTCCTTAAGATCAGCCCGATAAAGAGAGTGAAGAGGTTTGGCAAAGCAGGGAAATTGAGCCTAAGATATGTTGGACCTTTTGAAATTTCAGAAAGGATTGAGAAAGTGGCTTATAAGTTGATCCTACTAGCACACATGAGTGGAGTGCATAATGTATTTCATATTTCTGCTTTAAGGAAGTATATTTCAGATGGGGCCCAGAAGATTAATACTGAATCAGTAGATATCCAACCAGACTTAACTTTTGTAGAAGAACCTGAGAGAATCCTGAATTATGATGTTAAGTAGTTGAGAAACAGAGAGATTCCTTATGTAAAAGTGTTATAGAGGCATGGTTCAGAAAAGGATGCAACTTGGGAGAAGGAATCAGAAATGAGGGAGAACCACCCTCATTTATTTGACTAAGGTATGATTTTACTGTAACTTTATAGTATACTAAATATTTGTTACCTACTGAGGATAAACTCACCCTAGTTGTGGAATTAATTTTCAGGAGAAAGTGATAAAAAGTGATGGCTTCAAGGCGATAATTCACCTACAGTCGTAGAGAGCCTTAGGGTGTCAGGTTTTGTTTTATGGTTTTCTGTTGTTTGAGTCAGTTGTGATGTATATTGGAGTTTATGTAATTTGTTAATGTTTATGTTTTAGTGATTTGAGGATACATTTGAAATTTTAAATTGGATGTTTTAATGGCTCTTCATTTTATTTGATATAGATGAAGTTTATGTTTATGTCTTCTTTGAAATGAAACTGTTATGATTTAAGTCTTTTATGCTTCTCCGTACAACCGTCTGTCCCCGCCCTGTTAATTCGGGCTAGCCGGGTCTGGTCGTGATAATCTACCCCTCTTTTCACTGCTCTCTCTCCTAATTATTTCATTTTTATCTCTTCTTGCTCATAAAGTATAAGTCATCATTATATATAATAATAAAGTATAAGTCATCATTATATATATATATATATATATATATATATATACAACAACAACAACATCAAGCCTTTATCCCACTACGTGGGGTCGGCTACATGAATCCTTTTTCTCCATTGTGTCCTGTTAAAAGTCAAATTCTCGTTTAAATCTAATAAAGAAAGATCATTTTTAATATTTTCTAACCAAGTCTTTTTAGGTCTACCTCTACCTTTCTTAACATAAGTCAAATCTAAGACCTCTACTTCATACATATATATAACAATAAAAAGTAACTCTAACAATAAAACCATTACCTCACTCCATAGGGTCTTACATTTTCTTGAAATATATAAATATAATAAAGGATGGGTAAACAACCTAGTATATTAATTACATGAAACTTTCAACAATATTCAATACACAAAAATAAAAGTAATATATATACTAACAACTAGTTTATCAATTAAAAAAAATATGTGTTGTGTGAGTAAACTTATATGCTACTCATGTGTATGCCATATATAATACTATTACCAAGGTTATCATTTCAAAATCACATGTCATGTAGAGTGTCATATCATATCAATATTAGTATAAACAAATTCATGTTATCATGTATAATAGTATATTATCACATTAATATATTAAGCAAGTTAAGTATTCTGACTAATTATATTATATAATGTGATATTTTTCATGTATCAATCATAGTAAGTCAGATACTATATCATATCATATCATATAAATAAGAACAATTAGATAGTTGTCACCTTCAGTTCATCGACATTTAAAATTCTCCATTTTATATTTCTCATTATGTATAGCATTCACAACACTAACTCAGATTTAAAGAAAACTCCATCAACCTACCCTCCAGCTCAAGGTATTATATCTCCAACATCCTGAATCATATAAATAAGCCTATTTTGCATGCCTACATTTTCATAAATTATGTAGCATATGAAAGTTCGTTAGGGATATTAAGCTCTTATGAACTAGTCCCAAAGCTAACCAAGAGGGGGGTGAATTGGATATTTAAAAACTTCTTTAACAAAAAGAAATATCTTTTTATATCTTGTAGTAAAAATGAATTAAATCAATAATAAAAAGATCAATTACAGATTTCACCCAAGCAGTTAATCATAGTAACATAAAATGTGAAAAATAATGAGAAAGAACACACCAGATTTATAGTGGTTCGATGCAACCTGACCTACGTCCACTCCCCAGAGCCTCCTCTCCAGGTATTACACTAAACCTTTAGTGACTCTCCTTTAGCCCCCACAGCTAGGCGGAGAAGCTCTTACAAAATCACTTCCATCTTCCCCGGTGCGGTGGAGTAGTCAGGTCCTTCGACATCAAAGAGATCTTCTTCTTCCCAAAACTTCCCTCGAGATGACCCTTGAATCCAATGGTACTTAAGTGCAAGCTTGCCAGAGCAAACGTGTGAACCCCCTCACACTCCCTCGAAAATCCCCCTTCCAAGGCTCTTCTCCCTCTCAAACTCTACTTTTTCCTCTCTCCCTTTCAAGCTCTCTCTTCAAATTTTCTCCAAAAAAAAATGAAGACTCAATGGCTACCAAAGACACTTTCAAAGCCTTTGATAAGCCTTAAATAAAGGGCTTTAAAAACTCTTCCAAATCAGTTCTAGCAGTAAGGATCATCCAGGACGATGTGCTTAAAAAGACGGCTTCAGAAAACCTTAAAAACTCAATTCTGTAGCCAAATATCATCCAGGACGATCGCAGAATCATTCAGGATGATGTGCAGAATTTGACCTGATAGTCCTGAATTATCTCAGGATAGTCCATGATGATCAGTACAAATTTTGCATAAATCATCTAATACGATATACAGATCATCCAGGATGATCAGAATATCAAATTATGCATATTTGATTGAATAATCACAGAATTAATTTAGGTAACATTATCATAGATCGTCCAGGACGATCTAGATCATCTAGGACGATTAGAACAAAATTTGAATCTTAAATCCTTATCTAAATTATCATGGCGGTGAGAGTTTTGAGATCATAATGGATCGCCCAAGATGATATAAATATCATCCAGGATGATTAGTTCAATGAACAGATTATCTTGGACGATTTAAATCGTTCAATATAATTTGTTCAAAAGTTGAAATTCTAGTTTTGACTAGATCTCACTCCACTTGAGTGTGTGTGTACATGGTTACAAGCAAACATACATCCTTAGAGGATTGGACTCAAGAAATCAAAAAATACATCAATAAAAATTACAAATATCATCACATCATAGTATATTATATCCATTCTTGAGCCTTGAATCTTTGTTGGAAGGTGCATGCTGTTCCTGAATTGTTAGTATACACACAAATAAATATACATTGCAAATACTAGGAGATGTGAGTCATAATATTTGTTATCATCAAAATAAAAACTCGTGAGCTCGAGTCGCAATAATCTCCCCCTTTTTGATAATGGTAAATATTACTGGTTGAATTTGCAAACAAAAAAATATTTTCTTCTAATCTCCCCCTCACTAAGAAAAGACTTTTAAAAATAGGGAGAAACACAACTTTTTTATTTTAAAAAAATACAATATAAATAAACTTCACAAATACAACAGTACGTTCTCCTCCTTTGACATTATCAAAAAGAAGAGGAGCATAGAAACACAAAATAGAAAAAAATAGACTAAAAGATCAAAAATGGTTCCTGATCTCGTGAAAATTTTTTTTTTGAAAAAATTATTTTGAAATATCAAGAATTTTCATGTAATGAGAAAGTTACCTCTTGATTTTATTCAAAAGCTTAGTAAGGCATGTATTGATCACTCATAACCCAGAAAGATTAGAGATTAAAAAATTATTAATCCAAGCTTAGGTTTTAAAAAGGCTAAAGAACTTTTTAAGTCAATATCTAAATCAAGGAACAAATTAGATAAGAAAATAAAAATCTTTTCAAAACTCCTTTTATGAAATATATCTAATAAAAGATTAATACAAAGTAATGAATCATAAATTATGATTTTCAAACTCAAGTAATGAACTTATCAAAAGGACATATGAGTTTTCTAAACTTTAGAGATTTACAAGAATGAAAGCTAATTTTTTGTGGGCTCATTTTGTGTCTCTTTTTATTTTGGCGCTCTTTGCGCATCTTTTAATTTTTTATACACTTTGTGTATCTTTTCAATTTGGCGACATTACGTATCTTTTCAGCTTTGGGCTCATTTTGTACCCTTTTTATTTTTATAATTTGCCTCATTTCTAAATCTTTAAAATTATCAGACCCTATTCTTATGATAAAGACGAACAACCTGATTAAGATCCCTATGAGATAGACAAAATGTAGGGAGATGAAAAAGATTTAATTTTAAAAATCAATTTATAATAGGAAATAGATTTTGAATCAAAAGTGAAATAGTCTTATATAAAAAAATGAGATAGAGAGATAAAATCATGAGTTTCCTTTTTTTACCTGATTTGAGAGAAATCAATCACAACTTACATCGAATTTTCAGAAAAATAGAAGATAAATTTTCTATTTTTAGAAAATATGATCTTTGAAAAATAATTTTAATTTTTTAAAATATAAATGAAACAAAAGGTAATATGTATGTGCTCATAAGAGAAACTACACAAAAAACATAGAAACTAATTTTAAAATTTTAAAAGAAAAATAAAAAAATAAGAAAAAGTGAAATAAAACATACAAAAATAACACCTAAAATAAAAATAAAAATATAACGAATAAAAAATAACAAAAAAGTAAAAAAATATAAACAAAAACACACAAGCAAAATATTAATTCACATTATCTCGCTCTTGATCTGATGATTCAGAAGCTAGGTATGCCCGGGAGATTTTTTGTTTTGCATTATTCGCCCTTATTACAATTTGCTTAGCTTTACCCTTTTCCATTTTAGGAAGGGCTTTTAAGTTCGGGCACTGATTTTTCATATGTCCAGATTTTCTATATCTAAAGCAAATAACATCAGAAGAAATCTTAACATTCTTACATTTTTTTACCTTTGTTCCACTTTGTTGATGTTGATGCTTGTATTTTAATAAACATTTCAATTTATTTATTATTGATGCTAACTCTTTACTTTCATTATCTTCTGAGTTGCTTTCATCCATGCTAATTTCTTACTTTCATCATCTTCTTAGATACTCTGATACCACTTGAAAGTTCGTTAGGTATGTTAAGCCCTTATGAATTAGTCCCTGTTGACCTTGATTTCATTAAATCCTTCTCCCCATTGACCCAATTGACCCAAGTTGACCAAGTCAAGCTTTGACTTGGTCAACCCAAGTCTTAATGGGTCAATTTGACCCATTTAAAACCCATTTAAAGCCTTAAACACTTTCCTAATGTTCTAAGACTCAAAACCACGGCCAAGCACATGGGTTTCCCTCCTATTATGATCTAGATATGATCCTAGCTGTTGATATTAGGTCTAGAGCTTTAAATAGATGAAATTAGGATGTTTGGAGGGATCTTTTGAGCTTTCTCTCTCGCTAGATCTCAAGAGCCCCTGAGACTTTGGGAGAGAGCTTCCTAGACCCCTTTCCACGTTTCCCAACCAATCTCCACCGTCAAGCACCCGCCGGCGGCGAGATCTCCGGCGAACCAAGGCTAGGAACGCCCCAAGCAAGTTTGCCATCGATCCAAGGCGTATCGAGCCACGGTTTCTTCTACAAAAAGGAGCGTGGACAGTCTACAAGTGCAACAAGCCCAAGAACGCGAAATTCCACCGAGTATTTTGGGTAAAATCCTCAACCCTAGGTTAGAACACTTAGGGTAAAATAGCTTTTCAAAATGTGCTTTTTAGATCACAAAAACACTTCCACATGAATTCTCTTCATCGCCATTAACTAAGTTTAAAATTTCATCGCGTTTGGACTTGTGGATCGAGAGAACGAGCCAAATTATTATTTTTGTGCATGGGCTCGGTCTTACTACAGCCATGCAGTTTTCAGACCGTTGATCTAAAGATCAACGGTCGAGATCCCGTCAGATCATGGCATGGGTCAACCGTGTATTCGAATCCCGCGGCCTAATTCCCCGTATGGCTTGATCACGGCCCTTGATTCAAGCTGCGGGAGATCCTACGGCTGCTGTATCTCGCCGCGGTTTTAAGTGAAGCGGGCCCCGCCCTGCCAATCATTGGCAATGATTGCGCGACGGCGCAATCATTGCCAATGATTGGCCGCCATTAAAGCAGCCAATCAGAGGCCGCCATGTGTCCCGAGCCGCCTTTTTTTTATTTATTCTTTTTTTGTTTTATTTGTTTTAAATATTATATATATATATTATTTAAAAAAAATTATTATTATTATTATCATTATTAATATTATTATAATATTAATATTATAATTAATAATATTATTATTTTAATAATAATATTATTATGAATAATATTTTTATTATTATTATATTAATAATTATCATTATTAATATTATTATAATATTAATATTATAATTAATAATATTATTATTTTAATAATAATATTATTATGAATAATATTTTTATTATTATTATATTAATAATTATCATTATTAATATTATTATAATATTAATATTATAATTAATAATATTATTATTTTAATAATAATATTATTATGAATAATATTTTTATTATTATTATATTAATTATTATCATTATTAATATTATTATAATATTAATATTATAATTAATAATATTATTATTTTAATAATAATATTATTATGAATAATATTTTTATTATTATTATATTAATTATTATCATTATTAGTATTATTATAATATTAATATTATAATTAATAATAATATTATTAAAATAATAATATTATTATGACTAATATTTTTATTATTATAATATTAATTATTATCAATATTAGTATTATTATAATATTAATATTATAATTAATAATATTATTATTTTAATAATATTATTATTATGACTAATATTTTTATTATAATATTAATTATTATTATTATTAGTATTATTATAATGTTAATATTATAATTAATAATATTATTATTTTAATAATAATATTATTATTTTAATAATATTATTATTATGATTAATACTTTTTATTATTTTAATATTAATTATTATTGTTATTAGTATTATTATAATATAAATATTTTAATTAATAATATTATTGTTTTAATAATAATATTATTATTATTAATATTTTTATTATTATAATATTAATTATTATTATTATTAGTATTTTTATAATATTAATATTATAATTAATAATATTATTATTTTAATAATATTATTATTATTTTAATAATATTATTATTATTATGATTAATATTTTTATTTTTTATAATATTAATTATTATTATTGTTATTATTATTATAATATTAATATTATAATTAATAATAATATTATTTTAATAATATTATTATTATCTTGATATTTATATTATCATAATATTAGTATTTGTTATTATTAATATTATTATAATATTAATATTGTTAATTAATAATATTATTATTATCTTTAATAATAGTATTATTATGTTAATATTAATATCATTATAATATTAATATTTATTATTTTATATTATTATATTATTTTGATTATTATTATTTAAATTTATTTTAAAATCCAGATATTATTATATCTGATCTATTTTAAAATTATTAATTATTTTTAAATATTAATTATTTTAAATTATTTTAAAATTACCTTTGAACCTATTAAACTTCAAAAATTCATAACTTTCCCGTTTTAAACCGGATTTTGACGCACAATACCTCGTTCTTTTCAGAAAAATGTGAATTTTAATTTAAAATTATTTCCTGTATGTGATTCTATCATTTCTAGATGTTTTTTGTATTTCTATTTTTTTTAATTATTTAAATATTATTTAATTAATATAATTGATTATTTTAAAATAAAAATTATTTTAAAACCCCCTCGGTGGCTGGTAGACCTCCCACGCTTATGAACTAAAGTATTTTCAATTATCTTATTTTTAAACTTACATTATTATTATTTATAATATTTATGTATTTTAAAGATAATTTTAAAATTACATATTATTTAAATCCCCCAATTTTGGGAAGTCTACCCCTTATGAAACTTTAAACCTAGGACCTGTATGTGAACAGAATTCATGTGGGAGAAGGATTAGTGAATGATTGTGTCCCAATCATTCACTAATCACTTCATTAGGTGCCCTTTACTTAGTGTTTTCGTTGTCCTTGCATGTGTAGGTTGCACAAACACGTAGCCTAGGCTCTCCTAGATCTAAGGACATGGCTTGGTGTGTTTATATTTGCTGCATTTACCCTCTGTATTATGCCTAAGGGTTAGTTACTTCATTTCACTCCTATATAACGTAGTGACACCCTAAGGACAACAATTAAGGACCCGTCTAGCAAACTTAGAAAAAATTCCAGGAATTAGGGTAGAACCCTGAATAGCTTGAAATTTGAAACACTTAAACATAGTGACATCTGGGACCCTCTAGAATTTTCTAGGAATTTTCTGGACTCTTTAAAACACTTAAGTAGCAAACCCTAACTTACCCGTTAACTAAGCCTTAGAAACTTCAGAAAAATATAATAAATGCATTTTAAATCAGAAAAATACCCATAATACCTCAAACTCTCCAGAATTCAGTTCCCAACCTTAGATAATTAGGGCCCCTTAATTGGGCCTTAATCTGGACTTTAATTCAACCTTAATAAAAAATCACCTTTTTGCCTTAATTAAATCATTAAAAATTATTAAAAATCCCAAATTTTCCCCAAACACTTGGGAACACCTTCTTAGGTCATTTCTGACCTTTGGGGGTGATTCCAATCAGTTTGGAGCTGATTTGGGCCAAAACCCCCAAAATACCCCTAACTAGGCAATTTCGGAAAATTCCTTTAATTGCCCCAACTTCTAAAAATCATAACTAATTACAGAAAATTCCAAAATGGGCAAACTAAAAGGCACCTAACTCTAATTAAGGTCTAGCATTTATTAAAAATCTCAGGTGGCCAGAAACCAGCTTAAATTTAAAAGTCAACTTTTCAGTCAACCGTAGCCTATAGTCTAGGGCCCGAAAATTCATAACTTTGCGTAGGAAACTCCAAATCTAGCAAACTAAAAGGCATTCAACTCACATTAAGGTCTAGTATTTGTTAAAAATATTAGGTGTCCAGAAATCAACTTAAATCAAAAAGTCAACAATCCGGTCAAACTTAGTTCAAAACAAGACCAAAACTTCAGAAATTCATAACTTTGGATAGAAGAATCCAAATCGGGCATACTAACTGTCTAACTGATCAGGTTAAGGCCTAATATTTTATAAAAATATTAGCTGGTCATAAATACCCTTTAATCAAAAAGTCAATTTTTGACCCCCTTTTACTTAGCGTATAGGTGGACCCCGAACCCCCTAAAACTCACTAATGCAATTTAAACTTCGAATATTATTACCCTAAGAAATAAAATTGATCCACACATTAAATCAACTAAGATAAATCTCAATTCACTAATATTTGGACTTTAAATAAAACTTCCCTTTTCAGACCTACAACCAACCTGGACAGTAGGCAATTGTAATTAACTACCTAGCTTAGGATCTACCTCAGCCACACAGGCTCTTACACACACTGTAGAATTGTTTGCTAGGGCACCACTTCTAGACTTAGGCTAGGCCGGTGTTTACTTTTCTGCTGCGTGCCGAGCTTTTCCGGATTTCGTTGCATGTTGTGATTGAACTATTGATGTGTTTGCTTACTTTCATTGTACCCTGGGATTTGATGTGATTGCACGATAGACTACCCATAGGTTAGGATCGAAGTTGATACTAACGATGTCTTCTGTAGGTGGCCATGCTCATGCAGCGCTAAATCGAAGGGGGGCAATAATCATGATTTAAATACTAATGTCATTTTATGCAGGTGCTTCAGAAATTGCTCAGCCCCCCTAAACAAATGAGGGCTAATTGAAAGTCATTATAAATTGCTACAGGTGCTCCAGAGCTTGCTTAGCCCTCAAATATTTAAGAGCATGGCCAAGTGTGGCTGTGATGAGTATTTTCATTTCTATATAAATTGCTTGAGATAACATAAAATTGCTTGGGTTGATTTTTATTAGGATAACCTTGCAGGAGAGTCTAGATTTACTGCTTTCATTTAATGTAAATGGTTTGTAACTTGGTATCGAGTTGTGAAAGTTTATTTTGAGTGGGGATACAAGAATCCAAAGGTTGGATGCCCAAAGAGAAAAGGACACCCAATATGAGGATAGTCCTTTTCTGTTTGAGAATCCAAATTTGGGTTATTCTACTACCCGAGGAGTCCAAGGAAGCCGAGGTCCAAGGAGTCCGAGGAAGCTCAGATCCAAGGAGTCTAAGAAAGAGAAGATTAAGAAGATGAAGACCAAGAGTATCCCACTCAAAATAACTTGCGTCAATCTTAGGATTAGAAATCCGGGTTGTTGGCAGTGGTGCCCGGCCACTTTAATTTTCTGCAGACCCTGGGTTGTAATTAAGGGCAGTTGGCCTATGGACATTTATTAATTTATTTGGATAATTTTGATGTGTTTTATGATTGTGTGCCTCTAGGATTGTTTGCTTTTCTTAGTTTCTTGGCGTTTTGCATGTCGCTTTTGTTTTAGCCTGGATTTCGTTAGGCTCTTTAAGGACTAAAACTTTTTCTACTCCCAACTAACATTCAAATTTTAAGATTTAAATAATTTAGAAACTTAACGACCTAGGGAATTGCCGGAATCGTCCGGGGTAGCATGCATATCGTTGCATTTCTCTCTTTCCTTCTATAAGACACTTCCCCGCCCGTGGGTAGAGTCCGGATAATCTGACCTATGAGGATGAGGTGCCGGACCTGGGGAAGCCCAGTCTAATTCTAAAAAATTATTTTTTATAAGCCTTTTTAAAGTTCTATGCATACCTGATTCGGATACTTTAACTAGCATGCATTGCATTAGAAACTAACTAAATCAAAATTTTAATTGCATTAGCTCTAGAAGCATTCACCCAACATCAGTCCGGGGCCAATTAGGAAATCCTCTAGATGTCGGCCCTATCTTCGAGAACTATAACCCACCTACCCATCCTTCATAAATGACTGGACAGCATGGTTTTAAAGCGATTAGGTGGTTAGCTGGCTCCCCCTTCCAGGCCGGGGTAAGTCCAGGTTTTGCATTGCATTAGTTAGGACACGGGTGTTAGTAGAACACTAAACCCATTAGATTTAGGATTCAAGGCTACTATTGTTTCGTAGTACGCCTCATCAGTAGGTAGGTCTTCTGTCTTCCAGAGACCCTAAACCCTACATATCTGCGTCACACGGATGACGCCACCTCCATCCTTCCCTCCTGCATGTTTCGAGTGCATGATCTATTTATTTTTCTCCAGTTTCTTCTCACTACCTTAGTCCCTCCGGATGCTGATGTGAGCCGTGCATGTTGACTAAGCCTAATTGAACCTCTCTTTCCCTTCGAGTAGGACTTCCTAGTCTTCGCCCTATGTGCCAATCCCAATTTAGAAAATATAATATAGAATCCTTAATCGAGAGTATTCTCAGGCTCCGGCTTGAGATGTAATTAACCACGGGGGCTTGCGCCCGTGGGAAACCGAATCTCACTCTCAAATAAACCACATTCGAGCTAATGTATCGGATGGGGGAAACCCGTTGTGATTAGATCATATATATTATTACCCATCGGGGTGTGCTGGTGAGAGCCGCTATCCTCAATGGTTAATCATATGTGTGATCGAATCTGCCCTTCCATTGGCAACAGATACTGTCTCCCCTCGCGGGGCGATGGTGCCTGTAGTCCTTTCGGAGGTCCACAGTCCCGAGGGGGTGAATTGGATACTTAAAAACTTTTTTAACAAAAAGAAATATCTTTTTATATCTTACAACATAAATGAATTAAATTAATAATAAAAAGATCAATTACAGATTTCACCCAAGCAGTTAATCACAGTAAAATAAAATAAAAATAATAATAAAAAAGAACACACCAGATTTATAGTGGTTCGGTTCAACCTGACATACATCTATTCCCCAGAGCCTCCCCTCTATGTATTGCACTAAACCTTTAGTGACTCTCCTTTAACCCCCACAGCCAGGAGGAGAAGCCCTTACAAAATCACTTTCACCTTCCTCGGTGCGGTGGAGTAGCTGGGTCCTTCGACACCAAAGAGATCTTTTTCTTCCCAAAACTTCCCTCGAGATGACCCTTGAATTCGATGGTACTTAGGTGCAAGCTTGCCGGAGCAATCGTGTGAACCCCCTCACACTCCCTCAAAAATCCCCCTTCCAAGGCTCTTCTCCCTCTCAAACTCCACCATTTCCTCTCTCCCTTTCAAGCCCTCTCTTCAAGTTTTCTCCAAAAGAAACAAAGACTCAATGGCTGCCAAAGACACTTTCAAAGCCTTTGACAAGCCTTAAATAAAGGGCTTTAAAAATCCTTCCAAATCAGTTCTGACGATAAAGATCATCCAGGACGATGTGCTTAAAAAGACAGTTTTAGAAAACCCTAAAAACTTAATTCTGCCACCAAAGATCATCCAGGACAATCGTAGGATCATCCAAAATGATATACAGAGTTTAATCTGATAGTCCTAGATGATCTCATGATAGTCCAGGATGATCAGTACAAATTTTACACAAATCGTCCAGTACGATATACAGATCATCCAGGATGATCAGAATATTAAATTATGCATATTTGATTGAATAATCACAGGATTAATTTAGGCAACATTATTATAGATTGTCAAAGATGATCTAGATCATCCAGGATGATTAGAATAAAATTTGAATCTTAAATTCTTGCCTAAATTATCATGGTGGCTAGGATTTTGAGATCGTAATGGATCATCTAGGATGATATAAATATCGTCCAGGATGATTAGTTCAATGAACAGATCATCCTGGACGATTAAATCGTCAAGTATGATTTGTTCAAAAGTTGAACTTCTAGTTTTGACTAGATCTCACTCCCCCTCAGTGTGTGTGTACATAGTTACAAGTAAGTATACACCCTTACAAGACTTGGCTCAAGAAATCAAAAAGCACATCAATGAAAATTATAAATATCATCACATCAAGCCTATTCTACCCATTGTTGAGCCTTGAATCTTTGTTGGAAGGTGCATGCTATTCCTAAAATATTAGTACACACACAAATAAATATACATTATAAATACTAGGAGATGTGAGTCATAATATTTGTTATCATCAAAATAAAAACTCGTGAACCCGGATCGCAACAGCATAATTAAAATTTGAAATCATATTTAGTGCGCTCATTTTAACATATATGATCACAACAGATGAACCAAAATAACTATACATATTATTATGTTTATATTAATTTGATGCAACATATATTTATCAAATATTTGACTTTATATGCATTACTCATCTAATGGCATATGCCTTAAAATAAGAAATATCCTATAAAAATTCAATATGATTATATTAATATGTGCATAATAATAATAATAATAATAATAATAATAATAATAATAATAATAATATAATGCAAGTTACATTGTGGCAACTTGTTAAATAACATACTCGATGTTGAACAAATTTTCCAATTGACCCGTCTAATAAAAATGCTCTAAGACCCTAAAATCCTTATTTTCTCTCTCCTCTCTTTTTCTTTCTTTCCCCTTTCTTTCCTTTCTTTCTTTGCCAGTTTAAGAAGCTCAAAATAAGATGACATTGAAGATTCTCAGAATATTTTGGAGTTACTTAGAAAATTAAAGTTAATGATACAATATAATTATATAAATTATTTAGTTTTTAGTGTAAAATCTTTATAAATTTTAATATAATTTGAAACCCAGACCTCCAAAAATTATGTAAAAAATAATCATAAAATGATACATGGTGAATAATAAATTACTAAATAGATGCAAATGGTTCCAATAAACTCGTTGTACTAACATTTGTCAAAATTTTAAATATTTTTAGTTGAATAATCAACCTCTTATTTTTATATCTATATTGCCCATATATATATATATATATATATATATATATATATATATATATATATATATAATATTCTCTATGATATGATAAAGACTACTTTCAAATCAAATATATAATGAATTTATTAAAAATATTTGAAGATTATAGGTCAACATATATATTACAAAAAATTAAATAATTGTATCTCTATTTAATATTTATAAATAATTTTGAAGATCAAAATAGCTTAAAAATACATTTTTAATAGGAATTTTAGAGTATCATGTCCATTAAACTTATGTATAAATATATTCAAAGAAACCAGACACATGAGAGCCTTAGGCTATTTTTTGTTTGGAATTGGACCTATATGTAATATGCATAGTCAAGGCGATGGTGATTAGAGAATTGTGATTGGGTGATAATAGTAGAAAAATTGTAGTTGGTCCACGGAGGTCAGATAATTGTAGTCAAGCTAATGTAGTCGGAGGTCCGAAGTTGTGCGATAGTGATCAGATGGCTATAATTGGGTGACAATTGTCAAAGTACATTTTTTTGGCAATGATGATTTGAAGGACCTATTCGAGCAACAAAGGTCTAAGTACCATAGTCAGACAATAGTGGTTGGAGGAGCGTAATTGAGTGATGGTGGTCAAAAGATTGTAGTCGAGCAATAGAGGTCAAAGGACTAGAACTAGACAATGGTGGGTAGAAGATCATAGTGAAACCATTGAGGTTGGAAAACCATTGTCAAGCTACAAAGGTTGGAGAATTGTTGTTGGATGATGGTGGTTGGAGGGCTATAGTTGGGTGATTGATAGTCAGGAGATTGTAGTTGATCAATTATAGTTGAACAATGGTCATACGATGTCAGCTAGATGGTGGTCTAACTATGACAGTTGAATGATGATGGTTTAATGGTCTGATCATGGCGATCGGGTGATGGTCCGATGGTCTAATGGTTACAATCGGATAATGATTCAACAATGATTGTTGGATGGTAATCTGGTAGTGTTACTCGAATTGAGCTTCCGAATTTTATGAGCCATTGAATTCTTTTGAATATCAAACCATAGTTGAAGTCCATAGGCCCCCCCTTTATGTTTAAAGTGAAGACCTATTTATAGATTTTTGAGATTCACCAGCCCTATTAATGTAGTTGAAATATGGAAGACTCAATTGGCCAACCATATTCATACCCTTGATCGTGGATCATTCTTTCAGCATTTAAGTGGCTTAATAATATTAGATTTAAGTGATATTGAGTTCATTGGATTATCTCGTTGAGACACTTAAATTTGATTTTAAGCATGCAAGATTTAGATATGATTTAATCCTCTAATTAATATCTAAAAAAATTTAATTATCCTACAAGTTCTTGATTTGTGCTTATTTGGACTCAGATCATGCATTTTGCGTGTCAATGAATTTGTGTAGTCTGGACGTTTAGCTTGACTATAAATTTACTAAAATTGATGTTCGAATGATCATAAATTTAATTAAAAAAGTTTTCAATTTAAATATGAATCGATTCGTGCCCGAGTAACGTCAGCGGTCTCTAAAATATACATTTGAAAAATTAAATCTTCTACTATCATCAAAATCACATAATTATTATTATCATGAAAATTACATTATTTTTTTATGCGGATGGAAATTATTTTTCTCACTCAACCTCTTTTCTTTTTATCACCAAAATATATGAAAAAATATATTAAATCTAAATAATGCATCTCTTCGCATTAAATCTAAACAATACATCCTTTCATGTAACAATGCATTTTTTCATGTGACAATGCATCCTTTTATATGGGATATATTCTAACATGATCGACTATTGTGAGTGATTTGACTCACATCATACTCTTATTTAATGAATATGATAATATAATGTATATTTCTTATGAAGTTTAAGCAAATTTTTTTTCAGGTGTTTACATATCTTTCAAGAAATTATTACGAAAATATCTTCGGTGGTCGAATTCTGAAGTGAATGCGGATGTAAGACAGTCGGTACTTTCTTTTTCACGCTTCACTGGAATTCCAGCTTGATAGCTTTCACACAGCTGGCATCGACTTTGGGTCCAGCTAATCTGGGGCGGGTCGCGGTCCGAGTTCAGTTCTCGCGCCCGTTCACAAGCAAGCAGCCGTCGCTCTCCCCCTCCCACATCGATGTAACATTGTAAAGCCCCCCTCCCCTCCCCTCCCCTCCCCTCTCTCACTCTCTCTCACTCTCCGTATCGTCCGTATACACTGCTATTGTGGCCTCTTACACGGCCTGCTCTTCCCGGATTCTATCTGTGCTCTACTGCTTTCTTCACTTTCAACTCCTAAGAACCAGTCCGTCGACGCAGCCTCTGCTCATTTTATCCATCCACCCATTCTGAAGCTCTACAGTCTGATCTTCTTTGCCTCTCATTCCACGCTTAGCTTGGAATTAAGAATAGGTTCCCTAATTGCGTCGCTTCTCTATTGAAGATCTGTACCGTTTGTTGGAGAATGAAAAGGGTTTTCCTCAATGCAGGTGAGTTCATCAGTAGGAATCTTTCGAGTATACTTCTGTTCCGGTTCTGATTCTTTCTAGTGCCGTGCTAGGGTTGGGACGGAATTAATTCAAGGTTTTCTGGGACAAATTTTCAGTTCCGGAAATGTCTCGACACCCTGCAACCGCTCATTTCCACAAATCTAAAACGCTATATGACAAATATGTGAGCAACAATTTCTTTCCTTTTTTCCCCCCTTAGTTTTGTTGAATTCTGAGCTTCTTTTAGATGCTTGGAGATGAGATTGGAAAGGGGGCGTATGGGCGCGTTTACAAGGGCCTTGACCTGGAAAATGGGGACTTTGTGGCAATCAAGCAGGTTTCCTTGGAGAATATCTCCCAGGAGGATCTTAACATAATAATGGTATATTTGTTCGTTCTATTTTTTGGCGTGCTAATTGAATGGCTATAACTTTCTAAGTTTTACCAAGCCATGCGTTAATAGCTTTTTTTTTTTCTTGTTAAAAAGGACTTCGGTCTCTTCATTCGGCTGCACTGTTCTGTTGTTAAGTTGTCATAATTTTAAAAAGTTATCTTTAAGAAGGACTTCGGTCTCCACAAAACAAAAATTTCTCTAAGCTTTGTCCTTGGTTTGCTAGCTTGGATGGGTCCTTTTGGTGGCTGCTGGCTCTCGGGTTGGACTTGTGGTTCTCGGTTTTGAGCTGGTTTTGGAGTTCTGGTTTGGGAGAGCTGAAGTTTAGCTCATTAATTCCTAAAGGCATGAAGTAGAAGCTCATAAATGGGAAAAGGTATGGAGTGGCTTGTGTCTCTTTCCCTTCCCTTGTGTCTTCTCGGTTTCCTCCTTGCTCTCCTCGGTTTTGGTGGCTTTTTGCTCTTCCCATGTACTGCTGGTTGGTTTCCCCTTGTTGCCTCCTCGGGTCCCTCATCTGGCTGGTTTTCCCATGTGTGCTAGCTGGTTTCTTTGTGGCTCTTTGGGTCTTGGCTGGGTGGTTTTCCCGTGGCTGCTTGGGGGTGGTTTTTCATGGCTTTGCATTAAATTTTCTCTGGTTCCTGTACCAATTAATGGGGGCTGCTGTTAGAGACTTTTGGCCTTTATCTCCCCCTCTTTTCATTGGTTTAATTGGAGGTGCTTTGGCTGTTGGGTTTCCTCTCTCTTGCCTATAAATATGAGATGTTTTGGAGAGGAAAAAGAGAGAGTTATGTGACCAATATTTGGAAAGAAACCTGAGGGTTTTTAGGATTGCTTGCGAGCAATGCCTCTTCTTCTTCTCTCCTTCTAGGAAAGCTTGCGAGCTTCTCCTCCTTTCTTCTCGGCTTCTAACCCCTTGTTCTCTACGCAAGTGTCCACTCCAACTGTATCCTTCTTCTCAAATGAATGAAAGCAACTTTAGGTGAATTTTATGTTTGTCCATGTAAGTCAAAGTTTGTAAGAGTCTTTATCTATAAAAAGTGTCATTTTGAGTATTTTGAGTATCTTTTTTATTACCTACTAAGACTTTGTTTTTATTTGCAAAAATTAGGGTTTGTCCTAATTTTTGCTTACATCAAAAATCAAAATCCAAAGGTCTTTCCTATAATTAGAATGAAAATATGAACAACTCAGTGCACCAAGGAAGTAAAACAATTGTAGATTTAAATATATATCCAAAATTTCTATCCTCCTATCATGAATAATCAAGAACTACTTTAGGGCTTTCATTTGTATGAAACAAGTTCACATGCAGTCAAGGTTATTCACTTATTTTGTTAATGAGTCAAATCTGAATATATATACATATATTTCTATACCAAAAACAAGTAAAGCAATAGTGTTTATTGGTTTTTCCTCTCATTCATTATGCCTTGCAAAATATATGTATATCCAATGTAAACCAAACACATTCAACCAACAATCAAGAACAACATAATATAACCAGGAAAGAACAATAAATAAATATGAATAAGAACACACAATTACATGCTTTGGCAAGGGGTGCCTACATCCACAAGGAGAAATTGGGGCTATGCTTTTATTACCTTTTTTTATTTGGCAAAACTACAAATCTGTAATTTCTATTTAAATCTTCTGTCAATGATTTATATCTTTCTGACATAAAACAATCAAGAAATCAAAGTTACTATATACATAAAAAAACATGCATGAAGGAAAACATGGAGAGATTGTGCCTGTTTTGTCTCCTATTTCTATCAAAATCTAAAGCTGAGAAAGATAAAAAAATGACCACAGATAGTACTGTCGATATTCAAACCCCAGTCGAAGAAGCTTCTGCTCTCTCTCCTTTCAGTCATCCTTCTTGTTCGATTGCCAACTTTCACTTGGCTGAAAGCCCTCTTATGGCTTGCATTCCTCCACCTGAGGTACCCTTGTTGACTTCTCTTGGTCTCCTCTCCTGTGTTCTCTCTTGATAGCTTGGTAGTGATTCCCTTTACTCGGTTTGGTTAGGACCTAGATATAATAAATAGAAAACAAGAAAGAGGCTATACAAAAGACAAGGTTAACAATAAGGCAATAATAAAGAGGCAACATAAAAGGCTGCTTGAATTATTAACAGCAAACTAATAATAAATAGTTGACTAATTTTAATATATATATATATAACTGTCAGTCCTATCTGCACTACCTCACGTTGTTCACTCCCAAGAGATGTGATTATTCACTCAAACGAAACTGCCTCTCGTTTCCTTTATACCGCACGAAGGAAACCGTCACTCTGTTGGAGACAAACGCATGAAACTACTCCTCCCCTCTCCTTCCTGTTGGTTCATGCGAACTGCACGCAACAACTTAGACAAAGAAGCCACCCAACTCTGCTTCGGCAAGTTGAACCCACGACCGAAGGCCGATCCGGCTTCTACTCCTGCGAACAACCTTTGTCCGTTCAACCCTAGCCCTAGCCCGATCTCACGATCCCACTTGAGCATTCGTCTCTGCTTCGTTCGTACGCCGGAACAAACCCGCCCCCCTCTCTATTCGTCCGACTACACTGAGCCCGCCGAACTCCCGGATTTGGGAAATTCGGGATTTACGACAAAAAGAGTGAAACGTGGAATTTAACTCGCTTTGAGATTAACGGTTCCCTAAATCCTGTTTGGTAGGATTCAGCATAAATCCTGCTCAAATCTTGCATAAATCCTATATCCAAACAGCCCCTTCCCTTATCCATGGCGATGGCATCTTCGATGCTGAAGGCAGCAGCAGAGAAGGCCTTGCTAGCGGCAAGGAGATAGGCGTTAATGCTGACGGATGCTGATGCAGTACAAATCCACTATCTTCTCAATCTCCGGCAACGACTGTTTCTCCATCTCGATTTCAAGGCTCACGGATGTAATGAAATGTCTTACACTCTTGACTATGTGGATGACAGAAAAAATTTGATGAGGATGTTGAGGATAAGTGTGTCAAGATATTGATTGATCCTAAAGCTTTGATGCATGTCATCGGAATCAAGATGAATTTTTTGGATGATACATTGAAGTCTGAATTTGTATTTGTAAAACCAAACTCAAAAGGATAGCATGGTTGTGGTGAAATCTTTATGACAAACAGTGCTAAGAATACAAAAATTGGTATTAGCCAACAAATTGTAAGGCCCGTGCCGTGATTCTTTATCCGGACGGGCGAATTTTCTAATTAAAGACCCCGCGCCATCGATCTTTGATTCGGGCAGGAAAATTTCAAATTGAAGACCGCACCGTCGATCTTTGATCCGGGCGAAGTGAATTTCTAGATTGAAAACCCTACGCCATTAATCTTTGATCAGGGTAGGAGGATTTCTAATGCAAAGGCCTTCTGCTGTCGATCTTTGATCCGGGCGGGTTGAAACCACTGCAAGTGCAGTCTCGATCTCCCCTACGGGGAGGGGATGACGAGGGATGCCGAAATCGCTCCAAAGCACTACCAAATTTAAGAGAGATTTAACTTGAATTTTAATTGATTATTTTGATTAATTAATCGATTAAATTTAATTAAAATGAAATTGACTAATTAAATTTGATTAATAAAAAAGAAGGAATGAAATTAATTGAAATTAATTAATGAAAAATTAATCTACTGAAATTTAATTTTAATTAATTAAATCTTTGGCGTTAATTAATTGAAATGAATTAACTGATATATATTAATTAATGAAATATAACTAATTAATTGAAATTAATTAATTATTCAAAAAAATAATTAAAGTCAATTAATTAGTTATTATTAATTAATGGAAATTATTTAATTACTTAAAATTAATTGATCAATTGAAACAAATTAATTGAAGTTAATTGATTAATTAAAATTAATTAAAAACCCCGAGAATAGTTAAAAAATTTGAGAGCAGTTTAAAATTAGGAGCCTATTAATTTATTATTAGTTAATTAATTAATGCAATTAACTAAAAATTTATTTTTGGTTAATTAGTTAATTAATTAATTCAGTAATTATAAAAGGAAAGGCAGAAAAAATAGTATTTGCACTAAGAATGTACAACTCAACACTAACTCAACACTATAAAACCAACAAAACTCTCCAAACTCTCCAACTCACAAACTCTTAAACTAAGCTCGCCAAACTCTAAACACCAAACTCTCTAAAACACTAACACCTTTGCAAGCTCTCCAACCCTCTTGTTTGAGCCCCAAAACAGCACAAGCTCCTACAAAAAAACAAATAAAACTCATTAGCATTGAAATTAAATTGGGCAAGAAAAATAGAATTTTTACTCTAAACTACAGTACTGAAAGAAAAAGAGCAGGATACTGGTACAAGAAACTAAAGTATGGTACAGAAAGTCAAGCAGGGTACTGGTGTAAGAAAGAAAAGCAAGGTACTGAAAACTAAAATGCAAGAAAAACAAGGTAATGTATTGAACTACTAAACCAGGAAGAGAAATTATTGTTGCAAAAATTCTAGTGTTGGGCTGGTAAACAACTGATAGTTAATGGTCTAGTGTCAAGCTGGCAAACAACTACAAACTAAAGTACTCACAGGTAGTCTAATATACCATAAACACAAATAATCAGGCTACTTCCAAAGGAAAGCAGTAAGTCTTACAAATCTACATGCTACTTCCAAAGGGAAGTAGTAAGTCCTAGCAAATCTATAGTCAACTTCTGTGGGAGTCGTAAGACCTGTTAAACAAAATTAATGGACAGCTTAGCCTAAGGGGCTAGGTTGTAAGACCTACTTTCAGGCATCTTCCAAAAGAAGTTGTAAAATCTGTTATTTGAGAGAAACTCCTAGGAGAAATATTAAACTCTCAAATTAAATCTGAACTAATGGGCAGTTTAGCCTATAGGGCTAAGTTGTAAGACCCACAAACGGACAACTTCTAAGTGAAATTGTAAGACCCGCATGTTAGAAAAATTGCTAAATAAATTGCAACAATCCTAAAACCCAAATAGACGAAACTAATGGACAGCTTAGTCTATAGGGTTAGGTTGTAAGATCCGCTAACGGACAACTTCAAATGAAGTCGTAAGACCCACATTTGAGGGAAATTGCTAAATAAATTGCAACAACCCTCAAATAAACAAAATTAATGGGCAGCTTAGCCTATAGGGCTAGGTTGTAAGACCCACAATTGGGTTGCTTCCAAAGGGAAGTAGTTAGACCCGTTATATCCAAATAATCAGGCTACTTCCTAAGCGAAGTCATAAGACCTATCCAAATCAATCCAAGTCAAACAATAGGCAGCTTAACCTATAGGACTAGGTTCTAAGATCCACCAATGAGCTACTTCTAATAGAAGCCGTAAGATCGACTTTACAGGCTACTTTCAATGAAAGCTGTAAGTCCTGACCTAAATTTAAACACTCGGGCTACTTTTAAGAAGAAGCTGTAATACCTGCTTCCTGGGTAACTTTTAAATGAAGTTATAAATTTCAAACAAACCAAAATAAACTTATGGGTATTCCAATAGATGTAAATCCTGAACCACTTTTTTCAAACCTAAACTAAATCAACCTACATCTAACCACTTCAGTTTACTCGGGATCGCTGAAAGGAGGCAACCCATGGCTGCTAATTAGATTTCCTGGACACTACGGTCAATGATTTCTTCATGTCTTGCAACTGTATATAGAGATTGCTTCATACCTTGCAGGAGTATATGGAGATTTCTTCTTGCCTTGCAGTGGGAGCTTGTTATATATTTGCTATGATTTATTGCATCACAAAGGAGTCTTACAGTCAACATCTTCCTGTTGTAGAGGTGCTCTGCTCGCACATGTTGTTTGTACTTAGATACCTCGTATCAGCTCTCCATTCTATGGATTCGGGGTTGCATTTCTGCTAGTATATACCATCAGGTTAAGTTGATCAGGTATATGATCAACCATTTGAATGACCTCAACGTCCATGGGATCAATACCCTCTACCTCTTTATCATTATCATAATAAATTTCATCAGCATTAGAATCTTCTTCCGTTCGGACTCGATGCCTCTAATGAATTATTGGAGAGTCAGAAGACTCTCTGCGAACAAAAACATCCTCCCTACTCGGGGAAACCTTGTTAGCATGGGATCTCCTAAGAGATTTTGAATTTTTAAGTTTCTTTGGAATCCAAACTTGCTGTCTTCTCGTGGGTACATACTGATGACTAGCAGCATCATAATTTGTTTACGAATGACTAGCTGCATGAGATTGTTTGGGCCTTCGTTTGTCATATTTTCTAGCATAGCCTTTTGCATATAGGCTATCCGAAGGTTCTCTTAACTATTTTCTTCCGTAATATGAGTATTGACCCATATTAGGATAGAATTTTCTTAGCTCTCAATAGTAGGGAGGGCGTTTGATATCCTCTCTATAAGGTTTCATTGAAACCTTATCATTCTTGGAACAAACTGTTTTTGAGGAGATGACTTCATTAACAGATCTCCTCAGTCTTCTTTGTAGGTTTCTGTCTTTGACAGCTTTCAGTATCTTGTATATATTGGTAGATTCATATTCTTCCTTCTTTGGTGGTTGTTGCTGGCGAGAAGTCTCCTAGCAATACTTCTTGATTTGACCTTTGGTGCTATTTCTTTTCACCATTTCAATGGTTCGAAGCCATTATCTGTAGGAATGCTCACCTCAACAGGAGGTTCCTCAGTAGAGAAGCGTGTCTCTCAGCCGTTAGCTCGAAAATGAGTATTGGCTTTTTGTCGAGCTTTCCTGAAAAGCTTAGTGCTTGCAGCAGGGATTTCAGTGTTGTACTCTTTGGGGGCTTCATTCTGGATCATGTTCTGGCTAGTTGGATTAACCACAACAGACTTCAGTCTAGGATCAAAAGTTTTCTTTTGATTGACTGGGGTAGCGACAGGAACTACAGAAAGTCTTGAAAATACAGAGGCTCTCTTGGGAGCCTTTCCTTTGGTAGCTTTAGCAGTACCCTTGGCAGTCAGTAAGTTTCATTAACATTGTCATCAAGAAGGAACTTTATTATTTTGGAGATAGTTCCAAACTAATGGTTGCTCTAGCATGTCCAATGTTGAGAACGGCCTGGGAGAATTGAACTTTTGATCCCTCACCCCGCTTGATGGTCATTACATATTTAACAAGTGTCATATTTTAGCAACCAGTCAATAGAAATTATAGGGATTAGAGTCAACTTGAATTCCATTGAAAAAGAAGATACAAGCTTATGATGAACATTTATATTTATTTTAGATGTTTGGTGTTTGAGACTAAATATAAATTTTCTTTGCATCCAAAGATGGAGAGAGACGTTATCCCCAGCGGAATCACCAGAAATCTATTGGCTCAAGAAAAACGGCGCGTCAGCATGAATTCTGCTTTATAGATGTATGATTCCATTCTCTTTAAGTCAAATTATAGTTAACTAGATTTCCCTGAGGGTTGTATCAGAGTTTAATTAGATCTAGGTCCTTATTTCTCATAAGTGCAAGCACTTATAGTTAATTATACCTCTTAACGCGTAAGAGAGAACTCTCGATTAAGGTTGAACAATTTTAGGTATTTTTTAGTCTCAATTATAAGGAAAATGAAGGTGAACCCGATCAAAATCCCATGGTTTCGTCGTCACGGGTATACCGTAGGTTTCAGCCTACCTACATCTAACCACTTCTTTTGACTCAGGATCCCTGAAAGGAGGCAACTTATGATTGCTAATTAGATTCACTGGACACTACGGTTAGATTCCCTTAACTCTCGATTAGGGGTCAAGTTACTTAATCTAAAACGATTGAATGAACATGAATGATAAAAATGTTCAGAAATACTACAACGAATTCATTGTGTGAAAGTCATATTAAATTCGTTGGGAGGTAATTTGTTGGCTAATTTTAAATTAAAAAATATATAAAAAAATAACCATCAGTTTGATTCGACACTACATTACGCTGTTCAGTCCTAAGAGATGCAATTATTCACTCAAATGAAACTGCCTCTTGTTTCCTTTATATCGCACAAAGGAAACCGTCACTCTGTTGGAGACAAACGCATGAAATTACTCCTTCCCTCTCTTTCCCTGTTGGTTCACGTGAACTGCACGCAGCAGCCCAAACGAAGAAAGCCGTCTGACTTTGCACTGGCAAGTCGAACCCACGACTGAAGGCTGATCCGCCTTCGACTCCTGTGAATAGCCTTTGTCCGTTCAACCAGAGCCCTAGCTCGACCTCACGATCCCACGGGAGCATTCATCTCTCGCTTCGTTCGCATGCTGGACCGAAACGGCCTCCAGCTCTATTCGTCTGACTGCACCGAGCCAGTTGAACTCCCGGATTTAGGAAATTCGAAATTTATGGCAAAAAGAGTGAAACGTGGAATTTGACTCTCGCTTTGAGATTAACGGCTCCCTAAATTCTGTTTGGTAGGATTTATCATAAATCTTGCTCAAATCTTGCATAAATCCTATATCTAAACAACCCATTCCCTTATCCACAGTGATGGTGTCTTCGATGCTGAAGGCGGCAGTAGAGAAGGCCATGCCGTCAAAAAGGAGACATGCATTAATGCTGATGGATGATGATGCGGCACAAATCCACTATCTTCTCAATCTTCGGCAATGACTGTTTCTCCATCTCGGTTTCAAAGCTCATGGATGTAATGAAATGTCTTACACTCTTAACTATATGGATGACATAAAAAATTTGATGAGGATGTTGAGGATAAGTGTGCCAAGATATTGATTGATACTAAAGCTCTGATGCTTGTCATCGGAACCAAGATGAATTTTGTGGATGATACATTGAAGTCTAAATTTGTTTTTGTAAATCAAAACTCAAAAGGACAGCGTGTGTGATGAAATCTTTATGACAAATAGTTCTAAGAATACAACATTTGGTATTCGTTAACAAATTGTAAGGCCCGCGCTGTGTATTATTAATCTGGGCGGGTGAATTTTCTAATTGAAGACCTCGCGCTGTCAATTTTTGATTCGGGCAGGAAAATTTTAAATTGAAGACCGCGCCGTCGATCTTTGATTCGGGTGAAGTAAATTTTCAAATTGAAGACCCTATGCCGTTAATCTTTGATCCGGGTTGGAGGATTTCTAATACAAAGACCTCGTGCCGTCGATCTTTAATCCAGGCAAATAGAAACCACGGCAAGTCCCATCCCGACCTCCACGGGGACGGGATGTTGAGAGGCTGCCGAAATTGCTCCAAAGCACTACCAAATTGGAGAGTGATTCAAATTAAATTTTAATTGATTAATTTGATTAATTAATCAATTAAATTTAATTAAAATTAATTAATTAAAATAAAATTGATTAATTAAATTTGATTAATAAGAAAAAAGGAATGAAATTAATTGAAATTAATTAATGAAAAATTAATCAATTGAAATTTAATTTTAATTAATTAATTCATTGGAGTTAATTAATTGAAATGAATTAACTAATTTAAATTAATTAATTAATTAATAAAAAATAATTAAAGTCAATTGATTAATTAGAATTAAGTAATGAAAATTAATTAATTAATTGAAAAGTTGAAATTACTTAATCAAAATTAATTAATCAATTGAAACTAATTAATTAAAATTAAAATTGATTAAAAATACCAAGAACAGTTAAAAAATTCGAGAGCTATTTAAAATTTAGGAGCCTATTAATTTATTATTAGTTAATTAATTAATGCAATTAACTAGAAAATTTATTTTTTGGTTAATTAGTTAATTAATTAATTTAGTAATTATAAAAGGAAATGCAGAAAAATAGTGTTTTCCCTATGAATGTACAACTCAACACTAACTCAACAATCTACAACTAACAACCACTCTCCAAACTCTCCAATTCACAAACTCTCAAATAAAGCTCACCAAACTCTAAACACCAAACTCTCTAAAACACTAACATCTCTGCAAGCTCTCTAACCCTTCTGTCCAAGCCCTAAAACAACACGAGCTCCAACAAACAAACAAATAAAATTCATTAGCATTAAAATTAAATTGCTAAGGTAAAAAAGTACAAGTGTTACACTTAACTATATTATTGAAAGAAAAAGAGCAGGGTACTGGTACAAGAAACTAAAGTACGGTAAAAAAGTCAAGCAGGGTACTGGTATAAGAAAGAAAAGAAAGATACTGAAAACTAAAAGGAAAGAAAAGCAAGGTAAAGTATTGAATTACTAAAGCAGGAAGAGAAACTACTGTTACAAAAATACTAGTGTCGGACTTGTAAACAACTGAAAGCGAAAGGTCTAGTGTCAAGCTAGCAAATAACTACAAACTAAAATACTTACGGATAAAGTCTAATATACCATAAACATAAATAATCAGGCTACTTCCAAAGGGAAGCAATAAGTCCTACAAATCTACAGGCTACTTCCAAAGGGAAGTAGTAAGTCCTATCAAATCTACAGGCAACTTCTAAGGGAGTCCTAAAGACCTGTCAAACAAAATTAATGGGCAGCTTAGCCTAAAGGGCAAGATTATAAGACCCACTTTCAGGCATCTTTCAAAAGAAGTTGTAAGATATGTTATTTAAGAAAAACTCCTACGAGAAATATTAAACTCTCAAATTAAATCTGAAATAATGGGCAGCTTAACTTATAGGGCTAAGTTGTAAGATCCACCAACGGACAACTTCTAAGTAAAGTCGTAAGACCCATGTTAGGAAAATTGGTTAATAAATTGCAACAATCCTAAAACCCAAACAAACAAAACTAATGGACAGCTTAACCTATAGGGCTAGGTTGTAAGACCCACTAACGGACAACTTCTAAGTGAAGTTGTAAGACCCACACATGAGGGAAATTGCTAAATAAATTGCAACAATCCTAAAACCCAAACAAACAAAATTAATGGGCAGCTTAGACTATAAGGCTAGGTTGTAAGACCCACCATTGGGCTACTTCCAAAGGGAAGCAGTAAGATCCGTTCTACCCAAATAGCCAGGCTACTTCCTAAGGGAAGTCGTAAGATCTATCCAAATCTAATCCAAATCAAATAACAGACAGTTTAATCTGTAGGGCTAGATTGTAAGACTCACTAGTGGGCTACTTTTAATAGAAGCCGTAAGACCCGCTTTACGGGCTGCTTTCAATAAAAGCCGTAAGTCCCGACCCAAATTCAAACATCCAGGCTGTGATGCTCCAGAATCTAATTTGGAAGAATTATTCTTTTAATCTTTTAATAAATATCATCAGAGCTATTTAATATTATCTATCATTTATAAACAGTAAAACAGATTCTATAATTTAAAATATTTTTATCCCAAAAATCATATATACTATTCAGGATCTACACAATCAAATCATAACTACTCTGTCCTGAGTACAACAATAGCTAACATAAAAAGAACCTAAATCTGTAAGTAGTCTCACACTCTTGCTCTCCTGCCATGACCTGAAATCAATTAACCATATATAATGAGCTTAAAAAGCCCAGCAGATCATCAAAACCTACAACTGAAATCAAAGCACGGAAAGGAGCAATATGCATGTCAATAGTCATATTATAGCAGTTATATTCATATGATCATTGAATCAGTGCAGAAAAAGTAAAACTCACATACAGTAGCAGTAAAATCTATAAACAGTAAAACACTATGATACAGAAGTCAGTAAAGTGGTAAACCAGTACATGAGTCAAATTTATAAAGAAATTATTATATCCGTACAGAAATCAAATAAAACATCAAATCCAAATATCAATAAAGACTGTCGAAATCATGTCAATGAAGTAAAATCATATAAGAGTGTATACATACTATACAGGTATTCTATATCACGTACTTAGTATATCACATGCTTATTATTAGTACAGTGAATCAGCAATATTAAATAATATCAGTATCTATATCAGTAACATTTCAGTGGCAGGAGTAATAAAATAATACAGTAACAGTAATGATAGAAAATACTTGAGTTCGCAAGTAATCCTATTGGAAATACTTGAGTTCGCAAGCAACCCTAGCAATAATCGGTGAAAAATCAACAAGAATAATATGAGAAAGTTGAGAAAATATGCTCTAAACAGCAGATTTTTATTAGGAAAATCAAAGCAAATAAAATACAAAGTAAAGATACAATGGATCCTCAATTCGAGAGGAGGATCGTCTCTCCCAAAATCCCTTGACAAGAGTCTAGAGCCTAAACACCAAAGAACTCCAAGAGAACAAACATTACAAGCATGCCTAGTCCTAACCCCTTATGCTTTTTAAATAGCCCTCTCCACCTCTTTAAAAACTTCCTAATATAAGATATTATTTATTTAATACCTCTCCACCTCCTTAAAATTTTCCTAATATAAGATATTATTTATTTAATACAAAAGATATCAAATCTTTTTAATTAATTAAATCCTCTTTCCCTATTGGCTTGTCGCCTCCCTCTCTCTCTCCTCTATTTGCCGCCAAAGTGGGTCCCTCCCTTATGTGAGGCGGTTTGGGCCTCCTTTGGTACCGTCGGCCCCATCTGGGTGGTTCCATATGAACCGTCCTATCAAGTAAATCCGTGCAGTAACAGTAGATCTATATATTAGTCATACTAAACAAGTAAAAAGTACTGGCTATTACGGTGTTTTTTCATATTGTATCAATATCAGTAAACTGTTGGCTTAGTAAATAGAGTCGTCACTCTTTGCACATCGGCATAGTAATCATCTCCTTATAACTCCCAATCAGTATCACGTGAATCAGTAGATGATAACATCAAACCATAGTTTTTAAAGGAAAGCCTGTCGGCCCACCATCCTGTATAGGTCAATCAGTCTCCAACCAACGGGTCAACCAGTCTATATTTATCTTTTACATACACATTATTATCACAATACTATAACAGTAATCTTAATAACATATCCATATTCATTTTCGAAGTATTGCAGTAAATAATGCATAATTGAGCGTGATTAAGAAGATGCCAAAATGTCATAACGGTAGACAACAAAGAATCTTATTAGGCAAAAATATACATTTTCAAAAATTTTTAAATTACCAGGGATTATTAAAAATGATATTTTAAGAATTTTGTTGTACTATACTACTATTTTTAGATATTAAAATAAATTTTTCGGTAGACAAAAATCACTATATTTTCAAAATCACCTGGTGAAAAATCTCAAATAAATATTCAAAATGCTCATAATCATGATCTCTATAACATACAAAAAGTTATGCGATGAAAGTTTTGTCAATACAAAGTTATTTACATTTTTCGGTAATGGAAACACAAATTTAATCAAAAAATACTAAAAATACAAAATCTTTGAAATAAAAAATCGGGTATGGATTCCTTATAGTGAGACGAGTAAATCTCTCAACTGGCCCGACTAACGAAAATCGCTCCGTGGCCTCCAAATCTCAATTCTCTTTTTCTCTCTCTTTTAAATTCTCTCTAAACCTCTCAAAACATTTCTCTGTTTTCTGGATTTGGCCAAACGTCCCAAACGAATGGATTAAGCTTTTAAACTATTTTAGTGCTTTAAGATATTTTAAAATATAATAATAATTTAATTCATTTATTTTAATAGAAAATTCAAATAAATAATTACAGAAAAATATTCATAAAATAAAACATATTATTTAAAAAATATAAGTGAAATCGGTTTGCAAAACGGACACCTGACGGTCCCGAAATTCTCACTTATACCGACAGGTACCAATTCCTTAAGGATTTTCAACAATGCCCAAAAATTACGAAAAAATTCATGTTAGTAAAATACCAAAATCAAAATACTATAAAGAAGACGGATTGCAATTTAGAGTTATAATGACTCCAAAAAAATGACAATCAAAATACGGGCTATTACACGAGCTACTTTTAAGAAGAAGCTGTAAGACCCGCTTCAATTCAAATTTTTGGGTAACTTTTAAATGAAGTTATAAATCCCAACAACAACAACAACAACAAGCCTTTATTCCATTAAAATGTGGGGTCAACTACGTGAATCCTTTTTCTCCATTGTGCCCTGTTAAGGGACATATTCTCATCTAAATCTAATAAAAAAGGTCATTTTTAATATTTTCTAACCAAGTCTTTTTAGTTCTACCTCTACCTTTCTTAACATAAGTCAAGTCTAATACATCCACTTTCCTAATCAGTTCATCGGAAGGCCGTCGTTTTATGTGACCAAACCAACTAATGCGACGCTCTCTAATCTTAACTGGAGATACTCCAAACTCTTCACATATATGCTCATTTCGTATCCTTTCTGTAAGAGTAAAGCCACTCATCCACCTGAGCATCCTCATCTCTTCAACACTTAAGTTAATATTATGCTTCTCTTTTAATGGCCAACATTATGCTCCATAAAGCATTGCAAGTCTCACTACCATCTTATAGAATTTTCCCATAAGTTTGAGAGGGACTTTTCTGTCACATAACAAGCCCGATACATTCCTCCACTTCAACCATCTAACTTGAATTCTATTAATAATATCTCCATCTATTTCACCATCACTCTGAACAATAGACCCATGATATCTAAAACATGTGCTTTTATTAATGACTTGATCGCCCAAAGTCACAATCCCCCCACTAGATCTATTATTACTAAATTTACACTCCATACATTCAGTTTTGGATCTACTCAAACGAAAGATTTTAGACTCTAAGGTTGACCTCCATAATTCAAGTTTACTTTCAACTTCCTCTCTAGTCTTATCAACAAGAAGAATATCATCAACAAAAAGCATACACCAGGGTACAACCTCTTGTAAATCCCAAGCAAAAAAAAAAAAAAACTTCTGGGTATTCTAATAGATATAAAGCCCAAACCATCTTTTTCAAACCTAAACCAAATCAACCTACATCTAATCACTTCAGTTTACTCGAGATTCCTGAGAGGAGGCAACCCATTGCTGTTAATCAAATTTCCTGGACACTACGGTCAGTAATTGTTAGTATTGGTAGACTGAATCCTACGGTATACCCGGGACGACGGAACTATGGGATCTTGATTGGGTTTACCTCCATTTTCCCTACAATTGAAACTAAAAAACACCTAAAATTATTTATCCTTAATCGAGAGTTCTCTCTTACGCGTTAAGAGGTGTAATTAACTATGAGTGCATGCTCTCATGGGAATTAAGGACCTAGATCTAATTAAACCTTGACATTGCCCTCAAGGTAAATCTGGTTAACTACAATCTGACTTAAGGGGAATGGAATGCTATGTCTATAAAGCGGGGTTTATGTTGACGCACCGTTTTTCTTGAGCCAATATAAACATAAGACTTAATTCAAAAAAAATTTCTGGTTTGTCTTTGCACATTCTAAAGTGACAGTGATGTTTGTTTTTTTTTTTTTTTCATTTGTAGTTTCTTGAATCTCTCTCCTCTCTCTCTCTATCTCTCTCTTTATATATATTTATTTATATTCAAGATTTTCTTTGCTGAAGCTTGTAATATGCCAACCTTGAAATGATGGATAAATATTAATAGCATTGTAATGGCCCCATTACTTGCTGATCTTTAATCGTATTACCTGTTGTGCTTCTATTGCCTTTTATGGAGATTGGAACTAAAAAGAGGCTTTTTTTAATGACGTTGATCAGAAAAAGATGGAAATGAGATGATTATGCTGATTCTGCATCATTGCGCTGCTTCATTCTACATATGGGACATGGGACTTTGAGGATGATAAACTAACAGATCCAAAAGTAACTTTATCTGATTAAGTTATGAGTTAATCAAAGAGCAGTATGAAGTGTAAAATATCTTATTTTTATACTGCACAAAAAGATAAATCTCCCTAAATCTCTCCATTTTGTTTGACCTAATCAGCTTTGTTGAGACATATACATGTTGTAGATGAAATACAATATAGATGTTTGACTTGTAATTTTTTTTTTAATGACATCAAATAATGCTGGCGAGAGGCTTAGGTGCTTAGTTTGGATGTAATCAATGCCTAAGTGGGATGGTTTTAATATATCCAACAGATAGGTTATTGTTTTATTCAATATTTCAATGTACTTTAAATGATACTTAATACTTATGCTGGAAGTTGTTAAAATTTTCTTTTCTGACCAACTGTTTAAAGAGGTGATACTGCTTTTGATGTGGAATTGCCAGCCAAAATGTGACGTTTAACCATAATAAGATTCAGTTATCGTATGTAGCTTGTACGTTAAAAAGAGGGTAGATATATGGGTGGCTGCTACTTGTCAGTTCACCAGAAAATCTGGGACTTACCCTACCCTTTATTTCTAATGCTCGGGGTGGAAGCTTTATGAATCATTCGAGAGAATAAACATAATTCATTCTATTCTAGCTAATCAAAATAGTTGGCAAAGCATGTAAGGATCAAAATGTTTTAAGCATGGAAAAGGTTTGGATAGTGCAGTTAGCTTATATCCATGGTTCTCATCTCGTGAAACTTAATGATGATGTATTGGTGATCAAAGTATCTTTTGCTAGATTTAATCATAATCTTATGTCTAGGTGCCATTTACTATGAACAGGCATGGCTCACACCATTACAAGGTCGAATTCTCTGATGTCATGAAGTTACTCATGTTAACTTAATGTTTATTATTATTTGGGCGGCATTCAACAACACTAAATCAAATGAGGATGTATGGCAGCCTAAAGTGTGGCTTCTTTTTAGGGAGAGAGTATGATGAAGCTAATGTTTAGTTGGGTCTTCTTCCATGAAAGAAAGCCAAAGCTTCCTTAGTTTTATAACTAATTGGGTATCAGTCACCCAATGATATTTTTGCTCCACTAAATGAAGACTTCACCAGAGTAGCTGCGAGTAACTGAGGTCTCCTTTACATGTTTGGTGTATGATAGTGATCAAAATTTTATGCTCTTTTCAGGGCTTGCATATTTTGTACTTGATTTCTTAAGATTCCATGCATCAATCTGTGATTCTTCCTCATCCGTAATTTGGGGGGAAAAAAGCTTTAGTTATCCCTTTTTTACTATGTTTTCAGTAAGTCATTTGTAAAGTTCTCTTCATTTTAAATACAATGAAGTCTTTTCTGCATCTTTTCCCCTCCTATTCTGAATGCTTTTTCTCTTGTGACCATCTATAAACCAACTAATAAGGTTCATTTACCTATTATTTTTGTGAGGCTTCACTGATTGTGATATTTGTCTTGATATTTCCCAGAACTACTGTCTAGAGATGTTAATTAGTTCTTTCTTGAAAGTTCTTTATATATATAAGGTAAGACTAGTCCAACCTTTTCACATGTATGCTAGTTTCATATTATCTCTAAGTGTAAAGCCACTCATCCACTTGAGCATCCTCATCCTTGCAACAGTTAACTTAATTTTATGCTTCTTTTTTGATGGCCAACATTCTACGCCATAATGCATTTTAGGTCTTACCACCATCTTATAAAATTTTTCCTTAAGCTTGAGGCGTACTTTTCTATCATACAACAAGCTTGATGCATTCCTGCACTTCAACCATCCAACTTGGATTCTACTTATAATATCCCATCTATTTTACCATTGCTTTGAGCATTAGACCCGAGATATCTAAAATGTACACTTTTTTTAATGACTTGATCTCCCAATATCACAATCCCATCACTAGATCTATTACCAATAAAATTACATTCTATGTACTCAGTTTGAAATCCACTTAAACATAAACCTTTAGACTCAGGTTGACGTCCATAATTCCAATTTTTCATCAACTTCCTCTCTAATTGTATTAACAAGAAGAATATCATCAACAAAAAGTATACACCAAGGTACATCCTCTTGCAAGGTTCTAGTAAAAATGTCCATGACTAAAGCAAACATATTGGGCTTAAAACTTATTCTTGATGTAATCCAACTAAAATAGGAAAATGAATTGAATATGAGCATTATTTATTCCTTTCTTTTCTAGAACTCTCGAGAGCACTTCTCTTAAAACTTAATCTTATGCTCTTCTAAATCATTAAAAATCATATATAAATTATCCTTACTCTCTATATACTTATCCATTAAACCTCACAATAAATGTATAGCTTCAATAGTAGACCTACTCGGTATGAATCCAAACTGATTTTGCAAAATATTAGTATCATGTCGTAACATGTATTCTATTATTCTTTCCCATAATTTTAATGTATGACACATTAACTTAATTCTGCTATAATTCGCATAGTTACGTGCATCACTTTTATTCTTAAAATAGGAATCAACATACTCCACTTATCTGACATCTTGGTAGTCTTCAAAATAATATTAAAAAATTTAATAAGCCAAGAAATTCCTTGATCACCTAAGCATTTTTATATTTCTATTGGAATATCATCATATCCTACTACTTTACCATACCTTATTTTCTTTAAAGTATCTTCAACTTCGATTTTTACTAATACGAAGATAAAGATAAAAATCTCTATTTTCACTTAGGATAATAAATTTTCTAGTCAATCATATTATCATAATCTTCATTAAAAAGTTTATCGAAATATCTCATCCACTTATGTTGAATATCTTTTTTTATGAAAAGCATTTTTTGATCTTCATCCTTAATGCACTTTGCTTGAATTAAATTTTTATTAAGTCAAACAATTTTTTTTATATTTCTTTGTTTGATTAAATTATACATACATCTTTTGTCCTCCCTAGTATCTAATATATTATATAAATTAGTAAAATATAAATTCTTTGCATCACATATTGCTTTTTAGAATTATTACGGGCTTCTTTACATCTTTCCAAATTTTTTGAGCATTTACATATAAACTAATTTTTATAATAAAGTTTCTTATTTTTTATTTTTTCTTGTGCATTTTAATTTCACTACTAATTATTTTTATTATTAGAAGCTTTTCTTTTGGTTATCCAAGCACATATTTTATAATATTCTAAATACTGTCGTTGCCAGGTCCCAAGTCTTGGATGAGAAAAGTGGAGGGTTGCGTTAGATAGTCGACAGCCAGCATAAAACTTGTCGAATAATCATGACATGAATCCTTTAAAATATTGTGTTAATGCTAGGGTGTCCCCTAGAAGCGACGCGCTGTATGGCCTGAATACAACGACAAGTGTGTAAGGGTCGCTACACCGGCGCCCGGGTGCAGTGTTAAATAGGAAAGAGTTCCCACATCATGGATAGGTGTGAGCTAAGAAGCTAGTCTATGAAACTAAAGTTAGGATAAGACCTTAGAATATAGGTTCTCTTACAAACAAATTAATGGAATTAATAGATATTATGATTCATAGGAAGATAAATATTTTATGCATTCAAGAAACTAAATGGCTTGGAGAGAAGGATAAGAAGATTAATAGTTCAAGATTTAAATTATGGTATTCTGGTAGGAGTCATACTAGAAATGGTGTAGATGTGATTATAGGTAAGAGTTTAAAGAATAATGTTGTAAAAATTAAAAGAATTAGAGATAGAATTATAGCTTTAAAGATTGTTAATGTTATAATTATTAATATTATAAGTGCTTATGCTTCTCAAATAGGTTTGGATATGTGTTCAAAATTAAAATTTTGAAATGATTTAGAAGAATTAATATAAAATATACCACTTGAAGAAAGAATTTTTATTGGAGGAGATTTAAATGGACATGTTAGTAGAGAGATAGATGATTTTAAAAACATTCATGGTGGCCAATGGGTTTGGAATAACAAATGAAGATGGTAAGATTATATTAATTTTTTTTTAGCTTATGATTTTTTGATTGCTAATACCTTATTTAAGAAAAGAGATGAGCTTCTCATCACTTATAAAAATGGATATAGTAAAATTCAGATTGATTATTTTTTTATAAGAAAATTAGATCGTTTAGATTGCAAAGATTGTAAAGTTATTCAAAGTGAACATTTATGTACCCAACATCGATTATTAGTTTTGGACTTTATGATAAATATTCATAAATTAAAAAATAAAGTAAAACGATATTCTAGGATTAAATGGGGTCATTTAAAGAATATTAACAACAATATTTTTGAGAGTAAGATTTTAGATCTTAAGATTTTGTCTGTATATGAGGATGCTAATGTTATGTGAGAAAAAGTGGCTAGTGATATTAAAAATATTGCAGAAGATGTACTTGGAGTATCAAAGAGAAAATCTCATAATAGTAAAAATAGTTGGTGGTGGAATCCAAATGTGCAAGAAAAGATAAAAAATAAGAAGATTTATTATAAAAATTGATTTAAATGTAAAAATTCTGATAATTGAGAAAGATAAAAAGAGGCACGTAAGGAATCTAAGAAAGCAATATGCGATGTAAAGATCTTTTAGCTTTTAATGATTTTTATACCATATTAGATACTAAGGAGGGAGAAAGATATATGTATAAGTTAGTCAAACAAAGAGATAGGAGTAGTAAGGATTTAACTCAAGCGAAATGTATTAAGGATGAAGATCAAAAAGTACTTTTCTTAGAAGATGATATTCAAGAAAGGTGGATGAGATATTTTGCTAAACTTTTTAATGAAGATTGTGAAAATACGATTGACTTTAGTGACCTTAGCACCCTAAATGAAAATAAAAATTTTTGTTTTTATCGGCGTATTAGTAAAATTGAAATTAGAGAGGCTTTAAAGAAAATGAAGGGTGGAAAAGCTGTTGGACCTGATGATATTCCAATAGAGGTGTGGAAATGCTTAGAGGATTGTGCGACTTATAGAGGAATTAAGTTAATGTGTCATACTTTAAAACTATGGGAGCGAGTTATGGAGCGTAGGTTGCGGCGTGATACTAATGTTTCTCAAAATCAATTTGGATTTATGTCGGGTAGGTCTACTATTGAAGCTATACATTTACTGAGAGGTTTGATGGAGAAATATAGAGAGAATAAGGAGGATCTACATATGATATTTATTGATTTAGAGAAAGCATATAATAAAGTTCCAAGAGAAGTGCTATGGAGAGTTCTTGAAAAGAAATGAGTTAATAATACTTATATTCAAATCATTAAAGATATGTATGCAGGAGTTATTACTTGTGTTCAAACACAAGGTGGTTTGACCAAGTATTTTCATATTTCAGTTGGTTTACATCAAGGATCAGCCTTAAGCCCATATCTTTTTGCTTTAGTCATGGATGTTCTCACTAGACATTTGCAAGAGGATGTACCTTGGTGTATGCTTTTTGCTGATGATATTCTTCTTGTTGATAAAACTAGAGAGGGAGTTGAAGGTAAACTTGAATTATGGAAGTCAACCTTAGAGTCTAAAGATTTTCTCTTGAGTAGATCTAAAACGAAATATGTGGAGTGTAATTTTAGTAGTAATAGACCTAGTGAGGGGATTGTGACTTTGGGCGATCAAGTTATTAATTATAGTACACGTTTTAGATATCTTGGATGTATTGTTCAGAGTGATGGTGAAATAGATGGGGATATTATCAGCAGAATTCAAGTTGGATGGTTGAACTGGAGGAATGCATCAGGTTTGTTGTGTGATAGAAAAGTCTCCCTCAAACTTAAGGGAAAATTTTATAAATTGGTGGTGAGACCTGCAATGTTTTATGGTGCCGAATGTTGGCCATTAAAAGAGAAGCATAATACTAAGTTAAGTGTTGCAGAGATGAGGATACTCAGATGGATGAGTGGCTTTTCCCTTAGAGATAGGATATAAAATGAGCATATATGTAAAAAGGTTGGAGTAGCTCTAGTGGAAGATAAGATTAGAGAGAGTCGCCTTAGATGGTTTGGTCACATAAAATGTCAGCTTTCGATGAGCCAGTTAAGAAAGTAGAGGTATTAGATTTGACTTATGTTAAGAAAGGTAGATGTAGACCTAAAAAGACTTGGTTAGAAAATATTAGAAATGATCTTTCTTTATTAGATTTAAACAAGAATTTGACTTTTAACAGGACACAATGGAGAAAAAGGATTCATGTAACCGACCCCACGTAGTGGGGCAAAGGCTTGATGTTGTTGTTGTATATTTTATAATATGCTTAATATCACTAGCTATTTCTTCTAGGGATCTTTACATACATACCACTTTATTTCATGCTATTTATATATCTAACACCTAAAACTTTAATATTACATACCTATCATCCATAGAACAAAAATGAGTGCATGGAATGAAATATTAAAGTTTGTAGAGTGATATGGGTGGTGATAATGAAATATAGGAGTGGTATATTTGATATTAAAATTTTAAATGAGTAATATAAATGTAATATTAAAGTTTTGGGTGTTAGATATGTAAATAGCATGAAATAAAGTGGTATGTATGTAAATTTCCCTTTTTTCTAACATAAAATTAGCTTCCTCATGAACAACAAAAATCTTAAGATTTTGAGCCTCACTCTAAAAATTATTTTTATTAGCGTTCTTTAAATATCCGCATCTAATCCTTGGGTAATATCTTATTTTTTCACCCTTTTAATTTAAAATCAAAACTAATAAGCGATACTGGGTGTATAAACTTTCAGTCGTAGTGACTTTACATCTTTGTAATATAAACAATCTATTTTTCGTATAAAAAAACAATCAATCTCAATTTTATTATATATATTCTTATACGTGATGAGATAGGATACGAAATGAGCATATACGTGAAAAGGTTGGAGTAGCTCAAGTGGAAGATAAGATTAGAGAGAGTCGTCTTAGATGGTTTGGTCACATTAAACGAAGGCCTTCCAATGACTTGGTTAGGAAAGTAGACGTATTAGATTTGACTTATATTAAGAAATGTAGAGGTAGACTTAAAAAGACTTTGTTAGAAAATATTAGAACTGTTCTTTCTTTAGTAGATTTAAACAAGAATTTGACTTTTAACAGGACAATGGAGAAAAAAGGATTCATGTAGCCGACCCCATGTAGTGGGACAAAGGCTTGATGTTGTTGTTGTTGTATTCTTATAAGTGGTGAGATATTTTTCTTTTTTCTTAAATAAGGTATTAACAATTACTAAATCGTAAGTTAGAGAAAAATCTATATGGTCCAATCAACTTCATTAGTTTCTCCAAACTTATAGTGATCATGAATGATTTTAAAATCTTCTACCACTCTACCAGAATATCTATTTAAATCTTCCCCAATAAAAACTCTTTCTTCAAGAGGTTTCCTTTCTATTAATTATTCTAAGTCATTTTAAACTTTTATTTTTTAATACATATCCAATCTATTTGAGAAGCATAAACACTTATAACATTAACAATCTTAACATTAATATTAATATTTAAAATTAGAATTATATTTCCAATTCTATTAATTTTTATAATATTATCCTTCAAACTCTTATTTATAATTACATATATACCATTTCTAGTATGAATTTGATAGGAAACACTTGAAGATCAAAAACAACGAGAATTCTCCACAACAATCCACACAAAACCAGGAAAACAGTAGATAATTTGTATTATTTGATGAAATAGAAACAGAAAATACCAAGATACAATTGATCCTTTATTCGAGAGGAGGATCTATCTCTCCCAAATCTCTAGACGTCGCTAGAGCCCAAAAACCTAAATCTAAGTGATCTCAAATTTCAACCAAATTCAAGATGCCCTAACCCTAGGAAAATAAACTATTTAATGCATACAATAAAAAGGAAATCTCTAAACAGTCCCTACTTTCAAATTTTCCTCTTAACTCCCTCAAAAACCTTCCAAAATTGCTCTATTCGAAACCTGTGGTTTGGGCAGCGTACAGGAGAGGTGGAGGAGTTCCGCCTCTATTTCGCACGGGCCGGTTCCTTAGGACCGGCTGGACCGGTCCAATTGACCAATCTAACAATACTCCCCTCCGAAAGACCCCCCTTGTCCGTAAGGTGGAAGGATGAGACACTGTTGATAACTTTCTTCAGCTGCTCTATTATTGGTCATGCTATCGTCCACTGGAACCAAGCCAAAGCTTTCCCTTCTAAACATAGGGCCGCTGCCGTCAGTCTCTCCTCCTCCGTCATCCCATTCACCATGAGATACATCTCTACCCGGTACACCCATACATAAGCATCCTCCCTTTCAAATACTGGCATTTCCAACTTCCGCACCCTAGGATCACTACCACTGTAATAGCTGCTTCCTCCTTCAGTATAGCGGTTGTCGTGATCCCTCCCTATTTCCCTCATGTATCGTGGGTGGGAATCCTACATTCATTCCCTTCGCCTTATATGATCAGATCCTCATGGTTCGGCCCATCTCCCTCCTTCGGTCATGCACTTCCCTTGCCCAAAAGACCTCCCATAGGGGTCGGCCACCCCGCCACTTTCACCACAAAATGCCCTTTCTGTTATCCCCCATCCGATAACCCAATTCCGCCTCTTATCGGAGCCCTAGGAGGTGGCTCTTGATCCCCTCCTCCGATGAGTGGCTCCCCTTGCCCAAAATGCCTCTCATAGTGGTCAGCTGCCCTATTGCCTCGACCAAAAGATTTCATCTTTGTTGTCTCCTCATCCAGAAACCTTGATCCACCCCTTATCAGAGCCGCATGAGGTGGCTTTTGATGAAAGAAACTCCTCTCATCAAACTCCTTTTGTCTGATCTCCTTTCTCCTTTCCCTTCGATTTGGCCAAGGGAATCCCGGTCAAATCTTGGTTAGGGTTAGCCATCAGAACCACTCTTGAAGTTTTTGTTTGCATCACTAAGAGCCTTCTTAACATCTCCATGATCTCCACAACGTTTTCCCTCCTACGAATTCAGAATTCATATTTCTTCCTCGTGGTCCCCTTGCCTCTAATGCCGCCGTTTGATTTTGATTATCCAATATCTTCTTCACCATTTTATGAAGATCGGAAATTTCACAGATGAAACATTGTCTTCTACAGATGAAATTCTATCTTCCACCGTTGCTTTTATTTGGCTCATCTCCCCTTCAAATCTCTCCTCCAGCGCATCCACTTTCTTGGCCGCCATCAATCCCCGGATTTTTGTAGATTCATAAATCTAGATTTTGCCCTCAAAAATAGCATTTTCTTCCTTCACCGGCCCAAACACAGTCGCTGAAATTCACAAAAACAGCCCACCAAAGGTCCCAAGATTATCTCTGATACCAATTTGATAGGAAACACTTGAAGATCTCAAGTGAAACCTAATGATCTTGACAAAAACAATGAGAATTCTCCACAACAATCCACACAAAACCAGGAAAATAGTAGATAATTTGTATTATTTGATAAAATAGAAACGGAAAATACCAAGATACAATTGATCCTCTATTCGAGAAGAGGATCTCTCTCTCTCAAATCTCTAGATGCCGTTAGAGCCCAAAAATCTAAACTTAAGAGATCTCAAATTTCAGCCAAATTCAAGATATCCTAACCCTAGGAAAACAAACTATTTATGTATACAATCAAAAAGGAAATCTCTAAACAGTCCCTATTTTTAAATTTCCCTCATAACTCCCTCAAAAACCTCCCAAAATTGCTCTATTCGAAACATGCGGTTTGGGTGGCGTATAGGAGAGGCAGAGGAGTTCCGCCTCTATTTAGCACGGGCCGTTCCCGTAGGACTGGCTGGATCGGCCTAACAAAATCCTATTTGAATACCTAAGTTTAAATTCTAAACTATCAATCTTCTTAGCATTTCTCCAATCCATTTAGTTTCTTGAATACATAAAATATTTATCTTCCTCTTGAACACACATTCATATTTTCTTTTGCATGTCCTATGGTCATCAATTATAATAGAATGTAATGACTGACCTATCTATTGGATGCAATTGATGATCCTAATATTGCAATTACATTAGTTTTTTGATTATTTATATGTTATGAATTTTTAGGTTTGAGTCACTGAACAACCTCTCTACAATTGCTGGTGAGGCTGCGTATATCCCCTTTCTAAATCTATGTTGGTGGGAGCTCCATGTGCCGGGGATGCCATTTTTATTCTTCTTGTCTTGTGCACAACAATTATGAAATGAGCATATAGGTGAAAAGGTTGGAGTAGCTCCAATGGAAGATAAGATTAGAAAGAGTTGTCTTAGATGATTTAGTCACATAAAACGGCGGCCTTCCGATGACCAGTTAGGAAAGTAGATGTATTAGATTTGACTTATGTTAAGAAAAGTAGAGATAGACCTAAAAAGACTTGGCTAGAAAATATTAGAAATGGCCTTTCTTTATTAGACTTAAATGCGAATTTGACTCTTAATTGGACACAATGGAGAAAAATGATTCATATAGTCAACCCCACATAGTGGGATAAAGGCTTGATATTATCGTTGTTGTCATCATCTTGTGCACAACAATGCACGACTCAAACATTCTTTTTGAAATCCATTTACAATATGAGAGGCTTATTTATTTTACATGGGATACCAAGCTCCATACATTTTTCTCCAATATCTCAATTCATTCACCCCTCTGTTTATTTACTTTATGGCTTTATCTTTCCTCCTTCCAAAGAGAGTTTAAAGTTTCTCATTTGAGCTGTTCCATTTAGTCTGAAGTTTCTCATGCGCATCGTTACTGCATTAATAACGGTCAAATTGCACCCTAGAGAAAAAGCTCTTAAGCAAATTGTAATCTCATTATTCATAATGTAGCACTTTCAAGGGTCGATGTGCTGATTTTTCATAGGTTTTACCATTCTTATTATGTTATTTTCTTAAAACAATATCATCAAAACTTGGAATTCGTCCCACGGCTGCAGATAATTCCACAGCAGTGGAATGAGAATTCAGTTGATTCTGGAATCAAACGATTTTATTAAGTATGGAAATCAATTCTTTTTAACAACAAGCAATGTTTGGGATCTTACAACTAAAATAGATCGGTTGGTTCTGCAATTACTAGCAATGGCAAGTTGTTTGGCACTTGTGAGCATTGTTGCTTTAAACTGTTTGACCAAAACACTTATGAAACTCATGTCTAATTTGATTCAATACACTGTTTATCTGGCGAGAGTTCATGAGACGAGCCAATATTCTGGTCTGCATATGTGGAACTAGATGGTTCTTGATAGCGCTATTGATTTCTCTATTTTATTTTTTCTTCATGCTTTCAAATGCTGCTTAGGTTCAAACCTTCTTGTTTGTTTATGCGAAGTTTTATGTGATAATAATGTTATTTATATTACTTCTTGGAATTTTCTTCCCTGATACAGCTGAACAATATGACGTAGAAGCACAACCTGAGGCGTTGAACTTTTTACCATTTTAATTGAAGCGCTTATTATTAAATGAATACCAAGATGATTTTTTTGTTCTTTTTGTATTATGTAACTATGCCTTTATGATATATTTAATAGATTTAACTCTTTTTTTGCTTCTTAAATTTTTGGTTATTTTGGACTGAACTCAGCATTCTAACATTTCTTACTATCTTTTTGTTGTATCTTTCTACTATGGCGACATCTCATGATCCAGCAAGAAATTGATCTACTGAAGGTACATCTGTGCTTGCAATTTATAATCTAGGCTTGCATTTCATAACCAACGCTTTGCTTTTTTTATGGAGGCTTAAATAGCAATGCTTAAATATCATTTGTCTTAAATATCATTTGATAATTGCAGTAGGAGTCTTGATAATTGAACCACATGCTCAATTTTATCATATGGTCAGTACTGTTCAACGTCTCTTTTGCGATTCACAATTAATTCGGTAAAGAAAAAGAAAAAAATTTCCAGAATTTGGGGAATCAATATAATGGAATCACGTGAGGCTTGGTTTTGAAGAGTTTTAGCAGTTGTTTCCATTGTTTATTTACTGTTTTTTTTTTCCTTTAATAAGTTGTGCTTTTTGATGGTCTTTCCATGCCATTTTGTTGATCTATGGGATAGTAAAGCTTTAGCTATTTGGGCCTGTCTTAGTCTGATTTGGCTGTTGTTGTTAAGTTTTAGTTGATTAGGTCTATTAAAAGAGAAGCATATAATTAAGTTAAGTGTTGCAGAGATGAGAATACTCAATTGGATGAGTTGCTTTACTCTTAGAGACAGAATGCCAAACAAGCATATTCGTGAAAAAGGTTGGAGCAGCTCCAGTGATAGATAAGATTAGAGAGAGTCGTCTTAGATGGTTCGATCACATAAGACATCAGCCTTCTGATAACTTTATTAGGAGAGTAGATGTTTTTAGATTTGACCTATGTTAAGAGAGGTAGACCTAAAAAGGCATGGTTAGAAAATATTAGAAATGACATTTTATTTATTAGATTTAAATGAGAATTTGACTCTTAACATGATACAATGGAGAAAAAAGTTCCATGTAGCAGACCCACGTAGTGGGATAAAAGTTTGATGTTGTTGTTGTTGTTGTAGGTCTCTTCTAATAATAAATAGGTATAAAAAAGGACTGTAAATACACGAAATCACATCAAAAATAGGTGAAAAGCATTTAAATTTTTTTTTTCCGTAGGATGTGAATAGGGTTTGGGGAGAGGAAGAGTGCTTCAAAGTCCATCTTTCCTTCATCTTTCGTATTCATCCAGCGGCTTTAGTCACTCTGCAGAATCTAGTCCTCGATATTTATTTTTGGATTTCATTAACTTTGTAAAAAATAATTCATTTCTCTTGGTAACTAGATCAACTCATCTATGACACAAAGCGATACTTTTGCTGCAGAATCTTAACCACAAAAATATTGTGAAGTACCTCGGATCATTAAAGACAAAGACGCACCTGCATATCATTCTTGAGTAAATTCAAATAACTTTGCCTTTCTTTAAGATTATTTTCTACTATATTGATTTTGATACATTTTTTATGTTTGGAGATCTTAGATGCATGCCATAATACTTTGACTGTTCTCTGTAGGTATGTTGAAAATGGTTCACTTGCTAACATTATTAAGCCAAACAAATTCGGACCCTTCCCTGAGTCATTGGTGGCTGTTTACATATCTCAGGTTCATGTCCTTTTTTCTATTATTTCCTACATGCTGTAAGATACTACCTTTTATGTCAATGTTGATGCTTATGAACAGGTTTTAGAAGGTTTGGTTTATTTGCATGAGCAAGGAGTCATTCACCGAGACATCAAGGGTGCAAATATTTTGACTACCAAAGAGGTTCTAGTGTTATATCATTTATAATTTAAGTATGTTTTTCACTTTATTTTCAACATATGTTTCATTGCACGAGAATCTGCTTGTTACATAATGGAATTACAAAAATGACAGATATATTTATACGGCATTCTCCATTAAGTTTCAAATCTCCATTTTCATGGAACTAGGGATGTAAATCTCTTGCTTGCATTGTACAAGAGGCTGTTTCTGGGATTTGAATCCCTGCCCTTGACGTCACAGTTAAAGCAACCTAAAGATTGCTCTGGTTCTACTCTCTATATGATTTTTTGATTTTTTTTGCTAAAACCACTACCATTTTGCATCAAATAATTGGTTAAAGATAAAATATCTTGTTAACTTTAAGTAAGATAAAATCATTGCTCGTGGATTATTCCGCCAAACTTATAAAGAATGCGAAAAGTGTGTTGCTAATTTTCTTCTTGTTCATTTAACTTTATACGATTTTTCAACTGCTTTCTTTACTACTTCCATGAATTGTAATTATTTCATTTTCATTATTTCTTTCTTTCTGGTTAGTTAACTGACTAGTACATGGGAATGGTTTGCAGGGCCTTGTTAAACTTGCTGATTTTGGTGTTGCAACAAAATTAAATGAAGCGGATCTTAATACACATTCAGTGGTCGGAACACCATATTGGATGGCCCCTGAGGTAACTTTCAAATCATTTTCATCAACATAATTTTGTATTTTGAATTACCTGCAAATGTTTATGTTGGAATGCAAAAGGCTGGGCACTTTTTCTACCACATGTAATAATTTACTATCTATTCGGGAGCTGTTTAATAAGCTTTTGGTATTTTTCACATTTAATTTTCCACACAATAAGTTGATTGTATAATATGATTTCTCACACCCCCTGCAACAAATTCACTCTCCATGGTTCCAATTCCATTCTTCTCTTACTTCGGTCCTTACCAAGTAATGTTTATTTGCTTCCTTCTTTTTAGTCATTTTCGGTGGCCTTCATGATAAACTGCTATGATTTTTCCATCCTTCTACCTGCTTCATAATTTCCTTTTGTTCCCACCATTCTTCCTTTCATCCGTTACCTTATCTTTGATAGCAAGGTATGACCATGGGTCGTGCTTGAAAAGATAAGGGAAATGTTTTAAGCACTCTGAAATTTCAGCATGCAAAAGTTTTGTATGCATGAGTGGAGGAAATGAGAAAGGCTGGGAGCAATTTGCAGAGGACGATAGCAAAATAATCCAAAAGAGGCTTTCTTGACCAAATGATGTAACATGCTACTGTTACCTTTTTTTCTTGAGTGCAAATTTCGCTTTCATAAAATCACCTGGATAATCTCTAGTCTCACGTGTTGTAATTCAACGCAGGTATATATAAATATAACACTGAGTTCTTGGCCTAATATACGAGGGAGTCATGCTAGTTTCTTATTTATAGAGCTCACTGGTTGGCCTACATATTTGTGCCCACTAGGTCAACGCATATGGAATGGATCATATATTATGTCTAGTTGATTTGAAACAAAAGATTCAATTTTCATCATCATTAGCCTTACCTGATAATATAGGGATGTATATCGGTCCTCCAGTCATTCATACTTGGTGCTGCTTTCATTGTTATACTTTCCATGACCTTTTCTTATAGTTTTTTGTTGCTAGTAAAGAAGAATGGTATGCAAAATCAATAATGTAAATAATTTTTAAATTATTTTATATATGCTTAAATTTATAACATCTTTTGGGTATGACAGTTTTATATGATTCAAATATTGACTCTATCATTTCTTAGATGGGCCAAGTTAAGTTATTTCTTTGGGCAATGAAAGCCCAACATGAGTTGATACAATACAAATCATCTAGTATGGCAAAAAAGATCAAATTTTTATAGGCCAATAAAAAAGAGTCAAATCGGGCTACAAAAGTTTTTGAACTAGGCTAGTTTTTAACATCTCTTAGCTATTTCTATGTTTTCTTGAATATAATTAGATATTTGATTTTCTTAAAATATAATAAAAATAAGAATAATACTATTCTTATTTTAGATGATATGAATAAGGACTTTCTCATTATGTACTTAGGAATTGTTTCTTTATACATAGGGTTTACTATAGGAACATTTACTAATTGTCGATTAATAAAATTTTGTCTACCCAATTAAGCGCTATCTTATTTGATCCAGCTTATGCATTGGGATCTCTTTAATTCGTATAAGAGAAAATATCTTCTTTTCCTCTTTAAATCGTGTGGGCTCCGAAAATTCATGCCACGGCTTTGTTGTGTGCTTTCAGGTCAAATTTTTCAGGAAGCAGACTAGGTTGAAGATAAGACATCACCCGAAATTGCTCTTATTCTATGAAGATTTTATGATATGATTCAAGGTTTGCATAAGTGCAATCCTCTATGATTAATTAACCTTCTCGGTGATGAGAGATAACGTTTGATTATGCCTAATCGTTAGAAGCCAAATGCTTAGTATATGATAACAACAATTTGATTAATGATTGAGAAACTTACTCCCTTAAACTTAAACTTAAAATTGATACGGGGGGTATGATGATGAACCTAATTAAGATATCATGGTTCTGTTGTCTCGGATTGTCATGAATTATAGTCTACTTAATCAGAGAAGATAGTCAGCCCAATCTAACTGAAGGATCATTATCAGCAACTATGAGTTGCTTCGTCTCAAAGAAATCTTATATGCCTTAGTTTGATATTTGTCTAAGAAGATAAATTTCAGTCAACCTTAGATATTAATTGGGTTTGCATTTTTTCATAATGAATTTTCTTTATAGAAGACATTGAATGCCTAAGGCAAACATAAACTAAATATCCTCGTGGATTTTACAATTGTATGTTTGTTCATAAGAATAGGATTTATAGTGAACTATTTGAAACTTATTATTTTGACATCTCTCACGATATTTAAGTCTCATTGACTCCAACCCATAAGGAGGATCAGGCTTGAAATGTGGGGATTATGACTCTGTTCTATAGGTAGAGCGGCTGACTTGAGAGCATTCTCATATATTGATGAATTTAACTTTAAAAAAAAGAGTGAAATTTTAAAATTATTAAACATTTTTCGAGGCAACCACATTTAAGATGACAATGTTTGTACTCATACTATTTTTAGTCTGCATAGCATTCTCATACACTAAATTTAAGTATTTAGCATTTTTGTTAGAGCACATGCGGATAAGCTTGATTTTAAATATTTTAAATAAAGTTTAGAGAGGTTACTTGCTTTTGAAAAGTTGCACGTTTCTTGATGCGAGGGCAAATTTCAATTTACTATTATTTCAATCCATGCAATATTCTCAAACCTCAAATTCAGGAGTATCATATATATTAAATTCAGCTCCAAATCCCTTCTTTCTTAGTTCCCGACTCATCCACATTTAATTCCTAATGAAAACTAAAATAATTGACAAAAGCTTAGAAATCATCTGCATTGTCATCATTGAGAGGGTTTTTATTTGAGTCATCATCATATCAAATTGGTATCTCCCATGTCTCATTCTATGGAGTCTAATGCCTCCCAATTGACTGCTTCTTCTATTATTTTAGTCATCTTTCTCTTTCATAAATATTTTTCATTAACATAAAGATGAGATTAATACTCTTAAACTTTTAGAGGAGGTGGTGGTGGTGTGCGGGTTTCAAGTGATCCCTGACGACGGCTACGACGGTAGTGACTATGGAGAAAACAACGTGCTAGAGGTCAAGGAAGTCAAGAGAAAGTTGTTGTAGCTTGGGGGTGAATTAAAATGTGATTTGTTCGAGGCTTTAGTTTAGAATTTATATAAGTTTTAATATAAATATATATAAATTGGGTGAGGCGTAAGTCTCACGTCAGCGAGGCGTAACGTGCCTCGAGGCGGGCCTCAGCAAAGCTGAGGCATAAGCCTCATAAAAAAGTTTGAGGCGTAAGTCTTGATGCCTTGCCTCATCCTGTAGGGTCCAATACCTCTCAAGCTGCTGCTTTATTTATTTCAACTATCATCCTCTTTCATAAATGTTTATCATCAACATAAAGATAAGAGTAATACTTAAATTCTTAAAGGAGATAGTGGTGGCGTGCGGATTTCAAGTGATTCCTGGCGGCGGCTACGATAGTGTGGCTATGGTGAAGGTGGTGGGCTGGAGGTCGAGGCAGTTGAGAGAAAGTTGTTGCGGCTTGGGAGTGCAAGAAGGCATGATTTTTTTGGGAATTTTCTATAGGATTTAATTAAGTTTTAAATAAAAAATATACATAAATAGAGCAAGGCGTATGCCTCATGCCAGCGAGGTGAGGCGCGCCTCAACTAAGATGAGGTGTAAGCCTCATAAACAAAGATCGAGGCGTAAGCCTCGAGGCTTTTTTTATTGGAATTGCGATGAGGTGTGCCTCAAGGCGAGCCTCATATTACGCAATTTTAAATAATGGCCCAGGCCGAACCAGCCATGTGGCTGGGCGGAACCAGGGGCAGCAGGAGGGGGAAGTTCGGCCCCCTTTGTGGGACCCAGGAGAGTTATTATTCATTATGTTAGATGGAGGAATCAAGAGGAGCCTTTTAGGAAGATTTTAATTTAAGAAAAGAGGGCTTATTTAAATTAGGAAATATTTTATTTAGAGAAAGAGGGCTGATTTGAATTTAGATTTGGGAGGGAAGTAGGAAGGATTATATTAGCGATAATTGGGTTGTTTTATGGGGATGATGAGATTTGTGTTTGCTGTATTTCTCTTTGGAGTTATTCCTAGCGACTGCTAGGGTTTGTGGGAGAGCTGATCTATCTCTCAAATAGTAGATCAATTGTATCTTTCTTTATTATTGGAGTAATAAAAAATTAGCCCCCATACTTATGTTCCTGCAATTCTTATCTAATTTGCTTCAAAGGCGCATCAAATTATATTGTAACTATGCCAATGAACATGCTGTATCATTGACCTCTATACAATTAACTAACAGACCATATTAAATAATTCAAATGCTACAATAACAACAACAACATCAAGCCTTTATGACACTATATGGGGTCAACTACATGAATCCCTTTTCTCCATTGGTAAGAGTCAAATTCTCATTTAAATACAATAAAGAAAAGTCATTTCTAAATTTTCTAACCAAGTCTTTTTAGGTCTACCTCTACCTCTCTTAACATAAGCCAAATCTAAAACATCTACTTTTCTAACTGGATCATCGGGAGGCCGCCGTTTTATGTGACCAAACCAGCGACTCTCTCAGATCTTATCTTCCACTGGAGCTACTCCAACCTTTTCACGTATATGCTCATTTCATATCCTGTTTCTAAGTGTAAAGCCACTCATCCACCTGAGCATCCTCATCTCTACAACACTTAACTTAATATTATGTTTCTCTTTTAATGGCTAACATTCTACACCATAAAGCATTGCAGGTCTCATCACCTTCTTATAGAATTTTCTCTTAAGTTTTGAGGGGGACTTTTCTATCACACGACAAGCCCAGTGCATTCCTCCATTTCAACCATCCAACTTGAATTTTACTAATAATATCCCCATCTATTTCACCATCAACCTAACAATAGACCCAAGATATCTAAAATGTGTGCTCTTATTAATGACTTGATCGCCCAAAGTCACAATCCCCCCCACTACATCTATTAGCTCTAAAATTATCCTCTATATATTTAGTTTTAGATCTACTCAAACAAAAACCTATAGACTCTAAGGTTGATCTCTTTAGTCTTATCAAGAAGAAGAAGAAGAAGAATATCATTAGCAAAAAGCTATATTAGGGTACAACCTCTTGTAAATGTCTAGTGAGAACATCCATGACTAAAGCAAAAATATATGGGCTTAAGGTTGATCCTTGATGTAATCCAACTAAAATAAAAAAATACTTGGTCAAACCACCTTGTGTTTGAACACAAGTAATAGCTCCTACATACATTTTCTTAATGACTTGAATATAAGCATTATTAAGTCCTTTCTTTTCTAGAACTCTCCATAGCATTTCTCTTGGAACTTTATCATATGCTTTCTCTAAATCAATAAATATCATATGAAGATCTTCTTTATTCTCTCTATACTTCTCCATCAAACCTCTCAATAAATGAATAGCTTCCCTAGTAGACCTACATGGCATGAATCCAAATTGATTTTGAGAAACATTAATATCACGTCATAACATATGCTCCATAACTCTCCCCCATAGTTTTAAAGTATGACACATTAACTTAATTTCTCTATAATTCGCATAATCTTGTGCGTCACCTTTATTCTTAAAAATAGGAATCAACACACTTATTCTCCACTCATTCGACATCTTTTTAGTCTTCAAAATAATATTAAAAAGTTTAGTAAGCCATGAAATTCCTTCATCTCCTAATAAGCATTTCTACACCTCTATTGGAATATTATCAGGTCCAACAACTTTTTCACACTTCATTTTCTTTAAAGCTTTTCTAACTTCGGTTTTACTAATACGCCGATAAAACAAAAATCTTTCTTTTCATTTAGGATACTAAAATCACTAAAGTCAATCGTATTCTCACAATTTTTATTGAAAAGCTTAGCAAGATATCTCATCCACCTTAGTTAAATATCCTCTTCTAATAAAAATACTTTTTGATTTTCATTCTTAATGCATTTTACTTGAACTATATCCTTACTACTATTATCTCTTTGTTTGGCTAACTTGTGCATATATCTTTCGTCCTCCTTAATATCTAATCTATTATATAATTCATTAAAAGCTAAAATCTTTATATCACATATAGCTTTTTTAGACTCTTTACAGATCTCTTTATATCTTTCCTAATTATCAAAATTTTAACATCTAAACCAATTTTTATAATAGATTTTATTTTTTATCTTTTCTTGCACATTTTGATTCCACCACCAACTATTTTTACTATTAGGAGCTTTTTTCTTTGATACTCCAAGCACATTTTTTTCAATATTCTTAATATCACTACCTATATTTTCTCACATAATATTAGCTTTCTCCTGCACAGACAAAATCTTAAGGTCTAGAATATTACTCTCAAAAATATTTTTGTTAATATTCATTAAATGCCTCCATCTAATCCTAGAACAACATTTTACTTTATTTTTTATATTTTGCGTCTTCATCTTAATGTCCAAAACTAATAAGCTATGTTGGGTACATAAACTTTCACTTGGAATAACTTTACAATCTTTGCAATCTAATCGATTAGTTTTTTTTATAAGAAAATAATTAATTTGAGTTTTATTATATCCTTTTTTATAAGTGATATGATGATCATCTCTTTTTTTATATAAGATATTAACAATTACAAAATCATAATGTATAGAAAAATCTAATATGGTCTTACCACCTTCATTAGTCGCTCCAAACTTATAGCCACCATGAATGCTTTTAAAATCATCCACCTCTCTGCCAACATGTCCATTTAAATCTCCTCAAATAAAAATTCTTTCTTCAAGTGGTATATTTTATATTAATTCTTCTAAATCATTTCAAAATTTTAGTTCTGAACACATATCCAAACCTATTTGAGGAGCATAAGCACTTATAATATTAATAATCATAACATTAATAATATTTAAAGCTATAATTCTATCTCTAATTCTTTTAATTTTTACAACATTATTCTTTAAACTCTTACCTATAATCACATCTACACCATTTCTAGTATGACTCCTACCAGAATACCATAATTTAAATCCTGAATTATCAATCTGCTTATCATTCCCTCCAAGCCATTTAGTTTCCTGAATGCATAAAATATTTATCTTTCTATGAATTATAATATCTATTAATTCCATTAATTTGCCTGTAAGGGAACCTATATTCCAAGGTCCTATCCTAACTTTAGTTTCATGGACTAGCTTCTTAGCTCACACCTGTCCATGATGTAGGAACTCTTTCCTATTTAACACTGCACCCAGGTGCCGGTGCAGTGGCTCTTGCACACTTCTCACTGTATTCAGGCAATACAGCGCGTCGCTTTCAGGGAGCCCTAAAATTCAAAGTCTAGTGCTTGAAATTTACCCTCAAGTGGAAATCGAATCTATCATATTTTGAAGTCAATTGTTGAAAGTTGTTGGAGACCTCTTTCTACTTCCTATTTATTTAGGGTTATTAGTTTTACGGGGAAGCCTCCTTAGCTTTCAACTCCTCTTCAAGCCTCCAAGATGGTAATTTTGGATCCTTTTGATATGAAAATGTTGGTAAATTGGTGGTTATTTTGGAGCTTCAAGGATGAAAACTTATTTGATGTTCATGGGGTTACTCAAGCTTGCAAAAGTTTGAAGTGCTTGTCGAAAATTGAAGATAGGGATGCTAGAAAATGGTTAGTGACATTGATTGACTAAGAGCTCGTGTGAGGTGGAAGAGGTAGATGTTTATTGTGGACAAGAGAAGTGAGTACAGGCGGCATCTGATGAATTTGGGAGAAGATTAGTCTTGTTGGGTTGAGAGGATAAAGATGGTTAGAATGAGATGGGAGATAGATGAAGAGAAAAATATGATGAGCTCTATAAAGTTCACCTTGGTTGGTTCACAAACCAAGTCTATGTTATGAAACTAACAAGCATGAATAACACGAATTTGTGGACAAAGAGAGATTATTTTTCATTCCATTTATTAAGTATTTATAAAACAAAAGTTCAACCCTGAAATTCAAAATATAAGAATGAAATTGATATTAAATTTATTTCCTTCATGATTAAGGCTTTCTAGAACTCTTATTTGAATTCTTCCTATTTGTTATCTGTCCGCCTCCCATTATTGGCTGACCATCTGATGTAACTGTCCACTATTAATATTTCGTGAAATATAACTCTCCAATTTAAATTATTTGTAACTTCCTCCCTTTGAAAAGAGGGAAAGTCTACTTTAATACCTCCAATTAATTAGCTTCAGGAATGCTCCAAACTTCTACTAAATGAAGTAGCTGAAATGAAATAGCTTATATAACTATTGAAGCATTTGCAGTAATTATATGATTGCATAATTAACGAAGTATATTAATTTATTTCTTTTTATTTGTGATCTTGTAATTGATCTTCTTGGAGGTTCATGTGATTGTTCTGCATTCTCCTCCACAGCGGGCTCCTAATGACTGACGTACTTGGTTAATTTCTTTATTTTGCTTTTCAGGTAGGCTTTGATTTTGTCCACTACTTCAAAGAATTCTCCATTTGACCTTCAAGTTTTTTAATAATTTTATTTTCCACGTTTTACCTGGCCGATCTCTCTTTCTTCCTTGTCACCCTCTTACTCTCATCATCCTTTTAGCGAGGGGATGTGGGATGAATAGCATTCAGGCGCTCATTTTTCTGGATATTGGTGGCATGATTTGGAGTGGGGAGGGAGGAAGGGTGGTTGGTTGTAGAGATGGTTGAAGATGGGTGGGCAGAGAGAAGGTATTTGAACTGAGTGCAACTATTGGAAATAGAAATGGATCTCTACAAACCGTCTAGAAGGGATGGTTTTATGTTTTGTTAACTTAAAGGTTTTATATGGAACATTTTTAAACTTTAGCTACTTAATCGTGAAAAATTGGAAAATGTTGATGTAATCATTGCATGGTCTAAACTTGAAAGAATCTTGATGTAACTTATCCTTCTATAATTCGATAGACATGCTATTGTGAATAATGCATTCGGATCAGCACCAATACCTTTTAAGTTGGCGAGAAGATATATATAACTTGGCCTAACACTATTTGACCTTTTGTAACCACCTAGTACATTCACAGTTTCTTTTTTAAGCTTTTGCATTCTGTTTCTTGGTAAGAACTATAAACTTGTGTTGAGCTTACTATGTTCTTAGTTTCCTGGTGTGAGAAAGCTATTACAGTGAGACATTTTTTGGATTTTAAATTCTTATATGATATGTTCAACATATTGTGCTTATCATTAATATTTTATTTTATTTTATTACTTGGATTAACTTTCTTGTTCACTTAGTGTTGTTCATTGTTTCATACTTCTGATCAGTATTGAACCACAAATTTGGATTTTGTAGGTAATTGAAATGTCGGGGGTCTGTGCTGCATCAGATATCTGGAGTGTTGGCTGCACTGTTATTGAATTGCTTACATGTGTTCCTCCTTATTATGAGCTTCAACCTATGCCAGCTCTCTTTCGTATTGTGCAGGTTCACACCAAAAACACTTAACAGAAATTTCTAAACCTATTTTTATACTGATAGAAGATTAAATTAAATTTTTTGCAGCAGTAAGGGATGCTTCGATTTTCAGCTTCATTTCATCTCTCTTTTGTGTTGTATTTTAATTGTATTTCGAAACTCAAGTAAAGAGTGTCTTTATATATATATATATATATATATATATATATATATATAGAGAGAGAGAGAGAGAGAGAGAGAGAGAGAGAGAGAGAGAGGAACGAGTTTTTAAAACTAAGGTTTAGCTGATATTAAAATTTTAGTTTATAAATTAAATTCATAAAAAAGTCCAAAATGACTCCCTGACTATTAGTAAGAGGCCAATTTAGTCCTACAGTATCACATTGCTCTAACTTGGTTCCTCAACTATTAAAAATTGATTCCAAATGATCATAAGGTCGAAATTCACAGTTAAAGTTGATGCAAAAAATTAAAGTTGTGTATTTGAGAGTGCAAATGTGTATGAAGTTATATTTTTTATGTTACCTATCTGGTGTCACTTGTACGATTACATACATTTATTATTGTGTGATTTAATTTATTTGAGTGGAAAAAATGATATTATTGTAAAGTACATTATATTCTTTATATTAATTTGTAATATTATGTGTATGGTATTCTTATATTTATACACTATAATTAATCATTGATTAGTTGGTTATAAAACTAACTAAACATAAGTTGATTTATTTCATTAAATTAAATCACAAGGAATATTAATTATTTTAATTGATGCATTTGAATAAATTAATATTATTTATTAAAATAGATTTAAAATTTTATTTAATATATCTTATTCAATTAATGCAAATGACATTAATAAATTTGAAATTCCAAACCCATGTCTTTCTCGCCCAAATTGACGAAGCATTGGATGACAAAGAAGCTAAAAAGTCGTGAAGGGAGCTAAGCTTGCTAGAGAAGGCACTTATGGGATCAATGCCATGCGAAGAAGTATTTGTGAGACAGGCAAATTTGTTAAATCCGCGGATTTGCTAAATTTGAGATTTAAGGTGAAATAGAGGAGAAATGGGATTTAAATTATGAGGATTTTAAAAAGAATAATAATTATAAATTTGACTACTAAAATATTCTCCTCTTATAATATAATAGCCAACTTTGTACTTTGCATCAAATTATAAAGTGAATTTCACGGTGGGGTCATTTTGGATCAATTTTCAATAATTAAGAGACCAAATTGAAATAATGATATACCTTGGGATTGAATTGGCTACTTAATAGTAGCTGGGGATTGTTTTGAACTTTTTCTCTAAATTTAATATTTAAAATAAATTCTAATTTTGTTTCTATAATTAGACTCACCTCTTTGAAATCCAGCTGCTCCCTGCACTTGCGCTCGTCCCTGCTCACAATTATAACTGCATTTGAGGATGAGGGAGGAGAGAAATCTACTCACTATAACAATGATTCTTACGAAGACCCATTAAGAAGATTGGGGGAGACTTTTACATTTATAATTTTAATGTTAGAGACTTAAAATTCTTGTCTATACTAAATTAGGAGTGAGAGAAATTTATTTTCATGACTTTACTTTGATGTTAGTATATTACTTATTATTTCATATTTTAAATTAACTTAATAGTTCAATTTTGAGGCTTATGCCTCAAAACATCTTGAGGCTTACATTTTGCCTCATAAAAAGAAAATGTTTCAATACTTGATTGTGTAATTTCAAACCTTTGTATACACATATACACATAGAGAGATAGAAGGGTAGTAACCGAGGGATCTAACAATTGAAAGCTTTTGTAATAACCCGAATGAAAGAAGAAGATGGCTCGTTCTAGTCACCTGAAGACATGAGGAAGCAAATGAAATTTGAACTCACCGAATTAAAGAATGTCGAAGCAGTTGAAGGAATCGTTTGTCGAATATAAGGCAAATGCGACGTTTTGCGTCGCCTTGAAGCCGAAGGAGTTGGGGAAGTCAAAGGAGATGAGGAAGACAAAGAAGATGTTCGAAGTCACGGAAGTCGAATGACCCAAATCGCGTGAAGACGAAAAGCATTCTCGTCCTTTGGTGTAGTGGAAGCCGAAGGGTTAGGGCTGCTCGACTTCGTCTTTATAAATTAGAGAAGAGAGGGACTTGAACTGAGAGAGAGCGCATGCGAGCTTGACGGAGCGGGTGTGGATGAGAGCGAGCGAACGGGCTAGGGCACGAAGAAAGAGTAAGAGGTGAGTTTTCTATTTATTAAAAATTATATCTAAGTTAAAATTTAGATTTAAATGATTAATGTTATTATATGGGTACATGATTTAATTAAACTATTATTTAATTAGTATGAATCTAATTAGTTAATAAGTATGAACCTAATTAAGAAGAATAAATAATTTATGTGATAATATATGTATTTTGAAAGAAAAAATTTCATATTTACAATATCTTAGAAAATAATCAAATTGAATTATAAGATTAATGGCAAATAAATAGAGAGAGTGTATATTTTAGAGATTTCAATTAAATTATTAAATTTTGAAATAAATTGATTAAAGATGTATATATTATCGAAATGAGAATATTTAATTAGTTAAAGCGAGGAATTATTAATTACAAAAAGATTATAAATAAATTTTGATTCATGTTTCAATAAAAATATAAGGAGAACAAATTTTATTCCTAATTTAATAAATTAAATGTGATAACTATTTAAGCATATTTAATAAATAAGTAAAAGAGAAAAAGAGCTATTTATGTAATTTATGAGAATTAAATAAGATATAAATTTTATTTAAAAATAATAATTAAGAGAATTAATTATAATGAGTAATAAAGAAAATATAGTTTAAATAAATATATATATATATATATATATATATATATATATATAGAGAGAGAGAGAGAGATGGATATTTAAAAAATAATAATTTTAATTAGTGGAATAAATATGTAATTAGAGAGTTAGAGCATAGGAGATATTTCTTTTAATTAAATTATTAAAGAAAGTATTTTAAGTTAAAATGAGAAGTTATGATAATATTATAAATTAATAATAATTAAATCATAGTTCATATAACTGTTATTACAATTTCTCTTATTTAAAAATAAGAATTATTTAAGTAAACTTAATAACTAATTAGAAAGAGATATGATTATATATAAGTTAAAATAACCCTATGAAATCATGTATTATTATAGGTGTCATTTTATTGAAGTCAAAGCAAAGACATTAAAAGCAAGCAATCCTAATCAAAGTGAGTACTCATGTCTTTCTAGTACAGTAATGATATTTATTTTCTCCTACGTATGATGCATCAAATAGTGTTATTATTTATTTGTTTATTATTAATGTTCTATGAATTAATGCTATATGATTTTTCTTTACTAAAAGCAATTGATCATGCTAAATTGGGAAGACTTAAATTCTATATTATAGAGATGTCATCTATCATATATCATGATGGATATTATATAAATCAATATGAAATGATATGGAGAATGTAAATGATATGATTTATATAGAATGCTTGCATGTGCATGTTGATTGATGGAGCACGCCCCCTTATGGTACTGGCTGGGGACGCAATGTACCCGTGCACATAAATGAAAAATGTTATGGAAAAGAAAAAGTAAATGAAAATGGAAAATGAGTACCTTCAATAATACGAAATTACACAGTGGCTCCTATGACAGTTGTATTATTTATAAGAAATAAGATAGATATTAATACAGATATGATATATATGATAGATATGATTTATGCATAACTTTGAAAGTCTTGAAATAAAATGATATGATTAAATATAATTATTATGTGATATGAAATGAGATCATGCATATTGTTCCAATTGTCTTGAGTTGCTGTAGTTTAGAAGCATGTTTTACTCACTAAGCTGTGGCTTACTTTTAATTGTTCTAACATTTTTAGGTATAATTTAATCAAATCAAAATGAGTAGAAGAGGTGAGAACATATACTATAGGCAAAACACTCCAAATGAAAGGTATTTATGTAATTTTGTTTTAAATTTTGAGGTTTTAGCGGCTCTTTCAGTTTATTGAGATAGTTTTAGATTGGTAGTAATAGTATAACCATCCAACCGTCAGTTCCCGCCTCGTTAGTTCGAGTTTAACTAATTCGGCTTTGACAAATAGACAAGCAGAGTAGTGAAAAGTTGAGATTGTGGTGGAGCTGTGATACTTGATTTTTGAGAAAGGAAGTATCTAATAGAGGGAGAGCCAGAATGACAAAAATAAGTAGGAGATTGACCAAATTAGGAGAATGAATGCCTCAAAAGAATGAATGCCTCAAAAGAATGATGCCATTAGAAAGTGTGGATGATCAAAATTGGTCAAGCAAGTTAAACACAAGTGTGAGCAAGCCTTCGATTGGTTAATAATAGGAAGGAGAGATAAAATGGGCAAATTAATTAATTATATATATATGGTATAGGACAACACAAAGAGATTTATAATGGTTTAACTTGTTGGTCTATAAAGAAGTGGAGATGGGGAGAGCTTCACTATATAGAAGAAATTATTAATTTTTTGCTTATCTACTATTTCTCAGGTCATGGTATGCCACCAAATATAAGTTTTAGGTTATAATTTTACAAACTGTAGGTTATAGGCTTGAGTTTATGCATGCTAGTGAATGTCTAATATAGAGGTATTTATAGGCTTTGGGGTGATTGTAGTGTGGAGGCACATGGTTGACCATTTTGATACGTCCAAGATTAGTGGGCATGCGTTGAGCGAAGTTGATGCTGATTCCACATGGACGACTCAATGGGAGTCGGTTATAAGCAACATGGACTCATTGTAGTGAGTTATTACGACAGAGGAATCTTCGAGGCATGGTTTGCACTTCGTACTAGTATTGTCCACATGGAAAGTCCTCGATTGTCTAAGATGGGCGTGACAATTATTGTGGTGTTAGGATGAAAATTTAATTTTCTAGGTGGCATGAGGAGCGATCATGACGAAAGATTCAATCTACTGATCAGTTCAAGAGGAATTTCGTAGTTAACTATCTTTGAGCTCAACTGGATGTCAATTCCTTTAGGCAAACCATTCAAATTATGGTGATACATGGCTATGACTTGATTAGGGTGGCCTCTTGTTTGATCGATTAATCAAGCTTACACAAATTGACTTAACTGAAATGTGGACACATGGATGATTTAAGATGATGTATGAAAGTCGAGGTGTTAACATGTTTCCTTAGTTTTTGTATTCATCTCCTCTACTTGGAGTGTCCCTTGGAGCGATCTTCATTTCTTTAAGCTAAGCCTTATTTTAATGTCTTATGAAAGAGACATTTGCTTTATGGATGTGATGTGTTGGAGGAAGTGTTGACAGACACAATCAAGAGCTGGGAATCAGTGACAATTATGTACTTCTCTAGTCCATGGAGGATATTCTTGAGCAATGAGGCTCTGGAGAGCTCTCACTAGTTACACAACCATTACCAACAATGGGAAAGATGGCATTGGCATCATTTAAAGCAATGGTTTCAAAGATGGTATGGGAGGATGCCATAAACTAAAAGTCTTTGTTAGTAGAGTATATTCCCCAAATGGAAACAATGAAGGATGCAATGATGGCTGAGATAGTGGATTCCTTAATACAACACAATGAGTTGGCCGATGAAGCTGACCTCCTTGCTTCCCATGATGATTTGATTGGAGAGGTGATGATAGGCGGTCACAACAATCTTTCTAGAATAACTTTAATATCGGTTGTTGAAGCTGATGCAATGGTGTCTAAGGCAGTGGAGCTGAGTGTGACGCAGTGGGGATAATCTTTTTCTCTATGGCATAACAATTCACTTTCATCCTCCATTGAGAAAGAGGCCGAGCTCAGACAACATTCACCTCAACCCAAAGAATTGTGAAGGGATGTTTTTTTGGATAGACATGATTATCACGATTGTTCCCTTTTTCATGATGATCATTATACTTGCAGAAGTTGACTTGGAAATTGTCCTTCCCATGGTCTTGGTCACGTTGCTCTTGGTGAGGCTAATTCTTCCTGGTGGTCATTTGGCAGCTCAACTTACTAGGAAGCAATTATTCTAAAAAGTGACCTGGACTTGTTGCAAAGATATATTAAGGTGATTGAAAGAATATTTGGGGCATGGCCTATAGTCCATATTGAGAGTGGCCGAGTGGCGGCCCCTGACTGGCTGAGAATGAGATTAGTGGTGAAGGTTTTGTGGTGACAGTGTAAAGAAGTTATAATAATCCACATGATTTGAGGAGTAATTTGGGGCGGAATACTTGACCGACTGGTGGATTATAGAAACTTTGGCTAATTGGTGGGCTTCTGAGCCTAACCGGATATGGATTCTGGTCAGCAAATCATTTGGGTATTGGTGGTGTAAGGAAATGGCTTGATTTTTGAATCTCTAAATTGATCAATTTGAACAAGTAAAATTGGTCAGATTCTTTTTCCTTTCAAATTTGACACGTAAATGGTTGAGATGAGATGTAGAAATTGAAGTGTTATAGACAAATTTTCTTTTTAAAAATGATAAAATTTCCCTTGGAAAAAAATTCAACTTAGTTCTAAATGTTAAATGACATTTAAACCTCAAATAGAAAACGAAAAGATAAATATTAAACATACATACATGAAACATGCAAAGAAAAATGCATATTGCACGTACTCTATGGTTCTTCGTGTTACTAATTGAAGCCAAAGCATCAAATCCATGTATATTTATCTTATACGTAGCCTTTACCAAATTATATGCTTTATATAGGAACAAATCTCTTGTTTCATTCATTTTTTTTACCATCCATCAAAATTATCTGGTGCCAAATAAGACAATTTGGGCAATGCCATTGTTTTAAAAATAAAATTAGAGAGAAAATAAACAAACTAGATGGGGGAAATAATCCTTTTATGCCCATTTTGTAGTGAATTTCCAGTTAGTCATTGATACTGTAGGGTTCTTTGTAATTTGTTCTGTTCAACATGAAGATGGACTTAACATATCATTCATGCTTCAACAGTAAGAAGAATTACTATTCTTGCATAAGACAATTTGCTTAGCCGTAAGGTCATGTTACTGAGCTTTATTTCATAGAATCCAAATTATTGTTCTTGAAAGTAGGTTTAGCATTTCTACTTGCTCAAGTAAAGAGCATTATCATAGAACAACCAATTTAATGGAAGCCCAAGTTTTTTAGTATTTCTCTTTGTTGCTCATCTGAGGCTCACATGTTTACTAGTCCTAATTCCTCCTTGGATCATTCCACAAATTTCTACTCTGTTGCAAGATCAAATTGAGTACATATGTAATTACAAAAATTTATGACATAATGACTTTAGATGGAAGCTAAATGCAACAACGAAAGAAAAGTGATTTGTATTTTTAGTACTGAGGTTATACCAATGATCATTACTGGGGATGTAATAAATTGAGCCTTGCTTGAGTTGCCCATGGTAAATTGAGATCGAGCTTGAGCTCAATTTTTTAATTTTAGCTGGTTCACATGTCAGCTGGTTTATCTTTAAATAGAAAAAATGATGCTAATCAATGTAATTGTAGTGATAAAATGATAAATATAATGAGAAATTTGCATTAAAAATAAGTGAAGTCAATTGAAACTAGGAAGAAAACTATAGTTTTTTTTTCCTTAAATTTTTACAGCTTTTTGCTTAGAATTTTGAATCCTGATATATTCAAAATGTATTTAACATTAATTTATATTTTTTTTAAATGAGCTAGTTTACAAGCCAAGGAGCAGTTTGGAGACTGGCATGAGTTTTTTCTTGTTAGCTAATCAAGCTCAACGTGCAAGCCATTTATAAGTCGGCTTGTGCTAGCTCACAAGTTGTTTATTCAATGACACCTCTAATAACCACTCTCTATCCGGTTAGATATGGTGTTTATCATATGAACAATTTTTTTTTATTAGAAATCTGAAGAGGATTGAATAAACTTTGAGAAACCCCAAGTAACCTATATTCATATATCCATTTGATCTCTTACGAAAAGCTCCCCTGAGCATCCTTAAATTAGAACTTGGGAGTAGGTTTTTATTTTTTTGAGGTAGATTGAGTTTGTTAACAAGTTTTCCCTTGATATTGGGTCATGATTTATCTTGATTTAGGGTCGAGCCTTTTTATAATTGCAAGCCCCTACTGTTAATTGTCCTCACAATCATAGAGAGCACTCTTCGTTATGTCTCTTAGGCTTAGCTTTAGACTCATATTTGATGAGTGTCTAATAGTTGTGAGAATGGAGATAACCTGATGAAGATCCAATTCCACTTTCTTGGGTCTATTTGTGGACCTCGCATGCAAATGTTAGAGCCATCAAGCCTTAATGTCTAGCTGGGCTAATTAATAATTGTAGTTTACTCCTCTTAAATATCTCAAGTGGACAGGGATGGAAGTATGTATTGAAAGTGTGCATGATGAAGACTAAATTGGCACCAGAGATGAAGGCCAACTTGATGTTAATGAAGGAAGTCTTCTTGGCATCAATGATGAATGACAACTTGGTGTTTGTGAGGAAGGTTGGTTAGGTGTTAGTAAGGGGAACCTACTTGGAGTTAATGAGTTGGTTCGTAGGTTGCATCATATGATGGGTTCAGAGGTAGTTGTGTACGTTAGGCTTGGAGGCGATTTTTGTTGCTAGGCTTGGAAGTAGTAGTTGATGTAAGGCTTGGAAGCAAAACCCTTTTTTGGATCCAGTCAGGAGTCCTTTGGTAGAAGTAAATGCTTAGACTTTTGGTCCTCTATGAGTTCTAAAAGGGATAATTCAATAATCCACTCAGGAGCGAATGTTCGGTTGAGTTTTACTCTTTGATCTCCTATCCCTTTATTAGAATTTAAGGGAGATGGGTTCAATCAATGGGTCACCATGAGAGGGAATTCATCGATCCTCTCTTTTGGTCAAGTTTCACCCTTCAACTTTTTAGTTCTCTATAAGATTTAAAGGGAGGATTTTATAGTCTACTCAATAGGTGGGATTCCTTAATTTGCTTATGATACCTTAAGCTAAATATAGCTCTTTGACTTATGCTATATGGAACCTTACAAGAAGGCTAACAATCCACTTTGAAGTGGGGCTTTATAATTCACACTTTAAAATTGAGTGGAAATGATTGAACTTAGGTGTGATTTAGACTTGATTGGAGGCCTAAAGTAGTTGATGGTTATCTAGAAATTGTGTCCCTAATGTCATCAAAATTCTTTTAAAATCAATTTTAGTAATAAACCTTAACCTCTTCGGGGCATGCCTTTGTCCTCTCTCAAGTTTATATATACATCGATGTTTGGGCTTGCTCCTCACTTGCCCCTCACACAGGCACAAAAAGCTTGCAAAGAAGATGATCGGATCAGTCCGCTTTTGCTGGTTGTAGCCTTTTCGGTCTTCAATAGGATCACTTTAAGCTGGTCTGGGCTTTGTTTGACGTGTTAGCGCAGGTTGGTTGAGCCAATTTTGAAATAATTGATCCCACATGCAATTTCTTTGTCCAATTAGACTTTGCTTTAGTCATTTGTGAGTGTTTTATGGTCCATGCTCTACTTTGAAATTGTGCTCATTAGGTAGGAATTTTTCACAAACCCAATTGCTATTCATCAAAAAGCATGAGACAAACAAAATTGTTGTTACTGTGATTTTTCTTATTTTTATGTGTCAGTTTCAATTTGTTTTTGTTGTCGCTAGTGGTTTTATCCTTAGAATTTTATGTTGTTGGTTATATTCGTTTCTTTTTGTTAGATTTTGTTCTGAGCTATGCAATGTGTTGTCTTTATCCTTATCAACCTTATCGTCTGACTTGTATGATCATACATTACTGCCGCCTTTTCATTTTGACATGATTATAAATTTGTGCTTTTGTCCTGAATTCCTAATTTGGTTGCTTTAATGATTTTTCTAGGGACCTAATCTATCTCCTTTTTCTACAAAAAATTTACCTGCAAGTAATATTCTACGTATTTTGTTTTCTGTAGGATCCACATCCTCCAATACCTGAGGGCCTATCCACTGATATTACTGATTTTCTACGGCAATGTTTTAAAAAGGTAAATTATAAAGAAGGCAATTTATAATTAATATACTCCCTTAAGTTTTTAAGATAGATACACATTTTCCTTAATTCTGCATTCTCCATCGCGTCACCAAGCTTACTGGTAGTAATATTTTAGGATGCGTTGCAAAGACCAGATGCAAGAACGTTGCTACAACATCCTTGGATTCAGAATTCGAAACGTGCTCTGCAGTCCTCTCTCCGTGAAATAGGTGGATCACTTAAGTAAGTTTCTGCAAACTATTGCAAGCTAGTTGCAATAAGTAGTCCTTATTAAATTTCAATATTTATTGGATAAAACTGCCGTGTGAGCATTTTTTATAACCTTTTCTTGTTACTGCTGCCATTTCTTATTTTTTGGCTGATTATGTTAATACTTTCCTTGTGATGCCAGTTCTCAGAACATAAAATCGACTTGTATGTGATGCCAATTTTCTCCTTTTCCTTGTTCTTCAGAACTCTTCTTTGATCCCAGGGTATAAGAAATGTCTGAAATAGCGGCTACCACGGGGGATTCTTTGCCATTATTAGACTTGGAACATTTACTTTATTTTCTGTAATGAAAGCTTACTATTGCTATCAGGAAAACGTGATACTTATTGTTGGACTATGAAGTAATTGCCTGTTTGTGAATCATTTTAAAATAAGATGCGTCTGTACTACTTGATGCTTTGGGAATTTTTCATCCCGTTTAGGATGAAAGCCATGCTCTTTTGCTGTACCTGTGGGGTGGATATACAGAGAGCTTAAATGTTAGCGTTACAGTTTTTAATATAGGCTTTTGACATCCTTGTGTTCCCATGAGATCATCTTGTTGCAATAACAGTTGCTCTAGGAAGATGCTACCTCTTTGTGCTTCCTTCTAACCATTATTCTCAGATAGCATTGATACATTTTTAAACTTGTACCTTTTGGACGTCTATATTTTTTTATTTTTCTTTCTCCAGATCACATAGATGAAATGATTTTCTTTTGTATGAAATGTTTATTTAGCTAAGCATTATGTGTGTTAATTGTATTTTGAGTTTGGTGGAATATGGTATTAATACTTTGAGGACTTATTTGCCCGGATCTACTTCACAATGATATTCAGACAACTAGAGTTTAAAATGGTATTGTACTTCAACTCTGAAAGATTATTAGGAAGAAATATCTGGGATAACACTTAATAGTAATTCTAGTGACGAAAGAACCAAAGTAATCTATTGCAACCAAAAAAAAAACTGTTTCTTCTAATGCAAGGAAATCATATTTAGTTGATTAGCGCATTTAAAAGAGAAGAAATGAGGAAAATTCTTGTTATTTTGTTGTAGTCAATATTCTATTCTACAAAAGGACCAAAGTAATCTACTGCAACACAAAAAAAAGTTTCTTCTAATGCAAGGTAATCACATTTAGTTGATTAGCATTTAAAGGAGAAGGAATGTGTAAATTTTTTGTTATTTTGTCTGAAACACTAAACTTAATTTTATGCTTTCTTTTAATGGACAACATTCTACGCCATAAAACATTACAAGTTTCACCACCATCTTATAGAATTTTCCCTTAAGCTTGAGGGTTACTTTTCTATTACACAACAGGTTCGAAGCATTCCTCTACTTCAATCATCCAATTTAAATTCTACTAATAATATCCCCATCTATTTTATCATCACTTTGAACAAAGAGATATCTAAAACTTGTACTCTTATTAATGATTTGATTGCCCAAAGTCACAGTCCCCACTAGATTTATTACTACTAAAATTACACTCTATGTATTTAGTTTTAGATGTACTCAAATGAAAACCTTTAAACTCTTAAGGTTGACCTCCATAGTTCAAGTTTACCTTCAACCCCTTCTCTAGGCTTATCAACAAGAAGAATATCATCAGCAAAAAGAGGTCAATATTGTTTGTTGAAAGAAAAGGGTGGTTGTGCATTTGCCATTTGACTTGGGGCTAACAGACTTTGGGACAATGTCATGTAGAAGGATGAGAGGAAGAAGGATGATTTGGTGCAGAAAGGGATAGGATATTGTCAAGTCACTCAAAAGAAGAGGGAGATCTACTAGGCTCACCCTCATATGCACCTTTAATGCCTTGAAATAGGAAGAAAACCTTATGCTTTGAGGTTTTGTAAATTATGCTGTAGCTCAATAAAAAAAAGCTCTATTCATTCTATCTCTCCGTAAAAACAGGTTTATAAATTTTATGTAGAACTCGAGATAAATCTTATAGAATGTAGCCCATTGGTAAGAATCAATTATTTTCATAGATACAAGGAAATAAAATGATGTCTAAATCAAATTAATCAAATCCCTAGTTAATTTGTTGCCATGGTGCTTCTACACAACTGTTAATGTTGCCATAGTGATATGAATGCTATTTCCTCAATGGTCGTAACAGTAGCTTGGCAAAAGTTGGTTAGATCTCTCAACTCTGTTTCTTTTTATTTTGTTAGCCATGACAGAATCCTTCCCACATCAGCTAGTGAAAAGGCAATAAAAGAAATACAAAATATGAGAGATTAGTTTAGTTAACCGATACAAATAGTAAGTTAACTGTGGTACGAGGTACAAGGATCCTCCAATATGAAGTGAAAAGAGAAATGCTCTTTACACCCTCAAGTTGGCTTCTTTCAATGCCATGTTTCTATTATATATATATAAAAAGATGTGATGTTGACACACCGTTGCCTTGTATATCGCTCTTCTTTTATACTTGATATGGTGCATGAGTAAATGTGTTGGAAAGTCTTTACTTTGTGGGTGTGGATGGTACTGCTCCGCATGAATATTCATCCATTTGTGGGTGTGGATAATACTGCTCCTCATGAATATTCATCCATTCTTATAGGGTGATTATGCTACTTTTAGACGCTCAATTTGACATCACTCTTTTAGATAAAAAAGCCTCTTTGACTTCAATCAATAACACTCGCAACCATTTCTAACCCAAATCAACTGCCTTTTTTGATTCTCTCACGTACTATCTCTCCATCTTTCTCTTATCTGAAAAACTTTTGTTTTTCTGTGAAATGTATTCACAAGTTTTGCGCTTGATGATTTGATATTTTATTTTATTTATTCATTTTTTTTATGTACACCATAAAACTTTTGAAATTAATTCTATCCCCGTACATGTAAATTGTAGTCATTATTCCAAAAATATCATCCTGTCTTTCATTCAAACATTAATCCATTTGTATACGTGATTTTACTATCATTTATAGTTTATACATTTTCAAAAATTTTATTCAAAGTTCTGTTTTTTGGTATTGAATTTTCGTTTACTCATGTTTGTAATCTTTTTTGTTTATTATGAGATTTCTTAAACTAGAATTCTCACCAATTGTATTTTGGCAGTGAGTTTTTAATCTTTTATCAATTTTTTTTTTGAAGTTGTATTTGCTTTAGACAGTCACAGATCATTAATAGATGTGGCTGTGCCATTATGCATTGAACACTGGCGTTTTGTTGTTACAGGAACATAGATGAAGATGCTGCGATCGCTGAAAACAATTCAGTGGGGAATATTCTCGGTGTTGGTGGGCCATCTGAGGGTACACTAAAGGGTGATGATACCAACTTGGAGAAAGTATGCATTTACTTTTTTTCAATACTTTGTCACAAATGTCTGAAGGATTTGTGTAGCCGATCCCACGTAGTGGGATAAAGGCTTGACGTTGTTGTTGTTGTTGAGGCAAATTCTTTAGTATACCCTTATCATTTTGAATTGCTTGTGTATTTCCTAATTTGTTTGCATCTTTGGTTGAGATCATATCATCTACATTCCTTTGGTTCCGTTCATTAAGGTTGGGCCATAAAATTTTTTCCTAATCTCAGGATACATACCCAGAATCCTCAAGGGAAGTGTGATTATATGTTTTTTTAATATTTCTTCTTAGAAATAGCTTTTCTTGTATCACTAAACTTGGTAATGCACATGATGGATTGGGCATTTATAGTAACATTCCATGACCCACCTTTTAACAAATTAACAAGGGAGATATTTCAATCACCATCTACTTGAGTGCAGGGTTATCTTAATAGCCATAGTGCTTGTTTGGATCACCAACATCTAAAGGTAATGGTTGTTTTAATACCATTATATGATCAAAATCTAAATTGTGGTTATATAGATGACATGCATAAATGAGAGGCAAATGAGAAAGGCTAGAATCATATTGATTATTCTAAATGATACCTCTTTTTAGACAACATACTATGAATGGAGCCATTGACCTCTGACATATTACATTATCGTTTGAATAGTATTGTAATCTTAATACCTTTGAAGAGGGTCGGTCTAGAATAGTGGTTATGCTGCATCTAGTGTATTTTGGAAGTTTGATGTTCGAGTCACATAAAGCATTTCATTGCAAATGCATGTATAAGATTTTATCATTAATTCCTTCCTAGAACTTCATATCCTATATTACTGGGAGCTCCACGTTGATCCACTACTATTTCAAAAGAAAAAAAAACCCCACGATTTCTCCATGCCGCATGTCTCCCACGAACTCCTAGTCCTCTGATACAAAACCCTTGCCATGCTCTCTTTCTTTCATCTTTCTCTCAACAACTATATGCCCTCATCCTCTTTTAGTCTCCCTACTCCCTTACCCGAGAAGCCAAGAACTCCACTTCTTCGACTCCCTTACGACTTCCTCTCTTAAGCCGCCACTGGTAGCTCCATCGCAAACCTCATCAGACCCATGAAAGCCGTCCCTCTGCTCGCACCTCTCCTTCAACCTCCATTCTTATTTGTATCTCCCTCAAGCACCAGTGCTGCAGAGCCCTAACCTAGCCATCGCTGAGCTTGTCAAACCCCTATTGTCTTTGTCTCTCTTCTCTCCCGCACAACTATCTTCCACTCCGACCTAGGTTTTGAAACCCTCGACGATGCAATGTGAGGAATCGTGACGGGAGCTTGTTAACAAAGGGTTTGATAGGACCACAACATTTTGAAAAGAAGAGTTTATCAAACATAAACATTTAAGTTAATCTTGTCCTTCACCATATTTAATATATTCGGGATTAAAGGCAAATGAAGGAGAAACATGATTTTAAATCATGAAGGATTAGAGCTATTGTTTTGGATGTTTAATAGGATTTAAGTTCAATCCTAGTTAAATTGTGTCTTAATCTTGCCACCAAACTATCCCTCCTCATAGATCTCTCTCAAACTTTCTCTTTCTTCCTCTCTCCAGCTCTCTTCCTCTGTCTCTCTATCTACCAAAACCTCTCTTCCTCACTTTTTCTCTTTCTCTCCCTAGCTTCCTCTCTTTATTCTCTCCTCCTTTGCCCACTTCTCTTCCTTTCTCTCTAGTACACCCTCTCTCAATCATTCATTCTCTCTCATCTTTCTCTACCCACCTTTCTTCCTTTCTCTATATCTTTTTCTGTATCACTTTCTCTCTACATCTTCTTTAAATCCCTTTCTTTTCCATCTTTTTATATTCCTTATCATTCTCTCTCTTTATCTTTCTATCTCTAAGAAAGACAAAAAAAAAAGAAGATTCCTAAAAAGGAGCAAAAAAGTAGGGCGTAAAGGGCCTAAAATTAAATGGAAATAAAAGAAAATTTTCACAAGTATTAGGGGGAAATTTTTTGTTCTCCTCACGACAATTATGTTGCTTTGCATTGTTGCCAAGTGCAAAAAAAGCCACGTTGTATCTAGTAAAATGTAAGAAAAGCAACAAAATTTAGTACTTGTGCACTTTGTTCAATGCGACATGTAAACTCGTACATAAATACTCCTGCTCAGTATTTGTGGTGGCAAAATCACTATTTATTTTTGCACAGGAAATGAAGGCGCATGAATGTTTTTTAAGCATGGTTGGTATGAAGGACCCTTGGTTACGGTCTCTTAGATATTGATAATGCATGCTTTTTTTAGTGTGATGGGAAGACCTCTTACTTTTTGTAGATGCCCTCTAAAAGGGAGGAGATGCTAGAAAATTGTTGAAATTTTTAGTAGGTGAGCTTGCAAGGGATTGTCGGGAATAAAACCATGTAGTGAACACAAACAAGAAACATAAACTGCAGCTGAAAAGAAAGAATGCCGAGATTTAACATGGAAAAAGCTGAATTTGGAATAAACCACAGAGCGACACCACACCAAAAATTTCACTAGGAAAAATGGGAGAAATTGTACATATATCTTTCTCTCTCACTCTCGCGTTGTCTCTCTTCACTCTTGCACCGTTATCCTCTAAAATTGATAAAGAGATACATAAAACCTCCCTATGGGATGCAACCCTTAAAGTTAAACATAAAAAATAGAAAGAAATTTGCCCAGGCTGACTAGTAGTGCAGCGGCACCAGGTTTGGATTGCCGTGACACTCCGCTCTCTGTCCAAATCAATGTTGACTCAAACCTCAATTCAGTCGGTCAAGCTCACTAGGGGGTTGTAGGGGGGCCTCCCCCTACTTTTGGCTCAGGGGTAAGTACACATGCAAGCATATTGTATAGCGAAAAATGAAGTTGAAAGGATTGAGAAAGTAAACACTCAAAATATTATGCTTGTCAACTTATAAGATCATAATCGAACATAAACAAATCTTATAAGGAAATTGGTAGCTCGCTTAAAAACATAAATATGAGCTCATTGACTTCTAAATCACTATCAAAATCATAAACTGCAATTGAAAAAAAAAAGATCAAGTGAGGGCCCCTATTGAATGGTGAAAACGCCCACTTATTAAGGTTTGCCTGAATAAACTAGATATTAAATGTAAACAAACAATGTGTAATAAATCCTTGGTCGTGCCTCTCACCTCTGATTTTTTAATAAATACATGAAAATGGATGGAAGGTGCAATATTCAGTTTTAAAATGAAGAAGTTGCATGTGCATTTCAACACGATACATTTACGCAAATGATAAAATTTGTTTTTTTTTTCAATCATATGTATGCACTACAAAACATATTAGAAACTTAAATATAACTCTTTGAAAGCACACAAGTATACCGTGCAAATGCATGATTCAAGTGCACCATGCAAATGCACCAGACAAATTTATTAATGAGTGTGAAAAAGTATCATGCAATTGCACCGATAACTATGTAGATACAACATGCAAGTGCACCGACAACTATGCAAATGCAACATGCAAGTGCATTAATGAGCTTGCAAATACAACATGCAAATACAACATGCAAATGCATCATGTAAGAGCATTAAACAACGTGCAAGCAAACCTTGCAAGTGCATTGAATAGTATGCAAGTGAACCATGCAAGAATATTGAAAAGAGTGTAAGTTTATTGAAAAGTGTTCAAGTGCATGTTGACCCAATTCTTGGATCGAGTTGACTTGATTTAATTAAATCAAATTTTAACTAAAATTTTGACCTGAGATGACTCGATTTAATCAAATTTCAAATTCGACTCAATCTTTTTGACTTGATGTAGTTTGTTTTCACTAAATTGAATTAATCGATTCAATTTAATCAAATTATTAGTTTGATTTGGCCTTAAATTTCTTAATCATGTGGTCAAATTGACTCAAATTAAAGTTACTCAAGTTGAATTGAGTTAAATTAAACTTTATCAATTCAATTGAGTCATGTTATGCCAACTTGAACTAAATTGAGCTTAAATTTGCTAGTCGATTCAACCCACAACCTTCAAATTGCTTTCTTAGCCTTTCCTCAGTCATCCAAAGCCCAATCCTTATGAATTGAATGACTGGAGACACAAGGGGAGAGCAGTTGAGTGCAGATGGTCCCCATTCCGACTTTTTCCATGATCACCTGGGGTTGTCGATGCTTTCATTGATCAAGGATAAGAGGAATTGATCCCCACCGTTTGCCTATACCAGGTTTGGGGACAACCAACTTTTTATTTTCATCCCAGCTTTCTATATCCATAATTAGGAGAAATAATGGGCACAGAGAGCTTTGGAGATGTGGGGTTCTTGAGCTGAAACAAAATGGAGGGAGGTATCAGTCTAGGCACGAAAGAGGCTGCAAAGAGTGCAAAAGGAAGGGGTTCAGCTTAGAAGAAAAAAAAAATGGAAGGGTTTTCATTTTTAGAATTTTTAGCAAGGATAATGACGTTCCTACAACTGGTTTGGCTGAGTAAAGTCGAGTGGAGAAGCTTTGAGGTTTTCTCTTCGTTGTGTTGGAGATAACAGAGGAGAAACTTTTTTTTTTTTTTTTCATTCAACTTGTTTCCTTTTTTTCGGTTGCTTGTGAGTAGAGCATTGAGTTACAAAGATTCATCAACTCTGGCGTATTGTGATGACGTTCGGGATAGTCTAAGCATTGGTAAGTGATCCTCTATCATTTTAGTTGCCTTCGTTTCATCTAAACGAAGGCACTACAACCGACGACCACTGAATACGAGCTTCAATGAGGTAGAACTTTTGAAACTTAGAAAATCTAGGTCTATCGGCTATATAATTGTGCATGTGATGATCCCCTCCAACCTTAGGTTCATGTAGAGCTTCTTTGAATGTTTCCCAAATGCAAATCTTCGTCTCCTTCATTAAATCCTTGAAGGCCAACTGATCATACGACGAATGAATTTGGTTGGTCATTGAAGGAAGAAGATGAAGAACTAGATGGATTATCTGGTTTGGACTAGATGTCCACTATTGCATGATACTTGCATTCATATTGGTCCCATTATCTTCCTTTTCGATTCATGGAAATTTAGTGATTTCCAATAAATGATCTTCATTCACAATGACGAAGGAGGAAGACAATACAATCTCCTTCCATTCCTGTGAAAAGAGAATGGAAGATTTTGATCTTCTAGCACCATGCTCTCATGCCTCTGTCTATCTTAGGTTCTTATTAAAACCTAGATGTCATAGGGGTCTTCAAATTTTCTAAGTTAAAAATAAAAGAAAGTTTAAAGAGTTTTAATTAATTTCAAAAATTATGATGCCCCATGGATATGGCATGAACCCTCAAAGGTCTATATTTAAAATCTTAGTCTTTGCAGTCAATTAAATCTACATTTGTATTTTTGTTCAAATGTTTAGGACAATTTAATAAAAATATTAATTTTCTTAAATTTAAAATAAAGAAAATTCCTAGTTAATTATGAAAAATTCTTGAAAACTTAAGTCCAAACTTCTATGCTCTTCTAAAATTAGTAGACCATGCCTGAATTGATCTTGTTTGATTTCTTAAGTCTAGGTGTGTTCTCTTATCAACTTGAATCCAAAAAATATAAAAGAAATGGGAGCATTCTTAGAAATTTTTAATCTTATCATAGATGTTGTTTTGAAGCTTCATAAAGATTTAAATAATTCATCTCATGAATCTTAGAGCCTTCTTGGAGCAAGTTTTTGCCCTCAGACAAAAATCTTAGGGGTAATTTGATTCAAGTCGAATATTCTCTTGTGTAGGCTCTCTTTTGATTAGTGCTTTCTTGGACTTATATAGCAATTTTCAAACCGCTTTTAAAGTGTTCAAGAGAGCGCCAACAATCCTTAGGACCAAATCCTAGGCTCCTTTGATTATTTGTTTGAGTCAAAATTGATCAATAGCTTTAACCTCTGCATAGGACACAAACTGTAGCTTTTCTTGGCTAACTGAATCAACAACCAAGTAATAGCTCATCTTTTCAATCAATTTGGAATCCTCTCTCTTCTTTGAATAAATCTTAGGATGATTTGGGGTTTGAATGGTCAAACCCAATTTAACCCTTCTCCTAATGGATTTTTCTTGCTTTTATTTTCTCTAACTTCATATGGAAGCTTCCTACAACTTTCTAATGAGTCCAAGAAAGCCTGAATAATCCTTAGAACCAAATCATATGTTTATTGGATCTCTTCACTTGCCTAAAAGAAAGCAAGTAATTCCAATTTGTTGTATAGGATTTCAAGCCTAGCATGTGTCATTTATTTTGCTCTATCAAACAAATGATATTCATCCTTAAAACTTTAGAGTTTTAGGGTACTCAGTTGGTTTCAACTGTCAAATGAAATCCAAAATGTTCAATCCTGTTGCATTTGTTTGATCTCAAGTCAAACAAATAGCTTAACTCTATTATGTGATGCAAAATCGAACTACTTTCCTGTCCCTTAACCCAAAGCTATAGGTTCATACCATCACCTTCATTTGTTTGATCAAATCAAGTAAATGACCCTTTAGCTCTGGGCCCATAAGCCTTAGCTTCACTTATTTGACTCAAATCAATTATGAGTTTCTTTTCTTTATTTTTGGCCCTAAAGCCATTGGCTCACTTGATTGGCCCAATCACGTGAATTTTTTCTTTCCTTCTTAGCCTCAAAGCCAAAGATCATTTCCTAATCTAGATCCAAACTTTAAATTTTCCTTGCCTAGCAAAAATAGGTGATTTTATTCTTTATTTAAATCAAAACAAGCCTTCAAGTCTTTTTTAAAAGCCTTTATTCTGAAATTTGCCAAGCTCAAGTAGGTGAATTTCATTAAGTTCTAAATTAAACTCTTAGGCATGTTTGTTTAACCCAAAGTCAACAAATATCTCTCTCAGCTAAAGAGTAAGAGAATCATTAAAATCGACAAAGAAAATACTTATGTTTTTTTTTAATGCAATGACGTGTCATTTCACTCCAAAAGATGGAATGTATAAATCATTGTTAAAGGTACTATAAATGGCATGCTTGCCTTAAAATAAACTATAGTCATTCTATGAGTTGTTCATAACTCTTTTAAAATATGAAGCTCCTTTAAAATTCAAATAAAATTTTATGTTATAAAAACTTGAGGTGAAACCATCCCAAGACTAAAATTAATTTTTTTCCTATTTTACAATAAAATAATACATTGAATAATAGTGTGGTACACATGAACCTGCACAAATGAGATGTACAACCCTTTAAGCATCCTAGGACTAGGATTTTTTTTTTGTGTGTGTGTGTGTGTGTATGGTTGTAATTTTTAGTGTGAATTGATTGTTTGATGATTTGTCTATGTTTTGGGCATACTTGCTTCAAAACAAGTTGTGATCATATTATGTGTTATTCATGACCCTTTTAAAATGTGAAAAATCCTTTAAAATTCAAACAAAAGGATAAAGGCTTGATGTTGTTGTTGTTGTTGTTGTTGAAATAACTTGAAGTAAAATTATCCCTAGGTTAAAATTAAAAATTCTATTTTACAATAAAATAACACATTGAATAATATTGTGATAGTCGCACGAGCCAACATACACTAAACGCATTGTCCTTTAGGCATCTTAGGACTATGATTTTCCTTTTTTTGTATATATGGTTATGATGTTTAGTGTGAATTGTTTGTGTTGTGGGAAGGTTGCCTTAAGTGTTAGGATGGAGATATATTTTTTTCACGCATGTGGTTATGCCTTTAAGTGACGAATAAATTTAAAACCTATCATTTAATAATATTTGCTTGCACGTGCTGCTCAAAACCTTGATTAAGCATGACCAACATTTTTAAAAATAAGTTTGGCACCATCAATGTTGGACAAATCTATGAATTTTATGATGTGATTGAAAATATTACATGCTTCCTGATCATTATTGTGTAGGAAAGAGCATTTTTTAATTTAAAAATGTAATTCATTTGTCATTTTAAGAAGTCATGTATGCCTATGGGATTACATGAAAAGAATGATGAACCATAATAATGAACTCCAATGTAAAGCCCTGTAAGTATCATAAGTCAGTGTTTGAAGACCCGTGGGTTAAGTCTATAAATTTAACATGCTTATATACGACAGGCAACTCAACCAGTCTTCTTATATTTTTTTGGCTGTATGAAAGGCCTCTATATTATTTTGCAGTTGATTTTCTTTGATTGACTTCATTTTTATTTTGAGTGTGTATTCGAAATGGCATAATTTTTTTAAAAATTTTTTTTAATGCTTTGCTTGAGGATGGCTTGAACATTTTGTGCGATTGACTCTTAGGAAATTATTTTTTACCCATTAAATTGTAACTAATCTTAAAATCAACCAATATTTTCAAATAAGCTTGCATAACTTATCCAAAAATACACTAAGTTTTTCAAATCAAAATAAAATGCAAGTCCTACTTATGGACTTTAGTAGGCGATCCAATATTTGACTGATTACTTATTCATGATGGTGTGCTTATCAATTAGCATGAAATCCATATATTTGCTTTGAATATCATATGCAAAGCTTTATGAGTTGCATAAAAAAATAAAAGCCATCATTTTAAGAATTAGATAATTAAAAAAAAATTGTATTATGAGTTAGCATATAGATTCCCTTGTGATCCGGTATCTTATCATTTGTGGCTAAGCTATAAGTCATCTTTTTTAAAATCAAAACTTTTAACCTATATTTCATATCATTGTGCTCAAGATTATACAATTTTAAAAGTTCTTAGCTAAACTAAGTTGACTTTTCTTTCAAGGCAGGATTGTAAGATTAGAGGTCGAGCGGATTTAATTTTAGGTAAGATATTAAACTCGTAAGTCTCATGTATATCTGATGCAATCATGTTTTTTGTATTTCTTATTGAACAATGGTTTTTATTTTATTTTTAGTTATTTTACATTTTTGTTAGCTATCCAATGATGGAAGGCATCCTATGAGCATGGTAGGTTGTGCTTTGGGCTTGGTAGACCTTGGTTTGCTAGCTTGGGTCCTTTGGTGGCTGCTGATTTTCGGTTAGGAGCTGATATTGGAGTTCTGGTTTTGTGAGCTGAAGTTTAGCTCATTAATTCTAAAAGGCATGAAGTATTGGTGAAGCTCATTAATGGTAATAAGTATGGTGGAGTGTGGCTTTTCTTTTCCCCTTGCTGCCTTCTCGTTTTTCCCCTTGCTGCCTCCTCGGTTTCTCCTTTAAACCCTCGGTTTTGGTGGTCTTTGCTGGTTTCCTGTGCCTGTTTCTTCGGTTTCCTGTGTGCCTCTTCGGTTCCCTCATTGGGCTATTCCGTGGCTGTTTTCTGGATATTCCCGTGGCTGTTTTCTGGCTGTTCCGTGGCTGTTTCTGTCCTGTTTCCTGTGCAGAACTTTGGGGCTGCTGTTGGAGACTCTTGGCCTTTCATTTCCCTAAATCTAATTGGTTTAGTTGGAGGTGTTATGGCTGTTTGTTTTCCTTCTTGTGCCTATAAATATGATATGATTTTGGATGAGAAAGGTTGTTGAAATTTGCTTGGCATAGCCACCAAAACCTGAGGGTTTCTTCTCTTGGAAAAGCTTGAGAGCTTGTTCCGTTTCCTTCTCTTCTCTATTTCGTCTGGGCTTCTTACCTCTTCTTCTCTCCACAAGTTACATTCCACCTGTACCTTTCTTCTTGAGCGATTGGTGTTATCGGTTGGCTGATTTGGAAGCATTTGCTGGAGGAGTTGGTTGGACGGTTGGACCTTCTTGCTGTGGTGGACCATTTGGTTTGCTAGCCCTAAGCACATACTTTACTTTACCTACTTTTCGATACATGTGAGGAAACCGTTCCTACGGTTGTTCTGAGCATAGCGCCTTTTATTTTTTTCTTTTGTTTCGATTGGTTTTAACTTTTATTTTGTTTGGAAGTTTGGTGGATGATTGCTACTATTTGAATCTAATATAGCAAGTGTTGCCTATTGTTCTCTTTATCTGGCTTTCTCTCTAGTTTGCTTGCATCAATATCGATGGATTTACATTCGTGTTATTACCTATCGGTGATTCTCTCCTTAAATTTAGGGTCCAAGGTTGATGTTCTTTTCAGTTGTGCTATATGTCCTCATTTTTAGACATTTCCTTAATCTTGTGATGTTGAAATACAAGCGCCAATTTTCTAAATGAATTGATTAGCTTAAGCATAAATTCATCTTAAAAATGTAAAGCTTAATATAAAATAGTATTCATTACCTATAAGTTTGTTAGAATCAAGTATTCCTATATTTCATCCATTGGCTTTTATTCAAAATCAATTTTAAGCTGATCCAATAATCTTTGAATTTTCGAAGGCTAAATTTTTTAAATGAAATCCTTAAAAATCATATAAAAATGTTAGCCTTGATTAAAAGAATAAATCACTATTTTAATTAAATTTTTTTTCAAGAGCCAAATATGCTTGAGATATAATTAACTATAGGTGCTTGTTCTTATCGGGAACCTACAACCCATAATAAAAGTAAACCATATTTAAGCATGCATATTATATAGAGAAAATTTTTGAGCATATAAAAATAAAATAAATTTTTTGTTATCGGTTCATAATAAAATAATGTCTTTAAAAAAATGTATAGTTTTTCCTTGCAGTGCTCGATCACAAAATAATTTAAGTTCATTAAGGATAGCAAAATTCTTTGTCAGTGCATCATGCAAGCATATTAAAAAGTGTATAAGTACATCATGAAATGTGAAATGCACTATGCATATACATTAAAAGGCATGTGCGAAATGTCAAATCACAAAAAAAAACTTTCTGCACGTGTCGTGACAAACTTGCTGAGCATGTAAACTTAAAAATATGAGAATGTTGCGCGAATTGAAAATAAGATGAACTCAAATTTTCTTGCTCCAAAAATTGTGTAATTTGTTTGAAAATTTATAATTATTTTCAAAATTCAAACCTTTTTTTTTTAATTTAAAGTTATATTTAACATACACACTCTCAAGCAAGGCGCCCTACTAGTAGGAAGGGGTCATAAGTCCCATATTTTAAGTTCAGTCTTCCACATCATAAAGATTGGAGTCAACAATACTTGAATCCCATGAACCTGATCTTCTGCAAGTGGGCATAATCGATAAGGTTCAATACAATAAATCCAATCAGACAAACAAACCTTGTGATGGGTGTGATTATTGCATATCATAATTAGAAAGGTTTATTTTAAAAAATTAGGTTTTCAAATTGCAATTATGAATATTACAAACAATCCAACTTTGATGATGGTCTTGTTAAAAGTGAACTTTAATTGGAGTGGACTATGTTATCAAAATATAACCAAATTCCAAAAGTAAATCACTCTATGACATAGGGGATCCATATATATATATATATAATTTAGTGAAATTTATTCCTAAAGCTTAAAGAAACAAATCGTACCACCCTTAATAGGACTGCAAACAAATAGAGCAGGTGATTTTTCATGTTTGAGCTCGATTCAAGCTTTTTAATTTGTGTTCAGGCGATTTATTTAAAATGATAGATGTTTATGTTTGGTTTGTATTCGATTTGTGCTTATCGAACTTTAAACAAATGAGCATTATCGAACAATTAACGAGTTTTATTTTGTAGATGTTCGTTAGCTTATCAAATGAGCCTTATCGGCCCAAATAACAAACAATTATCGTAGAGTTGTTTGTGAACATATTTAGCAAGTGTTTTTGAGCTGTCAAATGTGCCAGTTCACGAGCATAACTAGTGAGTATTTTTGAGCTACCAAACAAGTTCATTCACGAATTAACGAGCTCAGAAAATTATTCTCTTTATAAATAGGTTTGTATATGAACACTTTAAACAAACAATCAAGCAAACATGAATAAATATCTCTTGTTTATGAATAAAATTGTTGTAATGAAAGAGTATAACATAAAAATAAAATTAATTTTTATAAAATAAGAATAATTTATATAATAAAACTAAAAATTATGTGAAAATATACTAAATAAAGATTTAAGACAATCTTTACATTTATAATAAATAATCTTTTGCTTATTAATTAATTTTTATTATATTATTAAATTATGATAAATACAAAATTTTGATATTAGATTGTTCATCTTTTTCATAACAAGACTTAATCGACCTCATATCAAATATTAATTGAGTTTCTTAATGAGCTTATTCACGATCTTTGTATTGAACATGAAGCAATCTTTTTAACGAGCTTGTCCACGAGCTTTAAATGATGTTGTTCATGAATATAAATGAGTCGAACACATAGTTGTTCAAATTTGTTTATTTAACTATTGAATATCTAAATAAATGTTCAAGTTTGTTTGATTATTTAATCAAATGATCACGAAGGTGTTATGATTGAGTCGAGCCATAAGTAGTTTGTTGAAAGCTTGGTTCGTTTGCAGCCCTAACCCTTTGCAATAGTTTGTCTAGAGTGACATCTAAAATTGATTTCAACTCACGAAGAGCCAATTTAATATAAGCTTATTGGTGTGATCACTTGAAACATGCACACATCAATGATGTGTGCGTGTGCTCTAATTATGTTATTTTGTTGCCAAATGATGCGAAAAATATATGGTTATGACTAGAGTTGAATGATTGGGTGGTTTCACCGTTAAATGACATCATTAAACTACATTATGACAATAGCCTGAATGTTTCCCAATGGCCCCAAACCCTGAGTAGGGATTTATACAGTGCGTTTGATAACACATAAAGTCCTCTGTTAGTTTAAATCATTCTTAAAATTGTTCTCCTCGACAAACCTCCACCCTATATATATGAAGTCCCCAAAGATGATGCAACATGTGGCTATCTTAAAATTGTTCTCCTCGACAAACCTCCACTTTCATCAACTGAGTAGACCAGGGTGGTTGATAACCTGTAAGAAAGAGCTTCGCTCGATTGGCCCTCCTACGTTAATGCCTAGACAAAATCATGGGATCTTGATCTGGTTCATTATCATCCCCTATCCTTCATTTTAGGCTAAAGTTAGTAAATTTTCGTATCCTTAAAATTTAAATTGTTGCTACCATAGGTTACATATTTATTGCTTACCGACTAGCATTAATCGAAAGCTCTATCTTGTCATTGGGAGTGATGATTAACGATAGAGGCATGTTTTTGTTGGAAACCTAGACCAAATCATAAAGTCCTCACAAAGATGATGACAAAATCTCTTGGTAGTATCTTATGTGCAATCTTATTAGCCTTCTAAAATTTAGCCTAGACACAACTCTAACAGGAAATAGATGCATTTTTCACAAAATCAGCAGATGAAACACAAAAAATTGGGAAGAAGAACGTCCAAAAATATTTTTTATTGAAAGAACTATGAAGAGAAATAAAAGATACAATTGGATCTTCAATTGGAGAGAGAGATCCAGCTCTCCCAAATCCCTAGCAGCCGGCTAGAGCCCAAATAACCTAAGAATAAACTAAATTTAATAAACAAGACATGAAAGAAAATTGAACCCTAGGTAAACACTACTTAAAGCATACCCAAAATAGTACAATTATCAAACAGCCCCCTTCATATTAATTTTTCCTCCTAATCTCCCCCTCATCTACCTTTTGAAATTGCCCCCTGAGCCCTGCCCCAAAGGGGTAGTATTTACTACAGGCGGAACTTCCATTTGTTGGATGTAATTGTCGGTCCCGTAAGGATCAGTTGGACCGGTCCCTCTTGGACTGATTGGACCGGTCTAACAAGACCCCCCTCCCAAAAACCCACCTTGTCTGCAAAGTGGAAAGATGGCTCCTTCCTCAATTTCCTCGTCATTACAAATGGTGAGAACCTAAAGAGATCGGTCCTTACATGGGTTACGCAGTGTATATCTCTCCTTACATCCGAAGCAAAGCCCTTCGCCCTCTTCTCATATAACTATGTTTCTGTGAGCTTCTTGAAATTTTCCCTTGGTCTCCCTCCTACAGTCTTCACCTTCGGGGTCTCCCTAAGAGTAACTGGTGTCGGCTCCTTGGATGCTAAAAAGGCGGTGGTCATCCTGTACGAACCTCCTAAGTTATTGCCTCCAGTCCCTCTATCCAGGTGCCTCTGATCTTCAGTTAACTTGGCTAGCTTTCATAGTCTTTCCCAAGTTACGAGGTCTCATCGCTCTAACTGCCATCTGAATCTCTAGTTTGATCCCTTTCATAAAGTTCCCCTGCAGTACGGTCAAGTCTGTTGGCTAGGTGCTAAAACTACTCACAGTATTCCACTACCTTCCCCACCTGCATCAAGGTAAAGAATTGCTCATAGAAGTCCCCTCCCCTACTGGTTCGAAAACATTCTAACAAGCAGTCTTTAAAATCCCTCTAGGTTCGTATGGGTTGCCTCATATCCCTCCACTGGTACCATGCCAACACTTTTCCCTCCAAGCATATCCCAGCTGCCATCGGTCTCTCCTCCTTCGTCAACCTATTGATGGTAGTGTACCTTTCCACCTTGTAGATCCACCATGGGCATCATCTCCCTCAAAAATAGGCATATTTAGCTTCCTTACCCTTGATTCTCCTTCGTTCCCCCTATTTCCTCCATAAGTTAGCCATTCTCTAAGGGCGTGGTCCCCCTCAAGTGTTCCAATCATCCCTTCTATTCTCGTACCCAAACCTTTCATCAAATTCCCACATCCTTTCAAATTCAGCACCCCTTTGGATCATAATCAGCCCCTCTTCTTTCAAACTCAGTCTCTTACCTTTCAAATTCAGCACCCCTTCGATCATAATCAGCCTCTCTCCTTTCAAATTCAGCACCCCCTTCAATCATAATTAGCCCATCCCCTTTCAAATTCCGTCCCTCTCTTCTCAAATTCAGCACCCTTTCATTCATGACCGACCTCCTCACGCCTCTCCTCATACCCTCTACCCGGCTCCTCCTTAGGAATAGGCTCTAGGGGAGGCATTCTCTCTTCTCCATCCAGAATCTCCACCTCCTGATCTTCCCTTCGCCTTATCGGATTAGGGTTTTCCCCACTTCCTTGGTTGCCGGAGGCTTCTCTCGCCTCCGACGATGCTGTTTTGGGTTGACCCTCGAGCAACTTCTTTAACATCTCCTCCATGATGGAAAATTTTCCATCCATCTTCTTGTGGATGGCTGAAATTTGACTTTTGAAATTTGAAATTGAGTTTGGAGATTTGAAATTTCAGATTTCAATTGTCCAATATCCACTTCCAACACTTCTAACTTTCTTTTTGCCATAGGTACCCGGATTTAGGCTCTAATAGGAAAAACCAATTTTGATTCGAATATGGCCTCCAAACAGCAAGATCGGAGAGGAAACACAGCAGAAATCATTTAGGAAAACTTTATTTTGGCCCAAGAAATTGCTCTGGTACCAATTTGATAGGAAATAGATTCTCTTTTACAAAATCAGCTGATGAAACACGAAAAATTGGGAAGAATGCCTAAAAATAATTTTTGCTAAAAGAATTATGAAGAGAAATGCAAGATACAATTGGATCTTCAATTGGACAGGAAGATTCGGCTCTCTCAAATCCCTAGCTACCGGCTAGAGCCCAAATAACCTAAGAACAAACTAAATTCAGCAAAGAAGACATGAAAGAAAATTGAACCCTAGGTAAACACTACTTAAAGCATGTCCAAAATAATACAATTCTCGAACAGCCCTTTTCATATTAATTTTCCCTTTTAATTTCCCCCTCATCTCCCTTTTGAAAATGCGCCCAAGGCCCTGCACCAAAGGGGCGGTATTTATTGCAGGTGGAATTGTAGGCAGAACTTCCATCTTTTGGATGTAATTGCCGGTCCCGTAAGGACTGTCTGGACCGGTCCCACCTGGACCGGTTGGACTGGTCTAACAAACTCTCTCAGCAAAGATGGCGCTAAGTTTTGGAGCCTGCACTCCATACAATGGATACATCCTTGTTTTAATCTAAATGGATCTGACATTCAAATAACACTGAATCAAACTACCCTTTAATTATAGGCGGCCACTATAGGAATTAAACTGCCCTGTAATGAAAGGCTGCTACTATATGTTTTTCAAGGAATGAGAATGAAATCTTGTGAACTCTTTTCGGAAATTAATGGTGTTTTATGATGATAACTTAATTGATTTTTTGTCATGTTAACTATTATTATGAGTTTTAGCAATTTTTTTATTTGATATCATGATCCAGATTTTGTGGCTCAACTTATTCGAGTTGATGCTAATATCTCTTCTATTTTACTGTGATATAGGTGAAATCTGAAAGGGATTCTTTGGCTACCAGCTCTTTGGAAAGGAATGGAACAGATGAGAGTCAAACTGAAAAGAATAACATTACCCAAGATACCTCCCTGGAAGGTGTTGATAGTTTGAGAGATGATGTGCTTTCTGCTAGAGACCCAACTTTAGTTTTTCATCAGAAACCAATGGCCTCATCTTCTGTTAAAGAAGCTTCTAGCGCCAATTCAAAAATAGACAATCCACAAATATTGAGTGAACCTTCTCCTGATGTAGCAAATGGACTGGTCAGCTTTGCTGTGGGTGCGGGAGAAAATGGTTTAGATGTCGAGCGTGATGCTGAAGGAAGCTCCAGCCCCGATGAAAGTAGCTTATTCTCCTTCCGGGCCGGAATGCGAAAATTTGATTCTCATAAGGTGAGTCGAGAGGTTCAACTAGAACACCCTTACCTTCTCAATGTGGTTGTGATAGAGTTATTTTCTTTACTTTTTATTGAACAATCTGCTAACCTATTTCCCAGTGGAGCTTATAGAATATAATTTAGTGGCACTATTATTCGTATGATTTGCTCTTTTATTGAAGTTAAAGCTGTGTCATAATTATACAAACTATAGTTTGTCATTTATTAGCAAAATAGAATAACCTGGTTCTCCAAATGTCTTAAACTAATTTAGCATTCAAATTGGTGGGAGCTGATCTTATGAGTGTTGAGATGCATGTTGTTTCAATGCCCTTTTAACTAGTTTTATTAACCCATTTCAAGGTTATGAATCCCTCAACTGTAACTGGAGTGGATGACTTGAGTAGATTCAGGGATTCACCTGGAGATGCTTTGCTGGATGATTTATTTCAGCCACTGGATAGGGTTCAGGGAGATCAAGGTGCAGAAGTTTCAACTTCCACAATAGATCACGGAAATGTTTTAAGTGATGGCGCTAAAAGTTACCTGGCCAAGGAACTCAAGGCTAGGATGGCCCAGAAGCACTTGGAAACTGAAATTAAAGAACGAAAAGGTGGAAAGCTTTTGGAGTATGTGATGGATGTGATTGATATTGATGGCCCGGTACAACTTCTTTTCTTCATGGTGCATTTGCTTGAATCTAATGGGTGTCATGCTTTAGATTTTTGTTTTATCCATGTGTAAGTGGTAGTACTGCTGGAAAAGGTATTCATGGACTCGTGAATACACCAGAACAAGATCTCAGTATCCATATTGACCTGAGTTATTGCCTTTCTTTTGATAGGTTTTTGAGGAGAATTTGCCAGCAGAGAACATTTTTCTCATTCAGGTATTGAATTTCTCCTAATGTAGTGCTTTTAAAGCCCATAAATGTATAATTTCTAATTGTTTAAAGTGGCACGCTGCATGCATAAGTAATTGTTTCATGTATGGCGATTATATAAGTCGTTCTATAGTCGTTTCCTAGTATGAGACCTTAATTTTTGCAATATTTGTTCGTTCACCAGTTTACTTTTTTATGGACACAATTCAGATTTTGTTTTGCTCTTAGATCTTTTAATAGCCCATTCTTGCTTTGAAATTTGTTTTAATTATTTAGCCATTATCATTTGGCTGTTGTTAAATTATACTAAAAATATTAGTGCTTGATTACATAAGCTTTCTTTTTTATTGGTTATATTTTTAAGACGTCCGTGTGGATTTTTTTGTAGGATTATGTAGATTAAACTAAGAATGTCATTTGCTTTCACGGTACTTTGTTGTATATCTTCCTTCGTGTTAAATCTTCTTCATGATCCTGAGTTTTCTTGGATTTCTTTTAACAGTTATCAGGCTAAATCAAAAAGCAGGGTGTGAATAGAGTAGATTTTGTGATTGAGTTGGCTGCTGGCTGGGCTTCTTATCTATCTAATAATTTATAAAGCCTATCGTGATGCTTAGTATTTCAAGAAAATTCAGAGTTTTAATGCACGCCATTTCTGTTAGATAGTAAGATAATTGAATTTCTGTATTTGATGCATGCAACAACTGAGTTATTAGGGGTGTCAATTCGGGTCAACGGTCGGGTTTGGGTCGAACCCGACTTGACCCGGCCATAAACAGGTTGACACTAACCCGACCAGTTTTGCAAACGGGTCAGGTTTGTCAAACCGGACCCGACCTGTATAGATTACCGGGTTGACCCAACCCGACCCGCGAAAGAGGATGTGAACTGCAATTCTATGAGCAGGCTAGGCCAGCCAGCGTGGGCTGAGGCGACATGGCGGACTGACGCTACAGAGTATATACGGCGGTGCCGGAGCGGCCTGCCGGAAGTTGGGTCTCGCGACTCTCGCGAGATGGCTGGCTTGGCGGACAGCCGGAGTGGCCTGCTGGACAGCTGGAGCGGCCTGACGCGACAACGACCGGCGATGCGACGAGGTGTGAAGGAGCTGACAGGGACAGCGACTCGACAGCGCTGGCCTGGCTTGACGCGTGACGCAACTCGGGAGTCGGGCGCGACTAGAGACGGGTCTTTTTCGGGTTACCAGGTCAACCTGTATGGATGCAATACAAGGAGAAACTATTTCATTAGAAAGAATCGTACTCCCTTTTCTATTGTTCTTTTTTCATTCTATGGGTAGAACTGCACTATGCTTTGCGATCTAGATAGTTCATTTACAAAGCTTGCAGGATTCCTGCTGTTAGCCCTGAGGTGTTATAATAAATTAATCAAGATATTGATGGATGATGATGTGCTTGATGCTTAACCATCTGTAGCTAATTTTGTTTATTTTATGTGGTTAACCAAATCCTTCTGATCATTGATAATTTACTGTTATTGTGTGCACACACTTTTGTTTAAAACTTTTCTGTAGCTTGTAAGATATTTGAGATGTCAAACATTACTCCCTGGCTTCTGTACTAAATTTTTGGTACGACAATTAGTTTTATACCTGTGAATATTGACAAGTCATTGCCTTATTTTATTTTTTCTTTCAGTCTGTAGAGTTCAACAAATTAGTTGGATTGCTGAAGCCAGAGAAACCAGAGGATGTAATTTTGTCAGCATGTCAGAAACTTCTGTCATTCTTTGTTCAACGTCCAGAGCAAAAGCATGTTTTTGTATCCCAGCATGGGTTTCTTCCTCTTATTGATCTTCTTGAAATTCCAAGAAACCGTGTAAGTGTTTTTTGTAACTCTACTGATTAGAGAAATTTTTTAATTACTTCAGAATATTAATTAGTTTGCTGGGAAGATCTGAGAAACCCATGCACTTATCTTTTCATTCATTCCTTCGGTTTTTTTTTTTTGTGGGCCAAGTGAACAGGGTGGGGTTTAAATGATTAAAAGTTGCTAAGCCTTCATGGACAGTTGTTTTTCGGAAATGTTTAATGAGTGATTGAAATAAAATGACCATTCTGCAGGTCATATGTTCTGTACTTCAGATTATCAACCAGATTGTCATGGATAATGTTGGTTTCCAAGAAAATGCTTGTCTTGTGGGCCTTGTAAGATGAGCATAATTTGTTTTATAAATTGATGTTGGAATTTTTTTAATGATTTTCATGTTGGTTCTAAACGCCAATTGCAGATTCCAGTGGTAATGAACTTTGCAGTGCCTGATCGCCCTCGTGAAGTTAGAATACAAGCTGCTTTTTTTCTTCAGCAGCTTTGCCAGTCCAGGTTAATTTTTCTTTTTTTTTTCACTTGTATTAATGTAATACCTTCTGTTTCAAAGTTCTTTTTATGAGTTAGGTTTAGAAATTCCCTCTTCTTTTCAGTACCTTAACACTGCAAATGTTTATTGCCTGTCGGGGAATACCTGTGCTAGTGGGTTTTCTTGAAGCTGATTATGCGAAGTATAGGTATGTGATTAGTTGTTTTCCTACAATAAGAAGTATGCTTCTGTCACTACGTACTTTATTTTATAGGTTTGTATTTTGTTCCTCGTTAAACTTATGGAAATTATTTTGTGACTATCTATGTGAATCATCAGGGAAATGGTTCACCTTGCTATAGATGGCATTAGGCATGTATTTAAGCTCCAACATTCCACTCCAAGAAATGACTTCTGCCGTATCGCTGCCAAGAATGGAATTCTTCTTAGACTTGTCAACATTCTTCACAGCATGAATGAGACAGCTCGCTTGGCATCTGTACAAAATGGTGCAGCTGCACGGCCCAGATCTGGTCCATTGGATGTTCCTCACACAGTTGTAGCGTCTGAATCATTTCATTTATCAGCTTCTACTTCAGGGCCTGTTTTGAACATGTTGGAGACGAAGCAGGTTTTTGGAGATGCAGATAAGAATCATCTCGGCAATGCTCCACTGGATGCTTCATCATCTTCTAAGGCATCTGAAATTGTTACGGAAAATTCTGGGCACATAACTAACGGAGGGTCTTCAGCTGCAGCTTCAGAGGAACATGAGCATTTGGGTCACTGGAAGCCTGATGTTCATCGATTGGAAGCTGACCTGATTAGGCAACAAAGGTCGACTGATTCTGCTAGCAGAACTTCTACGGACAAACCTATAAAACATGTGGATCTTACATCAAATGGACATCCCAGTAGTGTTAACCCATTGGCTTCTCATAAGGAACAAGTGCGCCCACTGCTGAGCTTATTCAATAAAGAACCACCTTCTCGAAATGTGTCTGGCCAGCTCGATTATGTACGCAACCTTCCTGCTCTAGAAAGACATGAAAGCATATTGCCCCTTCTACATTCTTCAGCGGAAAGGAAAACAAATGGAGAACTTGAGCTTTTAATGGCAGAATTTGCTGGTAAAGTGTTTTTCTTTCTTTTAGCATAATATACTCTGACAATGTGCACCATGACAGCATGCTATTAGTTCTAAGAGGTCCTGTTAGAGTATTCAAATTTATACTAAAGTTATCGAAATTATATTGGGTTAAAAATAATCGCTGTAGTTTAGCAGTACCTTCATTTCCTGCTGCACTCTCTGTAGTTGCTGCACTCTCTGTAGTTCTTTTTACACAGAATATTATATGCTCCAGTTTTTAACATCTAACTATAAGAAACAATAACGAGACTTCTGAGGCCTGGTGAACCTATCCCAACCATCTCGGTTGTCCATTTGAATTTCCCAAGGCGATACCCACACAGACATACATTAGAAAGATTTCACTTTTTTTTTAATTCACTAATGATAAGCGTAGTGGTTCCTGTCATATTAGGTTCGCTGAAACCTAGAAATATTTTTGTTGACTTAATTTCACCTATGTGATTCCACTGCCATGTGGACTTTCATATTTTAATATTTTTGTAGTGGATATTTGCATGCTTCTGCTGGTTGTTCTGACTGCTATTTTTTCTTACAATATTGTGTTGAGAGCTATAATTTGTCTTCTAGACTACATTTGTTTTGCTCTTGAAAGATATAATTGATCTTCTATCCGTTTGGGGGTGGCGAACTATTTCATCCTTCTCGGTTTGACTTCCTAATTCTGACCCTTGTTACGGTCCAGGCTCACCTTTATGGAGGTGTATTGAGGCATGGTACATGTGATTTGGGCGTGCATACCCTAAGTGGGACCCACATCAACAGGCTTGTGTGTAGCCTCAAGTCGACTAGTTAATGACTCATTGGGCATGTTAAGAGTTCTTCTATGAAAATAAAACATAAAATGATTGTGAAACAACCCCCTCCACCCTTAAGGTTAGCCATATATGTGCATTTTATAGGGTCAATGTGCTCCCATGGGGAATGTTGATCTTAAAAATTTTCAAATTTCTTAAGAAATTGATGGGACTTTGTCAAGTCCATGTTGGTCCTCTGAAATTTTAATTTTGTTCGATATGAAGTCTTACCTAGTCCCACTCATTCTGACATTGGAACTCTGCTTTGTGGTTTCATAAATAATGGAGATGGAAAAAAATGAAATTCTAGAATCTTGAGAAAAAAAAAGTTTTGGAAACCTTGAAGACCAGAAGTGATATAGAAATATTTTAAGTTACCAAAGTAAAATCTTATTATTTATATGTTTTTTTGTGTTTTCCTTAGTTATATTGATTGAAGCTCACCCACAGAGTGGAGACCGAATTTATATTTTTCTCACCAGAGCTTACATTTTGCTCACCCATGGAGTGGAGACCGATAGGGATCAACATGAACACCCTTCTTGGTGTAATGGGGAGACATCCCCCTATAGTGAAGCATTATTATGCTGAACTCCTATAGGTGAGACATATGCTCTCCTTTCTTGATGTGGTTAAAGGCCTATGGCCACTTTTTTTCTGTTGGCCAATTTTGACCCATTTGTACCTTTATTAACTCAGCAGGTTTGTTGTTGCCTGATATATACCTTATTACTTTTATTTTCCTGAAACTTACATACCATGCATGTTTGCTTGATCACTCCTGGGCCTGCCTCCCTTACCTGTAGAATATAAGTCTCATCGTTGGTTCTCTTTGCCTCAAAGTTGTAAGACCCAGCCTCTGATCAAATTCATGTAAGTATTAGCACAAGGTCGCCTCACGCAAAACCTTTGACTAAGCTTTCATACTTTTAAATCTTTATCTACCCCACCTTTGATAGCTATTAACTGATAAGTGCAACCAAATTTAACCCTTAGTCTACCTTGGTAATTAGCTGGGGTCTTAAATCCCACCCTTAGGCTCTCCTTTAGTCTCTAGGGCATAATTTCTACTTGTGGGCTTCTTAATCATATGGCATAAGTCCTAGCTTCAATCTTCTCTCATCATCAAAGTTTTAAGTCTTGTCCCCTGACCTCTCTTCCTTAAAAGCTATAAGTCTTGGCCCTTGGCTAGATTTGTATCAAACATCAATGTAAGTTCGCCTCATAAATGATTTTTAGGCTAAGTTCGGACAACTTTGATGCCTAATCTACCCATCCTTATTCAGCCACCTATTGATAAGTGCAACCAAATTAAACCACAATGTTGCCCTTCCTTGCAAGATTCTAAGTTCCATCCTTGGGCATTTCTTGAATTTCATGCCTATAAAGCCCCACTAGTTTCCTTTCCATCAAAGTTGCTAGTCCCACCCTAGGCCTTTTTCTTATAAAAGTTGTAAGCCTTGATCTATTTTGCAATGACATCAACATGTGGCCACCTAATACCAAAGCTCTGAAGTCCATCCCATAAGCTGTGGTTACAATTCAAAATCTATATCATTTTTCTTGAAGTCCCTCTTTTTGAAATAGCCATTGGGCCCAAATAAGTTTCAAATTTTTAAATTGGTTGACTCTTAACGTTTCTGACTTCAAGACAGTTACTAGGTTGAACCTAACATTCCCCAAAGTGGATTAATTTCAAGCTTGTGTTTAAGGCTTCTTTTCGAGGCAAGCTAGAGTCAAGCTTAACTCTTGGCTTTTAGCTTAAGGCAACTCGTGAATACAATACATCGTCTTTTGCCAGCAGTTTCATTATCTCCAAAAGGATTGGGCTTTGAGGATGGTTGTCAAGTCAGTGTTTGGCATAGACATTGGTCTTGCAACAAAGAATACCCCAATAGAAATTCTACTCACCATCCATATTTTTTGTACCTAAGGGTAATTTTTCAGGAGAGTCTAAGCTTGCCCTTGGTCCACTAAATAAGATATGCCCCATTCCTCATAACTAATTTTGACATAAATCGGTCGTGCTTAGTTGTTGAACTTTCACTATTGAGTTAACTTCACCTCTAGACCAGTCATTCATACGGGCAGTACCTTCATTCAAGACAACTTTCAACCCTCATCTTGAGAAGATATCCCCCCTCCCCCCTTTTACACTATAGGAAAAATTGGTATTTTCGGCGGACAAAAGTCACCTGAAATGAACATTTTTCGCCAGAAATATTGCCTTTCCGACAGATTTTCGACGAAAAACAGGTCGACGGTAAAATGCGCGTCGGAAACACGTTTCCAACGGAAATAAAACAGCCAGAAATATTTCCGACGGATTCAACGACGATTTTATAGCGGAAATGTTGTCTCAAAAAATGACGGTTCCATATCCTTATTTTCGACGGGGATTTCCGCCAGTATTTCCAGCGGAAAATACCCGTCGGAAATACCAGCGGTCAAGCCGCGACTATTTTCGTCGAGATAACAGATGGGTAGCTACGACGGAATATCCGCCAGAAATTTCGGCAGAAAGGTACCGCCGGAAATGCTTCAACAATTCATCATATCGTAGTTACTGGCGGATAATCAGCCAGAAACCAATACCAAAAAAAAAAAATAACCCTTCCTCTTAAATATTCAACACAACAATCCTGAAAAAAGTATACATATATCATACGCACATTTCAACTTCAAACATAAATACTAATGCTATATGTAATAGAATATTTGATCACAAAAACATATTCTACAATTACCAAATAGATCTAAAATAAACATCAAGTTCATTACACAATAAAAACGGAACATAAATTGTACAAATATATAGTAATAAAATGTCTAGTAATAACAAAAAAGTCTAATCAGAATCAGTTTCTTCATTCTCCTCCTATGCCGATGCAGTTTGCTTTCTAATGAACTGCTCCCTCATTTTCTGCAACTCCTCCAATATCTGATTTTGTTGCACCTGCATCTGTATTCGCATGTCGGCTTGTGATTGTCGGATTTGATCTAGTTCTGCTGTAAGGGAAGCCACCTGCTGGTTGTACAAAGTATCATGGCTGCCTGTTGAGAAGTTGGAGCCACTAGTGGTCTGCCCCTCATGTGCATAGGCTTGCGAACCTAATTCATATACCCATCCTTTCTGCATTTTATCTGCCGCTTGCGACCAAGTGCGATAGTCAGAATAATTTGCAGATCCCCCAGAAGAACCCTCACCTACTTCAGCCTGGCTCTTTCAAAGCCGTGTATACTCTTCCTACAAAAGTTAGTACAAGATTAATCAATTTACACATGACATCTAAAATATTAAACTTATATACTCACGTAGGCTCTCTTTGCTTGCTTATCAACCCATTGCTGGTCCTCCTGCCATTTGTGGGTATGACTTAGGGCTGCAAACGAACCGAGCCGAGCCTAGTATGTGCGTGTTCATGTTTGAGTTCATTTATTATCGGCTTGTTTAAGTTCGATTCGAGTTTGAGTTGAGCTTTTTTATTTGTGTTCGAGCTTAGTTCGTTTAAATTAATGGATGTTTATGTTTGGTTCATTTTATGCTTATCGAGCTTTAAACAAACGAGCCTTATTGAGTTATAAACGAGCTCTACTTCCAGATATACATTAACTTAACAAGTGAGCCTTATCGAGTCTTCTAATAAATAATTACATCAAGCTTATTCGTGAACATATCTAGCGAATTTTTTAAACTATCAAACAAGCTTGTTCACGAACATATCTAATGAGTATTGTTGAGCTATCAAACGAGCCCATTCATGAATATATCTAATTAGTGTTTTCGAGCTACAAAATGAACTCGTTCACGAATAAACGATTTATGATTCATCTTATATTTGTTCAGAAAGCAGGTTATTCGCAATTTTAGGCGGATGCGAGAAGTAAAAATAAATTATTAAACGATTTTAAACGGGATTAGTAAAAATAAATTATTTAACGAGAAGTAAAAATATATATTTTTTAAAACTCTAATATAGTTCTAATCAAGCTTCTTAGTCGAGCTCTAATTGAGCTTATTAACGAGCTTGTTCACGAGCATTAAACGATGTTGTTCATGAACATAAATGAACTGAACACTAAGTTGTTCAAACTCGTTTATTTAGCTATCAAGTATTTATCAAAAGTGCTCAAGCTCATTTGTTTACCTTATCAAACGAACTTGAACAAGCTCTTATCGAGCCGAGCCATGAGTAGCTCATCAAATGCGAATGCTCGGTTCATTTGCAGCCCTAGTATGACTATGCAACTCAACAGCGGTCGATTTTCTACCCAACTATTCTTTCTGTAATATACTTAAATTAGCATTCATAACTAATTAAATTATTAAAATCTGTTAAAATTCTTATCAAATGTCATATGTGCTCAGTGTGTAGAACTAAGCCCCCAGTATGGAGTAAACTACCCATGCCCCTAACGTCAAAAGCTCTATTCTGTCTATTCTAGTCCCTCCTCTTAGTATAATATGCGCTGTCTTAAGCACTGGTTAGCTCGGCTTATACACTCTCATCAATACGAAGGGGTCGCTCTCTTGACTTCCTAATATCCGTAAACATGTCTCGCAGGCGAGTTGACACACGCGTCTTAAAATTTTTTTAAATCTTATCATTGCGTTCGGGTAACTAGTAAAACTCTTTCTGCATATAAAAATATATAATATGGAATGTTTTTGTTAGCTTAATTAAAAAGATATAATATAGAATACATATTTTTATTAATAACTAACATCAAACTCCCTGAACCACAAATTGCGCATTTCCTTTGGGATTTTTTTCAAAGAAATATAAAGAGCGTCAAACCTACTCTGTATGATGTCCCGTATCTTATGCGTGGCTGCTTCGACAGATAAAACCTACACGAAATGTGTTAGGTGAAAAAATATTTCTCAAATTATCTTAGTAGTGTTAAGAATGTCCTCAGTACGTACGTAATACCCTTAGGTGCAATCAACATGCGCCCATCTAACATCTGCTCTGGTGCAACCGGGGTGAAAGGTCCACATGCAGAGGGCTGAGGTGGTGTTGGGTGGTAGAATGGAGGGACATATGGGGGATATGGGCAACTCAGAGGGACTCCATGAGAAGGTTGGGAGGGGGTAGTAAGGGTAGAAGGGAGTACTGTGCGTGGGGTCTGGAGAAGGAAAGCGGGGGTCGGGAGAGTAAAATTGAGGACTATCAGCTGGAGGAGTAGGTAAAGGCGGGCTTCACTAGCTTTTAGTGGTAGGCTGAGAAGAAGAGGTCCCCTTAGTACGTATAGGTCTATTGGATGAGCCACTAGTCACCTTCTTTTGCCTACGAAAGATGTTCTTGATCGATATTGGGGCTCATCACCAGAAGCCATCTGCAAATACAACAACAACATCAAGCCTTTGTCCCACTATGTGGGGTCGGCTACATGAGTCCTTTTTCTCCATTGTGTCCTTAAATAAAAATTTTCTAAATAAAATAACAATCATATAAAAACATTCACACAGAGAGAGATAATAGTTTAGGCTTTGTTTGAGATGGCGTTCTTGATGCTTTAAGAAGCACTAAGAAAATTGTCCAAATGTAACCTTTAGAACAGAGCAATTTGAAACCTTATTTGTTTACTATTACAAGAATTGAATCAAGACCTTCAATACATGAAACATGTCGACCACTTGAGTAGATATTTTGAGCAAATTTAATCATAAATTCAAGTACACATATATGCCTTTATATAGCCTGCGTACCAATAAATGTGCAGTTGAAAATAATTGCATTTAATTGGAAAAAATTCATAAAAGATGAGAAAAAATATGAAATACCTATGATGAGAAATCAAGTGGCAAAATTATTTGTGATGTGGTGTGGTAATAATACAACATTAAGAATAAGGATGAAGATATAAAGTGAGAAGAGCTATTGCATTAACAAAAATATTATTACGACTCCTCTTAGTTTGATAAAGTTTTCAATACTGTTATACAGAAATTATCAATCAAAGAAAATTTCTACTGCACCCCTTCTAGGAACACATCGTCTAATGATTTGATCATTACACAGAAATTAACATCTTCACAACAACAGATAACTCTGAGTGAGTAGTGCACCCCTTCCAAATTGATTACTGAGCAGCATGCAATAAATCATAGAAGTTTTGTGCCTCCTTATTTGGCGACTCTTCTGTATATTATTCAAATTATGTCCTAGTTGCATCATAAACTAAGTCCTCTAGTATTCAAATATTTTCTTCCTCAGCTATATTAGAACTTGTAGATGGGCCGCATTGAGAATCAAAATGTGGTCGTACTCACTATAAGAAGTTCAATACCGATATTCTGGCATGAATCCTCTGTGATATAAATCAATAATTTCCTCATCTGGTGTGAGGTGTACTTGATTTTTATGTTTAGAACACGGACAATGAAACCTTCCATTTGAGAGAAAGGTAGGCAGTTGACAAATTGTGTGGATGAAAAAATTCACCCCATTAACGAACTCATCTGTTAATGTCTTTTGTTCTTACTTCAAATGGTTATACATCCTACTTCTTTGATTTATAATATCCATAATATGAAGAGTTTATCCTACACATGAATAATATGACTTTATTAGAGGGGTACATTTTATCCTATACATGTATAGAATTCAGAAAGATTTGCAAATCGACCTAGAGTACGCATTGATAGAATTTAGAATAATTTCCATGGAATGAGAGATTATTAAAAAAAAATCTAAGGATGAGTGTCATGGCCAATTAAGCCTGGAAGGAGGTAGCATTTATGATGAGTACTAGTGTGGGTCACCCCAATTATAATGGTTACTAATGTGGGCCACACCTTTCCCTTTCCCTTTCCCTCTTCTTTTCTAAATTTGAATTTCTCTTATGTAACTTTTAAAATACTTAATTGTATATTGAATAAAAATATTGATATATTTTTTATTTATTTTTGAAGAAACAATTGCTGGTTAAAGCATGGTGGTTGGCCAAATCAGGGGGGTTGGGTGATCCTTCGTAGGATTATTAATTGGGTGTGTAGAAATTTGTCTTACTTCATTTCATTTTTTTTCTTTTGTATTTTTCCTGCTTTTTAACCACTCTAAAAGTTGATAATCCTAATTCTTCTATCATTCAACTCAGCATTTGAGGGCTTTTGTGAGGATCAACCAAACTATACCTAAACTGACCTAATCAGAAGGCTGATGTTTGATGTGACCAAACCCCATCTAAGGTGAAGAACGAGACTAGATGGTGGCGGACGATATCATTCTACGCCATAAAGCATTACAGGTCCTACACTCATCATATCCCTTAAGTTTGAGAGGTACATTTCTATAATAAAATAAAATGGCAAAAAACTTACCGAGATACCATGGAATCACAGACGAAATGGCAGACAGATGCACCACGATGAGGCGGCGAACGGCGACGGACGGCTATAGCACGATAAGGTGGCTAACGGCGACGGACGGCTATAGCACGATAAGGTTGCTAACTTTCTTCTTGTTAATAGGGTGTAATACATAAAAATTTTAGATAAAAATATAAATTTGGATTAATTAAATTAACCTGAAAATTTTTATTAAAGTTTAAAGTTTAATTACTATTAATGACTGTTAACATATAATTATTATAATTATTAAATTATTGTTAATTATTAATTTATTAATTATGAACTTATTGTTTATTTTTATTAAATATTAACTCAAAATAGTATTTAAGTATTAACTTAATGTTAGTTTAAATTAAGCACTGCAGTAGAAGTAACTAAACTTTAATTAATTAAAGTATGAAGTTAATATATAAAAACAGTTAAATGTCCCATTATTTTTCTTAAAACTAAGTTACTCTTTTGTTTCCTAAAGAGGTGTTTGCCACGGCTATTGAAAGGAACAAATGACTGAGGGTTCGGGTATGAGCATCATTCAGTTAATTTGCCTCTTTTGTATTTTGTATTTCACGCAAGCAAAATCCAAGGAGTCACGAAGTTTTGCTTGCAGATTCTGTGGGTGCGGCTGGCAAAGTTCGTGTAATGTAGAATGGGGCAGAGTGCTAGAGAAGGTGAAGTATAGGAACAGAGTTCTGTCGTGAATTTAGGGGCTCAGATGGTGGAGTAATAGAAGAGGAGGGGAGAAGAAGAAAATTAGAGAAATTTAGGGAAGAAGTAAAAGGAAAGAGATAAGTAATTTGATTATATTATAAAGTTTGTAGTTGTTTTTTAGATTTCATAAACTTAGTAAAAATTTCTAATGATAATTATCTCGATTTTATTAGGATTCAATTGGTATATGAGGAGAAGAAAAATTGGTTTCGAGGTAAATTATTTTGTTAGTATAAGTTGATTTTATACAATTTATTTGAAAAATAAATTGTGAAATTATAGAATTAAAGATGTGAATTGTAGGTAATTTATAAACAAATAAGTGTTCGTGGTGTCGGATTTGAAGAGACAACTCATCAAGGATGTAAGTAATGCAATTTTAATTTAAAAAGCAAATATTGTTATTTTATACATGTACACTTGTAATTGACTGAATTAAAGGGAAATATGTGTTTTAGTTAATTATTTTGCTAGAATATGTTCATAGCCAAGTATTTAAGTATGAATAATCAAATGTGAATTTGAAAATTTTCACTTAAAAATTTATATAAATGAATAAATAAATATTTTTTTAATTGATCACATGTTGGAAAGAAAGCACTAAATCATGTAATGTATTTATATAAATGAATAAATAAATATTTTTCTAATTGATCACATGTTGGAAAGAAAGCACTAAATCATGTAATGTCTACTTATTCTTTTATTTCAAGCAATATATTAGATAGAATTCTTATATGAAAACATGAAGCATGACAAAGTAAATATAAGTTCTAAATCTTGACCTCAAATGAATATCAAATTAGAGAAGCTTGGCTATTAAATGATATGATACCTACATAATGGGTGGGGCAAAAGGGACCCCAAAAGAGGCAAAATTGACATTTATGTAGTTTAATGGTGATAATTGTCATGAGACGGCCCGGATGCTTAAATTAACGAGGCCGAAATAGAAATCGGACGGTAGTAACTTTTCATTCCTTTTACAAGTAAAATAACATAGAGACTTCTCTATCCAACTGAAGAGTCACTAATATAAGAAATATTCCATTAAATCTATTTTTTTCACTTATCAAAGTTAATAATTTCATCAATCATAATTTATTTATTTTCATTGATGCGTCATCTTCTATAAACATTCTCTTCTATTTTTGTCATTTCTATTTCTTTGGAGATCTACCTGAAACATTAATTTAGTGAGATGAGTTTACCATGTAAACTCAATGGGTAATCATTATCAACTATAAAATAGTAACACATGTATATCAAAAATATATGTATATATATACATCTTTATATATATATATATATATATATATATATATATATATATATATATACATCTTTATATACTTCTTGCTTTCTTAATACAAAATTCATATACATGCATCTTTCATGTATTATAAGCCTTATAATTTACATAAGTCCTTTTATATTCAATCATAATTGTCCATTTTCATGTAACATTTATTTTAACATATTTGACATTTAATTCATTTTCATAATCATTTTCATTTGTACAGGAGCACCGTCTAAATGTATCAATTAAAGTAGAATCATTTCCATTTTCATTTCCTTTTCCTTTTTAACATGCACGAGTACGTTGCTTCCCCATCCAGTACCATATGGGGGTGAACTATAAATTTGCATGCATATCATTTTTCTTCTTTTTTTTCATTTATTTTTCATTCATTCGTATATCATTTATTCATATATACTTTTGATATACATATGAGTATCATATATATATGTATAAATGCTTTCTATTTCCTTTGTATGTATTCTCTTTATATGCATTTTCTTTCACATAATCGTATACTTGCATATACATTTGCTTATTCCATATGTATTAGTTTCCAAAACAATTTATGAGTCTTAAAACATTTATGTAACATGCTCCTTTCAAAATAAAATAGAAAAAAATACAATAAAGAAAAATTATATAAATATCCACTTTATTTCTTTCAAGTCCTCGATCTTTGATACAACCTAAAAAAATTTATAACCATGAAAATTTATTATTTAACTTCCATTAATTTTTCATAAATATTCATTTAATTAATAATTACCTCAAATCTCAATTTTCCTTTTCCTTATTGAATTCTTGATAAATCGAACTCCTACAACTTATCTCTCACTTTCTAAAATTCCTAAATTCGTACAATATAAACTTTCACGAAAATGTGATTTAATAACAAAATTTAATAAAAGTTATACAATAGAAAATTCACTTACAAATGAGGATTTTCTCAAAATCCAAAAATCATTCTTTCTCTCCCAAAATCTTTTCTCCTCGCTTTCAATCTCTTCCTTTTCCTTTATTAAAATATCACTTGCTTTAGATGAAGCAAAACAAGAGGATTTATACATAAATGGAAAGAATAAAATCAACAAACATTCTTCTCTCTTTCCCTCGATCATTCCTCTCATTTACTATCGTTTCTTCCAAATCTCCACTTCTTTAGCAATAAGAATGAGAAAGGAGTTAAGTGGAGTTATTAAACTTTATCCCCGATCACAATCTTTTGCTCCAAAAAAGCAAAATGAATCTCCAAACTCCTCCCCTCGTGCTAGTTCGGCTGTCCAGCACGCGGTTTCCATATCTGTCTGTTCCGCCTGATCCTGTGTGGTCGCGACTTTTTATTAGAAGCTGGCCGGCTCTAAACTGGTCTTTTACAGTAATTTCAAGTTTATCTGGGCTCCATTGAATATTCTTATGAAAGTAACTATACAAAAAATTATAGCCAGAAACATAGAAGATTAATTATGATATTGTGTACATGCTTTAAATAAAATTAAAGATGATCCTAAATATGATTTTTGTTTTGCAAATTTTTATGGGTTGATTCAATTATGATTTCAATTATATTTTTATCTATAATCTTGCATATAATTTTTAATTTAAATAGCATAATTTTATGAGCTTCATAACTCACTAGTTTTATGCTGGCTGTTATTACAGGAAATGACAAGAAAAAAGTTGAGTAGATTAGACTCCGATTATTGAATATTTATGTTTACTATTTAGCAGTGTTTATGAGTCTTTATGTGAGGTATGTAAACAGTCAAATTGTGGTGATATATTTTGATTTTCTTAGTAGGTCTGTAATTATTTATGTGATGCAATTGGGATAATTTAGATGCTTTCATTTATTCAAAAAATGTATTGTCCAGTGAATGGAATATAAATAAGTATTCAAATGATTAAAAGTATTAGATGTTGAGAATTATAAATGTTAAGTTCTCTGTGACACTCTGCATTCCTGGTAGGGATATCGTGTGGTGTTACAAAAGTGGTATCAGAGCAAAGAATTAAGATTCTGAGGATGTAATTACGGAAGCTTAAACAAATTTAATTGTTTAAAAGAAGATAATTGGATTTGATTGAATTATTACAGAGCCTAGGAGAGAGTTGTGTTTCTAAGTTAGTAATAAGTTTAACTTTTAATCCTGCTTGTAATTAGTATATAAAAGTAATATGATAATATGCTTGCATGATTGTATAACTGCATAATTCAAGATGTAATGCATTACATATATAATGGCTGAAAGGGTACCTGAAGGGACTAATGGACAGTCATTTCAGCATGACAGGATATCTGAGGGTCCAAAAAATATTGCACTCATTGAAGGCAGTACACACAGAGTTGACAATGTATCAGTGGTGCTTGACCCTGCTAGTGTAATGTCAAGGAATATGATACAAATGCAAATAATGAACATGATGATGCAAATAATGAAAAAGATGCAATCTCTAGTAGGACCTGCAACATCTAGTGTTTCACCTACAGCTATACCAGTCACTCCTATAGCTCCAGATAACAGTGTAAATACAGAGGTAGATGCTCCTGTTAGTGCAGAAGTAGATAAACATTTAAAACTTTTTCAGAGTTTAAAGCCACCTCTATTTAAAGGAGGATTAGATGTTAGAAATGCTGAGGATTGGATAATTAGGATTTAGAACACTTTTAATGAGATGAAATGTCTAGGGGATAGATGTATATCCATTACGATTTTTATGTTAAAAGGTGAGGCAGAATGATGGTGGAGGGGATAGCAATTGAAAAAATTCAATGGTAGAGCTGAGGAACTAATTACTTGGGAGGAATTTGAATAAGTTTTCAGGTAGTTGTATGTTCCTCCTTTAGCAAGGCAGGCAATGCAGAAGAGTTTTGTGAACTTAAAGTAAGGAGCCAAGACTGTTATTCAATATTAATCAGAATTTAAATCTTTATCAAGATATGCTCCACAGCTTATTAGTACTTCTATTAAAAAATGTTCTAGATTTTGAAAGGCCTAAGAGATTCATTGAGACAACCTTTAATTCCACTTTGCATAAAAATTTTTGCTGAACTTATTGAAAGTGCTAGACTTTTGGAGCATGATATGGATATGGTAAAATAGGAATGAGAGGTTGATAGCAAAAAGAGGTCATTTGATCATAGAGGTGGTCAATCAAAAAGGCAAAAATTTCATCAGGGTCAACAGCAGCAGCCTGCAGGGTTTCGTGTGATTGCAAATTGTGAAAAATCCCATCCATGAAGATGCCTAATAAATTCAAGAAAGTATTATCTGTGTGGGGAGTCAGGACATATCAAGAGAACTGTCCAAAAAATTTCTTAGGAGTCAGATAATTAAAAGGTATTCAGAAGACAAAGCGATATAGGGGTGCTAAACCACAAATGAGCCAACTAGTTTTTAAGATAGAAGGAGAAGCATCAGGGGAAGCAGCAAGATCAGCACCAGCTTGAGTTTTTACTTTAACTTCTCAAGAAGCCAAGGAATCTTCTGAAGTTGTGATATGTACTATCAATATTTCAGATTTACCTGCTAGAGTTCTCTTTAATTCTAGTGCTTCTCATTCTTTAATATCTGAGGTATTCTGCGAAAAATTACATATGAAATCTATTTTTTTTACTCCTAATCTGAGTATTTGATTACCTACTAGAGATTATTTAACTGTCAGTATTTCATGTTCAGTTAATATTTTGATAGCCAGTAGGGAATTCCAATCAGACTTAATAGTTTTACTTTTAGTAGAGTTCGAAATAATTTAGGAATGAATTGGTTGATCAAATATTTTGCTACTATTAAATGCTAAAAGAAAAGAGTCAGATTTGATTTGCCTGGAGAGGAGATCTTTGATATTTAGTGTGACAAAGAAATAATTTCATCTTTGATTATTTCTAGTCAGGTGAACAAAAGTATAAGAGCTGGTAAATTAATTTTCTTAGCAAAGTTAGACACTACTATAGGGGTAAGTGATGATATAATTTCTATTTCTATAGTAAATGAATTTGTAGATATCTTCTCTGAGGAATTGAATAGTTTGCCTCCAGAAAGAGGTAGAATCTTTAATTAATATGCAATTTGGAATAAATCCGATTGTAAAAGCACCTTACAAAATGACAACCAAAGAGTTACAAGAATTGAAAAATCACTTAGCTGAACTAATTGAAAAGGGATTTATCAGACCCAGTGCATCTCCTTCGAGTGCACTAGTGTTGTTTGTCAAAAAGAAGGATGGTTCGACGCAACTCTATATTGATTACAGAGAATTAAATAAGGTGACCATTAAAAATAAGTACCCTATCCCTAGAATTGATGAAATATTTGATCAGTTAGCATATGATTATGTATTCTCCAAAATTGATTTATGATCTGGTTATCATTAAGTTAGAGTGAAAGAAGGTGATATTGAAAAGATAGCTTTTGGTACCAGATATGAGCACTATGAATTTTTTATTGTCATTTGGGTCAACTAATGCCCCAGTAGTATTCATGGATATGATGAATAAAATTTTCAGGCTATCTTAATCAATTTGTAATTATTTTTATCGACGATATTTTGATTTATTCCAGAAATGATGAAGAGCATGTAGATCACTTAAAAATTGTTCTGGAATTATTAAGGCAACATAAATTATTTGCTAAATATAATAAATATAAGTTTTGGTTGAAAAAATTTTCATTCTTGGGGTACATTGTTAATGGTGAAGGTATATCAGTAGATTCAGAAAAGATAAAAGCAGTTGTGGAATGGCCAAGGTCAACTAGTGTGGTTGATGTTCGGAGCTTCTTGGGATTAGCAAGTTATTACAGAATATTTGTAAAGGGTTTTTTTCAAATTGCTTTGACTTTATCAAGGTTGACTTGAAAATATATTAAATTTGAATGGACTGGGGAATGTGAGTAGAGTTTTATTGAATCTAAAAATTGTTTGACATATGCATAAGTATTGACAATTTCATCTTAAATTGAGGGATTTCAACTATTCAGTGATGTTTCTCTAAAAGGATTGGGTTGTGTGTTGATGCAGAATAAAAAGGTGATCGCATATGCTTCTAGACAATTGAAGCCTCATGAAAAGAATTATCCAACTCATGACTTAAAATTGGTTGCAGTTATGTTTGCATTAAAAATTTGGAGACATTACTTATATGGTGTGAGATGTGAAATATTCACAAATCATAAAAGTTTAAAATATATTTTTACTCCGAAGGAATTGAAAATTTGATATAGAGAAGATGTCTAGAATTGATAAGAAATTATGATCTTAACATACAGTATTGTCCTGACAAGGCTAATATGGTGGCTGATGCCTTAAGTAGAAAATCTAGAGAACATGTACATTGTATCTTAACTCAAGAGGAAGGGTTAATTAAAGATATGGAAGTATTACAGTTAGAAGTCAGAATGCATAGTGATCATGATTCAATTAACTTAAATCAGATGATTATTTATCCTTTCTTAGAAGAAAGAATTAGTGAAGCCCATAAGACTAGTACTGAAAATCAGAAGTTTATTGAGTTATGGCAATTAGGCAAAAGAAAGGATCTCAATGTAGATGATCAAAGAAAAATCAGAAGTAATATGCACTTGTGGATACCATAGGAATCAAACCTGATTCAAAAAATTTTATATGAAGCCCATAACTCAAGTTATTCCATCCATCCAGGAAGCATGAAGATCTATAAAGATTAAAAGGCATTATTCTGGTGGACTGGAATGAAAAGAGATGTGGCAGAAAATGTGGCAAAATGTAAGAAATGTCAGGTGGTTAAAGCTGAACACCAGAAAGCAAGTGGTAGTTTGCAATCCTTACCAATATTAGAATGAAAGTGGGAAGATATAACGATGGATTTTGTTACAGGATTTCCCAGATCAAAGCAAGGGCACGAGTGTATATGGGTTGTGGGCACCTATTTGTCAGACTGATTCTGTAGAGAAATTAGCTAAGTTGTTTTTGAATTAAATTATCATATTGCATGGAATTCCTAAGGTCATTGTGTTAGATAGAGATAGATGTTTTACATCCAAGTTGTGGAAGAGTATTCATGAAATTTGGGCACAAAATTATAGTTCAGTACCGCATTTCATCCACAGACTGATGGTTAATTAGAAAGACTGATTCAAGTGTTAGAAGATTTTTTGAAATTGTGTATGTTGGATTTTGGAGGTAGCTGGGAAAATCATATTCCGTTGATAGAATTCACTTATAATAATAACACCTAATCAAGTATCAAGATGACACCATATGAGGTATTCTATGTCAAAAAATGCAGAACTCCTTTGAGTTGGTTTGAAAGTGGAGAGAGACAATTATTAGGTCCGCTGTTGTTGATTAAGCTAATAAAAAAATTAGATTAATTAGAGACAGATTAAAAGCAGCCCAGGACTGTCAGCAAAAATACTAGGATTCCAAGCATAAAATGATAGAATTTGAAGTGGGTGATTTTATTTTTTTAAAGGTTAGACCAATGAAAGTTATTTTCTATATTTGGCCAAGGTAAAAAACTGTGTCCTAGATATATTGGTCCATTTGAAATTATAGAAAAAGTGGGACAAGTTGCTTGCAAACTAGCACTACCTACAGACATGTCTGATGTGCATAATATTTTTCATGTATCGATGCTTAGAAAATGGGTTACAGACGAATATCAAAGAGTCCCAGAAAATAAAATTAAACTTCAGAATGATTTGACATATGTTGTGGAACCTGAAAGGATATTAGAAGGGATGTTCGTAAATTGAAAAGCAAAATAATTTCTTATGCGAAAGTCAAATTGAAGCACAAGTCAGTAAAGCAAGCTACATGGAAAAAAGAGGCAGACCTGGGGCAAAAATTTCCTCACCTATTTGAGGAAGTATGAAAGATGAATTTCGAGGACGAAATTCTAATATGAATGGAAGACTTGTAATACCCAAAAGTTTTAGGTAAAAATATAGATTTGGATTAATTAAATTAACTTGAAAGTTTATATTAAAGTTTAATTACTGTTAATAGATAATTATTGTAATTATTAAATTATTAATTATGAACTTACTATTTATTTTTATTAAGTATTAACTCAAAATAGTATTTAAGTATTAACTTAAAGTTAGTTTAAATTAAGCACTGTAGTAGAAGTAACTGAATGTTAAATAATTAAAGTATAAAGTTAATATATAAAAACAGTTAACTGTCACATTATTTTTCTTAAAACTAAGTTACTCTTTTGTTTCCAGAAGAGGTGTTTTCCATGGCTATTGAAAGGAACAAACGGCTAAGGGTTCGTGTATGAGCATCATTCAGTTAGTTTGCCTCTTTTGCATTCTGTATTTCACGCAAGCAGAAGCCAAGGAGGAGTCGCGAAGTTTTGATTGTGGATTCTGTGGGAGTAGCTGGCAGAGTTCGTGAAATGCAGAACGGAGCATAGTGCTAGAAAAGGTGAAGTATAGGAACAGAGTTCTGTCGTGAATTTAGGGGCTTGGTTGGTGGAGTAATAAAAGAGGAGGGGAGAAGAAGAAAAGTAGAGAAATTTAGGGAATAAGTAAAAGGAAAGAGGTAAGTAATTTGGTTGTATTATAAAGTTTATAGTTGTCTTTTAAATTTCCTAAACTTAGTAGAAGTTTCTAAAGAAAATTATATCAATTTTGTTAAGATTCAATTGGTATATGAGGTGGAGAGAAATTGGTTTCGAGGTAAATTATTATGTTAGTATAAGTTGATTTTATGCCATTTATTTGAATAATAAATTATGAAAATTGTAGAATTAGAGAGGTAAATTGTAGGTAATTTACAAACGAATAAGAGTTTGAGATGTCAGATTTGAAGAGACAACTTATCAAGAATGTAAGTAATGCAATTTTAATTTAAAAAGCAAATGTTGTTATTTTATACATGTACACTTGTAATTGAATGAATTAAAGGGAATTATGTGTTTTAAGTTAATTATTTTGCTAGAATATGTTCATAGCCAAGTATTTAAGTATGAACAATCATATGTGAATTTGAAAAGTTTACACTTAAAAATTTATATAAAATGAATAAATAAATATTTTTCTAATTGATCATATGTTGGAAAGAAAGCACTAAATCAATTAATGTCTACTTATTCTTTTATTGCAAGCAATATAGTAGATAGAATTTTTATATGAAAGTATGAAGCATGACAAAGCGAATATAGGTTCTAAATCTTGAAGTCTAATGAATATCAAATTAGGGAAGGTTGGCTATGAAATGATATGATACTTGCATAGTAGGTGGGGCAAAAGGGACCTCGAAAGAGGCAAAAGGGACCCCATTGAACATTCTTATGAAAGCTAACTAGATGAAAAATGATAGCCAGAACCTTAGAAGACTAATTATGATATTCTGTACAGGCTTCAAATAAAATAAAAGATGATTATAAATATGATTTTTAGGCTCCGATTATTTAATATTTATGTTTATTATTTAACAGTGTTTATGAGTCTTCATGTGAGGCATGTAAACAATCAAATTGTGGTAATGTATTTTGATTTTCTTAGTGGCTTTGTAATTATTTATGTGATGCAATTGGGACTATTTAGATACTTCTGTTTATTCAGAAAATATATTGTTCAGTAAATGGAGTATAAATAAGTATTCAAATGATTAAAAGTATTAGATGTTGAGAATTATAAATGTTAAGTTCTTTGTAACACTCTACGTTGTTGGTAGGGGTACCGTGGGGTGTTACAGAGGGAGTTGAAGTAAAACTTGAATTTTGGATGTCAACATTAGATTCTAAAGGTTTTCATTTGAGTGGATCTAAAATTGAATATATGGATTGTAATTTTAGTAGTAATAGATCTAGTGGGGGGATTGTGACTTTGGGCGATCAAGTCATTAATAAGAGTATATGTTTAGATATATTGGGTTTATTATTCAAAGTGATGGTGAAATAGATGGGGATATTATTAGTAGAATTCAAGTTGGATGGTTGAAGTGAAGGAATGCATCGGGCCTATTTTGTGATAGAAAGTACCCCTCAAACTTAAGGGAAAATTCTATAAGATGGTGGAGAGACCTACAATGTTTTATGGTGCAGAATGTTGGCCATTAAAAGAGAAGCATAAATTTAAGTGTTACACTATACTAAAAAATACTCTAATCGCTTTATATTTATTCAGCACTCATCTTCTAGTGCAATGATTTTTGTTGTAAATGTTGATGACATTCTATTTGCTTGAAGCGATACTTTTGATAGTACTAAAATAATATAATCTCTATAGAAGATATTTATTACTAAGATTTAGCGTGTCAAAAATACTTTTTTGATATCAAGTTTGCAGATAGCCATGATGAAATTCTCTCTAAAAGAAATATATCACAAACCTTTTTGAAAAAATTGTTTTTTAGTGTATGCTTGCTAACTTCCCTACGGAAATTCTGCAATCAACCGAGGATGATGAAAGCTATGAAGATGATTTTATTTTAGCAATGTCTTGTTGGCGAGCTTATCTATCTATCACTGGACTTGATATATCATTTGTTGGTGTGGTTTGTCCATATATGCAAAATCTCTTGCAGAAAAAATGAAATGTCCTAAAGATTTTTAGATATATCAAGAAATTTCCTAAGAGTAATTAAGTTTATCAAAAACATACTAATTTAAGTATTGAAGATTAATCTAGTGCAGAGTATGATGGATTAAGGATGAACATTCTACTTTAGGACATTGCCTTTGTGGGTGGATATCTTGCTTCTTTTGAAAGTAAGAAGCAGATTGTTATTGTTAGATCTAGTGCTGAAGTTACAATCAAGGTTATTGCTCATTTTGCTAGTATCATGATGTAGATAACAACTCTCGTAGAGGTATTTGGCTTCTCTATCTTCCATTAAAGAGCTAAACATATTGAAATGAATTGTTTTTACATTAGAGATACATTTTATTATGAAGATCATCACTCCAAATCTCCAGTAAAGACAAGTTAGATAATATCTTTACTAATGCTTTGACCTCTTCATTTTTTCTTTGTGATAACTTAAAACTTATTGATATATACGCTTTGAACCAAGGTTGAGTGTTATCCTAGGAAAATACTATATTAAGAAGCACTTTCTTTGGATAGCACTAGATTAGGAAGATATGTTTTATTATTTTTTATTAAGAATGTTCTCTTTAAGATTATTTTCCTTTTATATGCTTCTTATATTGCTATATATAAGCATCGATATTCAATCAATAATACACAAGAATTTTCTCTTTAGATGAGGCTGAACCTAACTACCTTTTTCTTTTGTTCTGCTGAACTGCAGAGGTTTCTAGACAAGGTAAGGAAATTGAACGTGCTGATTTCAACGGAAAGCTGTCTAAGAGGGTGAGTAAGAAGGTTTTACCACAATCCATAGGTTCAACAACTTCGAATGAAGGTGCCTCGACGTCTGGTGTTGCTTCTCAGACAGCATCAGGAGTTTTATCCGGGTCTGGTGTTCTGAACGCTAGACCTGGGAGTACAACATCTTCTGGATTACTTTCTCAAATGGTGTCATCTCTAAATGCTGATGTGGCTCGAGAGTATCTTGAGAAGGTTGTAGATCTTTTGCTAGAATTTGCTCAAGCTGATTCTACTGTTAAATCTTACATGTGTAGCCAAAGCTTGCTGGCTCGACTTTTCCAAATGTTCAACAAGATAGAGCCCCCTATTCTAACAAAGGTGAGTTTGAAGTTGATGCTGATGATAGGTTAGAATTTCTTTTATGATACCAGGGGTGAATTACTGTGGATTTACGTCTTTCTTTTACATTTCAGATCCTCATGTGTATTAATCATCTTTCTGGGGATCCAAACTGCTTAGACTCTCTTCAGCGTGCAGAGGCAATCAAGCATCTGATTCCTAATCTTGGACTGCATGAAGGACCTTTTGTCTCTCAAATACATGGTGAAGTAAGCGTGCTAACTTTCTAAGATTAATTAAAGTGATTTTACTTAAAAAGGATTTTGGATTATAATAAATTGTGCCCGTGCTTTGGGAATGGAGATGGCCAGAAATAAAAATACAGACACTTTATTTCTAACAACAGAAATATATTTGTGTTAGAAGGATGAAAATACATTGAGGTGTTATGAAGATGTAGATTGTGTTGCAAAACCTATTATCCACTTGCTAGTCTTTTTCAATTTTTTCAACCGAAATTTCTCTTGGATCAACGGGAAAGGAGAACTATAAAACTAGATGGCCTCATGATAATTTAGTTGGAAGCATCTTGGAACGGCATCATTGTAAATATTGTTGGACACTACCCCTCTGCCTCCATCACCACTATCTCGTAGCCCGTCGTCAGGTTTTGCACTATATTTATATTATCTCAAACTGAACACAAAAAATAAACTCTTATATTTTTTTACACAATCAAACAACTCTAAACAATTTCAAATACTCCACATTTATTTTATATTATATTTTTTTGCCCCAAAGTTCTTTTTCGGTACACCGAGCAGCCCTTAACTCAATCTTGAGTAAACCTTGTAAAACCTGATGTTCTCGTCTTTATGCTTCTATTATTGTGTGTGTTTCATATATACATGTGAGATTCTAGTTATTTGTTTCTCCTAGGTTGATTTGATTGCTCTTTTTGACACCCACAAAGAGAGAATTGGGCAATTTTATTACATAGGCATTATTGAGAGAATATCATTATGTTTTACTATCTTTCTGAGCTTGTATCTAAGGTTAAGACACATTGAGTATCTGCATTATGCTCAACGTGTCTTAACCTCATATACAAGCTCAGAAACATACATAAGGATCTAGTTTTGCCAGCCTTTTAATTGAAGCTTGTACATTCAAAGTAGCTTTCAATTGGAATGTACTTTACAAGCTTCCTATGTAATGGAGACCGAACACTATAATAGTTATGATTATAGTTTCCTTTTAATGACATCACGATGGTGATGTTCTTATTCGAATAAAAATGTTTCTCGAATAAAAGGATGCAACAACTGTAACACGTCAGCACGTCGTCGAACGTGCACGTTGTTATCATAAATGCTGAGTTGATTCGAATAAAACAATTGCAAATGAACAAAAGAAACTTACACTCGTAGTCGGTTGGGAATCCTCGTCTCTTCTCTCACGCAAGAACGAGCCCTGCTCGTCTTCCGTCTGAACTCCTCCCACACAAACGAGATCCGAACCCTGTTAGTCTTCTGTTCTTTCCGCCTGCCAACCCGGCTGCCATCCGTTCGTTCCTCTGCCCTGATTGCGTCATCCGAAGCCACACCGCAAACAAACTCGAGCCAGACCTCCGTTTCGACCTCCGCGAGTGAACCTTGATCCCACCAACCTTGAACGACACAAGCACGGTGCCCACACATACGTCTCCCATGCCGCACTTCCCGATTACGCCTGCAACCACACACGAACACCCTCTCATGTGCGAACTCGCGGAAACCACGTGCCTCCCGGCTGTCCCACGCGAGAGCAAAGTCATATGCCTCCTCCCGCTTGCGACTGAACCACAACACCTTCCGGACCGATCACCTCTCCCTTTGACGCGTCTGACCCCTCTGCACTCACCAATCAGACAGGCTGATCCACCTCCCTCTATATCTAAACAGCAAATGAAGATTTAGATTGTTGCAAAACCTATTATCCACTTGCTAGTCTTTTTCAATTTTTTCAACCGAAATTTCTCTTAGATCAGCGGGAAAGGAGAACTATAAAACTAGATGGCCTCATGATAATTTAGTTGGAAGCATCTTGGAACGGCATCGTTGTAAATATTGTTGGACACTACCCCTCTACCTCCATCACCACTATCTCGTAGCCCATCGTCAGGGTTTGCACTAAATTTATATTATCTCAAACTGAACACAAAAAATAAACTCTTATATTTTTTTACAGAATCAAACAACTCTAAACCATTTCAAATACTCCACATTTATTTTATATTATATTTTTTGTCCCAAAGTTCTTTTTCGGTACACCGAGCAGCCCTTAACTCAATCTTGAGTAAACCTTGTAAAACCTGATGTTCTCGTCTTTATGCTTCTATTATTGTGTGTGTTTCATATATACATGTGAGATTCTAGTTATTTGTTTCTCCTAGGTTGATTTGATTGCTCTTTTTGACACCCACAAAGAGAGAATTGGGAAATTTTATTACATAGGCATTATTGAGAGAATATCATTATGTTGTACTATCTTTCTGAGCTTGTATCTAAGGTTAAGACACATTGAGTATCTGCACTATGCTCAACGTGTCTTAACCTCAGATACAAGCTCAGAAACATACATAAGGATCTAGTTTTGCCAGCCTTTTAATTGAAGCTTGTACATTCAAAGTAGCTTTCAATTGGAATGTACTTTACAAGCTTCCTATGTAATGGAGACCGAACACTATAATAGTTATGATTATAGTTACCTTTTAATGACATCACGATGGTGATGTTCTTATTCGAATAAAAATGTTCTCGAATAAAAGGATGCAACAACTGTAACACGTCAGCACGTTGTCGAACGTGCACGTTGTTACCATAAATGCTGACTTGATTCGAATAAAACAATTGGAAATGAACAAAAGAAACTTACGCTCGTAGTCGGTTGGGAATCCTCGTCTCTTCTCTCATGCAAGAACGAGCTCTGCTTGTCTTCCGTCCGAACTCCTCCCACACAAACGAGATCCGAACCATGTTAGTCTTCTGTTCTTTCCGCCTGCCGACCCGGCTTCCATCCGTTCGTTCCTCTGCCCCAATTGCGTCATCCGAAGCCACACCGCAAACAAACTCGAGCCAGCCCTCCATTTCGACCTCCGCGAGTAAACCTTGATCCCACCAGCCTTGAACGACACAAGCACGGTGCCTACACATACCTCTCCCATGCCGCACTTCCCGATTACGCCTGCAACTACACACGAACACCCTCTCATGTGCGAACTCGCGGACACCGCGTGCCTCCCGGCTGTCCCACGCGTGAGCAAAGTCATATGCCTCCTCCCGCTTGTGACTTAACCACAACACCCTCCGGACCGATCTACCTCTCCCTCTGACGCGTTTGACTCCTCTACACTCACCAATTAGACAAACTGATCCACCTCCCTCTATATCCGAACAGCAAATGAAGATTTAGATTGTTTCAAAACCTATTATCCACTTGCTTGTCTTTTTCAATTTTTTCAACCGAAATTTCTCTTGGATCAGCGGGAAAGGAGAACTATAAAACTAGATGGCCTCATGATAATTTAGTAGGAAGCATCTTGGAACGGCATCGTTGTAAATATTGTTGGACACTACCCCTCTACCTCCATCACCACTATCTCGTAGCCCGTCATCAGGTTTTGCACTAAATTTATATTATCTCAAACTGAACACAAAAAATAAACTCTTATATTTTTTTACAAAATCAAACAACTCTAAACCATTTCAAATACTCCACATTTATTTTATATTATATTTTTTTGTCCCAAAGTTTTTTTTCGGTACACCGAGCAGCCCTTAACTCAATCTTGAGTAAACCTTGTAAAACCTGATGTTCTCGTCTTTATGCTTCTATTATTTTGTGTGTTTCATATATACATGTGAGATTCTAGTTATTTGTTTCTCCTAGGTTAATTTGATTGCTCTTTTTGACACCCACAAAGAGAGAATTGGGCAATTTTATTACATAGGCATTATTGAGAGAATATCATTATGTTGTACTATCTTTCTAAGCTTGTATCTAAGGTTAAGACACATTGAGTATCTACACTATGCTCAACGTGTCTTAACCTCAGATACAAGCTCAGAAACATACATAAGGATCTAGTTTTGCCAGCCTTTTAATTGAAGCTTGTACATTCAAAGTAGCTTTCAATTAGAATGTACTTTACAAGCTTCCTATGTAATGGAGACCGAACACTATAATAGTTATGATTATAGTTACCTTTTAATGACATCACGATGGTGATGTTCTTATTCGAATAAAAATGTTTCTTGAATAAAAGGATGCAACAACTGTAACACGTCAGCGCGTCGTCAAACGTGCACGTTGTTACCATAAATGCTGACTTGATTCGAATAAAACAACTGGAAATGAACAAAAGAAACTTACGCTCGTAGTCGGTTGGGAATCCTCGTCTCTTCTCTCATGCAAGAACGAGCCCTGCTTGTCTTCCGTCCGAACTCCTCCAACACAAATGAGATCCAAACCATGTTCGTCTTCTGTTCTTTCCATATGCCGACCCGGCTGCCATCCGTTCGTTCCTCTGCCTCGATTGCGTCATCCGAAGCCACACCGCAAACAAACTCGAGCCAGCCCTCCATTCCGACCTCTGCGAGTGAACCCTGATCCCACCAGCCTTGAACAACACACGCACGGTGCCCACACATACGTCTCCCATGCCGCACTTCCCGATTACGCCTGCAACCACACACGAACACCCTCTCATGTGCGAACTCGCAGACACCGCGTGCCTCCCGGCTGTCCCACGCGAGAGCAAAGTCATATGCCTCCTCCCGCTTGCAACTGAACCACAACACCCTCCGGACCGATCTACCTCTCCCTTTGACGCGTCTGTCTCCTCTGCGCTCACCAATCAGACAGACTGATCCACCTCCCTCTATATCCGAACAGCAAATGAAGCCTGATCCTCCTTATCTTGTTTGAAAGAGTGTTTGAAAAATTTTAAATAAAAATAACAAGCCTCTTTGCTATTGCAATTGGGAGAATAGAAAAATAGAACTTACGCTCACTTGCAATTGGGATTTCTGGCTCTCTAGCAATTCCGTTCGAATGCTCCCCGTTGTCGACTGCTTCATTTCACATTCGATCGAACACCTCCCATGTTCATCATTGCACGACACCTAGCTCGGTCGCACCTTACGCGCAACACCAGGCCGCTCTGCCCTCCCCTAGCGCGGCATAAGTTGCTTTTCTCTTCTTGATCGCAGCAACGAGCCGTTCCAACCTGACTCCCTCACCCAGGCGAACAAGCCCAGACACTACCGATTCCGCCTGGCACCTCTTATCCACCCGCAGACACCTGAATCAACACCTCCCGTCTGCCCCTATCTGAGCGAAGCAGCACCTCCCGAACTAGCAGTCCAACCTGCCTCTGCCTCCGATTCGTCAAGCACACACGTGGACTTCCGATTCCCCTCCTATGTCTCTCGCGGGTCTACTCGCCTGCCACTCACCTCTTTCACATGCAGGCAAGGCAGAACCTTCCTCCGCCTACGGCTCCCTCACACACAGCCGACCCTAGCCATACGGACCCGGACCACCTGCTCCTGTGTATTCGAAGTTGAACGATCAGCCTTCTTCTGATCTTCCCTATGTCCGCTTCCCTCTTGATCTTCTGCTTTCTTGATTTAAAATGTGAGTGAGTGAGGGATCTATTGTATATTATTATTATTATTATTATTATTATTATTATTATTATTATTATTATTATTATTATTATTATTATTATTATTATTATTAAAAATATTAATAATTATTATTATTTATAAAAGAGAAGGGAGGAAACACCGCGATCATCAAATTGGAGTCAAAGACGTATACCGGGGTCGATCCTTCCCCGGAAATCCTCAATCATTGATTTTGATTTGATCGAGCAGATCTAAAAGGGCAAGTGCCCTCCCAAACCTCCCCTTGCGGGGAGAGGCGCCGAAATCCGGGAAAATGCCGAAGTACCGTAATCGCTAAATTAGAGGACTCGAAGACTAATACTGGTGTAGATTCGCTCCCCTGAAGCCCTCAATCGTTGATTTTGATTTGATAGAGTAGACCCAAAAGGGCAAGTGCCCTCCCGACCTCCCCTCGTGGTGAGGGGACGTCGGAAGGTTGCCAAAATTGCCCAAAAAATTTATCAAATTTGCCTCGAGAGATTACTGAATTTCCCATGAATTATTGGAGAATAACTCATTAATTTTAAAATAAATTTAATTTAACTAAACAATTAATTTTAAATCAAATTAATTTAAAGTTAAAACTCTCATTTAAATTAATTGATTAATCAATCTGAAATCAAATTAAATAATTTAAATTAATTATAACAAAATTAAAATTTATTTAATTAGTCAAATTTAATTAGAATTTAAAATCTAATTGAACATTAATTCAAAATATAATTTAATTTACTAATTATTTAATTGAACTAATTAATTTAAATAAAAATTTTTAATCAACAAAACCAATTAATTAAATTTAAATCTCCAACTTAATTGAACTAAATAAATTAAGCAAGAAAACTTTTAATTAATAAAATCTCTGGATTGAATTATAGATAGGGGTTATGAAGTCTACCTCGTGCTCTATAATATCTTGAATGGGCCCGACGGACGAATCCCAAGCTTTGGCATCTGAAAACCCTCTCTTTCCTTCTCTCTCCTCTTCTCTCTTGTCCTCTTCTTCTCCGGCAATGGCTATGATGAGGTGAATTAAGCAAATGATTTTAGATATTTTATTATTTTAAAAAACCACTAATATGGCCTTGCACCACGGCCTCAACTCCGCAACGCCGCGACGCTCCCAGAAAATCTTCCAGATTATTCTAGAATATTTCCACTTGAGACTTGGCACCAGGACGACGTCATCCGGCGCTGCGGCACACATTCATTTTCCCCCCTCCACCCGAGAGCTCAATGCCACAGTGCTACCCAGCTCGACACGTAGCGCTCACAGGGCAATTTTGATACTTTAGAATTACCCTTCTTGTTCACTTTAAGGTCTCCTTAAACACTCTAAGGAGGATAATTACAAATTAAATCAAAATCAAATAAACATTTAATTTGATAACCTTAATTACCTGGATTTCAGAACAGCAGATATTACACCTCTTTTTTCATTGATTGCTTGAAAATCAATTCAAAAGATTTTTTTTTTAAGTTTTACACTTCAGATGATTTATCTCTTTTTGTATATTTGGATTCTCCCTTTACCTTGGAGATGAAAGGATGCTACTCTCTCTTTAGGTGGTTTTTCGTAAGAAATGTAGGATATGATCCATATTGTGTTTATATGAGGATATTTTCTTCGGCAAGGAATCTCTTGTTAGCTTGATCTCTTTTATTGGGATTTATTCTCAAAAAAGTGCCTGGATAAATCTCAAGAAATTGCTTGTTAGTTATATTAATGGGATATGCAAGTCTTCCACCAAAGTTTTGGCTAATTGCTCATATACTTCTTTCCTTCTTGTTGATCACCCTTAAGGTTGCTTCAGTAAAGGTAGATGCACTTTGTATTGCCTTATTGCTACTCATGGGATTACCACTTCACTCTTAAGAAAAAGAAAGATCCGATGGCGGTGATTTAGAAAGATAGTTGCTTTGTCCCACTCTTGTTTGTATGAAGATTACAGAAACACAATTTTTTATGCTGCTATTTGAGCGGCCAGGCTCAAATAGAACAACTTTATTATTTGATGGTTTAAGTGTCTCTCTGTATTATTCATGGTTTAGCAACAAGGAACAACATAATTGAGTGGACCTTATAAGTTTCGTCATGAGTGTTCATTGTTTTATTAATTAGTAAAACTATACACCTAATAAACAAATGGAGATGCAGGAATACTGGCCTCTGATCTCATTTTCACTAAAATTTCAGGTACTTAGTGCATTATTCAACCTTTGCAAAATAAACAAGAGGAGGCAGGAACAAGCCGCTGAGAATGGAATTATACCCCATCTAATGAACTTTATTTTGTCTGATTCACACTTGAAACTGTGGGCATTGTCTCTGCTTTGTGACATGGCCTATGCTTCACGAAACTCAAGGGAGCAGTTGAGGGTTCACGGTGGATTGGATGTATATCTAAATCTATTAGAGGATGAAGCATGGGCTGTTACCGCATTAGATTCTCTTGCAGTCTGCTTGGCTCATGACAGCGACCACAGGAAAGTTGAACAAGCTCTACTGAAGAAAGAAGCTATTCAGAAGTTGGTGAAATTCTTCGAGAACTGCCCAGAGCAATATTTTGTGAATATATTGGAGCCATTCTTGAAGATCATTACGTATGTGTTTAATATTCATCACTCCAACTTGCATCCTTTAAACACGCCCTTATTATACTTTTCAATATTATTTCTACTCAATCATATAGGAAATCGCCACGAATAAATACTGCAATGGCCACCAATGGTCTGACTACTCAGCTCATTTCAAGACTAGACCATCAAGATGCTATTGCTAGACTCAATCTTCTTAAATTAATCAAGGTTAGCTTTCTGTTTATAAGTAAAAAACAGGTGTTATTTTACAGTTTTTGCTGCACAAGCTTACTATTCTTATGTGTGATTCTGAAGGCTGTTTATGAGCATCATCCAAGACCAAAGCAGCTTATAGTGGAAAACGACCTTCCTCAGAAGCTCCAAAATTTGATAGAAGAGCGCAGGGATGGACAGCGATCTGGAAGACAGGTCCTGGTTAAGCAAATGGCCACTGCGCTGCTAAAAGCTCTTCATATCAATACTGTTTTGTAGATTTGGACTGAAATATCTTTTAATTTGTTTACTTCTCTTTCTTTATCAGGGAAATGTAGTTATTTTGCCCCATTTTTTTTCATTTTTACCATGTCTCCTTCCTTTGTCCTATTAATTTTGTTTGTGAGCAAGGCTTGTGATTTAGCTTGGTCAGGTGGTTTTTTAATGAATGAATGTTAATTTGTTTATGATTTTTTTATCGACTTACTAGCATTTGATTTGAGCTTACTATGTTAAATACCAGAGATTAAAGTTAATAATTTATTCATCCACCAAAATATATCTTTTTTTATCATGAATCAAAAAACTCTTAAAAGGAATGCTACATCAATATGGTGTTGATCGAATTTCTTTATGGAAACTCTGAAGACCATTTTGTTTTTCTGTAATATGAATGTTTGCTGATAATATATTTAGATAAATTATTAATTAGTAATTTCATATGGTTTCAAAAATATGTTGTCTTGCAAGGAAGAGAGGATTTAATCCTATGTTTCATCTACAAGAACTTATGTTTTATTTGGCATTGTGTTTAGCTATATTTATACTGTTGTATTCTATTATGTTATACCCCACCGGGTTTAGCTGGGTTGGTGGGTGAGCATGGTTGGGAATCTTTCAACTCATATTCGATTCCCTTCTCATGCGGTGCGACCTCTTAGCAGGGAGAAAATAGCTGTGGGTCCTGCACATGTGGGGCTGGTTGTTGGTAGGCTCGTCGAGGGATTAGTTATGTTGTCATGCACCTTCTATCGGGAGTGGCAACGAATAGATACTCCCATTTTCTAAAATAAATTCTATTATGTTATACTTCTAAATCGAGCAAGTCAGGTGATTCTGATGTTGGGTATATTGTTTGATTGCGTGATGAAATATAGATATATGTTACTAAGTGACGTTTGTTATTGTAACTTGTTAACGTATTTTATGAATTAGTTGTAAAACTTCGTTTCAAAAACAACTATTCTGAGCAAAATTTTTGAAAGCAATTCTGAAAAATTTTACCCAAACAAAGCTTCTGAAAAATTTTACCCAAACAAAGCTGCAGATTAGGTTAAGGAAAAAAACATGACAAATTGAACGCTAAGATCGAAGGTTAAAATGTTTGGAGAGTTGAAAATGTAATATTAGTATTAAAAAGATAATTATCTTATAAATTTATAATATCAGGTAGTATATGATTAATTACATTAATTTATTCAACAATATGTTTCTAAAAAATAGAAAAACAATGCAAACTACTATTTGCACCAAGTTGATTTTATGTCTTCAGGTTGAATTCTTTTTCAGAATTATGAATAAATAAGCTAAATTATAAAGTATTATTAAAGAAAGTAGAAGCAAATAGAAGAATGTTATCCATACATTTTTAAGTAACTTAGGCTTCATTTGGGACGGCTTTTTTATTGCTTCTTAAAATAATTTTTTAATATAAAAATTAAATTTATTTTACTAAAAAAAATATTTTAAGCAGTAAAAAAGTTGTCCCAAACGAAGCCTTAGAAGGATTCAATGACTGCTCAATGACTTGATTTTGTTAAGCAAGAAAATGAAAAGATACAGACTTAAAATCAGTTGAACCAGTTAACAGCATCCTGACTAATATCAAACAAGTCATGTCTGTCAAAGGGGGGTTCATTCATTCAAGATATAGAAATCACTATTCTCATATCATTCATCTTAACAAAATCTCCTTTGGGAACTTAGTTAATTCATATAAAATTGGAGACAACATTGATAATTTTATAGATTTGCTTGGAAGGTTGATATTTTTCATAATGTTTCCCATAATTTGCTTATTAAAATTATGATTTATCACCAGTGAGCAAAACTAACTTTTTATGACTGCCTCAAAAATAAATTTATATTTAAGTCCTATCAAATGCTATTAATAATAAATCAATCTTAATATTGATTTACATTAACAATGGATTTTGTCGCATTACTTAATGCCGCAAAAGAAGAGATTTAGGACATGTTTGGTTCAGCAGTTTCTCCTGTCAGGTTGGCTCTAAAAGGTTTTCCCTCTAAGTTTATCTCTTGGATAAAGTCCTGCATTACTAATGTTTATTTCTCCATTTATGTGGAGATGGTCTTGAGGGATTCTTTCCTTCCTCTAATGGTTTAAGGCAAGGCTTTCCTTTTAGCCCTTATTTATTCTATTTGGTTATGGATGTTTTTTCTTCTCTTATTAACAACTTGGAGGCTAGGTTGGGATTTAAAGGCATTATATCTGATGACTATTATTTATCTCATCTCATCTATATTCAGAACTAGCCTCTTTTTTTAAGGTGAGTAAAAGAATTGTAAAATACATAATTTTATATATGAAATAGAAAATAGAATTTCTTTCTTAGAATTTGGGTAACTGTATTTATTAAAGCTAGGGAAAATAGTGAAAATGCTTATTCTTCTAAAAAAATAAGTGCGGATGATCTATTGGTGTTTGGGAGAGCTTCTATTCATAATTGCATTTCATTGAACCACGTCATGAAAACTTTTGTTGATGCTACTGTTCTTCATGTTAATCTTGAGAAGAGTGTTGTTATTATATCACCTAAATCCCATATTTCTCATGAAATATGTGAGACGGTCTATATTAATTCCAATACCTCCAAGCTCATTTATCTTAGTCTCTCTATTTCCCTCAAAAAAGCCAAGATTGCTGATTCCCAACCCTTCAAACTATCTCTAATCACCTTGTTAGTTAGAAAGCAAGGCTTCTCTCTTTTGCAAGTAGGTTGTCGTTCCTTCGATACACCATTTGGAACATTATTGCATATTGGATTCGTGGATCTATCCTACCTAAGCAATGATGCAAGTTCATTAGTAAAGTCTGTGCCAGCTCCTTTACTTTGGATACTCTAATGCTAGGAAATTGTGCCTCATTTCATGGCAAAACACTTGTAAGCCTAAACAATATGGTGGGCTTGGTCTTTCGGCCATTCAAGGGCTTCAATATGTTTTTAATTGCTCTCATATTAGTAGAATGTACAACTCTCAATCACCCCTGGCTAGATGGCTTGGGCTTCTTATTGGCTCATTGTGGAAACCTTTTTCCTCTAATTTTTTATTTTCGGGAAAACTATATATTCCACTGCTAGCGGATAAAAAAAATGTTTACTTTATTACCCCCAATAGCCCCATTTCTCTTTTTGGGATCACTGGTGTAATGTCTCTTGTGTCATGAATTCTCCAAATTTTGCGTTGCTCTATTCCTTATTTCCTAGCAATGCTATTGTCTCTGCTATCATCTTAAATAGAAGTTGGCATTTTCCTAGAGCTCTTGCTTATGCAGATGATGCCTCCATTCCTATTCATGATGACCACTCTTGTTGTTTAGGTTGGCAAAATTCTGATAGTGATTTTAAGAATTTTCTGTGGGGCATTTTTAGTGCAAGCTCTATATGTAATTGGAATAGTAATGTTTGGCACAAATATTATGCTTTGAGGTACTCAATTTTTACATGGATGGCCATTTGTGGGGGTCAGAAAACTACAAATGCTCTTATTACAAGGAATGTTGCTTTTTTTTTTTTTTTGGCAGGGGGGGGCGCATTTAGGCCAATTAAGGCAGACTCACACACACAATGCATACAAAAGACTCGAACCTGAGACCTGTTGGTCGGTAGCCTAAGCTCCCAACCAATAGACTAAGGTGAGCTGTGAAAGCGAATATTATTGTTATTATCAAAAAAAAGGAATATTGTTGTTAATAGCCTATGTCCTCTCTATTAAAACTGTCATGTCATGAAAGCTGCTCACACATTTTCTTTGAACGTGTGATTATTCCTCTGATATGATTTTTGATCTCATTTATGGGATAAAGAATCACTTTATGAGGCCAAATGTGTTCCAGATTTTTTATTATATCACTGAATTGGACTATCTGGTGGCAATTACAACAATCTGTACTGCCTCATTGCCTGTTGATCGATATACTTCATTTGAGGGAGAAAAATGAGAAGAATTTCATATCTCATTTTTCTTGTTCCTCTTCAACCTACATCAAGATTAAGAAAGCTATCAATCTTAAAATCATTAAGTGAAAAAATGGGAGCATTCTCAAAGGGCTAAGGATTATTTGAATATTCTATATATTTATGATTCAGGTTGCTGGAATATGTTGGTTGTTCTCTCTGTGGGGCTCCTTGCATTTAGTTTCTTTTTCTGCTAAGATGCTGGGGGTTTCGTCTTGGCTAGTCTAAGGCTTTTTGGAGATAATGCTGATGATTACGCACATTCCACCCATACCATTTCCCCTTGGACGACTGAAATTTTGTTTGACAATCAACAGAGCCTATCCCGATTTGCCAACTATTTTTACTGTTGATTTGCTCTATATCTGTGTTCAAGTATTATTTATTTTATGCTTTTCGTGTACTTTTTTTTTATCATGTAGAACCATCACCTTTGCCCATCTCTAGTCCTTTTTGCTAATCTTATTTTTGGAATCTTTTTTATTCTTTTTGAGTGAGTTTTGCTCTCTCTTTTTTACTGGTGAAAGCTCCTGTAGTTATTTCTCCTTACATGTTATTAGCACATATGGACAGCTGACACATGTCCGACTTAAAAATATTTCTGTGTATATTTATCTTATATGACGTGGCAGTAGATAACTGGATCATCTTGTATAGGAGCCACTTGCCATTCTCTATATATACCTCTTGTATCTCTGTTTGAGACAATAATAGTTTTTCTCTATTCATTATATTCTTCCTGCATTCCACTTTCTTCTCTCTGTTCTTGTTCTTATTTTCTACATGGTATCAGAGCAGGTTCATTGAATCTTGCTCAATGGCGAACTCAGCCACGTCCCAGCTAGAAGAACGTAGTGATCCGACAATCTCAAAAGAATCGATCATGTCCTCAACTTTGAAATTAGTTGTATCAAATCTCAAGAACATTGTCCCTACTCAGTTAGCCACGGATAACTACTCACTATGGCGATCTCAGATTTCAAAAAATTTTCATGCTAACGGCTTTAATAAGTTTCTTGATCTGGTTTGTCTTTCTCCACCGCGACTTCTTCATCTTTCTGACGGAACATCTGCTCTAAATCCTCTCTATGCGTAATGGATTTTTACCGATCAGAATTAGCTGCTGCTGTTTGCTCCACGATATCTTCTTTCGTCCTACCTTATGTCATCAATCTTAATTCTACGGTTGAAATTTGGATCAGTCTTGAAAAACATTTTCAATCTACCAATCGCTCCAAAGTGATTCAACTCAAGAATGAGTTGCATAACATCTCCCTCAAGACCACCACCATGACTCGCTATCTCTCCAAAATCAAGATCTTGGTTGATCAGATTGCTGCGGCTGGGTCTGTCATTGACACCAAGGATATCATTCTTTATATCCTCAACGGACTCCCTGCTTCGTATCAGTCGTTCAAAATGGCAATTCTCACTATGTTAACTCAGATCAGCCTCGGTCTGCTATATCCTCTTTTACTTAGTGAGGAAATCAATATCGCTTCGGATGCAGCCCGTGCTACTCCGGCCAATGACTCCAGCATGGCTTTATTCTCGTACAAAGGGTGCAGACGTCGCACATCTTCACATACAAACAATATAAGTAAATTGCCCACTGCCTCATCATTAATCTGTCAAATTTATTACAAGAAGGTTCATGCAGCACCCTCTTGTTGGCATCGTCTAAATCCTCAATACGTTCCACCATCCGCGAACAGTTCAAACAAAGCTTTGGTTGCCGACTCTGCGAACTCTTATACAAACTAGTACCTGGATTCTGGAGCATCCTCTCATCTTACTAATTCCCTCGACAATTTGACCATCTCCACTCCCTACCAAGGCCCTGATAGTATAACTATCGGCGATGGTCGTTCCGTCGGCATCTCTCATTCAGGGGCAGGATTATTACCTACCCCCTCTCGTAAGCTGCACTTATCCTATATCCTTCATACACCTTCTCTTCGTTACAATCTTTTATCTATTTTCAAACTAACTCGCGATAATAATATTTCTATTATTTTTTGTCCTTCTGGTTTTACCTTCAAGGATCTGAAGACGCATCAAGTTCTTCTTCAAGGACCGTACAGTGATGGATTATATCCTATACGGATCATTTCTTCCCACCCTTCTGTTCTAGCGCTTTCAACTACTCCAACTCGGTCCATTTCGTGGCATTCTAGCCTCGGTCAACCACATCAAAGAATTATTGATTTGATATCTACATGTAACCCCCAACTTAATATAGATGGTAGTTCTTTTTCGTGTCCATCTTGTGACACATCCAAAGGTCATAAACTTTCATTTGACAAATCTGAAAATCATCAAACTTCTCTTTTAGCTTTAATTCATTCAGATGTCTGGGGTCCTGCACCTGTTGATTCGATTCAAGGGTATAAGTACTATGTCATATTTGTCGACAATTTTTCTAGATTTACTTGGTTATTTCCTATGAAAAATAAGTCTGAAGTTACTAATATCTTTATTGCCGTTAAAGCTCAAATTAAAAATTATACTTCTCATAAATTTAAAAATTTGCGTACTGATAGCGGTACTGAATATACTAATCACTTGCTTAAGCAATTTATGCAAACTCGTGGCATTGCTCATCAAATGTCTTGTCCGTATACACCCCAACAAAATGGGGTTGCTGAACGCAAGCACAGACATATAATTGAGACCACTAGAGCTCTGCTTTACATAGCATCGATTCCCTACAAATACTGGCCTGATGCGGTCTTAAACTGCATCTTATCTCATCAATCGAATGCCCTCCCGCACCACTGTTAACATCTCACTATTTCAACTCTTACACAACATCAAACCGGACTATAGCCATCTTCGCACATTTGGATGCGAATGTTTTCCTCTTACTCCCTCTCATACTCGACACAAGTTACAACCCAAAGCAAATCCTTGCATATTCCTAGGATATTCTGATATTTATAAAGGCTATAAATGTCTTGACTTTACTACTAATAAAATTATTATGTCCAGACATGTCTGGTTCAACGAGCAATCTTTTTCATTTACTACACTTTCTCGTCCCAATCATGTTCCTGCTATTGACTCTTCTCCTTTTATAATTACTCCTACATCTGTGCAACCTTCGGCTCCTTCCATCGGCCAACATCACTCTCCATCTACGGTAAATCAATTATCTATTCCTACACCGGCACCTTCTACTTTCTCTACTCAACTCAATTCATCTCCTCCATCTGAGACCTTGTCCTCTTCTCCTATCGCTATTCTTCCTCATCATCCTATGGTCACTCGGCGGCAAACTGGCTCTTTAAAACCTCGTGTCCGACTAAATCTTATTCATCATCAAAACTCGCAAGAACATTACTCTGATCCTACAACTTATACAAAAGCTGTAAAATCATTTGAATGGCGACAAGCAATGGTAGATGAATTCCTCGCTCTCCAGAAGCAAGGCACATGGAGTCTGGTTAAACCATTGTCTGATGAATCAATTATTGGGTGCAAATGGACCTACCGTACCAAACGGCATGCAAATGGCTCGGTGGCAAAACACAAAGCTAGACTTGTTGCTCTCGAAAATTACCAAGAATATGGCCTAGATTACACAGAGACTTTCAGCCCAGTAGCCAAGCTACCTATCATTCGTATACTTCTTACCATTGCTCTTCACAATGGCTGGCCGGTCCAATAACTTGACGTGGCGAATGCATTTTTGCATGGAGATCTCTCAGAATTAATTTACATGACCCAACCGAAAGGTTTTGAAGATTCCACTCATCCGGAACATGTGTGTCTTCTTCACAAAGCTCTCTATGGGCTAAAACAAGCGCCTAGGCAGTGGTACAATACGTTTACATCATACTTGCTGTCAATTGGCTTCTCACACAGCAGCCCCGACCCTCCCTTTTAATTTTTCGTCACTCGAACATACAAATTTTTCTACTTATGTATGTAGACAATATCCTTCTAACCGGTAATAATTAGGATGCTATTATGAAAATTCTCGGACACCTCAACAGCAAGTTTTTTATAAAACACTTGGGAGAGGCAAATAAATTTCTTGGAATTAAAATAACCAACAAGTCGCAGCTTTACTTTTTATCTCAACAACAATATGCATATTCCATATTATAGCATGCTAACCTCACACATTGTAACATGCTATCCAATCCCACTTGTACTAAACTTCCTTCAGTGTTTCCTGCAGATTCAATGCTCTTTGATCCAATTCTGTACAGGAAACTCACCGGATCTCTCCAATACTTGACGATCACTCGTCCGGACATAGCATATAGTGTCAATTTACTATCTCAACACATGCACAACCCTCTTCCTTAACACATCTATCTTCTTAAACGACTTCTATGCTATATCAAAGGTACATTGGACTATGGCATACCAATTACCAAAACTAATCTTGTGCTTCAATCTTTTTTAGATGCGGGCTAGGCAGGCGACCTAATCTCTCGCAAGTCCACATCAGGTTATTGCTCCTTTCTCGGTGACACTATCATCTCTTGGACAATCAAGAAGCAGCACACTGTTTTCAGATCATCCACGGAATCATAGTATCGCGCTCTCGTTGCTCTCACTTATGACATTATCTGGCTTCGACGACTTCTTACTTATTTTGGTGTGTCATAAGACTCCCCTATAGATCTCCACTGTGACAATACCTCCGCTATTGCCTTGGCAAATAACCCAATTTTTCATGCCCGCACCAAGCATATTGAAATTGATCAAAAATTTGTAAGGGATCATATTCAAACTCATAACATCCGTCTATGCCCAATCAGTACAATTGATCAAGTTGCTGATGTATTTACTAAATCCCTCTCTACACCGAGGTTTCATCAACTTCAGACCAAACTGACCATCTCTCAAGAATCATCAGTTTGCAGGGGTGTATTAGCACATATGGACAGCTGACACCTGTCCGACTTAAAAACATTTCTGTGTATATTTATCTTATATGGCGTGGCAGTAGATAACTGAATCATCTTGTATAGGAGCCACTTGTCATTCTCTATATATACCTCTTTTATCTCTATTTGAGACAATAATAATTTTTCTCTATTCATTATATTCTTCCTGCGTTCCACTTTCTTCTCTCTGTTCTTGTTCTTGTTTTCTACACATGTAATTTCCTCTTATTGTAATCTCATTTATTGATAATGGAATGAACTTTGTCCCTAATTTCCCTCAAAAAGAAAAACATTAACGATGGATATTAACAACTAAGTATTGAGAATTTTAAATTAAAAAAAAAAATCCTTCTCTCCCAAGATGTGCTCAAATTTTTTAAATAAAAACAACATGATTTATATTCATGTCGGTGAAAATCTAGTCTGCCTCTCAGGCAAATTTTCTATCTAAGGTTGATTTTTATTCTTGCACTGTACACCAACTCTCAAAATTTGCATCCTCAAACTTCAGATATCACCATTCTGGCTTTTGCTTCTTACGGGATTTCTAATTTATATTTTTTTTTTGGGAAAATTAGGGGCCAAAGCCCGTATATTAATCAAAAAAGGTTACAATCGAAAAGAAGAGCAATTACAAGTAAAACCTATACCCCCATCCAAATGGAAGAAACAAAAAATTTCGGACTCAGGCAATAGGTTTACACCGAATAATCATCAAAACCAATCAGAATGATGAAGGAAAACCCAGCGTAGCAGGTAAGAAGCTGGTTGCCACAATCCAAAAATTAATAGCCAGACCATCACAGCTTCACCGAAGTAGCCCAACCAACGAAACCACAATTCTCCTTGGTTGCCAAGAAGGCCATCCAAAGGAGAAGGAGATGTAGACCATAGCTCATCATCGTCCGGCAAAAACCAAAACACAACCGATCAGCCACCAAAATTTCAGACGAAAACATATCCCGGGCAGAAGATCTAGGCATAAATAAACCAGCCACCAGCAGCAAAGAGCTCTGAAGGCCGGACCAAAAAACGGCCAAAAAATAGCCTCCAGTAACATGTACACCAAAACCAAATAGGGCAGCACCAAAAAACTAGGCCCCAGAACCACAGGGCAAAACCAACATGCAAACCAACAGCCGCAAACATCTTCCTCATTAGCTCAAAATATCCCCAAACCTGCTAATGAGCTTATCCTTAAACTTTCAATTCACCACTTTAGCACAGATAGCCATTAATACATTATCCCTAATAAACTGATCTCCAGCATTAGTAAACCTCCTTTTATTACGTTCCCGCCAAAGATGATAAACAACCACAGAAATAGTGAAGTAGCAGAAAGTCTTCTCCCAACGGTTAAGGTGGGAAAAACTACTCAGGAAGTCATAAGTTTGCATAAGGTTAGGTCTAAGGTAGAAACAACCCAAAATTGGAAGAATAGAAGTAAGCAGAGAGAATGAGAAATCGTATTCAAAAAATATATGGGTGTGGGTTTCCTGGAAAGCCCCACAAAAGGAACATGAGGGGGAGGCCGGGATCCCCCTATAAATCAACACATCCGCACATTTCAACTTCCCTTGAATCGCCATCCAAGCATAAGAGGCAAACTGGAGGGCATGGGCCTTATGCCAAATAAATTTATGCCAACCAACATCAACCAAATTAGCATAGAACTGTAAGGTGAAAGCCTTAAAGGAGGGGTTAATGGAACCAGCCCAAAACATATCGGGAAGCTCCCCAATATGAATATTTAAAATTTTCATTTTAACCTCGTTAGGAATGCAGTCCGGCAAAACCCACATGCCATTATGTATAAAATCCTGAACACAGCAAAAGGAGAGGGTGTTAGAGGTGAAGAATTGTGCCAAGCAGTCACCATTAAGCCAAGGATCCCATAACATGGAGTAGTTACAAAACGGGGCCACCTTAAAGCTGATAGTATCTCTAATAGCCAGAGCAGTGCGGTAGATCAATTTCCAAAATTTGAAGGCGGAGTGAGGGGGAGGTTTCCAAGGGGATTCAAAATTTTCTCTAAACCAAGCCCCAAGAATCGTGTTGAGATTGTACATGCGCCAAATGAAGGAGCAAGCCACACTGTGATATAGGGAATCAAAAGAAGGAAGCCCCAATCCCCATTTGCATTTGGGCTTAGTAACCGACTGCCAGGAAATAAGATGAAGTTTATTATCTGAAACATTCCCAAAAAATAAGAATTTTAAGCAAAGTTTAGAAATGATTCTCTGACAAGCTTTAGGTATGATAGCCCCTCTAATCCAATATGCCAGCGTATTGGAAATAGTAAATTTCAAAAATTGAACTCTACCTGCAAAAGAAAGAAACTTGACTTTCCAACCCTCAAGTAGAACAAAAATTTTGTTCATGAGGGGTTGGAAGTGAGAGAAAATCAGTCTTCTAGAGGCAATCGGAATACCTAGGTAAGTAATGGATTCATCAATATTGGAGATACCAAGAGAGGCAGCAATCCTATTTCCATGAACCACATTATTAGAGAACAAAATAGAACTCTTAGTCAAATTAATATGGAGGCCAGAAGCATTAGAGAACCTTTGCAGGGAATCCATCAAACAGGCGGCATTATCCAAAGAAGCCTCTCCAAAAACCAGAAGAACATCAGCATACATGAGGTGGTTGAGGAGGAATTTTTTTTGCTTGATCCCTAAAAAGGGAGAGTGGTTCTGGGAGTGGAGAGTAGAGGACAAACCATCCATGGCAATGCAGAACAATAAGGGTGATAAAGGACACCCCTGATGAAGACCAGAGGAAGAGTTAAAGAAACCCTCTAAAGAGCCATTGAGACAAATAAAGAAATGCACCTCAAAAATACACCCCTTAATCCAATTAACAAAAGGGTCCGGGAAACCCTTTTGTCTAAGTCTGTTTAGAAGGAAAACTCTAGAAACTGAGTCAAAAGCTTTCATAATATTAAGCTTGGCACAAAAGAGCTTAGAAGCGCCTTTAAACAATTTGAGTAATTCAGAAGCCAGCACAATATTATCCTTAGAACATCTCTTAGAAATGAAGTCAGCTTAGCTCTCATGAATGATACAAGGAAGGACAACTTTAAGTCTGTTTGCAATGATTTTAGCCACAATCTTGTAAAAAACATTGCAAAGAGAAATAGGTCTATAATTAGATATGTTGGTGGAGTGGGTTCCTTTAGGAATAAGGGTAATAGCCGTGGCTTTAACTCCCTTAGGCAAGAGGCCAGAGGAGAAGAAATACTTAACAACCTTGCATAACATGTGCCCCGTCAAGTGCCAAGTCTTCTAATAAAAACCAAAGGTAAACCCATCCGGGCCCGGAGCAGAGGAAGCAACACCAGCAAAAACAACAGCCTTGATCTCCAAATCCGAAACAGGAGCAATCAAGCTATCCAAAAGATGAGAGGGAACCTTGTTACTAGCAGGTATGTCAAAAAAATTCTCATGAACCGGATTGGGTGCACTAAAAAGAGCCTTTAAATGATCAATCAAAGCAGCAGCAATGTCTTGATGAGAGGTGTGCAGCCCCCTAGGGGAGTGAATTTCTTGGATAGAATTTATGTTCTTCCTAGCTCTAATCTTAGCATACAGAAAGCCAAGATCATCTTCCCCGTGAGTTAGCCAAGAAACCTTAGCTCTCTAAGCAATCCAGGAAGACCAAGCAGATTGCAGGCTAGCAAGGTGATCATTAGCTTTTTTGAGAGAGGCATTCAATTCCACATCCAAAGGGTTGTTTTGAATATCAGAAATGTATTGGTTTTTTAAACTCTTGGCTTGCATAATAGAGGCAGTAAGGAAATTATAAGAAGCCCAGTGCTTATTTCTGAGGCCTTGCTTGAGGAGCCGCAAAGAGGAGTAAAAGGAGGCAATAGGGCTAGCAGAGAGCTGTCTATCAAAAGCTAAGAGGATTTCATCCCAAAACCCATCCATCTTAATCTAGAAATCTTTGAACATAAACCTAGAAAAAGGTTTCATCACAGAAGAAGCCATCATAACCAAAGGGGAATGATCCGAGCCAGAGGGAGGATCAACTTTGTAATAAGCAGAAGGGAATAACTCCAGAAAAGCAGCATTCACTAAGGCTCTATCAAGTTTGATATGAATGGGATAATCCACCATTTGATTAAACCATGTGTATAAAAGCCCCACAGAAGCCAGGTCTTGTAAACCACCATCAAAGATAAAATTATTCAGCTCCCCTAAACGACTAAGAGGTAAAGCGCTGCCACCCTTTTTCTCAAAATCAAATATGTAATAATTAAAATCACCCATGATAACCCAAGGTTGATAAATACCATAAGACAAGGCCAAAAGATTATCCCAAAGAATCTTCCTGTCCTCCAACAAATTAGTCGCATAAACCACCGTGAGAAAGAACGGAGGAACGGAGCCAACAGATAGCAAACCATGAACAATTTGGGAGGTGATGAAAGTAGGATTGAAAGAGATAATAGAAGAGTCCCACTTCAACCAAATTCTACCAGGAGTAGAACAACCAAAATTGTCACAGCACTTCTCATTCTCAAAGAGCACATGAGAGTAAGAAAACCAGGGGTCAGAGGTCAGAGAAGGTTGAATCTTAGCTTCTAAAAGACTGAGAAGCTTGAGATTGTAAGAACTAATGAGGTCTTTGCACATCCGCACTTTGATGGGATTGTTAAATCCCCTAACATTCCAAGTAGCAAAGGAGGGAATGGACATAGCTACCGAGAAGGTTTGGCCTTCCTGGCCGATTTGGCTTTGGTTTTCTTAGGAGAAGAATTTGGTTGTTGTTTGAGAAGGGACTGTTTAGAGGAGGAAGAGGAGTTTCGGTTAGATGAGAGGGGGTTATCTGAGTGCGTGGAGCTAGATGCTTCGACAACCGAGTTATCCACATTATCAGTCTCAGGGGGGAAGGAGGTAGGGGAGAGAGGAGCAGGCTGTTCGTTCTGAAGAGAGACGAAATTGTTCGCCAGTATAACTTGAGGAGGTAATAATAAATTATGTTGAGAAGGAAGACCTGAGGAGGAGGATTCCTCATTCGGTAAATTTAGATTCAGAATAGTGGGTTCATTGACAGGGAGGGGAGGAGGAGCATCAACAGACCCCAAAGGTGGATCCACCATAGGGATAAGGGGAGGGTGGCGGAAATTCGATTCGGAAGGGGAGGGGTGGAGGAACTAGGAATCCTAGGAGCAGAATTTCTGCTCCTACTTCTACCTCGGAAAGATTTCGGAGGGAGAATGGGTTTGGGTTCAGGGTTGGAGGGGCACAGAGAAAAGGGGTGGATGAGAGATCCACAACCCTCACAGCGACTTGGCTTCCAATCATACACAACCTTTAACATCATATCTTCTCCATCAATATCCAAAGGAATTTCATCCGTTAAAGTAGAGTCTTTGTTAATTTGGACGCACACCCTAGCAAAAGTAAGTCTAGTGCATTTTGCTGTAAGAGAATCAACCGATAACGGAATGCCAATAAAACTAGCAATTCTAGAGATACCTGTCGGCATCCACAGAGCCAACGGGAGATCCATTATTTTGATCCAGAGAGGAATATCAACCGACTCATCCCACTTAGGTTTGAACTTCGGAGACCATTTTTGAAGGATAAATGACTTACCGAGAAGGAACCAAGGTCCCCCCGTCCAGACCATCTCGTAATCATCCGCAGAAGTAAACTTCAGTAGGAAAAAACCATCGGCTAGGGATAGCAACGAGAGCGAACCTTTAAGTTTCCACACCTTATTCATAGCAGCGAGAAGGCGTTCATAGTATGGTCGTTGGCCAATAGAGTAGCCAACCATGGAAAGTGTCCAAAGGGAAGTACCCCCGATAAATCTCCCGCCACGAAAGAGAGCTTCTTGCTCGGAGAGACGAAGGAAACCAGGAAAACTTCCAAAGAGGTCGAAGGAGCGACAACATTATTAGCATAGGAGGTAGTCGGGAGAGAAGGGGGAGCACCAAGTAAAGATGCTCCTTGAAGAGGAGGGAAGTCGAGAGGATTAAGGGCCATCAAGAGTGAGACAGAACGCCCCCCCCCCCCCCCCCAATGGTAGAGCAAGTCGGCCCAAGGCCGGGAGAAGGAGAGGAAGCAAAATGAAAATCAGCAAAACAGCAAACCCAAGCGGAGCTAATTTATAATTTTATCCTCTCCTTAATGAGTGCGAATGACAGACATAATCACCTAAAAAAATGAAGACAATGCAGAAGGCAAGTCGGATGAAGAAGATATTAAAAAAACAATTTCTATCCGCCCTCTCACAATATCTCCTCCGGAATCTTTCAGAGGCACCCCAATTACTCCATTGCTGATGTAAGTCAACATCAAAAGGACTCTGGCCATCATCTCATCGAGTGACAAAGCAGTGGTAGGCAGTGCTTGCGCCAGTCCTGTATCGTTTCTGCTTTTTCTTCTTTACAGCTATACTGAAAAAGCTTTACCATTACAGCTATACTGGAAAAGCTTTACCACTGTCCTCAAACCAAAACATGAAAGACAAACCTTACGAAGAACTCACCATGTTCTCACGTTTCGATAGCTGCCTCACCAACCATTCATGAAGACCATCAACAACTAATACAAACAAGACTACCATGTGAAAGCACAATTCCAAAACACTGGAACTTCTTCACTTCTCTTACAAGACATAAGAGTTCAAGTAAAATTAAAACAGGCAGATACATAAAAAAAAGTCGATTACAATTACAAGATCAGTACAGTTAAATATTGAAGCATCAGTTACTTCCCAGTTCTTGAAGCACAGCCTCCATCGTTGGTCTCTGGCCTGGAATCTCACTTGTGCATATCAATGCAATTCCTGCAAGCTTCGCTGCTTCTGGAATGGAGAAGCACTTGCTGAGTTTCTTGTCGATGAGGTCATCAAGTTGGCCGGAATCTGCAGTAAGTCGAAGGTGGGTGACCTTTGTCTTCCCGGTGAGGATTTGGAACATGATAACTCCGAAGGAGTAGACATCGCTCTTTTCAGTGAAGCGACCGGTGGTCGTATATTCAGGAGCAAGGTAACCCATTGCGGCGCTAGCTTTAAGGGTCGAGAAGACAACATCATCAGCTAAAAGCTTGTGCAGACCAGCTGCAGAGAGCTTAGGAACAAAAGCTTGGTCTATTAGTATCTTATCAGCTGATATGCTCTGGTGAACAAGGGCCGGCTTGTTTACTCTGCTGCTGTGGAGGTATTCAATACCTGAACGAGAAATTATTAGATTAATTTGACTTTTATGGAGAAAGAAGATGAACCAAAACACATTGCTATTGTTCTTCAGACAAATCAAAGTCCAAGTGAGTTTGGTGATTGATACCTTCGTCATTCAAAGAAAAATAATAATATAAAAAGACAATTTTGTCAACCACAATAGCAATATTGATTGACTTTAGAGAAATGTTTTCAAGAAAACAGCTCACAAAATGCCTAATAATAAAGACTAAAGGGCTATTTGTATTCTATTTTAGTTAGGTAGCATTTAAGCAAGATTTAGCAGAACAGAATTTGGGAACTTTAAATCCCAACATTCACTCCATTTAACAGATTTAAGAATTTCTCGTCTCATAAATCTTAATTATGAAACAAATAGATGACTTAGCAAATATTTAACAGTAGTGATACAAAACACTTATCAGATTTTAATCTTCTAATGATTTACTAAATCTGAATTTACGCAGGCAAACAGAAACATATATGGACAGTTGAAACATTAGGAAGAGTAGACTAAAATAAAAAACATATATGGACAGTAGATACATAAAAAATTTCTCAGATTTTGAAGCAAAAAAATAGAAATCTTTAATGACTGCATCATTTAAAGTAATGAAAGCTTAAATGATTTGTAAGAACTATAATTTAGAATACCCTTAGCTATGCCCTTGATGATTGAAACCCTTGTAGACCAATCAAGAATCTTCTCCTTTTCATCATCCTTTGCATCAAGATAATTTGATAAGCTTCCATTGGCAACAAAATCATATAAAAGGAAGCACTCTCCTCGACCTCTGGAACAACAAAACCCTTTCAAACCAACAAGGTTTTCATGTCTGAGTACTGTCAAAGTCTTCAATCCCTTCAAGAACTCAGCTTCCTCAGTCTTGCAGCTTGTCTTAGTAATGCTCTTCACAGCAACAAGACTTCCATCCCTCAACATACCTTTATAAGTGGAGACAAAGTTGCTCTTCCCAAGCAAATTAACCTCAGAGAAATACTGAGTTGCACATTCCACTTCCTCCAAATTGAATCTGAAGCTCTGGACCTCTTGTGAAAATTCATTGTTGCTACCACCATCAGCCAAAGGGTCCCATCCATTTGAGTAATCAAGGTTGATGAGAGGAGACGCACTCTTTCTAAAGACTTCTTTGGGTTGGTCAGTGCTAAGTCGGCTATCCGAGAGTTCGAGTGCACTGCCAATCTTTTGTTTCCGACGGCGGTACCATATGAATACAAGTAGTCCAGAAATCAGTCCACCTATTGAAATAACAATTACGACTATAATAACTGCAACAGCTGAGGATTTGGAATTGTTTGAGCAGCGTGAACCCTTGCAATTTTGGCTCAAATCTGCTGACTGAGGAATCTCTCTTGGGAGCAGTCCAGCCGAGGCATTGGGGCCATATGGCTCAGGTCTGTTTGGATTAAGGAGGTCAGCAGAAGTGCAAGTTTGTAGAGAAGAAAATCCGATACCGCATAGTCCCTTGTTATTTGCAAACTGAAAACCTTTGCTTAGCCTCTGTAAATCTATATCAGAAGTGTTCATGCAATCTTTAGTAAAGAGATAACACAAAGACAAGTGCATCGGATTGACAGGGACATTACCAGTGGGGACATCTCCAGAGAGGGAATTGTTCCGAACATCTAAGACTAATAGCTGAGGGAGCTGAGCAAGCTTCCTCGGAATTGAACCGAAGAGTTTATTGAAGCTCAAATCGAGACGTACAAGCTCAGATAAATCACCCAAGCTTGCAGGAATGGCTCCAGTTAGCTGATTCGATTGCAGAGCAAGAACAGAGAGCTTACTCAAAATCCCCAATTGAGTAGGTATGCTACCTGTCAACCGGTTATAGCAAAGCTGCAATACTGCAATAGGAATAGAACACCAAAAATCTTTTAAAACAGTAGATTCCGAAATTAAGAAGCTTTTCATAATTCTATTAAGTCATTAAACGCATAAAAAATGCCCTACGAATTTTAATAAAGGTTTGCCCAATTTATAGTTAATTTCTGTTGCCCGGATTACAAGTTTCACTATAATAATGATGAAGAAGGTAATCTGCAGACTCTCTTTCACTGTGCACTTTTTGGTCTCTTATCGATAGAAAACCTAAAAACGGCACCCCTCTAGTGATGAAAACATTAGAGCAACATATTTTGTATGTGAATCCTAACAATTCCCATTACTGAATGTGTGTGAAAAGTTCTTCATAAGGCATAAATTACGTTCCAAAAATTAACAACGAGCAAAGGTCAAGCATAAGAAAGAGGCGGAAGAACAAGTAATTCATGAGAAAAATCATAGTTTGGACGGAAAAGAGTGAAAAGTAGACCAGAAAAGAAGGAACAATATGCAAAATGGGAAAAGATGGAACATTTATAAAGGCCGGATCTTTTGAATATTAATATGCTAAAACACACTAGGCCTCTGAAATCGGAGCCAGCGATAGACAAAAGAACCAATGAGTAAAATGGAAATGGCATATAATTGAAACTATTCAGAAGATTGCAAAAGAAAGAAATTTTATCTGCAAGGAACAAAAAATGAACAAAAAAAAATGAGAGAGGGGCAAGTAAAACGAGGTAAAAACTCTACTTGCAAAACACACCGCTATAAAGTACAAAAACAAACATACAAAAGAAGCAAACAAGTCTCTCAAATCCTGCTCCATTTTCACGTAGTAAGCTTCTACTAATGGAGCTTTTAGTTCAGCAAGAGAAACCAAACTGAAACAAAATCATTAAGCAAAATCCAAACTTTATCCTCGAGAACCAAAAGTCACCCTTCAAACCCCAAAGATCCTTCTTTGGACTAACCTTGGAGACTAGCCATGTTGCCGATTTCCGACGGAATGCCACCGGTGAGATTGTTAACGTTGAGATAGAGGTCAGTGAGCTCAGTCAAATTTGCAATATCTTTCGGTATCTCCCCTCTAAGTGCGTTGTAATGTAGATAAAGCCCAGAAAGGCACCTGAGTTCCTTCACCGCCGGCGAGATAGAGCCAGAGAGCCCCTTCCCCTGTAATGAGATGTTGGCCACTTTGCCATGCTCATTGCATGCCACTCCCTCGAAGTGGCCACGACAAGGGTCACCTCCGGGAGTCCACGAAGACAGGTAATGACCGTCGGGGTCAAGAGAAGACTTGAGTTCCATTAGAGCTCTAAGTTCAGGGTTTCCTTGGACGAGATGTAAGAAGAAGAGCAGCAGAGATAGGGTGAGTAGAGGGTAAGCCATCGATAGGAAAGGAGGATGCTTTCCTGTCGCTCCTCCGGCTCTCCCTTGACTCCGGTACAGTAAGCAGGGAAGCTGCAAGAGCTCTTCAAGCTGTGAGATAGCGTGCAGTGTGAAGAGGACCTTGAAAAGCCCAAAAAGGCAGGGAAAAGGACAGTTGGGGGAAAGCAAAGACCATTCTTTTAGTGTATTATCGTCAATTTATTCCTTTGTTTTTCTTAATAATGAGCACTGGTGAATTAGTGTAAGTTAAGGTATCAACAGCAGAAACTTTCAAATTCTCAACTACCCGATTACGGCCCTAATAACTCGAATTCATAACTTTATTCAAAATGATTCCCTTTAACACATAACAATATATATATATATATTATTTATAAAGCTAGGGCCATCTGTTGGAAATTTCAGAGCCATAAGAAATTAAATTTTTGGATTCTGTTAATCCTGTAATAAAGCTCAAAACGCATGAGCTAAAGTCGTTATTGCCGGAGATTCTCAAATATTGTCAAAGTTGCAGCAGCTCATTTACATCTAAGGTCCCATTTGATAGTTTGAAGTTAAAAAAGTTAACTCTGTAAAAATGAAAAAGTTTATTAAGTTTGTTGTTAAATAGGTGTGATTATAAATTATCATTATTTTAAGCTTCACATGCTCACTTAAAACTCTATCAAAATAAGGACAAATATTTAAAAGCGATATGCTGTAAAATTTAACAAGCGGAGGCAAACCCATTATTAAATTTGTTAATGACTTGCTTTTTCAATATCCAATCGTTTGGCTTCCACACGGCTGGATAGTCGTTTGACTTTCAAACGACTCGTCGCTCGTGCTGCCATGATAGCTGTCACGGTGGAGGGGGATGACAAATGGCAAGCAAGTCGTTAACAAACTTAACGATTGATTTGCCTCCGCTAATTTCCTTTTCAACGTGATATTTTCGCTTATTAAACTTTACAACGTATCGCTTTTAAAAAATTATCCTTAAAATAATGATCCCAATTTTAAAAAAAAGGTTTAAAAAAGGATAAATATCCTAAAATTCTCTAATTAATTATAGTCTATTCAGTGTTATAAGAGGCTGGTTAATCCTTCTTTGCCATTTGCTTATTTTTGCCTAGCTTTTTCCAACTTAGAGGATTAACATTTAACATAATTAAACACATCTTAAAGCACACCATTGAACTAGGAATTAGGATTAAGGGTTGAAATTTGCCTTAATCCTACTTAGCGCAAGAAGATATGTTTACCTAAAAGCTATTTGGTTTAATATTTTTAAAACGTACGCGTTTAGAAATGTAGTAATTGAAATGCATAAGTTATTTCGGATGGGCACAAATAAAATATATTTAATTTATTTATTTTATGACATATTTCAAATACAAAATATAGAAACAAGCGATAATTTTTGTATTAGACCAAATTCTTAACTATAGAGATATTGTATGTTTTAATCAAATAGCTTTACGATTTTGCCCTATTAGTGTTGCTTCCTCAGAAGTCATCTGTCCTTATAGCACTCCAATATGAGCACATTTAACTTTGAAGTTTTCTAATGAAATTCTAACCATTACATTACAAGATGTCTCAATATTTAAAAATTTAATTTCATTTTACTTAAAGGGTTTCACAATCCCTTCACTTAAGTAGCCAACATTATCACCAATATCATTAGCCCAGAATCATCCACTATGCGGATAGGAGTCTAAATGTAGAATTTTCATCTTCCAGATAATGTATTGTTCTTATATCATTTATAATAGCTCAAACTCTTAACTTTCTTAATATAGACCTCTTTCATCTAATAGGCTCACAATTTTGTCCTATTACTATAACTTTTTAGAAAGTCATACATCCTAAAATTGCTCCCATACAAATACGACGTCTCGATATTTAAGAATATATCTTTGTTTTACTTAAGGATTTCACAGTAAGGTAACGATTTTATGGGCATTTGTATAGATAATAATAGATGGTGGATGATATCATATGAGAATCGCACTACTACGAGAATAACATGATATCTATAAATAATTTAATGGTATGATTTCAATAGTTTAAATCATTTACATTTAATCTACTTTAAACCAAATATAAAAAAAATGATTTATAGAATTAATAAATACAATACATTTTTAATATTTCTGACAAAATAACCCCCATTAAACTTAAAATCTAACCTTTTCTTCTAACCAAACAGGTTCGGCTTTAATGCCATCTCACTGGTTTTATCTGTTTTTAAGCTCAGATCGACCACCGACTGACAAAAAAGACAAGCCCTTTAAGCCACCGTCTCTACTCCTGACTCCCAAGTCCAAAATATTACAAGCTTGCCCTTTTCTAACTCACATGCTGTGGCACTGTCGCCCATTCCGAGCTGTCTTTAGAGTCGGATATTAAATTACAATAAAACCATTTCAAATTTTGAATCCCATCTTTTGTAACGGAAAAGTGTTGGTCATTCCAACGTAAATCCAAAAACACTCCCTCTATCTTGCCAGTCCAACAAAACCGTGAAATATCACTTTTTTTTGGGGGAAAAAAATAGCACTGTTTTGTCTTAGCGGCTATTTGATTGTTGAAAACTGTAGGAAAGTATAAAAAATACAATATAAAAAGAATATAATATCATTTAAATTATTTAGATCAGTGTATAATAAATTTAGCTGAATAAATTTTTTCGTTTGATTTGAATTAAAATATATGTATTTTAAAGTTTAAAGATGATGGAGACCGGTGGTGGTTAGCAGCGATTGCCGGAGGATAGCAATGGTGGTGGCCGGTGACAACTGATGGCCTCCGATGGGTGGTCGTCGGTGATGATGGCGGCCTGTGGCGAAGGGTGGCAGCGGCCGGTTAAGGCAAAGGGGGTAAACAAGTTTGAGTCAAGTCAAGTATCTATCTAATTGAGTCAAACTTATTTAGTTGTTATTGAGCTCGAGCTCATTTACTAAGCTCGAGCTTGACTCTATTATTGAGCTTGATATCTTATTTTTGAATTTTAAAATTTTTTTTTAATTTTTATTTTTAATATACAAACAAATTAAAATTATTAAAATATATAAAAAAATAAATAATTTAAATTAATTATTAAATATATTTTAATTTAATCGAACGGCTCAACGAACTTTCACAGCGAATTAGGCTCGAGCTCGAACTCGTGACTTGATAAGCTCAACTTGCGAGCTCACTGACAAGTCAAGTTCGAGCTGGCTAGCGAGCCGACTCCTAGGCCGAACTTATTTGTGGTGTAAACGATTCTCGCTCAAAATTAGGCCAGAGCTGTTTACCTCAAAAATAAACTAGATTATTTTACCTACATTTATTATACTTTACATTTATTTTTATTCCAAAAAATATCAAATTTTTAAAAATCACTCTCATCACTTTAATTTACACCCATTTTAGTACCATCCAAACCGCCCAGTCCAATATATGCAAATTTTAAAGGCATGTGATGTAATATTTAACATTCTACGGTAAATTTCTGAGAGTATTCCTTCTTAATTGATGGGATCAGTTTTACAGCGCTGAGGAAGGAAGTCTTGCCTTGGATAAAGTAATTAAGTTATATTAAAAAGCATACTGTTTATGGGTTTTATTGTAATAATATTTTAAAAAATTTTAAAAATAAATATTGTTTAAATATCTAAAATAATACAGTTTAAAATTCTTTATTATTATAGAATATATGAGAAAATTATATATATATATATATTTAAAATAATTTTTTTAAGAGCATAGCCGGTGGCTTGTGGATAGTGAATAAGACGGGAGAACATTTTAATTCAAAAATAAGCCATCCGCTTGGAGTTTACTGCGAAGAGTTTTGACTTTCTCACGTTATTTGATTTGAAAGCGTTAACCTAATATGCAATTAATTTGATGATTAAATTCGCTAGAAATTAAGAGAGTGATTAGATATTCATCCTCCCTTTTAAATCATTTTCAATTTTTTTGTATTTTTTAGGATTTACTCTAATAACTCTTTGAGTCATAAACTCTAATTTTTCTTAGGGGCTACTTAGTTTGAAATAAAATGAGTATAAAATATTTCAATGTAGGATTTTAAAAATATTAATATTTGGTTCGTAATAAAATAATTTTGAGTAAAAAATTTGAAGTATTCGAAATTTATCAAATTTGTCCTTTAATTTAAGTTTATTGTATTTGAAATTCATTAAATTTGACTAGGTTCCAAATCTACAATTAATTGATTGTCATTGCTACCCTGGTCGCCACCTACTATCGCCTGCTGCAGCCCTTCATTTGTAGCCCACAATGTCAGTCATGCTCTCCACTGCCACCGACCTTCAGCTCAGGCTATCATAACCATCATCACTGACGACTATCAGACAACATCATCATTAAATTTTACACAATATTTATTTTACTTTAAGCTAACAAAAAATAATTTCTTATATTTATTTTACACTCATCCATTTTTCAACAAATTAAGTGGCTCCTAATAAAAATTAAATGATAAAGTATCAAATTGACATAACAAAATTCGATTTAAAACTTTGATGGTAACATTTTACAAATTTAGCGAAGTAATTTAGGCGAAACACTGAAACCACCTTTGAATATTCTTTACCCATTATAGATCTGTAGGATTTGACGTTCATTTGATGAGCCCAAAATTTCAATCATTTCATGAATTTTGAATTCAGAACGTGATTGGTTCACCTAACTAAGGAGGCTGTCTTTTTTCGCAACACTGCCTCTGCATGCAAATGAATCGCAGGCGTTGGCTGTCTGTGTGTGGAGTAGAAATTGCCGTTGGATCGAATCTCAGTACTTCGCATTTCGCACTGAACAGTGAGGTACAAAAGTCCAGTAGTTTGGTCTCTCGTGTAATCATGATTAGTTGGTGAAAATAATTGGATAATTAGAAGTCTATTTGATTATCGTAGAGGAAGAAAAGGTTCACCCAAGAGATCGGATATGCAGCCGAGTAATCGATAAAATAAATTCCTCCTATTTTATTCGGGCTCGAATCCGCTAGCTATCCAAAAAAAAAAATTCACCTAAAATGGTATTATTTATTTTAATATTTTAAAAACGGTAACAATTACAAATAAATAGGGGGCATTTTATAAAAAGAATCCGTTTTAAATTTAAATTAGCTTAAGGAGGTGGTTAACAAAGGAATTTAAAAATGGGCAAATAAGAAACTTAATTATTCGATTTAAATAGAAACTGGAACTTCATATCCGGTTTCTATCTTGATCGTGATTTTAAAAGAAACCGATAGACAAAATTACAGTTTCTTAATTTTCATCTTCCGATTTCTTAAAAAACCAAATTTCTTCGTATTATGCCACAATTGCATTATGGCATATTTAATAAAAACTGATATATCATCAAAAATTCATCTTGATAAGGCACAAATCTCGAGGCAAAATCAAGTTGGAAACTTCAAAAATTAAATCGGAGACCATCTAAATTCTGATTTCATAAAACTTACATTCGAACTGAACGTCTCAAAAATACGAACTCAACGACACCAAATTCGACTCAATCCGAGCCCAAATGAGTCCAAATCAAAGACCCAAAGCGCATTTGGAAGGTTCAAATCATAATTTGAATTACCAAACGGTATCCAAATGTGACATGCTTATAGTCGAGTCGAGCGGCTCGACGAGACGAATCCAACGAGCCCAAAATCATTGAATTCCGATATCATTAAGACATTCAAATGATCAATAAACGGTCCATGATCAAAGGGATCAATATCGGCCGTCCATTCAAACCACTCCCATTTTGACCTTGATCCTCCACATATTTACGAGTCATGCCACTCTCAAAAAACTATAAATAGCCCCCCATTCTTCTCATGAAAGGGGAGGAGAAAAAGAAAAGAAAGAAAAGGAAGGGAGGAGTTTGGGAGCTCTCTTGCCGTCGACCACCGCCGGAGTTCCTCCCAATCACCACTGAAGTTCTTGTCGACCTCCACCAGAGTTCCTCCCGACCACCGTCGGGCTCCCGCCAGCCCGCTGACCACCGCCGGACTTCTATAAGTCCGCCAACCACCGCTGAACTTCTACCTGTCTATCGACCACTGCCGGACTTCTGCTGGTCCTTCCGACCACCATCATCCGACTACAAATCCTTCCAATATCTGTCGACATACAATGGTCTTTCCGACCTCCGTCGCCCGTGGACTACGATCCTTCCAACATCTGTCGCCATACAATGGTCTTTCCGACCTCCGTCGCCCATGGACTACGATCCTTCCAACATCCGTCATCATACAACGATCTTTCCGACCTCCGTCGCCATACACTGATCTTTCCGACCTCCGTCGCCCGCCGACTATGATCCTTCAGACCTCTATCGCCATACAACGGTCTTTTCGACCTTTGTCGTCCGCCGACTACAGTCCTTTCGACCTCCGTCCCCCGCCAACTACGATCCTTCAGACCTCCGTCACCCGCCGACAATGGTCCTTCCGACCTACATGGCTCGCCGACTATGGTTCTGTCACCCCAAACAAACATGTCAACACTGATTCTTCGAACTCCCGCAATGTTATATACTATGTATGATGTATATTTGCTACATCGAGCCAAGATCTTTCTCTTAAGAAAGGGCCTCATTTGTAATAGACTGCAAGCACTAATGGATTCATTCAAACTGGGCCAGAACCCGTGGTTTTTCCCCATTTTCAGGTTTTCCACGTAAAACTATGGTGTCTCTTATGAATGCTACACCTCTCTTTCATCTGTTTGTGTGTTGGATCTTCGTACAATGCTAAGACGTTAAACTTTATACCTTCGCGAATATTCCGGGATGCAATTAAAATAAATGAAATTATGTTCCAATAAGATCCCTGTTTAAATATTTAAGAAATCTAATATTATTTTTAAATTTTTATTAAATATTTAAGAAATCTAATGTTTTCAAAGAAATTAAATTAAAATTTCTTTATTTTAAAATTAAATAATAGTTTTTATTAATTGATATAAAATAATATTTAAGAAATTTAATATTATTTCTAATTTAAATAATATTTAAGAAATCTAATATTATTTTTAATTTAAATAATATTTAAGAAATCTAATATTATTTAATTGTTAATAGTTTTTATTAAATAATTAAAAAAATCTAATATTATTTTTAAATTAAATAATAGTTTTTATTAAAACATAATCAATTAATTAATATAGAAAATCGTGTTAAATATTAAATTAAAAAATTAATGATATATTAAATTAAAAAATTAATGATATATTAAATTAAAAGTTAGATAAGTTTAATTATAAAACTATAACTAAAAATTTATAATTGAAATAATAAATTAAAAAAAGTTATAACTAAAAAGTTATAAAAAATTAAAAGATACAATTAAAAAATTAAAAAATTAAAAGTTATAATTAAAATAAAATCGAAATAAAAATTATAAAAACTCATAATTAAAATAATAAAAAATATTAAAAAGTTATAAAAAAATTTAAAATAAAATATAAGAGATTTAGAAAACGTAATCCATCATAATTAATAAATTCTGGTTTCTAAAGAATTCATAATTTATCTTCCAGTTTCTTTTAAAATTACGAGTAAAGTAGATACTGGATAATGAAGTATCGATTTCTATTGAAACCGGATAATTAAGTTCCGTATTTGCTCCTTTTTAAATTCTTTTGTTAACCTGCTCCTTAAGCTAATTTAAATTTAAAATGCGCTTCTTTTTATAAAATGCCCCTAAATAGGACTTTAAATGAATAAATTCAAAGAGTCTTTTAATTGTGATCAATTATAAAATATATTATTTAAACTTACAATCCAAAAAATAAAAAAACCACTCTAAGCAGCAAATTTTGCACAAGCTGGAATTAATTTGTATACTTAAGTTTAATTTGGAATAATGTTCTAATCACTTTATAAAATAACTTTAGAAAGTGAAAAAATAGTGATTAAACTAAATGAAGGTTTTCTTAGTAAAGCATTTTTTAGTACAATTTTTTTTTATATATAGTGAAAAAATAGTACTAAACTAAATGAAGCTTTTGGGACTATTTTGTAAAGCATTTTTCAGTACAATTAAAAAAAAAAATAGTGAAAAAATAGTAGCCAAAAGGTGTCCCAAATTTAAGTGTCATTTGGGACGGCTTTTTTACTGCTTCTTAAAACAATTTTTTAGTTCAAAAAAATTAATTTTGTACTAAAAAACTATTTTAAGAAGCAGTAAAAAGTCATACCAAACGAAGCCTTAGTTTGGAATAGCTTTTTTACTGTTTTCTAAAGAAACTTTTTAATACAATATTTTTTTTGAATTAAAATTTTTTGAGGTTGAAAACTACTTTAGAAAGTAATAAGAAAGCTGTCCCAAATGAAGCCTTAATATCATTAGTTTTGGGTTTCGAAAAAAAATAAAAAATAAAGATGTAATTTTGGACTTTGTTAATAAGTGACACAAAAAAATTAAATATGTTTTCTTTCGTAGGCTTGTATTTTTCAGTGGTAGAAGTTTGATATATTAAGAAAAATAAATACAATGAAATTAGTAGTTTCTATATTTGTATATGATTTTGGGAGTTAGTGATTCTTATAGTTACTCGATATAGATTGTTATATAAAATTTAAAATATATATTATATAAAAAATTAATATTAATAATTGATATTATGCTCATATATTTACTTATTTTGAATTCATCTAACCAAAAATGAACTATATTTCTATGTTTCAAAAAAAGCTTATTTCATTATGACATGATAAAATATTTCACAAAAGTTCATGAAAAAAAAAAAGGTCTTTAAGATAATTTAATCGTAATTTTAGTAAATAAGCAGTGTATCCTTTAAACAAAAGCCCTTTACATGAAAATTATCATCTCGGGCTTCATTTGGTACAACTTTCTTACTGTTTTGCTTTTAATATCACAATCATAATTTTTATTTGACTGTTACTTTTAGTTGCTTAATAAAAATTTATAGTAAAAAATTGCTTCTGTAATAACTTTGAAAGTTTTACAAAATACTAAGAAAATTATGTCATAAGACTATAACTTATAATATGAAAAAAAATGTATATATATATATATATATATATATATAATCATTTATTAATATTACATCTTTTAAAATTTATTACTTATTGTATAAAAAATTAATCCATTAATCCATTATACGTGATAAATAATATTAATTCAATGAGAATATTATTATTTTAATATAATTCGAGTCGAGTATTTAATAGTTTTGTGCTCACCATTTCAAAATAATAATAAAAAATTTATTCGATCGATGATGATATGACGTATAGAGGGAGACTTTATAATATTTCTTAAATATAATACGAAGAATATTATCGAATCCAAAGAAAATTAGAGCTACAAAAGTCTTTAGAGTTTATGCATTTTTTATGTTATCGATTGACGATATATATATATATATATATATATATATATTGGAAAATCGATTGAGCAATTTTAGACCGTTATGGAGTAATGTCACATTTTTAAGATAAGACAAAAGGCCAGCTATTTTGAGGGGCGCAGGAAAATGTAGGCTTACAGTTGTGGGTAAACATCCATCAAAATTAAACTTAAAAATTTCAAAGTTAATTTAAGACTTCATTCGGAATGATTTTTAATTTTTTGAAACAGCTTTTTATATAAAAATTTTAATTTTTATATTAAAAAAATTGTCACCCATCACCTGTTCTAATATTATCGACATAAACAATCAACTCTCTCTCGCTGATAGCTATCATCACCACCGTATAAATAAGCAAAATAATATATTTTTAAGATATCAAATATATTTTATTTAATATAAAAATATAAAATAAAAGAAAAAAATTAAGTGCACATCTATTAAAATATTAGAATTTATATATGTGACACTTACATTTTATTATTTATATCAGCTAGCACTCCATTAATTTCACGTCATATATTTTTCACAAATTTGCATGGAACTTGTCTGAGGTTGCCTGAGACCCTTATATCTTATGTATCTGCCACCTTGAATGGCTCTGCCTCACCCCCACGCCATATCCTCCTCGAAGGTGTCATTACAATTCATTTCTCGTACAATGGCCATGTCAATCTTGCCATTCTCACTGGCATTGTTCATTTAACTGCCATTGTCCACTCAAATGTATGTTCCTTATGTTGGGGTTGTTCCATGAGAGAATATTAGCAAGGTTCTGGATGAGATTTCAGGAGCAAAAAACTATGGGAAATCTGCCTCCTCTCAGTGTATGCGCCTCTTATGTTGACCACGGCACCACACTGTCATTATATCTCACATCACCGAGAAATTATTATGTGCGATCATCAGGCCGTTCGGAGACCAATCAGGACTTGTTACGTCACCCTGTACACAGCAATATACAACAACGATATACAATAAATTCGTGACATGATATGTCCTGATTGATCTCTGGTGACCGTACGTAATAATTTTGTCACATCACATACACTTAATGGTTGTAACCCCCAAGGTTTAACCATCTAATCTAATTCAACTGTGACAACAAATCTTATATTTTTAACAGATACGACAACACAAATAATTATTATTTTTCTAAACATCATTGCACTTTTTATTTAAATTGAAGACTACAAACAAAATAATTGTCCATTTATTCTAATTGGGGACCAACATGATATCTTGTTTGATTTGACCATAGTGGGTAAAAAATAAAAATTTAAATTTTTTTTTGAAGGGCGTGAGGCTATTTTGTCCATTGCAATACACGCAGGTCACTGTTTTTGTTTTCGAGGCATAATTGTTTGATATGAGAGGATCAGGAATCCTAGGGACTAATTAATTACGAAGTGGTGCCAAGACCCCGACTGCCAACTTTCAACCTTTTTGTCCCTTTCCATTATATATATATTTTAGGGTTTTTTTAGGCGTATTAATCTATTAATTAACGATTAAGATAAATGTAATTTTTTGAAGAAAGTGTTTTTTTTTTAAACTGCAATAGAAATTAACTTTTAGTACAAAAATTTAATACAGAATTTGTTAACATTGTCTTAATTGCACCCCCAATAATAGGTACCAAACGATGGGCTCGAGCTCGAGCTCATAGTCGACCTACTCTTTTGAGGGACGAGTCGAGCTCGAGTTTGCTGCAACTCGAGCTTAACTCTACTCTTTTGCATCTGTAATACTAGGTACCAAAAAATGGTAGATGGTGCACATTAGTCATCTAAAACAGAAAGATACCGAACTCACGATCTTTCCCTTGCTTGCTAAAATAGTCATGATCGAGAGTGAAAGAGTGTTCTTTGTGAGGACCACTTGTTATAGACACACATGATCATCTGACCCCTACAACGATTTGATTGAAGCTTTGCTGACTAGAATACGCATTAAACCTTTTGATAAGGCGATCAACAATTTATTCCATAATTTGTTAATATTATCTTAATTGCTATCATTAATCATATTAATTGCCAAAGAAAATCATTAGTTCCTACGAAGACAAGCAAAATGCTCACACATGTTTATGGTATTATAAATAAAAAAATATATTAATTTTTAATACACTAAGAAATCTGAAAAATGTTATTAAGCAAGGTCTTAATTAGTTAATCAACTCATTAAACAAGATCATTACTCGGTGGTTCTACATTTGCTTGGCCACTTTAAGAAAGACGGCTTTAATGCTCTGTCGACTTTCACAGGCTTTTGTTTCCTCATGTATTGCTATATCGGTGCTAAGTGGTGGGGGCGGGGCTTCTTTAATCAAGAATCAAAATGGTGACGATTGACGCGCACTGAATTTGGACGGGCTGAGTAAATTTATGGGCCCAACCGAAGAAAATATAGGGCAAAACTAATATCAAGGCCCAAATCTGTGATATTAAGGCTTTATTTGGTTGGGTTATTTCTTAATTAAAATAAAGTTTTAGAAATAGATGTTGAGAAAAAAGAGTTTATTAAAACAGAGTTTTAATAATGAAATATTGTTTGAGTAATATTTTTTAAAGTGCTTATTAAAATCTGAAAGCATATATTAATTGTTTATTTAGGTGTTCAGCTTTAGCTATTTTGCTATAAAAAACTAAATTATTCATCTCTAATATGTAAGAATATACAATTAAATTTTTTTAAAGCAAAGTTTACATATTTAAAAAATTATACTTTGAATATTTAAAATAAAAAAGATAATCAATAATACAAATATACAATAAAAATTATGAAAATCGATAACTTTCTAGCTTTGCAATAAGCCAAAAATTAAAATTTATTTTTATTCAATTTAATTATAAACTTATACACAAATTTGTTTATTGTTTGACTATTAATATTTGAAAAGCAATATTAGTTTTAGTTGATTATTAATTTTTGGAGACGCCTTTCCAAAAGAAAAAGTGGCAGATATGCGTACTTGGGTGGGGTAATTTGGACATTTTATTTTTTTAAATTGAGTTTGAAACAGAATAAACAGAGAAGTAATAACTTTTATAACCGACAAAAAAATGGCGTTACGTGAAAAGGAATTATATAAAAGTTGTTCTTCCAAACATTTAATAATAACTGACTTTGACTTCTTAAAACTGAAAACGGAGAAATTAAGTCTAATCAAACTAGGCCTAAATGGTCGTATTTCCCGCCTCGATCTGTTCGTCGATTTGGTTTAGTCTGATTGCGAAAAAGTTGCGAGCCAATGCATTTTAAATTCACATATTTTAAATCCACATACTTTGAATGATTTCAAAATTTCTTATAAATGAACTATCCAAGAATTATAATTTTCCTTAAAAAAATGTTGCATTAATTTACCTTCAAAGCAAAAACTAAAAAAGTCAAACTCTTACAATCCTAACACATTAAAATTCAAGATATCTAATAGTTGTCCTCCAAACCATATAAAATAATTCATATGAGTACATTCATCATTGTATTATGTTCATTCTCATCTTGGTGGTTGATGTTGCGAAAAGGCACTACTAGACCTAGGGTCTTAGCTTTCCGTGCTTAGACAATCATTCTCGTCAAAATAACTGTCCTTCCATGTTTATTGTCATCCGCTGTCATTGTTGTTGTTCTATTACATTCTTTACGAAAATGAACCTCGTGCACAGCTCAATATAGCTATTCATTCTATCTTCTCGGTCATTAATTTCTTATGTGATTCAATTTATCCTTTTTGCATTTGCAGAAGTTAGTTTTTGTTTTATTTTATTTTTAGTTTCTACAGATTTTTAAAAAAATTTGTAATAAAAAACTGCTTTAAAAAGTAGTCTCAAACGAAGCCTTAGACTTCGTTCAGAATATCTTTCTTACTATTTTATGAAGCAGTTTTTAATATAAATTTTTAATTTAAAAATGTTTTACTCTAAAAAATTAGTTTATAAAATAATAAAAAAAGCTATCCCTAATGAAATTTAAGAGACGGGATTCATTCATTTAAAGTTTCAGTCAAATGCATACGTGATCTATGATCGGGCTTCCAACAAGGTAATTGGGCCATATTAGCCCATTGCTAATAGGCCCATAGAAGATGTACAAATTAACCTCGTTGCGTTGGGAAGCCCATTAATGAGTACTGATTTACTAAAAAATCACTAAAACCCTAGAGGTCGATTTTCGCGGCTACGTGGAGGCGGGGTTGAATCATCCGAGAGGGCGCTGTCAATATCTTAGCACAGGAGGTAGCAAAATTTCTGCTTGTCTCAACTTTGTTCTTGGTTAGGGTTTTATCGACTTGAACGTTTATGATTTATGCCGTGATTGCAGAGTAAATCTTGAGTTAAGCGATGGCGTACACAGCAATGAAACCCGGCAAACCGGGGCTTGAGGAGCCTAGGGAGCAGGAGCACCGCATCAGGATCACACTTTCTTCTAAGAACGTGAAGAATCTTGAGAAGGGTTTGTTTCATCTATCGATCCAACGCCATTTATTTTGCTTTTAACTGTACAGTTCTTGATTCTTTATATATATATTTTTCCTATCGGTTTGCTATTTTGGATAGTGTGTGCGGATTTGGTGAAGGGAGCGAAAGATAAGAGGCTTAAAGTTAAAGGACCTGTGAGGATGCCGACCAAGGTCCTCCACATCACTACCAGGAAGTCTCCATGTGGTGAAGGTGAATTTCTTTTTTCTCTTGCTTTTATATAGTTTTCTTTGTTAGCCGTAATTAACAAATTTAGTTGCGTTTAGTGGTATTTTATTCAATTAGCTAGCTTTATTATTCTTTTAGTGAAAACTGGAGCTTAAGACCATCTATAACTATGGTATGATGTTTTTCCTTCGCAAAATTCACAGTCACTCATTATGTTATTAAAGGTCGGTAATAGCTCTCTTCTTCCATTACAACTGGGTGTCCTCTCTTCCCCATTGTGCCCGTTCAAGATGTTGGATTATCAAACTAATAATTGACCAATATTTAAGTGAACACTGTGATATTCTAAAGTGGCTTTTTTTTATTGCCTTGTTCTTTGAATGGTATTTAAATATCATTGTTTCCTAAATGCATTTGTAGTTTTTTTGGTTTACTGTAATTCATTAAAACGAGGAATTGGAATAACATTAGGTTCCTTTCATTGAATTTGTCTATTTAGTGGCCAAATTGCGCTTCTAGATTATTGGTTTGCTAGATATCTGAACTCTTGTATCTGATTACTCACTGCTTTCTTGCACTTCTTATTGGCCGGTTGGATAGCTTATTAAGGAAATAGAAGGAACATCCAAACTGCCCCTCAAGTTTGAAATCTCCTTAGGCAACACCAGTGGGTGTTTGGGTGGTTTTAGCCTTGTAGGATTTTAACCAAAATGGAAGGAGTAAAAGGTACAAGTTGTTTTTTTTTCTGATCACTGTACTATTTTTTACTTTGTATTAGAAAGTATGATGCATAATAATAAACCTGATAGCTTTGAAAAACAACTTGTGTGAGTCTTAAAAAACTTCATATATCATGGCTTAAAATTTTCATGAACTATTCCTAAATTTCTAAATAAAACAAAATTATAAAAAATGTCAATTATAAGATGGTAATTTAATTAAAGGTTTCTAAGCTCTACACACAATGTTATACCAAATTATAATACGTTAGATAAATTGATCTTAATGTGGTCTGTTAGGAACAAGTGTGAGTCCCTAAGCTTCCTATTTCCTTAGACCTTGGCTAGCTATTGTAGGATTTAAGTCTACTGGGCCCCTTCATAGCTTAGTTATCTTTAGTGTTTAGAGATTAGGTGTGAGATCCTGTGCTTCCTGTCTTTAGACCTAAAGGTAAATCAAATTCCCTTTAGATTTCTTAGGGATAGGTGTGAGTCCCTGAGCTTCCTATCTCCTAGAATCTTGATTAACTAGTGGTGGATTTAAGCCTCTTTGGCCCATCATAGTTAGTTACCTTCTAGTCTTTTAAGGATAGGTGTGAGTCCCCGTGCTTCCTTTCCTTAGGATTAGATCCGCTAGTGTTGGAGCAAGCCCCTCGCGGCACCATCCTAGCATCAAAATCAAATTCAAAAGAAATATGTCTATTAGGTATAAGTCCCCTTTCAGCATCTCTTAGACTTTAGGTGTGAGTCCCCATGCTTCCTCTCCTCAAAATCAACTAAATTATATCAAGAAGTTTCAATCTGTTAAGGTTCAGTATGAGTACCCGCTAGCATAGGATAAAGCCTCTTAGGCCCATTTCCTAGTGGTTTCCCAAAATTCGCTTCGCCAACAAATTTCTTCTCTTTCTCTAAACAAATGACACACAGCAACACTTAAATCCCCAGCGAAACAGTAGTGAGTTGTTGTAGTCATTTGAAAAGAGAGATTTCCGCCATAAAAGAAAATTTTCATTCATATTCAAGCATCTTTTTCTTCAAAATTCGCTTCGCCATTGAGTTTATTTTCCTCTTAGAAAATGACACACACGGCAGCACTTACATCCCCAGCAAAATAGTGGCGAGCTATTGTAGTCATTTGAAAAGAGAGAGATTTATGGCATAAAAGTAAAACTTATTCACGTTCAAATATCTTCTTCTCCAAATCTCGCTTCGCCAGCGTTTTTCTTTTTCTCTTACAAAATGACACACACCGCACTTAACTCCTCAGCAAAATAGTAGCGTTCGTTCACTTTCAAGCTTTCATCAAATGCAAAGCAAAGCTTTAAATCTCCAAAACTATGTGGATTTCTAATCTCAATCAACACCTCAAACTTTGAATCAAAATCCAATCCAATCGCTCTTAAATCCCTTCTGATTTAGTTAAATTCAATATGTGCAGTACAACTTGGTTCTATTATACATATCGAGGGTCCATTTATTGACCTCGAATTTGGCGAGCTCAATCCACCACGTCGATCCCTTCTTGAAAATTAAAATCGAGTCGAATTTGAGCTAATTCAAGTCAATTTGATTGTACAAATTAAATTTGATGGTGTCAAGTCCAATTAGATTCGATTCGAGCCCGACTCAACCTCGACGTCTTCGCTAATTATCAAATTAAGTCGATTAATCATTTAATTGAGTCGAGTGAAGCTTGAATTAATTAAAACATATTTAATTTTAATTAAATAAATTCGTTTGGGCTTCGTTGAGTCAATCCGACTCAACTCGAGCCCAAAATTACCAAAAATTAGTTTGATTATTAAATTAATAAATTTTAAATGAGTGAAATCGAGCCAATTCCACTCAAATCGAACATGATTTGAAGCTCGTCGGTCTCGATCAACTTGATTTAACACATATCAACTCAATTTCAATCAAATTGACGTCAATTAGCTCAATTAGTTTAATATCAAATCAACCCAAATCTAAGTTTAATAAAATTCGACTTGTTTAGGCTAGCTTTTCTTAGCTCTTTTTGCCCTCCAAAACTTCTTAAAAGCAAGAATTAATCCCAGCCCTTGATTTTAATCAAAAGAAGAGGGGTAGGATAGTCATTGTTCTTCATTTAGAGGCTTCTAGGTCAAATAGGCATGAGGGGCTGGTTTGGGCGAGATCTTGATCATCATGCGACCCTTACTCTTGCTTGTGTGCGAACCAGAGAGTGTGAAAGGGAGGCGGACGGTGTGTGAGAGGCAAAGAGCGAGTCGAGCACGAGAGAGGAAGACGATCCGGTAATCTCTTCTTCTTCCATATTCTTCTCCTAATGGGGACATCAGACCATGGAAAGTCTATTAGAGGCGTGACCGTCGGTCTACGGCCACGATCACGCCGATCTACTTTTGAGTATTCATATGTATTTGTGTTATTTGTTTTGTTTATTGTATTTGCTTTAGTAGTTTTCCCTTTTTACCCCTTACTTAAGGGTGGTCATATGTAAGCCCAAAGGGCATTGTCGTATTTTATTTTGAGTCCATTGTATGAGACTATATATAGCCCTTATGTTCTCTTTTTATGTTTTAATGGATGATTATCAAAGAATTTCTGCATGTTACTTTCTTGTAGAGTTTGAGAACTATGGAGAAGGATCCATAGGAGAGGGAGAATCGAATCGCTCACCAACCTTGGAAGTATCCGGGTTCGTGGTTTGTTTTATCTTGTTTTCTTCCATTCCCTTCTTTCCCCTCCACCTCTCAGCCACCCTTAAATCCCCAAACCGCCGGCCCCCTTTCAAACACCCCTCCACTACTACCCCCTCCACCCTCTCACACATAACCATTCCCACCACACACATCAAACCACAAAACTCAACCTAACCCTAGACCTAGCCGCTAACCCCTTACCCGAACCCAAGCAAGCTGCCGGCCCTCCCCTTGGCTTTCCCTCTATCATTGCTTGCAATTACCCCTTTCCTAATTGGGTTTGAATATTTTAGTCAACTCAACTACTTTACCAATTCAAATTTATTTGAATTTGAAAAGTTACCTAAAATACCAATCCTATTTTAGGAAAATTTCCAAATCCCTTCCTATTTGTTTTTAATTTAAATTGGGATGAAATATTTCTTCCCAAATCTAATTCCCTAAATCAAGGAAGCATTAAAGGCTTCCTTAAATCCCTCCCTAGTCCGCTATGCTGCCGGCCCCCATTTAATCCCTCCTTGGATTTATTTCCTAAAGCCCATCACCACTCTGGGAAATAATTCAAGCCCTCATACCCCTCTCTTGGCCGAAATTTCCAAGAGCCCCACCTCCTTACTACTTTCCAAAATCTTATCTTGAGTCTTGGAAATAAATCCCAAGCTTCCCCTCTCTTGCCCACCGCCTCTCTCTCTCTTTCTCTTCTTTAATTATTCTCAATCAAAGGGATTAATTAGGAAGTTGTTTGAGTTAATTTCCCTCCACAAAATTGAACCAAATTTAATCCCTACCCTTCTTCATTGGCCGGCCACCCTTGCCCTCCTCTCCACTTCAACACTTGAGAGAAACTTTTTTCTCTTTAGAGAAGTCTTCAAGGGAAGCAACACCCATCGTCATCCATACATCAACCCTTCAAGATCAATGCATGGCCGATCCCGATCTTGATTTCGACATTGTCTACGACGAGCAAGGTTTCATCTACATCCTCCACTCAACCTTCTTCGACGTCGATCCGGAGATTGATCACACTGTCGAGGGATACATGGAGTGCATCTTAGACACCCTCGCCGAAGCCATCGAAGAACAGCTTGGCAATGTTCAGTGGCACATTGTCTTCGGTTCTCAACAAGGGTGAATTTCTTCCCCTTTTCATTTATCTTCTAATCCCACTAATCTTGTAGGTGGTGATCCAATCGCAAGGAATTGTGCAAGCTAACTGCCTATGCTTAGTAAACGTAGGAATTGAGTTTAACTTTCTATGTTTCTAATCTCATTGTTAGCGTAGGGATTTTTCTTGAATGACTACTTAATTCGTATATTGTTGAAATTCTAAGTTGTTTTGATTATTCAAGTTCTTAGCATTTGATTTGGCCTAAGCGTAGCTACCCATCTTACGTTTTCTATTATCGCTTAGTGGCTAACAGTCTTAATTATTCTTTGCTTTTATCTAAATCGTGTAAGCTCTTATCGCATTTATCTACTGCATACTTAGTCCTGCATCATCTCCTCCGTCCTTATCTTCTTCTTCTTCTTCTTCTTCTTCAATTCATTATCCATGACTACAATTCATTATCTCATACCTCATGTTACTAATGAGAACAAATGTTAAACACTATGCTACTTTACCAATTTCATGAAAGAAACAAGGAAAAGAAATAAGAAAATGCAGCCATCTAATAGAGTGCAACACATCCACCATCAAATTTTAGAGGAAGGAAATGAATTCAGAAACCTATTCTTTATCTTTCCACAAGAAGATATATCTTGCCCATAAGTAAATAAAATCTGCTTTAGCATATAAACTTCTCAAAAGTACAAATTTCAGCACCTAGAATTTTGGAAAGCAAAACTTAATGCCCTCATTTTTTTCATCTAAAGAAACAAAGAAAGGATGATCTCAGATTTTGTGCATACACATTTCAATGAAGACAATGCTTGATCACAAGAGTTATTGGTGAGCCTTAGAGGGGAAGACAAATATTAGAAACTATGCTTCATCTGTTCCGAAAGAGAGAACACAAAGAGCCTTGCCATTTCACTTCAAAAGAAATCAACCCAGAAATTTCTCAATCTTCAGTGAAAGAAAAATAACATATCATAGTCGTTTTATATCTTCAAGAAAGAAACAAAAATTAATTTCAGCAAAAACCCTTATCAACACTTCAAATCTAATAAAGCAAATGTGAAGATCTTCACAAAATGATTCATGGTTTCAAGAAAATAGGAACCATTCCGCTGTTTTCCGGTTAAGGAAAGAAGAAAAGAGATTGAGAAGAGGAAACAAGAAGAAGAAGAAGAAGAGGAGAAGAACGGGGAAGAAGAAGAGATTATCGGATCGTCTTCCTCTCTCGTGCTCGACTTCCTCTTTGCCTTTCACGCATCGTCCGCCTTCTTCTCACGTTCTCTGGTTCGCACGCAAGCAAGAGTAAGGGCCGAATGATGATCAAGATCTCGCCCAAACTAGCCCCTCATGCTTATTTAACCTAGAAGCCTCTAAATGAAGAACAATAACTATCCTACTTTCTTCCTTTGATTAAAATCAAGGGTTGGGATTAATTCTTGCTTTTAAGAGTTTTTTTACGGCGAAAAGGGCTAAGAAAAGTTAGCCTTAACAAGCCGAATTTTATTAAACTTAGATTTGGGTTGATTTGATAAAAACTGGTTGAGCTAATTGATCGAAATTGAGTCGATATGTGTTAAATCAAGTTGATCGTGACCTACGAGGTTATCGTGTTCGATTCGAGTGGAATTGACTCGATTTCACTCGTTTAAAATTTATTTAATTAATAATCAAACTAATTTTTTTTGTAATTTTGGGCTCGAGCGAGTCAGATTAACTCGACGGAGCCCAAATGAATTTATTTGATTAAAATTAAATAAGTTTAGGTTAATTCAAGCTTCACTCTACTCAATGAAATGATTAATCGACTCAATTTGATAATTGGCGACGACGTCGAGGTCGAGTCAGGCTCGAATCGAGTCAAATTGGACTTGACGCCATCAAATTTATTTGCACAATCAAATTGATTTGAATTAGCTCAAATTCGACTCGATTTTAATTTTCAAGAAGGGATCGATGTGGTGGATTGAGCTCACCAAATTTGAGGTCAACCAACATGTACTCTTATTAATGACTTGATTGCCCGAAATCACAATCCCCCCACTAGATCTATTATTATTAAAATTACACTCCATATATTCGGTTTAGATCTACTCAGACGAAAATCTTTAGATTCTAAGGTTGACCTTCATAATTCAAGTTTTTCTCAGCTCTCTTTCTAGTCTTATTAACAACAAGAATATCATCAACAAAAAGCATATACCATGGTACAACCTCTTGCAAATGTCTAGTGAGAACATCCCTGACTAAAGCAAAAAGATATGTGCTTAAGACTGATCCTTGATCTAATCCAACTGAAATAGGAAAATACTTGGTCAAACCACCTTGTGTTTGAACACAACAAACAACTCCTGCATACATATCCTTAATGACTTGAATATAAACATTATTAACCCCTTTCTTTTTTAGAACTCTCCACAGCACTTCTCTTGGAACTTTATCATATGCTTTCTCTAAATTAATAAATATCATATATAGATCCTCCTTATTCTCTCTATACTTCTCCATCAAACCTCTCAATGAATGTATAGGCTTATAGCTTCCATAGTAGACCTATCCGATATGAATCCAAATTAATTTTATCTAATGGATGTTAAAATTAAATTTTTTAAACTTAAAATCCATTCTTGTCATGTTAAAATTAAATTTTTTTGAACTTAAAATCCATTCTTGGTATGTTAAAATTAAGCTGTTAAGTATAATATATAAAATATGTGTTTGTCATTTACGATGAGAGTTTTTCCACTTAGCCATTTAGCCAATTAAATGCTAATTCAAACTGGATTCAAATGTATGCATATAAAATATGAAAGTTAGATGAATAAGCTCACAAATCATCTAAACAAGCTCATATGCCTGAAGATGGTTACTTAAAGGTGATCTAAATACTCCTAATGCTAAGCCCGCAAAATATTAAGTGTGACTTAAGTAAGAGTGTTTCTTAGTGGATGTGACCCAATAAGGAAGGAGCTAGTTTGCTCAAGTGGACGTGGCCTACTATAACATAGAAGAGACTTAACAAAATTGTAAATATGTTTGAGTAGAAGAAGTATTCAGGTAAATGTGTTATTCCTGAATATCTTACTAGAAAGGGTGTTCAGTCAGGGTGGCCTGACCAAAATAGGACATGATATCATCTTAGACTAATGCAGTAAGCCTAAAAATAGAGGGTTGGTACAAAATTGAAGAGTTCCATGTATGCCCAAGAATACTTGAGTAGATCTGTCTAAATAGAATGCAAGAGTAGTGGTTCGAATGTGGCTCAAACCCTCAGGATGCAATGCATGTATGATCACTATGGGAGATTGATGTAACCAAAATTAATGGACAACTACGATTGCAAAAACAATAATATAAAAAAACACCACATAAACAAGAATTTCCTAAATATAACTTAACAAAGACACTTTTATAGTTAATTTTGTAAACGATAAACAAAACAAGACTCATTGACAACCTAAAGAAGCTTGAGAAGAAAGATATATTTGAGGTGGACACTTGCGGAGAGAAGAAATAGATAAGAAGTCTAGACGAAATATAGCTCGCAGGCTATAGAAGGAGAAGAGAAAGGGAAACATAGCTTACAAGCTATCAAAGAAAAACCCTCAGGTTTTAGCTCCAAAAATTATCCATTTCACACACCTTTCTATGCTAAAAACATCATATATATATAGGAGAAAAGAAACAGCCAAACAGCCAAAACCCACCTCCAACCGATCCAATCAGGACAGGGGAAATGGAAGGCCAGCAGGCGGTCCAAAAGTAGCACCCGAAGAGCCACACAGGGAACCGGAAAGGCAGCCACGGGAGACAGGAACGGGCACCACAGGAAACTGAAACAGGCAGCCAGGTGGGGAAACCGAAGGGCCACAGAGAAGGGGAAAGAAGGGGGAATGAACACAAAATTACTCCAATTTATGAGCTGAATAAGCAGCAGCTCAACATTAATGAACTAATTTTAGTAGAGGACATAGCAGCTCATCCCAAAATAACAGTCCAAAATCAATTGCCCCCCTCCCTTTGCCTACATCAGATTCTTCCCTGGTTGAAAGTGCTCATCTCTTGATGAGGATGCTTTAGATTTTTCCCGACGAGACGAAGGATCCAAATCCAATTCTTGAATCTTGGCCGCATACTTCTTTAAAATAATTTATCTTTCTTGCTTGAATTGTTCTTGCAGACGTTTTTTTTTCTTCATGTAATTTTCCATACACATGCATCTTCATCTGAAGTTTGTATAATTCGTTTTGAATCGGGTTGGTAGAATCTCCTTGCGACGGAATTCATCTGTCCACAGGGATTTGGAATTCAAGAATTTCTGGCTGATTTTCACCCACAATTAGTTCAATGTTTTCGTCTTTCTCCATTTTTTTCTCTAAATACTTAAAAAAAGACACAAACAACCTAATAATATCCTAACGTAGGCTCTGATACCAATTTGATGCAATCAAAATAGAGGACAACTACAATTGCAAAAACAACTATACATCTTCCTTTTCAAACAAAAACAATAATATAAAAAAAAACACCACATAAACAAGACTTTCCTAAATATAACTTAACAAAGACGCCTTTATAGATAATTTTGTAAACGATAAACAAAACAAGACTCATTGACAACCTAAAGAAGCTTGAGAAGAAAGATACATTTGAGGTGGGCACTTGCAGAGAGAAGAAATAGATTAGAAGTCTAGACAAAATATAGCTTGCAGGCTATAGAAGGAGAAGAGAAAGGGAAACATAGCTCGCAAGCTATCAAAGAAAAACCCTCAGGTTTTAGCTCTAAAAATTATCCATTTCACACATCTTTCTATGCTAAAAATATCATATATATATATATATAGAAGAAAAGAAGCAGCCAAATAGCCAAAACCCACCTCTAACCTATCCAATCAGGACAGGGGAAATGGAAGGCCAGCAGGCGGTCCTGAAGCAGCACCCGAAGAGCCACATAGGGAACCGGAAAGGCATTCACGGGAGACAGGAACGGGCACCACAGGAAACCGAAACAGGCAGCCAAGGGGGGTAAGGAATCAGCCATGGGAAAAGGAGCCAGGTGGGGAAAACGAAGGGCCACAGAGAAGGGGAAAGAAGGGGGAATGAACACAAATTACTCTAATTTATGAGCTGAATAAGCAGCAGCTCAACATTAATGAGCTGATTTTAGTAGAGGATATAGCAGCTCATCCCAAAATAACAGCCCAAAATCAATCCCCCCCCCCCCTACATCAGAGATCCTAGTGAAAGGATGATATAAGGTTGAACATGGTAATCATATATGAACTGGTTTAAAAGGGGCGTGGCAGTCTATATCACATGCTTAGAATGAGTCAGAGATGGCAGGTAGGTTAGGCCGCACATACAGATGGTATGACTACCTTAGAATGCTATGAATGCAAGCTATGTTAATATTTCAAGTGCATCGATCAACCTGTCAATATGAACAAATTGATCAATGCACTTGTGGAGTCTGAAATAGAAGTTTTCCTCGCTAATTTCTGCTACGTTTTTCTCTTCGATCATGTTGTTTTTTGCTGTTTGGAGGCTAGATTCATATCAAAGTTGTTGTTTTTTGCTGTTGGAACCTAGATCTTCGTATCCATGGCAGGAAGAAAGGTAGAAGTGTTGGAGCGGAAAATCAGACAATTGAAATCTGAAAATTCGGATCTCCAAACTTAAATTTCAGATTTCAAAAGTCAAATTTCAGCCGTCCATAAGAAGATCGATGTGAAAATTTTCATTCTGGAGAAGATATTGAAGAAGTTGCTTGAGGACCAACCTAAGAGGGAGGATGAGGAGGTGGAAGTTTTGGAGGAAGAAGAGATGTCACATTTGGAGCCACTTCCAATGAGGGAAAAGGGGGAAGGAGTGGGATTTTTTGTGGAGCTGCAAAGTTTGGAAGGAGAAGATGGGGAGAAGATACTAGACATAGTTCAACCACTCATATAGCAGTATCGAGAAGTGTTCCAGCCAGTTCAGAATTTGCCTCCTCCGCAGGAACACGAGCATGCCTTCATGTTGAAGGAAGGAGTTTCACATATTTGTGTTTGTATGTACCGTTCTTCCCAACTCTAGAAGGATGAGATCGAGAGATTGATCCGAGAGATATATTGGAGGTAAGGATCATTCGACCTAGTGATAGTCCATTTTTCAATCTAGTGCTATTAGTCCAGTACTTCAACAACAATTTCCTTCATTCTTCCTTTAGGAGAAGGTGGCATTTTAAAAGGGGAGTATTGATGGACTGGTTGATCTGATTGGGAGGGAATTAGGAAGTTTCCTAATCAAGAGGGAGCTGTTTAGGAAGATTCTTAATCAAAGAGGATTAGGAAGTTTTCTAATCAAGAGGGAGCTGTTTAGGAAGATTCTTAATCAAAGAGGATTAATTAGGAGATGTTTCCTAATTGAAGAGAGCATTTTTAGGGGCTGATTTAGAGGGTATTAATTAGGAAATATTTTCTAATTGAAGTGGGCAGATTTAGAGGGGATTAATTAGGAAATGTTTGTTAATTGAAAAGGATAGATTTCAGGGCTGATTTGGGAGGGAAATAATTAAAGAAATAGGGGGAATTGGGGGAGGGTTGTTTGGGTATTTGTTGTTTATTGTTTGCTTTGAGTAGCTGGTTTTCCTAGGGTTAGGGGTTTGTGTCGTTTGCTGAATTTAGATTGTTCTTAGGGTGTTTGGGCTCTTACCGGCGGCTAGAGATTTGGGAGAGCCGGATCTTCCTCTCCAATTGAAGATCCGCTTGTATGTTGTCTTTTCTTTCATAAAACTTTCAATCAAAATTGTTCTTGTGTGTTTTATTTCTGATTTTCTTGTCGTTGGTTTTACATTGCTGAAATTAGATTTCAATCCAGGTATTTCCTAAATTTCTGCAAGCACTTTCTATCACATTGGTTATCTCTTGCATTGTTCACGAGATTATGGTCATTTCAATGTGTTTTATTCTCGGATTGTTACCGTGTCATTCCATTTATCTAACTTACGAATTGGATGCTTCAGGTACCAACACGTGGGATCGTTTTGAGCTTCGGGTACACAAGAGGCTAATAGATCTTGTCAGCTCTTCTGATGTGGTAAAGCAAATTACCTCAATTACCATTGAACCTGGTGTTGAGGTTGAGGTGACGATTGCTGATCCGTGAATCTATCTACTTGGACTTGTATTTTTCTGGAAATCTCCCTTCTCCAATAGAATTTTCTTCCTTCACTTGGTCTTGTTGTTCTGGTTGTCAATGTGCAATTTTGAAGATTTTGATTGACTATTGCATAATGGAAAAAAAAAAAAAACAGTGCAGTACTTATATTTTATTGAAATCACCTTTAAATGTTCCTGATGTCCCAAACTTGAGCTTTTTTCTACCCTCTTAATAAGTGCACATTATGTTGTTTGTGTTCTTGAAATTTTTGGATGAGTATATTATTTTGATTGATAGTCCTTATGCCATGCCATTCTTTTGTGAAATTGCCTGTCATCTTAACACATCAACCAAAATTTTACTTGTGAAACCAATCTGGGAACTGGCATATTAAGTCTAAATACTAGTGATGTTAGTGATTGATATTCAACAATATGTGATAATATTATGCATATTATTCGTTTATATGCGTTTGACTATAGAGGATAAGACAGACTTGATTGCTGCTGATATTTTTTTTATAATTTTTTTAACATTTGATTTTGTAGCAAATCATATAATTCATTATAAGAAAATATTGTATTTGGAATGCAATTTGGTGCTTATAGAAAAGTATGATCAGTTTAACTTTCTCTCAGTTATTCTACAACCAGGTTTGTAATTGAGATTTTTGATAAATAGACCTAATATTTATGTCATTAGATAATGTAGCTAAATGATTAAATATTTTTAAGTATAATTATTAAAAAAAATATTATTTTTTGATAAGTTTAGAAGATTCATGAATACTAGCTTTGTTGAATCTATCATTTCGCTTATTTTAGTCTCATAATGTTTTCTTAGACCTGCGCTTATTTTAGACTCATAATGTTTTCTTAGACTTAACTTGAAGGTTGTAGAAGATTTCAACAAAAAAGTGATCGCCTGTTTAGAAGCTGAAGCTACGGTAGAAGTTTGAATGATGTAGCAATCTTCAATAGATCTATAAGATGCCATTGCTTAATCAATGTGATGACCTAAAGCATTCCTGCCTTAAAAACACTTTATTTGAGGCCTCTGGAAAGAGGTCTCTGTCAAGATTGAAGTCAATATCTCCTCAAACGTTGAAGAGGACAGTGGAAAGTGAGTTGTTTCATGGTGATCTCTACTGATAGTAATGAAGAATGTACAAATATCTTATAGATAGATGCAATGGTTATGTTTTGCATTTTCTTCACATGCATATAAAATAAGAAATATTGTTTCACCATAACATATATAATTAGTTAAGAGTATATTAGAGGAGATATAAGTATTTTTTTAAATGGAAGTCTTGGAAGAAGATGAATCATGAGGATTGACCTAGGTGAAATGATTCTATTGGTATATATTATAGGTTATAAATGATGTCAATCTTTAAAATTGGAGAAGTTGATATAGTATAATAGACACGAACAATGATGTGAATTGAAGATGGAGTGGGTCAACCAACCTTAGTTTCAATGATATGTTTTGATCTTATTACCGAAGATAAGTATTGATGGTGTGTATAAATCTTATTTATGATGGTGAGCATCATGTTTTATCTTGATAGTGTGTATTTGTCTTTTTAGTATTGGCAAGCATTAGTAGAGCTGTCGACAATGTGCATCAACTTTATAAATGATTGATATATTATCAAAAATTCATCTTGAACGGGCACGAATCTTGATGCAAATATGTGTGTGAGGATTCAAAAACTAAAATTGGGACTATCCAAATTTTGATTTCAATAATCTTATAGTCAAATTGAAGATCTCAGAGATATGAGCCAACAACACTAAAATCAGTCCAATTTGAGCCCAAATCAAGGGTCCAAAGCATATTTGGAGGGTTCAAAGTATAATTTGGATTATCAAACAAATTCTAAACATGACATGCTTATAGTTGAATCGAGCAGCTCGACGAGATGAATCCAATAAGCCTATGATCATCAAATTCTGATATCATTAAGGCACTTAAATACATTTCAATGGTCTATGATCAAAGGGATCAATATTAGCCATCCATTCAAACCATTCCTGATGTAGGCTAAGGGGGGGTCAACTTGAGTTTATTTGGTTCTTTGGTTTGGGCTTGGCTATTCGGGTTTGCTGTTGGGAGCTGCTTGTTAACAGCTCTTTAATTCTTCATTTATTCTTGTAGTTTAGTTACTTTTTAGCTCATAAATGGGTATGGACCTGGTTCTTTCCCCCTTTTCTTGGCCCTTCGGTTTTCTCCCTGGCTCCTCTCTTCCCTTGGCTGGTTCTTCCCGCCCTGGTTGCCTGTTCTGATTCCTTGTGGCTGCCTTTTTCGATTTTCTGTGTGGCTGTTCGGGTGTTGTTTTTGGACAGCCTGCTGGCCCCCTTGTGGCTGCCTTTTCCGGTTTTTTGTGTGGCTCTTCGGGTGCTGTTTCTGGACAGCCTGCTGACCTTCTGTTTCCCTGTTTTGGGGCTGTTTGGTTGGAGTTTTTGGGGCTGTTTGGCTGCCTCTTTTCTCTTATAAATTTGAGATGTTTTGAAGCATAAAAAGAGAGATTTTGGTGAGAAAATTATTGGAAATAAACATGTGGGTTTCAAGATTGCTTGCGAGCAATGCCTCTTCGTCTTCTCCTTCTTCTAGGATAGCTTGCGAGCTATGCCTCCTCTTCATCTCGGACTTTTTATCTCTTTCGTCTCTCCGCAAGTGTCCATCCCATTTGTATCTTTCTTCTCAAGCTGTTTTAGGATTGATGTTGGTTGTTGTTTTTAAGAAAATTGTTGTCTTGTTTATGATTTAAAAAGGTGTTTGTATATTTTTTTATGTGTTTTGTGGTCTCCAATATATTGTGGAGACATATCTTTTTATAGTATTTCTTCTTGTGACCGGGGGTTCTTCCTATTCTTTTAGGGAACTCTTGGTTGCATCAATTTGGTATCAGAGCCTAGATTAGTATATTCTATAGTTGTGTTAGTTCTTCCTTTCTTTTATAAAAAAAATGAAAAATAAAAAAGACGATGAATCTGTGGTTGGAGAAAGTAATCTAATTTATCTTGAAGAAGTAATTCCTATGAGCCGATGGATCCCACCGCAAGGAAGTTCTACATATCCTATACTGAACGAGCTTTACAAAATTCAACATAAAATGAATTTGATTTCAGAAACATATGAGAAGAGAAAGAGTCGTCTGCAAGCTCAATTTATCCAGGAAAAAGAAATGATCCAGAGAAAATATGCGTCCAAATTATGCTTTGGGCATTCTTTGGGCATTCCTTTGGCTATTTGGTCTTTGGGCATTCTTTGCTTATATTTTGTTTAAAGTTCTCTGATACTAAATTGATGCAACCAAAAAATTAGGAATACCCTAATTTTTGCAAGCATACTAAAAGACTTCCTAAGAATATAAAAAAATACACAAAATACTCAAAAATAGATAAAATACGATATTTAAACAAAATATAACTTTTATAGGATAAAGACGACTCTTACAAACTTATGACATAAAAACAAACACCTAAACTTACTTTTCTTGGATCGAGAAGAAAGATACAATTGGCGTCGAACTTGCGGAGAGAAGAAAGAGGTAAGAAGCCGAGACGAAGGAGAGGATAAGCTCGCAAGCTTTTCCAAAGAAGAAAAACCCTCAGGTTTTTCTTTCCAAAAATCACTTCATCATACTTGCATACTCCTCTAAAAACATTACATATATATAGGATAAAGTAGCAGCCAAACAACCCTAAATTGCCTTCAATCGAACCAACCAGCAAAAGGGAATCAGAAGGCCAGCAGGCGCCCAGGAGCAGCAATCGAAGAGCCACATAGAGAACCAGAACAGACAGCCACAAGGGGAAGGAACCAGCCACGGGAAGCAGAACCAGGAGGGAAAACCAAAGGGCCACCATAGGGAATCGGAACCAGCCACGGGAAAGGAGCCAGGCGGAGAACCAAAAGGCAACAGAGAAGGGGGAATGAACCAGACCTAATTCCATTTATGAGCTAAAAAGACATCTGAACTATATAACAAATTAATGAGCTGATAAAGAAGAGCTAGTTCAGCATTAATGAGCTGCCAACAAGCAGCTCTCAACAAAAACAGCAAACCCGAATAGCCAAGCCCAAAACGAGAAGCCACCAGTAGCCCAAAGACCAAAGAATCAATTCAACCCAAAAGTCATGGCACCAAATAATGTAGCATTTTGTTTTGACCCCCCCCCCCCCCCCCCCCCCCCTCTTGTCTATATCAATTCTCATCTTGACCTTGATCTTCCCCATATTTACAAGTCATGTTACTCTCAAAAAGTTATAAATAGCCCCCATTCTTCTCATGGGAGGGAGGGGAAGAAAGGAGAAAAGAAGGGAAGAATTTGGGAGCTTCCTCGCCGCCGACCACCATAGAGTTCTTCCCGACAACCTTCAAACTTCCGTCTGTTCATCAACCATTGCCGGACTTATAACCGTTCGTCAACCACCGCCGGACTTTTGCCCGTTCGTTTACCACCGTTGGACTTCCGCCTGCTCGTCGACCATCGCCGAACTTCTGTCCATTCGTCGACCACTGCCCATAGTTCTTCCTGACAGCCGCCGGACTTTTGTCTGTTTGTTGACCACCGTCGGACTTCCGCTTGTTTGTTGACCACCGCCAAACTTCCACCCGTTCGTCGACCACCGCCGAACTTCTGCCCATTCGTCGACCATTGCCGGACTTCCGCCCATTCGTCGGCCACCGCTGGAGTTCTTCCCGACTGCCGTCAGACTTCTACCTATTCGTCAATCACCTACGATCTTTATGACCTCCGTCGCCTGTCGACTACGGTTTTTCCAACCACCATCGTCAACTACGGTCCTTTCGACCATAGTCGCCCAACTACGGTCCTCTCTGACCTCCGTCGCCGGCCGACTCTCCAGACCTCCGTCGCTCGCCGACTACGGTCCTCTAGACCTCCGTCGCTCGTCGACTGCGGTCCTTCCGACCTCTGTCGTCAGACTATGGTCCTTCCAACCACCATCGCAAACTACGATCCTCCCGACCCCCATCGCCCGTCGACTACGGTCCTTCAGACCACCGTCACCCGTCTATGGTCATTCCGACCACCATCGCCAACTATGGTTCTTCCGATCATAGTCGCCCAACTACGGTCCTCTAGACCTTCGTCGCTCGCCGACTACGGTCCTTCCGACCTCTATCGCCAGACTATGGTTTTTTCAACCTCCGTTGTTAGACAATGATCTTTATAACCTACGTCGCCCGCCGACTATAGTCCTCCACCTCCGTTGCCCGCCGACTACGATCCTCCGCACCTCCGTCGCTCGCCGATTACGATCCTCCGCACCTCCGTCGCTCGCCGACTCCATTCCTTCCAACCACCATTACCAATTATGGTCTTTCTGACCTCCGTCATCTGTTGACGACGGTCCTCCCGACCCCCGTCTCCCATCGACTACGGTCCTCCAGACCTCTGTCGCTCGTCGACTACAGTCCTTCCGACATCTTTCGCTAGACTATGGTCTTTTCAACCTCCGTCGCCAGACATTGATCTTTATGACCTCCATCGCCCGCCGACTACAATCCTCCAAACCTCTGTCGCTTGCCGACTATGGTCCTCTAAACCTCTGTCGCCCGCCGACTATGGTTTTTCCAACCACAATCGCCAACTACGGTCCTTCCGACTCAGTCGCCCAACTACGGTCCTCTCTGACCTCCTTCGCCCGCTGACTACGGTCCTCCAGACCTACATCGCTCACCGACTACGTTTCTTTCGACCTCTATCGCTAGACTACAGTCCTTCCAACCACCATCGCCAACTACGGTCTTTCGGACCTCCGTCGCCCGCCGACTATGGTCCTTCATACCACCTTCGCCCGACTACGGTCTTTCTAACCTCCATCGCCTTACTACAGACTTTTCGACCTCCGTCGCCCGACGACGGTCCTTCCGACCACAGTCATCCGACTACGGTCCTTCCAACCTACATCGCTTGTCGACTATGCTCCTGCCGCCCAAACGAACATATCAACACTGATTCTTCCAACTCCCACCATATAATGTACTATATATGATGTATATTTGCTACATCGAGTCAAGACTTTCCTCCTAAGGAAAAGCCTCATTTGTAATCGATTGTAAACACTAGTGGATTCATTCAAACTGGGCTAGGCCCCGTGGGTTTTCAACTTTTTAGGGGTTTCCACATAAAAATTATAATGTCTCTTATAAATGCTATAACCATACTCTCTTATCTGTTTGTGTGCTAGATATTCGTATAAAACTAAGAAGATAAACTATATCACTCTCTATCGCCATGAATTTTCCAGAATGCAACAATGATAGATTGCAATGATGCTATTGGTGATGCAGGATGACAAATTTAGTTGGTGTTAGCATTGCTGTTGATGACATGTATGCATCTTATTTTTTGATGACATGCATCAATGTTATTGACAGTAATGATCAATGAAGTCAACGAGTGTCGATTGATATCTATGTAGTGTATTGATTTTATAGACGATAATGTATATTGATATTATTGGAGTTGATAGGCAATGAAGTTGGTGGGCATCAATGTTGTGTAGAAGGAGACGGTTGTCTGGAAATGTTAGTCAACAATTGTAGTTAGGCAAGTCTATCAATGGAGACAGTGGTCAAGTGGGGTAAGTTAACTATGGTTAGATGATGTAGTCGGATGACTGTGATCGAGCAATGATAGTCTACTAATGTGGTTAAGTGGCAATGGTCGGACAATAATAATCGGGTGATTGTGCTTGAAAGACATTAGTTGAGTAATTATGCTTGAGTGATGGAGGCCGTATAATCGTAATTAGGCTACAATATTCAAATGATTGTAGTTAGACGATCGTAGTCAGATGATGATCATCGACATTGATCATGTTAAGTACTTTTGCATGGAATAACAGTGTAATATTTTCAGAATATAATTAATGAAGTTTGATTGGTGTAAATTTTAAGAATATTATGGTATGATTCTCATCATAAGTAAAAAATCGCATAACTAATAATAACTTAATAAACAAAATTATAAATAAAATATGAGTAATGTTTTTTTTTATTTCACTAAACATAAGCCCAAAAATTTTAAATTTTATAAGAAAAAAAAAACAAAAAGATTTTAATTTTAAACATAAGAAAAATACTTTTTTCTTAAATTAAAATAATAATATAACTTAACAAACCTAAAATTTCAAAAATAAAAAATTAAATAAAACATTTCAATTTATTTTATCAATTAAAAGTTAAAACTAAAAATTAAAACATTAAAAAATATAACACCCACCCTCCCCCTTCGCCGCCAGTCGAGCAATTCTTTCCCCGAATGAGCTTGCATTTGCATATAGTTCAATTATAATTATTTTGATAGCCCAATTTTTTTAGTATCTCTTGTACCAGAATAAAGTGTTGTATAGGGAAATTCTCCTGTTTTGTGCCTCTTTGATTGATGTCTCTGTCGTCAAATATCTTTCAGTTATAAGTCATACAGCCTTGCAATATATATATATATATATATATATATATATATATATATATATATATATATGCGGTTATCTATCTACCCACCGCCACCCCAGAAAAAGTGTTTGTTGGAATAACTAATCCTTCGGCAGGCTTAGCGGCAACCGGCTCCACAGGTGCTGGATCACATACTTATTTTCTCCCCACTTGAGGAATCGTGCCACACTTTGCAACTTTTTTTATTGTTACTTCCTTTTTTTTCTTGGGAACGGGGGTATCTACTCGCTGTCACTCTAAAAAGAGTGCTTGGCGGCGTAACTAGTCCCTCGGCGGAACCTATCGAGGTCACCCACCGGCATCGAGCCCACACTTGCTTTGCCCCACTGAAGAGGCGAGGCTGTAGTAGAGGGGATTCGGACCTGGAATGGGGGGTTCCCAACCGTGCTCTCCCACCAACCACCCTAAGCCTCGGTGGGTACTTTACTCCCAATTGATTGCTGATAGGCGTGCAAACGAGTCGAGTTGAGCTCGAGTCAAGGATTGTTCGAGCCGAGCTCGTTTGCCAAATGCCGAGCTCGAGCTCGAGCTCGACTCGACGGAGGAAAAAAAAGCTTGTCGAGCTCTTGAGCGGCAGTTCGAGCTCAATCTGTCGATCGTGCCAGCGTTCGACCGTTTGTTGCCAGTTCCGCGTCGTCGCCAGCTTCCCTTGTCACCGCTCGCGTCCTCGTCTGTCACCAATGCAGCGTCCGTCGCCAACGTTCGCGTCCCCCAGCAGCGTCGCGTTCGTTGCCCATGGAGTAGCCATTCGATCTGCAGCTCCTTAGGCGAGCAAGGATGGATAAGAGAGCGGGACCCCCTTTGAGGCCGGCACCAATGGAGAAGCCCTTGATGGAGGCCTACAGGTACCTACGTAGCCACCTCCAGTCCTCTGGAGTCAGCCCGATCCCTCCGAGCAGAGCGGAGAAAAAGTGTGGGTGTGCCAATGGGGCATCGCTGGCTTCTCTGCAACTACACCCGGCTTCACTGGTTCCGAACCGACCATCTCAGCCATCCTTCGGCAAGCAGCCAGTATGGGAGCTAACGGCTGAGAGCCCAACCATGTGGTGATAGCCAGAGGGAGGTGAGAGTGAGCGCACGGTCGCACAAGCTCGTGAGTCGAGCAGTTTCCCACGCCGGATTTTATATTCCCGCCGCAATTCCATTTTTCCCGTTGACGAAGCGAGGTGCTCGACGAGCTCTCGAGTCGATCAATCGGCTGTTCGAGCTCGAAATTGTGTTCGAGCTCGACTCGCGAGCTCGATAAGCTCGGTTCGTAGAGCCTGTTATCGAGTCAAGCTCAAACCGGCTTGACTCGGTTGCACCCCTAATTGCTGATTTATTACGAGCCGTTGGTTGGAGTTCTAAGCTTCTGAAGCCGCATGCTCTCTCATTCAGGAGAGTGTTTCAATGATGTTTTATTTTCCAACAAAGAAAGTGTAATTATAATTATTCGAGTACGACATGAGATAAACTGATACAACCTTTGAAGGTTACTCCATCTTTTGTTTTGCTCCTTTGCTTGTCTTGATGCTACAAATAATCTTTTATTCCTTCAACATCTTCTGTATAAAATGCGGTGTACTCTTTACCATTTGACTACGGCTGTCATAATAATCAAAAACAAAAACTTTTTTTAGACATTCAGCGAAATTAATCACGAGCATCCAATCATTAAATCAAAATGAGCCGCCTTCATAAATAAATAAATAACCTCGCTCTCAGCAGTCCCAGAAAACCAGTATTATCTTGGAAACTTCAACAGTGTTTTTTTTTTCCTTAAAATTCCGCCAACTCAATTCCCCAGCACCTCCTCTGTAGCTACCCAGTTCTCAACATGGAATCACTCGCCGCCCTCCTCCTCCCCGTCCTCTTCAGCTTGCTCACATCTTCGACCCCCCACCCCCTCGACCCCCTAACCTTCACCGAAATCTCCACCGTCCGCTCCATCCTCTCCTCTCACCCTCCCTTCTCCCACCCCAACTCTTTCCCTTCAATCACCTCTCTTTCCCTTCTCGAACCCCCCAAACCCTCCATCCTCTCCTGGTTCCCCTCCTCCCCTCCCCTCCCTCGTCGCGCCACCGTCACGGCCTACTCCCCCAACCTCACACACCTCCTCTCCATCGATATCCCCTCCCGTCTCATCCTCTCTCACTCCACCATCCCCCACCCCTCTGCCTTTCCCCGCCTCACCTCCTCTGACATCTCCCGGGCCTCCTCAACCGCCCTCTCCGATCCCCGCGTCATCCGCACCATCCAAAACCGCGGTCTTGACCCCTCCCGCATCAACTGCCTCCCCCTCTCCCCGGGCTGGTTCGGTCCACAAGAGGAAAACCGAAGACTAGCTAAAGTCCAATGCTTCGCGCTTTTCTACAACATGACAGCTAACTTCTACATGAGTCCGGTCGAAGGACTAACGGTTTTAGTTGACTTGGATGTCGAAGCGGTTGTGTGGGTTCGTGATGAGGGGCACGGAATTCCAGTGCGGAATGGAGAGGGCACTGACTACCGCTACACAGGCGGGGCGGGGCGGCGAGGAATTATGATGGAAAGGGCGGGGGGAGGGACAGGGTTCCAGGTGGAGGGAGGGCATATGGTGAAATGGGGGAATTGGGAACTGCACGTGAAGATGGATGAGAGGGCGGGCATTGTGGTGTCAACGGTGAGGGTGAGGGAAGCAGAAGGAGAAGATTGGAGGAGTGTGATGTATAAGGGGTTTGCATCGGAGCTATTTGTGCCGTATATGGAAGCGAGTGAAGGGTGGTACTTTAGGGGGTATATGGATGCGGGGGAGTATGGGTTGGGGAGCTGTGCGATGCCGCTCGTGAGGCTTAATGATTGCCCACGGAATGCTTACTATATGGATGCGGTGTTTGCCGGGGAGGACGGACAGCCGTTTGTGAGGCCCGATGTTATTTGTTTGTTTGAGAGATATACTGGAGATGTGGCGTGGCGGCACTCGGAGCTCTTTTCAGATGAAGCTGTAAGCCCCAACACTCATCATTCATTAAATAAATTTATTCTTTTTTTATAATGAACAAAATTTTAATCAATATGAAATTTAAAAATTTTAAAATATATTTAAAATTAATATAATATATAAATAACTATTATTATAAAATTTAAAATATATTTGAAGATTTTAAATTTCAACTGAATGGCTTTTTAACAGAATATTCTGGCATAGCTTTTTTAATTTAATAGTAACGTTTAGGTTCTCTAAGAAATAAAACATACATCATTGTCAAATATAATAAATAAATAAATAATTTTAATAAATATTTAATTTATTTTAAGACATATACTAAATAATAATTGATTAAAATTAATTTTATGCTTATCTAAAAATTAATTATTAATTATAAAAATCATATTCTCACTGCATACAAGTTTGAAAAAATTTTCCTAATGTATCAGATACATGATGGCTACATTTGTTATTACTTATCAGACTGCCGGTGGAAATTGAAAGGTCTTATATTCATTTTTATTTGAAGAACAACTAAGAATATAAGAACAAATTGAAAAATACAAAGAAATAAGTTACAGATTTTAAAAGGCTAATGAATTTTTCAAACTTTTTCTTCGCTTTTGTTTTATCCTTTTGTTATTTATATCTGGTCCCGATTTTTAAAAGATGCTTATTTAGAAGACGACCCGTTCTAATTCGAAAGAGCCAAAAAAAATTATTAACTTCTCTTTGAAACTGTTTGCTTGCATAAGCAAAATAGTTTTAAACTCATCATATCAAACATTAATTTTAGGTTTCGTTTGGAACAGCTTTTTTGTTACATTCTAAAGCAGCTTTTTAGTACAAAAATTTCTATAAAAATTAAAATTTTTTGTACTAAAAAGCCGTTTTAGAAAGCAGCAAGAAAGCTATTTCAAACAAAGCCTTAGTATTAATAGGACTACAGAAAAATCATATAATTTGCACAAATTTCAAAGCAATTATTAATTTATTTATTTTTTCTAATATTTGTTGAGAGGATTATATATAGATACACGAGTCAAGGCCGAAGGTGACGTTGGTAGTAAGGATGGTGGCGTCCGTCGGCAACTATGACTATATATTTGATTGGGAATTTCAGCAGGATGGTCTCATAAAAATTAAGGTATTGAATATGAGAAATTATCATTTTATTTTCATGAAGATTATGATTCCATTCAATTTTATAGTAAAAAGACATTTTATTTGTCATTTACACAATCTAATAAATATATAAAAGAATCTCATTTGTTAACATTCCGATCCAATTGTGATTTGCAAAATAGGAGAGAATTCAATGGAAAATGATGGAACTTGACACATTTGATCTTTCAAACAAATGAAATTTTATTTTATTTTTTAAATTTGTTATGACATTATGATGAGTTTAATAGTTCATCTATCATTAAACTGAGTATTGATTCAAAATTTTAATTATATTAGATTAAAATCAAATTATATTATAGAACGAAAAGTTACTTGTCATCTCATTTGATTGACACACCCAATAAATTTTATCCCGTGTAGAGTTAGGGGCGTAGTTAGAAATTTTTTCTAATGAGAGCCCGAATTAAAATTTTTCATTAGCTATATTTCTATTAATTATCATAATAAAATTTTAATTATAATATCATAATACAATTTATTTTCATATAAAAGTTAAAAGTTATAACAAGATAAATAAAAGGATAAATATAATTAGCTATACTTCTATTTTAATCAAAAATAAATAATAACAATGTAAAAAAAAAAGATTATAAAATTTTGGTAGGGCCAATGATCCCCCTCCAAAACAAAAAAAAAAAAAAGAATGTGGATATATACTTTATTTTTTAATATATTTCTATTAAAATTAATCATATATATAAATGATTAAAGTACAAAATTATAGTAATATTTATAAAAATAATTGAACCATTGAATAATATTCTCTTTTTTTATTTAATTCATATAAATTTATTGCTTTTTAATATTATTATATAGCCTAGTTATCAAGTGCTTTGTATGTTTTTTATTAATCCAAATTTCAAAGCATAATACTTGCTTAAAATTAATATATATATATATATTAGAATTTTACAAAATATCTAAAATGTGTTCTTTACAATCTAAAATCTTAGAACAACTCTAATGGTTTTTACAAAAAATGGAAAAATGGCAACCATATTTCATTTTATTTTATTGTTTTGGATTATTATTAAGAAAATAAAAATAAAAAAAATTATTTGATTTTTTTTTTGTTTTTTTTTTTGGAACGGGGAGTATCGGCCCGCTGCCACCTCAGCTTGTGAGGCGCATGACGATGTCCACTAATCTCCTCGGTCGACCTAGCGGTGGCACCCACACCAGAAACCCCCGAGCCAACACTTTATTGGTCCCCACCTAAGAGGCGCGACCGTAGTGGGGTGGATTCGAACCCGGGACGGGGGTTCCCAATGATGCTCTCCCACCAACCACCCTAAGCCTCGGTGGGTAAATTATTTGATTTCACCATTGAATCTTGAATCTAATGATTGGCTCGCGACTGCTTTCAATTATTAATAATTTCCATCTGGTCGGCTCCTTATGTTGTTGGGAATTCTGGTAGGGTCTTGCTTTTACAATGTTCGCGATTTTGTCCTACTTTGTAATTTTAATTACTATATTACTTCTCATTCTATTTTCTAAAATTCACTCGATCATCTCGAGTTCATATTTATATTAAAAATTTTAGAATTACATTCAACATCATTAGAATTTTGATTTTAATAAACTTATAATTATCGAACCGAGCATATTGACAAAGCGAACTCAACGATTTTTTCTTGCCAAAGCGAACTCAATGACATAAAAAATGATCCAATATAATTCTAAATGAACCTAAAGCAAACACTTAAAATATAAGCTCATAAAGTTTATACAGTAATTCAGGTAAGATTTAAGTTTTTATTAACAGTTTAGTGGTTTTCCAGTTTCTGGCTACTATTTTTTTACTATTTAAAAAAAAAAAATTAGAAAGCCATTTTTGAAAATAGAAAAAACTGTTCCAAATGAAGCCTTAAGTTATGAAGCTTAGTGAAAGCACTTCTTGCATTATCAAATTGACCAAAAGCTACACTTGTTGAGTTAAGATAAATGTTAACATATATATAAAAAAACACTTGTACAGGTAAGTCTTAGTGGCATGCTAATGGTGAAAGGAACAGTATACCAGAACATGAGCCAAGTTCCCAAGGAACATGACCTCCATGGAACATTAGTGACAGAGAATCTGATAGGAATAACTCATGATCACTTCATCACCTTTTACCTGGACATGGATATCGATGGCCCAAACAACTCCTTTGTTAAGGTTCACATGACAAAGCAGGAGATTTCACCTGAAGAATCTCCAAGGAAAAGCATTCTTAAATTCAATAGAGAAGTGGCCAAGACTGAGAAAGATGGTCGGATAAAACTAAACCTCTATGATCCATCAGAATTTCATATAGTGAACCCTGCAAGATTGTCTAAGGTTGGAAATCCTACTGGATATAAGATTGTTCCTGCTGCAACTGCTGCGAGCTTGCTTGATCTCACAGATCCTCCACAGTTGAGAAGTGGCTTCACAAATAACCAGGTGAATGCATTTTTTTTTTAATTTCTAATACATAACTTTCTTGTTAGAAGATTGTTTCTCACAACCATGCAGCTGCATAGTAATGCTCATAAGCTGCTCTATAGCATTCAATGTGGTAAGTGTAATTCCATTTGGCTGGACGGAGTAAGAAGGGCCTCATTGTGCCTTCACTGTACGCCTTTATGAACTTTTTGCATGACTCTTTTAAATGTAGTAATAACCAATCAAGAATCATAGCAAAAGTAGATAATACTGTTATTTTAATGCAATGATACAGTGATACTCAGTTTCAGTAACCTTTTATAGATCTGGATAACACCATATAACCAAAGTGAGGAATGGGCTGGTGGCCTTTTTGCATATCAAAGTAGAGGAGATGATACTCTTGCAGTATGGTCTGAGAGGTAAAGCAACATTATAAAGAGAACTGAATTTATATATTTTATCTCATTTGTTCCTAAAATAACTTAATTTGCTTCGTTCAGGAACCGGCCAATAGAGAACAAGGACATTGTGACTTGGTATACATTAGGATTTCACCATATACCTTGTCAAGAAGACTATCCCATAATGCCCACAGTATCATCTAGCTTTGATCTTAAGCCTGTTAATTTCTTTGATAAAAACCCTATTCTGAGAGCTGCACCATACTTTGAAGACGATCTTCCTGTTTGTGAAACAATTGCAAGGGGTGAACTCCCAAAGTGTAACTCTATTTAATGGTATTTATCACATTTCAAGCTTGTCAAATGAAATGTGAGAACTAGACCATATACTACTTTCTCTAAAGGTAAACTCCATTAAGTTAAGGACGCTTTCACCTCTCCTGCTACCTGTAGCTCATGGTAAATCTACTTAGGCCGCCCTCCAAATCATTGCATACAAAATGTGATCCAAATGTAGTGATTACTATCCTCAAATTGTTGTAGAATAATGAAGTTATGAAGTATTGGGAAGCAATTGACTATAAGGTTGTTTGGCTGCATCTAAGGGCTCATTTGGATTCTTGAAGTTTATAAATGTTTGAAAATCAGAGAATCTTCTAGATTTGGATATTTGAATGTAGTGCAAAATTAATATGAACTTTCAACTTAGAATGGATCTTATTAAAATAATTCAATGAGCAAAATATGCTTAGTGGATACGGTTGTAGCTGAGCAGGCCAAAATTGATCCAATAAAAGGGATCAAGAAGGAATGGATCCATCAAGAGTTTGTTTGGCGTCGTGTGATTTATCAAGAGGATAAAGAGACATTTAGCTTGGTACCCTATAGCATAAGTCAAAAAAATTCAATGTAAATTGAATGATAACTTTGAGATCAACTCAAACTACTAAACCAATGCCTAAGGACATTCAATGTACTTTCTTAGCAAATCTCAAGGCAGGTTGAGCGCATCATTAACAACGCTAGCTTTTCTCGACAAGTTTACCTAGATAAATTGGTTATAAAAACATCAAAGAAGGTTTCCATCCCTTCTTTACAAGTTGCTCAAGATGAACATTCCATCAACTCAGCCTAACCAAGAACTATCCAGAATCCCTCTACCAATTATCGGAGGCCCATCTAACTCCTTGTCAATAAGTTCGATCATACTTAGTCTTCTCATAAAAATACCCAAATATCTCTCCTCAATCTTAAATCTTCTCGGACTCTCTTGATTATCCCTTCCAATAAATACTTGAAATGAATTAGCATATACAACAAGTCCGAGCTAACTTGTGTGCCTTTGTGAGAAGTTTAGAACCAAGCTTACTCAACCATGAAACCGTCAAGCCAATTTTGTTCTAGGCTCCTCCTTAAAGTTGAGGGGCATGCATGTCACTGAGCGTATTAGTTCAATTGAAGGTGTCTTATTTAAGATGCCATCTTGTTGTTCTGCATTCTCTAATGTGGCTACTGTTTAGGTATCTTACACCAGCTTTCTACTTGGTGTAGTCGTCGGGAGCAAGAAGAACCCTGGACTGAAGGAGCACTCAATGAAACAGAGAATTCTGCTATAAAAGAGCAAGATAATATCGTATATGCCTTTCTTCTCCGTAATACAGGTATATAATCTTAGTAGTCTAGGTACTATTAGCTACTTGATTAAGATAAGCAAGCTATAATAAAGGACAGTACTAAATGTAACTAAAAAAGGTAAACTAGCAGAAAGAGAGAGTGGCCGTTGGAGAATATGGGACGTGGGAGGCTGCTGGTGGGGCGGGCGAGTGGATGGCCACATCAGTTCTCTTCGAGCTCTGAGAAGCTCGACTCCGACGAGATTTCCATGACTTGCATATTGTCAGGCGGGTGATAGCTGTAGATGTCTGCTACATTGAAAGTGGCCGAAGTGTGGACGTCGGATGGAAGGTCAATCACATACGCGTTGTCGTTAACTTTGTGAAGGATGGGAAATGGTCCAATCTTTCTTGGACTAAGTTTAGAGTAAGTTCCTTGAGGGTACCTTTCCTTGTGCATTCTTAACATTACCAGTTCACCTTTGTTGAAGGATTTATAGCGCCTATGTATATCTGCCTTTTGTTTATAGTTGGAAGTTGATTGATGCAGCTTGTCTTTAACAAATTGTAAAGTTTACAAGGCTTGTGAAACTGTTTTGTTGGCAGTGGAATGAGGACCTTTAGGCAGAACTGCTATATCCACCAAATGATTAGGTGGCTTGGTGTACACTACCTGAAAGGGACTGTGTCCAGTGGAACGGTTGGACATTGAGTTGTATGCGAACTCCACTTGGCATAACATTTCTTCTCATCTCTTCGGATTGTCCTGGACAAGGCAACGAGCATGTTGCCAAGTGTTCGATTGACAACCTCCGTTTGACCGTCGGTTTACGGGTGATATGCGGAGCTAAGTTTTAGTTCAGTGTTTAGCCTTTTCCACAATTCTCGCCAGAAATGACTATCAAACTTTACGTCACGGTCTGATGTGAGACTGCGAGGTATCCATGCAATATAACAATTTCTCTAAAAAAAAAAGGTTGGCAATGCGAACGGCGTCAAAGGTCTTCTTGCACAGGATGAAATGCGCCATCTTCGAAAAACGGTCTACAATGACCATGATGGAGTCGGACCCACGTTTTGTGCGTGGCAAGCCCAATACAAAATCAAGCGTCAAGTCTTCCCAAATGGAATCTGGTATAGGCAATGGCATGTATAGCCCTGTGTTTCGAGCAGTCCCCTTATAGACTTGACATACATAGCACTTCTCTATGAATCTAGTGACGTCGCGACGTAGATGGGGCCAGTAGAAATGCTGATTGAACCAACTCCAGTGTTTTGTCACGCCCCAAGTGGGCTGCCAAGCCCCCGCTGTGTAGTTCCTGGATCATTTGCGGACGCCACGATGAATCTGGAATGCATAGAGCGTTTCCCTTGAATAGGAATCCTTGGTGGATGGTGAAGTCTTGCTTGAGTTGTCCTGTCACGCAAGCAGCCCAAATTTGTGAAAAATCCTTATCTTCTGCATATAAATCTTTTAATTGCAGGAGGCCAGTAACTCCGGTTTGAAGGTGAGTTAAAAGTGCAGATCACCTACTCAACGCATCTGCCACTCGGTTGGATTTACCAGCCTTATGCTTAATCACAAAGCTAAACCTTTGGAAGAAAACAATCCATCGGGCATGCATCATGTTAATATTTTTTTGGTTGTTGATATATTGTAGTGCTTGATTGTCACTACAGAGAACAAAATCCTTATGCAGTAGGTAATGTTCCCATTGTTTGAGGGCTCTGACGACGGCGTATAACTCATGTTCATACGCGGACCACCGTTGACGGGTGGCACTTAACTTCTCGTTGAAAAGCTCAACTGGTTTCCCGTCTTGAGACAAGACGGCTCTATACCCACGGCAGAGGCATCCGTGTCAACTTGGAATGGTTTGTCGAAGTCCAGGAAAAGCTAGTACGGGAGCTGAGCTGAGAGCAAATTCGATCCGATCAAAACTCTTCTGTTGGGCTGCGGTCCACACCAAGGAGGATGATTTTAAGCAGTTTGTAATGGGGGACATAATGCTGCTGAAGCCCTTGATGAAGTGACGGTAGTAATTAGCCAGCCCATGAAAGCTACAGACTTCTATCAAGGACTTAGGGACGGACCAATCTTGGATTACTATAACTTTCTGCGGAGCCGTCCGAACGCCATCTGGAGTTAGCTCAAATCCTAGGAATTGAACATTGTATGCCGTAAATTGACATTTAGCTAAGTTGAGGAAGAGTTGGTGATCCCGCAAGGTCCCCAAGATCTCCTTCAGGTGGCTAAGGTGATCGGTAAAGGAAGTACTAAACACCAAAATGTCATCAAAATAGACGATGCAGAATTTGTCTAAAAAGGCTTAAGAACTTCATGCATCAATCTTATGAAGGTAGAAGGGGCATTACAAAGCCCGAAGGGCATAACCTTCCATTCAAATAGCCCCTCGATTGTCTTGAATGCTGTCTTCCATTCGTCCCCGGACAAATGCGGATCTGATGATATCCGCTTCTCATGTCCAATTTTGAAAATATTTTGGAGCCATGTAGTCGGTCTAAGAGATCATTGATTCGTGGAATCGAAAATCTATATTTGACAGTAATAGGGTTGATAGCTCTACTATCAATGCACATTCTTCACTGTCCATCTTTCTTAGGAACAATGAACGCCAGGACAGCACAATGACTTAGACTTGGCTGAATGAACTGCTTCTGCAATAGATCTTGAACTATCTCTTGCAGAATGACATGTTCGCGGGGACTCATACGGTAATGAGGTAAATTGGGAAGAATAGCTCATGGAATGAACTCAATTTGATGTTGAAGATTTCGCAGCGGGGGCAACGACGGTGGCAGGTCGGATGCCATAATATCAACAAAAGAATCAATAAGCTGGCAGACGTCAGGATGAAGGGTGGAAGCTATTGGAGACTCCGAATCTCCTGCAATGAGTACGAGTACTTGGCAATCCTCTTCCTTCAGTTGTACATGGGCGTGGCCCGAGATGATATGAGCGGACATGAGGTTGTTAGCTGATTGTTTGCCACGATATAGCTGGCGGGTATCAGCTTGATTTTCTTCCCTTTCCAGTCTAAGGTGTAAGTGTTAGCCCGACCATCGTAGACAGCTCCACTATCGTATTGCCAAGGCCTACCTAGAATTAGGTGGCACACGTCCATTTCAAGGACGTCACAAGTAACTTGGCAAAGGTAGCTCTTACCGATAGTGAATGTAATGTTACATAGCTCGGAGACGAGAAAATCAACTCCCTTCTTTACCCAGCCAATTTTGAAGGGGTTAGGATTTTTTGTCGTCTTGATCTGCAGTGCTTGGACGGCAGCACAGGAAATAATATTTTCAGTGCACCCGCTGTCTATGACCAGGTCACAAACCTTCCTATTGATCGTACACTTAGTACGAAATAGACTGTTCCTCTGATTTTCAATTGGCAACCTTGGAGCTATGAGTAGTTTTTCCAACACACAAATGACCGGTTCCCCGTCATCTCCGGACATTTCTTCTACTTGTTCTTCGATTTCATCCAGCGATCCAGATGGATCAATCCCTTCTTCAACCTCTGCCAATTGAGCTTGGTGACGCGTGGGGCATTCGTTGGACTTATGTCTAGGTTGTAAACACCTGAAGCACTTGATGGTCGAAGGGGTTTGACATGCCCCCTTATATCAGTCTGTTGTGTTCCTACTACGGGTGTTGTATCAAGAAGGTTCTTTTGAGTTGCTATGCTCACCTTCGTCGATCCAGAGCTACCTTCTTGGAATGATCATCGATGGAAGTTGTGTCAGGTGGTCCTTTGCGATTGAGCTTCCGCCTTCAAGGCGAAATTAACGGCTTGAGAGAGTGACCAGACTGAGTTAAGTTCCAATTTATCTTGAAGATAATCCTTCAAGCCTCTGATATAGCGCGCCACCAATTGGTTCTCGGACTCCGCCAAATTATTGCATGCGCTCAATCGATAAAATTCCTTCGTAAACTCACTAACAGATTGCCGCCCCTGCTTGCAATTTTGGTATTGTAGATATAATAATTGCTCAAAGTTAGTGGGAAGAAAATGTCGCCTCATCAACTGCTTCATACGGTTCCAACTGTGGATTGCTCCCTTGCCTTCGCGTTGTCGACTCTGAAGTAATTGCATCCACCAAGCATTAGCTCCTCCCTTAAGCCGGCAGGCTACATATTTGACTTGCTTGTCCGGATTGATTTTCATGTATTCGAAGAAATTCTCCACTGCTCCTTCCCAATCTAAATAGTCTTCAATATGAAGCCTCCCATCAAAGAAAGGGATGTCTAGTTTAATGCGGGCGCCTTCATTTTCATGTCGTCGCTGCCTAGGTCGTCGTCTCCTATCTGGCCAGGGTGGTAGCAGCTCCTCTTCAGTCTCTGACAATTCGTTAATGGGTGGTTCGCCTTCATCTGATTCCGAGCTATCCTGGAACCTTGAGGCTACTCTCTTCTGAACCGGGCCAAGTCCCACCTGCACGCACTGCCCCGGTAAGGTTGCCGGTGCCGCGGGACTAGCCATTGGGTTGGTGGCCACCCTTATTTTCCTCAGCTCTTCCCCCGTTTCGTCCGCGAACTGAGCGAAGGCATTCACAAGCTCATCCAATTGCTTGGACGTGTGTTGGTGCGTTTCCCACAACGCATCCATACTCCGATCGCCGTCGGGTCGGGGGTGGTTACTTCCTTCCGCCATGCTGCGAAGAACCAAGCTCTGATACCAAAACTGGTGTAGTCGCCGGCAGCAAGAAGAACCCTGGACTGAAGGAGCACTCAATGAAACAAGGAATTCTGCTATAAAAGAGCAAGATAATATCGTATATGCCTTTCTTCTCCGTAATACAAGTATATAATCTTAGTAGTCCAGGTACTAGTAGTTACTTGATTAAGATAAGCAAGCTATAATAAAGGACAATACTAAATGTAACTAAAAAAGGTAAACTAGCAGAAAGAGAGAGTGACCGTTGGAGAATATGGGACGTGGGAGGCTGCTGGTGGGGCGGGCGAGTGGATGGCCACATCACTACTCTTTGTAAATATCATGCTCACAGTTGCTAGAGAGGTTGATTGTTTTTTTTGTTGGTTCTTAATTTAAGCGAGTTGAGTGATAGAGAGCAAGTGCCTAATGTTGAGAGTGTTTGTCTAAAAATATATTTACCCAAATCAAGTCCACATGCATTGAACATATGCATTATGTTGACATTTTCAGGCTTGCATGCCTAGGGGTGTGCCCTAACACCTAAGCACTGACCTTGATGCCTACAAGCGCAAGTGCCAGTAGGGGTTTTCCTCATATAAAGTGGCTATGTTACATGCATGTTCAAGTGTCACTGTGTTTCTTTGTTAGCTTCCTAGGCTATCTTAATGCTCACTAGAGGTTCAAGGAGAAATAAAATGGAGACCCCTCTTGAATAAACATGTGGAAGGATAACTAATAATGTTCTCCCTTTAAACTCAATGCTATATTGTTGACTGCTTAGTACTGTGCTAAATTGCTGTCTGTGGGTGAAATCTTAAAGCAATGTAAGGCAAATGCATGGATATTGTCTAATTAAAATTGCCTCAAAAAGACAAAAATAAGCAGGATGTGGGCTTCGAATGACCCTACAAAAGGAAAAAGATATACTACATTAAGAGGTAGGAAAAAAAAACTCCTTGCTGGTTCATGGATGACAACTGATTTGAATTTTTCCAAGTGGTTTTCCTCCCAATATACCGAATTAGATATATTTTATTTGATTATGGAGTTTTGATTTCATTAGGAGAAAGCTCCTATATTTAATTATTTTTCAGAGAATCTTTTCTTGTTTAAAATCAAAGCTATATGAATTTTTAAGACACCAGCTTTATCTTGAGATGTACATGACCCAAAATTTGTGCAGAAAACACGCATAATGTCCATTAAAAAAGATAACAAGACAGAAATCATTTAGGATTTGTTTGAGATAACTACATAGTTTTATAAAATTGATATGAGAAATTATAAGCAACTTTACATCTATAGTTGTAGAAAATAGTTTTTTCTACAACAATTTCTAAAAAACAATAAAAAAGTAACAAAAAAATAGTAGCAAAACGAAATTATGGTTGCTGTCTCAAAAACAAAACAAGCAGAAAATTATCCCAAATAGACCCTAAAGTTTCATTTGGGACAGCTTTTTTATTGCTTTCTAAAACAACTTTTTAATAAAAAAATTTTAATTTAAAAATTTTTTACACTAAAATGAATTGGGGAAGCCATCGGGGCAGGGGTCATTGTCTTTACCAAGACCACTTCCTAATTTACTTTACCGGTGAATGGTCATTGAAGAAAAGTCAGTCTCCACTACAACAAAGAACCCTTTTATCCTGGGGGGGGGCGGCAAAAGAGACCGTGTAGTTAAAGCAAATCTTTGAAATGATTTCTTAAGAATCTTAACAATATTAGGATAATCATAGAATGTATTTATGAAAATTAGGATGATGGATATCATGAGCAGACTTGAACAAGCCTCATGAGTGATCATCGCATAACTTAGCTAGCTTAATCATAAGGCTACATTTGAGAAGGTTTTCTTTCTACTTCTTAAAGCAGTTTTTTAGTATAAAAATTTTAATTTTATACTAAAAAACTGTTTTAAGAAGTAGAAAAAAAGTCGTCTTAAACGAAGCCTAAAGCAAAGTTGAGCAGTCATGTTTTTATTTTTTACATAAAATTTTAAAATTTTTATTTGAATTCCTGCAGCAATGTTAGGTCATTTTTGTTATATGCTAAGCACGCTTTAATGCTTGAATTAGATCAACTATAGATATATTATGAGAAACATAGCTCATCTTGATCTATTGATTGGGAGCTTGGGCTATAAGGTAAGAGGTATTGGATTCGAGTCTTGCGTGTATGATGTGCGTATGAGTTTATTTAATTGACTTAAAAGTCCAAAAAAATATATTTATTATGAGAAATAATATTATCTTCCAAAAAATTGCATAAAGTAATTTTTGCCGAAACACATAAATTTTCTAAGTAAGATGTTCAATTTAATTACACGCCATCCCCTGTATGAATGGAAGAAAATTCAATTAATTATATTGTTACGAATTTTAAAGCTATTGTGAATATTTTAAGTTCGATTTCCGTCTACCATAATAAATTCTCGCTTTATGAACTTTCGGCTAAAAAAAAGGTCAACCAATTATCCTTTTTATTATTATTATATATTGGCACCCACTAGATCAACCAATTATCCTTTGATCGTGGAAACAGGTCAACTAATCCTTAGCAATTAAAGTGGCTGACCATAGATTGGTGGCCACAGCAATTAAGAACAGGAGCTTGATGACATGGTCAACTAATCTAATGCTGCGTTGACCCAAGATGGTTGACTATTTTGTTGATTGCAACCGCCCATTAAAACTCAGCTTGGTTTAAAAATTAAAAAAGCCGAAGTGAAAATAAAAATATTACAAAATTTGATTTGACATTGGTTTTGAATATGTCAAAGAAATTTTTATTTTAATTTTTTTAATGAGAAGTTAATTAAGTTTTTATTTTTATTAGAAAAAAAATTAGAGAGGGAATCATGAATGAAAAATTATATTTCGTTTTCTAAATAAAATTGATTATTAAGTAATTATATTAAGATTAATGTTTATTATATGTAATAAAATTTTTTTATAGTTCCTCCAATTCTTTTAGAACAAATTTGGCCTAAAAATGCCTTCTTTATTATTATGGAGAAAGAGACTTCATCTGACCGTAGATATAGCTGTGTTCGGGTGCTATTGGTCTCATTGACTACTTGGTCACTGTAGGTGGCTTCCACGGTCGACCGGCTACCCACTGCTGAATTCATATTTGGAAAGCATCGGAAGAACCGAGGAAGCTTTTGATTTGAATAAGTAATAAATAATTAAATAGTATAGAATGGCTTCTTTATTAATATATATAATTTGTTTTTTTAGATAAATTTAAAAAATATTATAAACAGATGCTATAAAATATAGAATAAAATAATTAAATATTAAGTTATAAATAATTAAAAATTTTATATCTTCTAAAATAATATATAAAAATTAAAATTTGATACGTTGACCCTATTTTCTTACTATTTTTGATGGATCGGGAAGACTTTTTCATGCAGCTTTTTTGCCTCTTTGACTCTCGATTAATAGTAGAAAAGTTGGATTTTTGATATTTTGACTAAAATTAATTTGAAATTTATTAAATTTATTTGAGATAAATCATAAATCTTTCATTCATCAATCCAACAATATAAGTATTTATTGAAAACCATTATATTTGTGGGATTATTAGCTGTGAATGTAAATTAAATAATAAATACCTAAATATTTATTGTCAATTTATATCTTAGCTTCTCAATTCATTTAAATAATAAATTTTATAACAAAAATGAAAAATAAATATAATTAAACATTATTATCTAAGATAAATAGTGAATATTATATGATGATAATTAGAGAGGATAAAAGTGTTTTGTTATCAGGAATTTGCATTGCATAATCTTCACTGGAACAAATCCTTCTGAAATAATTTATTGAAGTTTGTATTTTTATGCAATCTAATTGAAATAGTCATTAATTTTCTGCTAGAAAATTAATAAAAATATATTAGAAGTTTGAGAAAGTTTGGCTTTAGAGATGCTGTTGTTGTCTTCAGCTCTTTAATATCAAATTTACACAAAAAAGTTAAGAAAATGACTCTTTTCCAGCACTTGTTTTGAACTATTCATATGAGATAAAATAAATGGACCTGCGTATTTTCTTTAGTCTATTGAATTATTGAAAGAGAAAGAAAAAGAAGACAAAATAGAATTGATAAAAGAGTTCCATTTGAAATTAGTTTTCATTTGCTTATCAGGTCGAGGGGAAATTTAGTGAAAAATACTTTTTTTTTTTTTTGTTCTAAGTTTTGTTTGATGAAGCTACGTACATAGAGTAAATTGAAGAATGAAAACTGTGTAATGCAATACACGCATAGGGTTAAGTAGAGAAAGAATAGAGAGAATTTTGCATATATAATTATTTTTTTGAGTAAAAACAGTTTACTAATGAATTACATTTGACATGTGGTCAAAAAATTCATTTGATCCGTATGAATTTCGAGATGGTATTTGAATTAAAAAAAAAAAAATTAGAGTTAAGTTAATGACCATCCAAAGCTTGATTTCAACAAATATGTAATCGAATTGAATGTTCTGAGGAGGTGAAATCATCAACATCACTAATGATCAAATCTAAGTTCAAATGAATATGAATCAAACCCTTGAAGCATATCTAAAAGCTTCTTAATATTAATTGACTGATCAAATTGTTTTCAAATATTACGTCTTTATAGTTAAATCAGGCGGCTTGATAAGACAAATCTAATGAGCTAAAGATTATTTAGTACTTACATCATTAAGGCATTTTAATATTGAATAAATAAGCTATAATCAAGGAGACGAATATAGATTATCTTATAGAGTGTGTTTTTGACTTCGGCCAAACTTACTAAAATAAAGCTCTAAAAAAGTTATAAATAGGGCTCTATTTTTTATATGAAGGGAGTTTTGAGAGCTAAGTATAAGCTAAAGAACTTAGTTGCATTTTTTAGGGACTACCATCGATGACCACTGTTATGATTATATTGAGGAAGAAGAAGTCTTCTTTGGCTTCTTGAGAGAGAGAGAGAGAGAGAGAGAGAAAAGAGCATAAGGAAGGGAAAACATGAGCTTTATTTCTTCATCATGGAGCTCCAAATACATCAACCCATAACATCTATTTATAGGGGTTTACAAAGGTGAGATGTATTGCACCTGTCATTGTTCTGATAGAAAACACTTATAGAAATCATAATAGACTAGTTGAATTTGAATTTCAATAAAGCATAAAATCATAAATAAGAAGAATGTAGGGGACACACAAGCGAGGAAAGCTTTTATTGATTGTAGATGGAAGAAAATACACAAGATACAATGGATCCTCAATTGGAGACGAGGATCCGACTCTCCCAATCTCTAGCAGGCTGCTAGAGCCCAAACAAAAAACTAAGAACACTCCAAATTTTAGCAAAAATCCCCCTATTCCTAGGAAAATAAACTACTTTAAACATACAATAGAAATCTAATACCCAAAACAGACCCCCCCCCCCCCAAATCGTGAGGCCTCATCACTCTAACTGCTGTTCAAATCTCTTATTTGAGCCCTTTCATAAACTTCCCCTCCAATATAGTCTCCAAAAGCTAGCTTAGTCAGCTGACCAGATGCTCAAACTACTCACGGTATTCCACTACTATCCCCTCTTGCATCAGGGCAAAGAATTACGCATAGAAGCCCCCCTGCTAGTTAAAAAATGTTCCAACAAGTAGTCTTTAAACTTCTGCTAGATCTATACAGTTCACCTCGTATCCCTTCATTGGCACAATGCTAAAGCTTTCCATTTAAGCACATCTCGACTGCCGTCAGGCTCTCCTCCTCCGTCAACTTATTAATGGTAAAGTATATTTCCACCCTGTAGATCCACCCATGTACATCCTCTCCCTCAAAAATAGGCATCTTTAGCTTCCTCACCCTCAGATCTCCTCTGTCATCCTTATTTCCTCCAAAATTTCTCATTCCCCAAGGGTGGTTTCCCCCAATTGTGTCAATCTTCACTTCTCTACTCGTACCCAAACCTTTCATCACAAGCCCATATTCTCCCTTCAAATTCAACACCCCTTCGACCATATTCAGCCCCCTCCTTTCAAATTTGTTAGCCCTTCGATCATAATCAAGCCATCACCTTTCAAATTCAGTCTATCTCCTTTCAAATTCAACACCCCTCCGCTCAACCCAACCCATTTACGTCTCTCTTCATACCCTCTACTTGACTCCTCCCTAGGAATATGTTCTAGGGGAAGTATTCTCTCTTCTCCTCTATAATCCTAGCCTCTTGATCTTCCCTTCACCTTATCAGATTAGGATTTTCCCCACTTTCTTGGCAATTAATGGCTTACCTCGCCTATGACGACGTCATTTTAGTTTATCCCTCGAGCAACTTCTTCAACACCTCCAGCTTCAGGATGAAAACTTTCCATCGATCTTTTCGTGGATGGATGAAATTTAACTTTAGAAATCTGAAACTTGAGTTTGGAGATTCAAAATTTTAGATTTCAATTGTCTGATCTTCCCCTCCAACACTTCTACATTTTTTCCTGTGATGGGAACCTGGATCTAGGCTCCAAACAACAAAAACAATAAAAAAATAGTGGTTTTGGTCTTTAAACAGCAAAAAATAGCAAGATCACAAAGAAAACACACAAGAAATCAGCGAGGGGACTTCTATTTCTGCCCAGGAAATGGCTCTGATACTAATTTGATAGAAAACACTTATTGAAATCAAAATCAACTTGGAAAATTTTGAAGTTTAGCTAAGTGAAAAATTAGAAATAAGAAGAACGTTGGAGAAACACAAGCGAGAAACAATTATATTGATAGTAGATGGAAGAAAACATACAAGATATAATGGATCCTCAATTAGAGAGGATGATTCAGCTCTCCCAATCTCTAGCTAGTGCTAGGGCCCAAACAAAAACCTAAGAACACTCCAAATTTCGGCAAAAAATCCCCCCACCACTAGGAAAAGAAACTACTTAAGGCATACAATAGAAATACAACACCCAAAATAGCCCCCCCACACCCCATATTTAAATTTTCCCTCCTAAACCCCCCTGAATTGATTGCTGGGCCCGGCATGCAGAGAAGGGGTGGGCGAACGTTCCACCTAAAATGGGCGAAAATCCCGCCTCAAATAAGCAGAACTGTTTCGCCTTATTAAAGTCAGTCCAGGTTGGCCGGTTGGATCGTTCTAACATGTTCCTCCCGTGATCTGCGTGCTCGTGCCTGCTCCTGTGCCTTCCGACCCATAAACTTATTCTTGTGTGGCACGTCCGCGCTCAAGCATCGAGCACCCTCAAGCTCGCATGTCTTCCCTGGACACCCGTGTGCGCTCTAACCTGCAACTTTGTAAAAGCCACCCATCTAATCCCAAGTCTAATGCCCGCTTCCTACGCACTCCTGCGTGCGACTGCCTTCAGCACGATCCACTCTGAGATTCTTGATCCTGCTTTTATTTTTGCTGCTTTGACACACCAAACCCAATGGAAATCACTGATCTGCCCGTATTCTAGCTTGCAGACTCCACCTCAAAAGATATAAATAGATCTTTAGTCCCGCAACTGATCTTGATGCTTGATCCGTGCCCGCACAGCACCAACCTACTTCTATACACAAGATCTCACAGAAAATCATCAAAATTTTCTTCAAGCAACTATATTAGCCCTTCCTCCCAATTCCAGCCTTTATACAAGACCAACAATAACAACTACCTATTATCCTTCTTTCAGTCCTCCTGACTTCCAGCCACCCTAACCTGAAGCCCAGCTCATGTGGATGTCGCCCATGCCCCCGCGCCCACATTCAACTTGCCTGGCCAACGGGCTCGACTATGCCACCCGTTGGCAGCTCTTGATCCTACGCTCAGCTCCTAGCGTGCCTAGTGACTGCTAGAGCCCCACACAGGTCCCACCTTCCTAGGGCAAAATCGCATGTCTCGGGCTTGTTTCGGCCTTGCCTATGGTCTGTTCAAACCTGATCGCAAACTCGCGCAATTGCCTCCATTCAAACTCACGATTGAACCGCGGCACCATCCCACCTGCGTCCACCAGTCATGATCGCACCTTGCACGCTCTGCTCTGAGATCCAGCACGTTCTCCGCAGCCTGCGAGCCCACCCTGAGCCTTGCGCTCATCTGACCCATCAAATCTCCTATGCGAAACTTGACAAGAGCTTTATTTATTCATCATAGAGCTCCAAATACATCAACCTATAACCTCTATTTATAGAGATTTACAAAGATGAGATGTAGTGTGGATTAACCTAATCTAAAACTGAACCAACCACCATGAGTCATCACCTTCACCACCTCCTGACTTCCATTATATGGCTATTACTGTCCAACATTATTGTTGGCCTTTTATTATCTGATTATGGACACTTGATTTCTCTAATCCTCAAAATTGAAATTTAAATTTTTTAAATTATGATACCATTTTCTTCAATTATGTAGAAGAATCAATTTTTATAACTTCAATTATATAATGAATCATTACAATTGGGTCAAAACGCATAGTTTTTTTTAAGTTATAATATTTTTCATAACTTTTATTTGTATGTTATATTTTTTTAAAGAAAATTAAGATATTATATATATACTCTACCATTATAAATTTTTTAGCATGTAACAACTTTCCAAACAAGCAATCAAGTAAAGATTATGAGATAAATAATTTCTACTTCCCCTTAATTCCTCCTAAGCAAACATAGCCATAATTAAATTCTTTTAGATAGAAAAAACAAATTTTCTTAGCAACTTAGAAACTTGTGGGCCACGTATTCCCTCAATCCCTCGATGATGTTTGCATAGAAGTCATAATAAGTACTTTGAGGACCAAAACATATATGAGTAATCCTCTTATACTTTTCCTTCATCAATGATCAAAATGAGTCAAATAGAGTTAGGGGTTGTTTGGTTGGAGGAAAAGTGAATGCAAAGCATAGAGAATGCTTTGCTTTTTTTTTCATTTTTTACTGTTTGATTGGTCACTGAGTATAGTGAAGTAAATTCTTGATGAATTCGTAACTCCTCGTGTTAGTTTATTTTTCGTGCAAAGAGAACCCACTCAAAACTAAGAGAAAAAGGAATTCAGCGAGCAAGAGAGAGCAGCCTGCAGAACACAACTTTGTTTCTTTCTCCTCCGGCGGGAACCATCGTTAGGGTACCCAAGAGTGGAGACCTTCGCCTCTGCTGCTTTCTGCCCATGAAATCATGCCACCCCACCCTTAGATTTCCTTCACACGAGCATCTGGTCAGTATCCCATTCCATTCGCGCCACCCATATTTCTTTGCCCATTGTCGCAGAAACATCATGGTTTCTTCTCCATTTGTAGAACTCATCGTCGTTTCTTTGCGTGAGGTAGAGTTTTGCTTGAGTCGCTTCATTGGATCCTTCTTGCTGTTCGACTTCGCCCCTTCAATAATGTTTCCTTCCTGTCGAATCAGGAGTCACGAAAGCAAGGCTGCATCGTGCAGTTGGTGGCTTGGATGGGGTTGGCCTGATTGAAGATGCGGGTCTGGTGCATCTTAGTTACAAGCAAGAGATATAAATGGGACAGGGGTGGAAGGAATGCTCAGATGACTATATGTCGTCCGAACAGCTTCGGGATTCGGGCAGTTGTAAGGTGGAATTGAGTCAGTTTCAGGAGGCGAATGTCGCTGATATGGATGTCCAGGAAGCTATCAATGTCGCAGATGGGGCGAGTTTGAGAAGGGATGCTGAGATGTTGCTTCATGGCCTGGAGCACATCACACATGGAGTGGCCCAGATGTGCTCGATTGCGGCCGGTGGGATCGTTGTCGCGGAGGCCTTACAAATTGTTGCAGTCCATTGATCCAAGGTATGCCTTTTCACTTCTAAGTAGCACAATGTTTGTAATATGATTGATTTGGCCACTCCATGCGACCTGGAGCTGTAGGATGGCTGATCCATCTTTTGCAGGAACCTCGAGCCATAATGTGTATCTGAATGCACTGATTTTACTTTATTCTGCATACACTCAATCGAATAGAAAAAATAGTTTCTCTGTATTTATTTTATAGACAACCAAACAACGTCAAAGTATTTACTTTACACTGCATTTACTTTACAACCAATCAAATAACCTCTTAAGCATAATCGTATGTGCAATTAACAACTCTTTTGTCTAAGGCTTCGTTTGAAATAATTTCATTACTATTTTCTAAAACAACCTTTTTAGTATCAAAATTTTTTGAATTAGAATATTTTTTAATAAAAAATTGCTTTAGAAAAGCAGTAAAAATGCCGTCCCAAACAAGCCTAAGACTTTGTTTGATACAACTTTCTTATAATATTTTAAAACAATTTTTTCGTACAATTTTTTTTACTAAAAAATTATTTTAAGAAGCAGCAAGAAAATTGCCTAAGACTTTATTTGGAATAGCTTTTTTACTTTTTTTTTTTTTTTTTATAAATTTTTTAATATTTCTTACAACAAATTTTTAATTAAAAAATTTATTTAAAATAGTAAAAAAATAGTGATTAAAAGCTGTTCCAAATATAGCCGACAATCTCAAGAAGAATGGCCTGCGAATTTTACAGAGGAAAAAAAAAAAAATAAAGTAATTAAACATGTTAAGATGGGGTTTAATGCCCTTGAAACTTGAAAGTTCTCACAAATTGGTGCTTACGTATAACATACGCAAATCATAAATTAATTCTGACTCAACCCATTTGGGTCGCTAATTAGTTTGAAATTTTTCGTTCAAATACATACTAAATGCTTCATATCTAAAAAATATTGTTATTTTTCCTCAGAATAATAATCATATCATTCTCTGTCCAATTATAATCAAACTCCAAATAAGAAAAAAAGGAAAAAAGAATCATCTGATAATCACAGAAATATGAAATTGCGTTTCCATTAAGAAATTTTTCTTTCCATAAATGAATAATCAATATTTATACATCGCAGTCATCACTGTAAATGAACATCAAAATTCCCACCTTTGATCGAGGAAAACATCTTCAGAAAAAAACCAAGAAAAAGCCATAGAGATAGAGAGAAGAAGGAGACGAAAGTCTCGAAGCAATTATAAGGCCGTTGAAGGAAGAGAGAGAGAGAGAGAGGAAGAGCAATTGATTAATGGGAGACGAAAGTCTCGAAGCAATTAAGTCCGTCAAACTCCGGGGCGAAGCAGGCCGCCTTTCCCTTTTTCTGCTCCTCGCGCTGCTTCCCACCGGTTCTCTGCTCTCCTTCCTTAACAGAACACTCAGAGCTATTCTTCTTGCACGACAACCGCAAATTCCCCCAGAATCCGGCGATCTCCGCCGGCGACGCGCTGAGGATCGACATCGCGAGCAGCTTCTCCATCCGTCGAAATTAAGCTGTTTCCGAAAACAAATTATAGAAATCCAAGTTTTCTTCTCTGTGATGATAAATTCTGGATTGTGCAATTTTTTGCTTGATTGTCTTCTCACTTTATAGGGAGAAGGGGTAGAGGGGAGGGACGGAGGAAAGTGGTGGGAGCCGCGTTTCGGATGAGGACGGCCGATATTTCGGATACGATACCTACGCGTGGTTGGCACTTGGAAGTTGGAACTACGTCCGGTGCAGTTGACGAGCAGCTTCTGTCTTCTGGAAACGTTGACCTCATTTTATGGGGTGGAACTTTCGCGTTGCGTCTGGGCGGTGAGCGGGCAGCCACTAGGCGGCGAGATTTCTATTTTTATTTTATTTTATTTTATTTTATTTTATAATTTGCGTTGCGTGCTTCAGTGGTACTCTTTTTTTCGGAGAAGTTTGTGCCGAGCCCATTTCATTAAGAAAAGGTAATTATAAACTGTTGGGAAATTACAGCAAAAGGTGAATCAAAATTCATCGTAAGAAAGACTCCTAAAGAATCAAAATAGAAAGAACAGCTAAAAAAAAAGTTGGACCTGGTGGAACTCAGATCGGACCAAAAAAAACATAAGAAAACACCCTAAAAATTCAAATCGAACAGCACCCCTGGTTGTCAGAAACAATCCTCCAGGGAAATAGGGAAATAGTTGCCGAGGCAGCCTTCCAAGGGGTCCAATGAAGAGGATGCAAGCCCATCATCATCGTCCAAATTCTCAGCTGAGAATCAAGGCTAACAAAGTGGGTAAGATGTGTATCCATAGAAGAAGATTCATGCCAGCCTCAAAAAATTTCAAAAGTAAAAGCCACATTCCTGAGAACTATAAAAAAAAGGTAGAGTTGCAAAGTAAAAGTGTAGCCCCCAGCAACTGTGCAACCCATCCACAAGTATACCGTAAACCATCCAAGGCTATAGGTATTCGAAAATAATGAGAGACAACAATAGAAGACAATCTCCATCCAAGGCCAGAAGTGAACCAAAGCAGGAAAAAATCGAGAAGTGAAACATTAGACATATAAGAGGTGTCTAATAGCATCAAACTTGCTCCATTTAGAAACCTTAGCAAATAGAGCCTTTTTAATAGCATAGTAGATTGTGGAGCTGTTATTGATCTGGTTTTCAAATTTCTTATAATTTCTTTTTTTTTTTGACATTTAGGCCAATTAAGATAAACTCACACATACATCGCATACACAGACTCAAACCCAAGACCTCTTAGTTGATAGCCAAAGCTCTCAACTAACAGGCCAAGGTGAGCTATGTTTATAATTTCTTCCCCTCTATAAGTATTATAAGGTGCAGTAAGAAGATTTGAAGCAAAAGTTCTTGAAGACAACATTAGAGTACTGTTTTGCATATATTTAACATAATCCAACAATTGCCTGAGTATGCCTAAATAAGAAAGTGTTTGTCCATGGCATGATAGAAGAAATTATTTTGAAGGAGAAATCACATTAAAAAAAAAGTGATTATGACTTTCTTCAACAAGATAGCAAAGAACACAAGAGGCAGGGACCTAAATATTTCTTTTAGCTAAAATGACAGCCGTTTTAAGCCCATCTAACAAGGCCATCCATGTGAAATCAGAGAAATGAAGAGCATGATTTTTATGCCAAACTAACTCAAACCAGTCAACCTGAGGCAAATTTCTGTAAACAAGGGAAGATAAAATCTTAAAGAAAGGTGAATCAAGCCCCTCCCATTATAAGATGGGATTGCAAAAGGACAAGGGCAGAACCAGCTTCAATTGTTATGAGAGGGGGAAAATTCAGTAAAAAATAATTAAATATTTAAAAATTATACATATATATAATTACGAAAAGTTGTTTAAAAAAAGTTAAGCAAGAAAAATAAAGAAAAAAATGATGTAATTAAATTGTTATGAAAAATATGAAAGAAAATATTAGAATTAAATGTGAATATTAGGCAAGTTAGGACAAAAGAGCTTTTTAGGGGGGGCAAAAGTAATTTTTTAGGAGGGGCAAAAAATTTTTTTTTAAAAATTTAACTCTTATAATATTTTTTTTTTTTAGGGGGGGGGCAATTGCCCCTCCTGAAGTACATAGGGTTCCGCCCTTGCAAAAGGAGACAATAGGGATCTCTAAAATTTTAGAACTAATGTGAGGGTTCCAGTAGGAGAGGAGATTCAAAGAAACCAAATAAATAAAATTGCCAACAATAAATGAAGAATAAGAGGTAGTAGCAGCTGGTTCTAAACGATCAACCAAGGAGAAGCCATGACACCAAGGATCCCATAGCAGGGATAGGGGGCAGTTAAGAGTAATTTTAAATGAGATTTTGCTCTTCATCTTTACAACAGTGATATGAATAAGCTTCCAGAATTTAGACGCCTTGGGCCTAGAAGGCTTCCAACAAGATATGTATTTTTCCTTAACCCAAATAATAAATAGGGAGTCTCCAACAATAATCGAAATGGTAGCAGAACAATAACAATGATATAAAAGCATGTATGGCGGGTGTAGCTAGCCCACCAAGATGTTTAGGTAGACAATTATTTTTCCAAGAAATATTATGCAGCTTCTTGGAGTCTATATCCTCATCATAGAGAAACCTAGAACAAATTTTATCCATATATTTGCAGCATTATTTAGTTAAGATGGTGCCATTGATTCAGTAAGCAAGGGTGTTGCATATAGTAAACTTGATATATGCAATCCAGACAGCAAAAGATGGACTTTGGCTTTCCAACCAGCTCGGGCAACAATGATTTTCTAAAGCAGATGGTTGAAATCAACATGAGAGAGTCTTTTAGTGGAGATAGGAATACCCAGGTAGATCATAGAGGAGAGGGTAGGGTTAATGTTGAGCAAAGTAGAAATAACCGAAGAATTAGCACAGTTATTAGAAAAGATAATAGAATTTTTACTGTGGTTAATCTGGAACTCTTTTAAGAATTAAGACTTTGTCATATTTTATATTCAAATAGTCGGACTAACGCAATTTTCAGCAGGAACTTTGGCCATCAACTAAGGTCTTGGATTTGAAACTTACGTATGTGATGTGCATGTAAATTTGACTTAATTAGCTTAAATATTCCTCAAAAAAAAATTGTCGAAATATTATTATAATGTTTTTAGTATACTAATTCAAATATCAAATGACATCTAAATAATATATATATATATCTTTTTTAACTTACTTTTTGTTTCTTAATCCATTCTTAATTTATTTCAAAAATTAATTAAAATCTTATTTTAAGTTTTGATGTGATATGATTATGTGAAATAAATTTATTTAATAATATTTGGGAACATAATATAATTTTAAATTACCATTCATTCTTTTATTAAATTTTTAGTGTGCTTTTCGAAGCCCACATGTAATATTTTTATTAAAGAATTTTTCAGTATATGAAATAAATATTTTAACGTAATGGATATTTACAAAGAGTTAGATTGTTTTTGTTACAAATTTGAATTTTTTGCAGATTATATATTTAAAGGTGTTAGTTATAATTACCTTTGAAATGACAATCATTGCAGTTCGAACAAATGGATGTTTAGCAATGTTTATCTTTAGGTAAAGTAATGAAGTAATAGATCCATTCAAATTAATTTTAGTATTTTGATATAGATTGAAAAAAAAACTATTTTTTTATGCATTATATCTTAAATTTATTGAGAAAATAATAGCAAAACAATAGCCAGTGCTTCATAGAAATAAAGATTAAAGTTTCGTTTGAGATAATTTTCTTAATACTTCTTAAAGTAGCTTAAAATTTTTGTAATAGAAAGTTATTTAAAGAAATAATAAGACTTTGTTTGGGACATATTTTTTATTGCTTTATGGAGCAGATTTTAAGCACAAATTTCTTGAACTAGAATTTTTTATGCTAAAAAGCTGCTTTAGAAAGCAGCAAGAAAGCTGTTTCAAACGAAGCCTTACGGCTTTCTTACTACTTCTTAAAGCAGCTTTCTAGTATAAAAATTTTAATTTGTGTACTAAACAATTATTTTAAGAAACAGTAAAAAAGCCGTCCCAAATAAAGCATTAATCTTTACTTCGTTTGAAACAATTTTCTTACTGCTTTCTGCAACTTAGTCATGAAATTTCATCAAATGACATCTAAATAATATATATATCATTTTTAACTTTCTCTTTGTTTCTTAATCCATTCTTAATTTATTTCAAAAAGTAATTAAAATCTTATTTTAAGTTTTGATGTGATATGATTATGTGAAATAAATTTATTTAATAATATTTGAGAACATAATATAATTTTAAATTACCATTCATTTTTTTATTAAATTTTTAGTGTGGTTTTCAGGATGAACCAGACTGGACCCTAAGGGCATCGGGTCGTAGGCTGGACCACATCAGCAGTACATCAATCACTTGTACGGCTTCAGGCAAAAAGAAAAAGAAAAAGGGCCGACGAATTAACAAAAAAGGCTAAAAAGCAAAAGCAGGTATATAAAGGCAATTATTATTATTATTATTTGTTTAATTCGAACACTGAAAGCTACTGGGAGAGAAAGAAGGCCTACCTCAGAAATAAGAATCCAAGCGAGCTTTGGGGTTATGAAGATTTTATTTCATAATATTTTTAGCACGTTTGCAGAATATTGATAGAGTTGAATTGAAAATATTGAAAAGACAAACTCATTGATCTGACAAGTGGTATGATTAGATTCTAAATTAGCTCAAATCAAGCACTTGAAATATATTTAGAAGTTTCTGGATGTTAATTAAAGGATCAAACAGTCTTCAAAATTTGCATGTTTATAATCAAATCCAATGGCTCGATGAGATGAATCCAATGAGCTTAAGAACATTTTGATTTTGACATTATTAAAGCACTCAATTACTATAAAAAATAGACAATAGGGTCAATATGGGCGATTCTATAGAATGTTTTTTATTATGGCTAAATTTTTCATAATGCCCCTAAATCCTAAACTATAAGTAGGGTTTTATTCTTTATAAGTGATGCGTCATCGGAAAATTATCTTGATCGGGCACGAATCTCGAGGAAAAACTCAAGTTGGAAACTTCAAAAATTAATTCGGAGACTATTTAAACTCCAATTTCAGCAAGCTTACAGTCGAACTGAGCGTCTCGGAAATACGAATCCAACAACACCAAATTTGACTCGAGCCGAGCCCAAACGAGTCCAAATCAAGTACCTGAAGTGCTATTGGAAGCATCAAACAGCAATTTGAGTTACCAAACGGTCTCCGATTTTGACGAGCTTATACTCGAATCGAGCGGCTCGACGAGACGAATCCAACGAGTCCAAGATCGCAGAATTCTGATATCATTAAGACCTTCAAATGCTTGATAAACGGTTCACGATCAAGGGATTCAATATCGGCCGTTCATCCGGATCACTCCTTATTTGCCCTTGATCCCTCACATATTTACGGGCTATGCCACTCCAGAAAAACTATAAATAGCCCCTCATTTCTCTTAAGAGGGGACCCAAGCCAAGAAGAGAAGAAGAGAAGAAAGGGAAGAAGAAGAGGAGAGAAGTCTAGGAGGGAATAACTCCTCCTCGACCACCGCCGGAACACCGCCGGAACTCCGCCGGAACACTGCCGGAACACCACCAAAACACCACCAGGCGCCGGAGGGACGCCGGAGCTCTGCCCGACACGGGAGCAACGTCGGAATTCTGCCCGACGCCGGAATTCTACCCGACGCCGGACTTCTTTCCAAGTGACGCCGGAATTCTGCTCGACACCCTGAGTGACGTCGGAACTCTGCTTGTCCTTGTAACTGATACTCATTGTAATCTGATCGTCCTGAATTTAAAGGACGGATCAGCCTCGTGTACTTCAAACGACACTAGTGGAACTATTTCAACTGGGCGTGGCCCCGTGGTTTTTTCCCTTTCCAGGGTTTTCCACGTAAAAATCCTGGTGTTACTATTTCGATTCTGTTTGTGTGCTGAATATACGTACAACGCTGAGACGGAAATATTAAACTCTATCGCCGCGTATATTTGAGTCCGCAACAATAAGAAAGAGGCTTGAGAGCAGAGAGAATTAAAGAACTCTATTGTATTTTTCAACAATCAACGTCAATGACCAACAATATCAATCATTGGCACCATTTTCATTCAACTATTATCTCTTGACTATTAACATATAACTATATTGTTATTGGGTTTTAACTACCTGCTTGTGGACACTCAAATTCTATAATCCCTGTAACGAAAATCAAACAATTATTCTTGTCCTCTTATAGTCCCATCTTCTTCAATTGCGAGTAAGAAATTATTCTTATATCTTTCATTATATAGTACATCATTGCAACTAGGCTAGGCCATGTGATTTTTCCTATTTTTAGATTTTTCGTGTAAAAATGTTTTGACTCTTACAACTTCTATTTGAGTCTATTAGTTTTTTATACAAAGCTAAAATATTAAATAAATTCTATGTTGTAGTAAATTTTTTAGCATGTAAAAGTTTGGCGTCGTCTATAATAAATCATTCTCATCATACTACAAATATTGCTTTAATGTCTGCCTTCCTTATCTACATAAATAATAAATAAAGTATCTAATTTATTTAACATTATTAATTAAAAATAAATATTATTTATATCATAAAAAGTTTATTTAAAAAATATGTTTTAAAATATATAGTGTATGTTGTAAACTTAAAAAGTAAAAAGTTTAACTTATTTAGTCTCACATCACTTAGGAAACTTCTTCTTGGTAATGCTTATATTTTATATTGCCTTTTTGAGTTTGGATGGGATAAAAACTCATATAAAGTGATGAAGCCATGTGAAATATTTAGTTGAATTTTTTTTATTTAAAAATTAAGTATTTAAAATATAAATTAATTTATTAAATTATAAATATTACTTGATATTTTATTTTTAATGTAATAAATTAATTAATTTAATTATTTAAATAATTTAGAAATTGAATCGGCTGGTTCAAGGGAACCGGGACTGGTTCATCAGATCAATCGTAGGTATAGCCCGATTTGATGAAAAAATGATTTTCAGAATGAACCAAACTGGCCTTAAGATCAGTTCATGGTTGAACCGGTCGACTGATCGGTCAGGTCCGATTTTTAAAACCCTGGGTATGGGAATTCCCTTCAAATGATTGTTTACATGTATATCTTGTTGTAGTCATTTGAGAAGGGCATATTAAAAACCAAGAAGTCCAGTATAAATCCTACTGATAATATTAGGAGTCAGAGTTAGTTTCAATGGCTTGCATTTATCTTATACACGATGTCATGCATTAACATATGTAATGAAATCAGTGGGCGTCAAAGTAGTAAGGTGACAATGGTTAAGGGCCTATAAGTTGAGGACTATATTTGTTCAATAGTTGTTTGAGGACCATAGTTAGGTGACAGAGGTTGGAAGACCAAAATTGAGCGATGGTGATTAGAAAGCTATTGGGCGTTTGTTATTGGAGAATCGCAATCAGGCAATGGCGATTAAAGGACCATAATCAAGTGATATTGGTTAGAGGATTATAATTGATTAATGCTGGTTGGAGGATAATAATTAGAAAATGGAGGTCAGAGGATTATAGGTGGGCGATGATGATTGGAGGATTGAAGTCGGGTGACGATGGCGAAGAACCATAGGCGAGCGACATTTGTCAAAGGACCATAGCTAGGCAATGAAGGTCAGGGGACGATAGTTAGGTGCCATTCTTCAAAGGATCGTAATTGAGTTATAGAAATCAAAGGACAATAGTAGGGTGATAAGGGTCGAAGGATCATAATCTGACAATGCTAGTTAATGATCATTATTGGGCGATGGTCCTCGAAGGAATATAGTCGGGTGATAGAGGTTAAGGAGTTATAGTGGTCGACATCGGGCTAGCGATGTTCTATTATGCCCCAAAATTTAAATTGAAAGAATTCCTTTTTTATTTTAATATAACAACACTAGAGCTATCTATTTTCTTTTATTAATATTAATATCAGTGGAAGTACATCTAATAATTAAAATATTAATATATATATATGTATTCATTGCTAAAAAAATTATATATAATACTTATGAATCATATCAATACAACACAACATCAAAATTTGAGTACAAAAGAATAACTAAAATAAAGGAAGTAAAACCTGATGAATTATAATCAATCTCACACTCCTGATCCTATACCATAACCTAAAATCATTTAAATTATATATAATGAGCTAGAAAGCCAACATGTCATTAAATTATACAACTGAACTCAAAGTACGTTAATGAAGCAGTATGAATGTCATCAATTAATTCATAGCAGTATTAGTCATATGATTATGAATTGTGTAGAAATAGTAAAACTTGTATGTAGTGGCAATAAGATCTATGAATTAATAGAATAGTATAGTACAGAAGCCAGTAAAAAATAATATAGTGAAGAAATTAGTAAATCGATACGGGTGTCGAATCAGAAAAACAGTCGTCATGGTAGTACTATTTAATCAATAAGAAAATCATAAAAAAGTTAATAGAACAAAAGTCTCGATGAAGACCGTCTAAACCATATAAATATAGACATACAATAAAATCATATAATAGTCTACACATGCTATCCAATTATTCTATATTAGTATTAGATCAATATCATAATCACATGTTTAATATATTACATAATTGGTAACAATGAATCAGCAAATAGTAATAATATTAATGAATCAGTATCAATATTAGTGAATTGGTAATAGATCGTCAATGATAATAACAATAAAACAGTACAATAATAGTAACAATAAATTCGTATAATGGCAGAAAATCAGTGCAATAATAATAAAGTCGTACATTAATAGAGTCAGGAACATGCATTCCAGCAAACATCTAAATAAATAAGGAGTTTTGGCTTGCACATTATTTTTTTAGTAATTAATAGTTAGTAAGTCAGTAATGTTAGCTCAGTAAACAAAGTTGTCACTTTTTTCTCTATGGCACAGTAATAACTCCTTATAACTCCCAATTAGTGAATCACATGAATTAGTAGAAAATAACATCAAATCATAGTATTTAAAAGAAAGCTCACCGATCCACCATCCTGTATAGGTCAGTCATTCTTCAACCAACATTAATAATTCACTAGCTTTTGCTTGTTTTCATGCATTATTATTATCATAATAATATAAGAGTAATATCAACCAGCTATTACCTAATCACATACCCATTTTCATTCACAAAGCTGGTATTAACAACATGCTTAAATAAAAATACTCAAATTTTTATTCAGTACAAATTCTATAAATTATAATAACTTTTATTTTATTCGGTGAAATTTAGAAATGTCCTAGTCAAAATGTCCCAAATAATCATTATGATAACATACACAAAGTTATGCAGCAAAAATTCAATAAATATGGGGAAAATGTAATAAAATCAATTTTCGGAAGAATCAAAAGGTTAAAATCAAAATCTTTGAAAACAGAAGTAGGGAATAAGTCACCTACCTTGATCTGAGAAATTTTAGTAAAAGCGTCAAAACAATCCACCGATCAAAAATCAAATTTTCTCTTTTATATCTCCTCCTTTTATTTCGGTTCCTTCTCATGCAAGCAAGTGTTGTGAGGCGAGGGGACGGGTGAGCGGAGAAAAAGTATATATAAACATAATTTTTAGTGGGTGGCGGCACAGCGCTACATGCTGAATTCAAACTTATTATAGAATAAAGGCTTCAATGATGCAGCGACAATTTTTGGTGCCACGACGCCCGAAGTCCTTACACCGCAGCGTCACAATCTCAGCGCCACAACGCTCTAGTTCAAATAGAAATTCAAGTTTACATAAAAAAAATCATTTTCAAAAAATCTGGGTTACATGTTCAAATAATGCACGGTCAAGTTGTGCTCCACTGGTGACAGTCGAGGGATGACTTTGTGATGGTGCATGAGGGGAGCTTTAGGATTCTTAGAGCTTTTAGGGTCTTTTGAATCTCAAGTATAAGTCCAACCACTAGCTCCTCCTTTATATAAGAGAGTGTGAGTCTATTTATTGATTTTTGAGAGTGATATATCATGTAAATATAGCCAAAATTCAAAACTTTCCATCATTTTTTTGTATTGATTCCCTCAATTATAAACTATTCTTTTAACATTTAAATGCATTGATAATTCTAGAATTAAGCGATAATGCGCTTATTGGATTTCTCTCATCAAGACATTCAATTCAATTATAAGCATGCAGCATATGAAAATGATTTGGTCATCTAATTAATATTCTAATTATGCTTCAATTACTTTATTTTGGCTCATTTGGACTAACCACTTTTGGTATTGTAGGGCTTGTCTCGTTGAGATGCTGAGTTCTACTATAACTTTGTAAAAATCAAAGTTCAAATAGTTATGAGTTTAATTTTAGAAGTTTTCAGTTTAAATATACATCGAGATTCATGCCTGATAAAGTTAATATTTAATGATGCATCAATATTAAATTTACTCTTTTTATTGTGAATTAATTTATATTATATATAGTTAATTTTTATTTAGAATAGATATAGATTAAATATATTAATAGTTGCAATTTAGTTGCAATTAAAAATTTTAATTAACAATATTTTTTCTTCTCATATAATAGATAATATATTAAGAAACTTTCAATAAAAATACTCAATTATACATATTTCTTGCCAAAATGCTTTGTAGGGAGTTCAAATAAAGTCTCTTTAAGAAACAAATCCATCGTTCCTCTATTTCCATTTATTTCCATCCGCTCCATTTATTCCTCCGTTCTCTGCATTGCTTGCTTGAAATGCCATCAATGCCTGCGGCCCAGTAGCTTTTCGTGTGCTCCCTCCGCGATTGTGGGGACTTGGAGGAGCCTTGTGATGTGAAAGGCTGGACCTTTGTTCTTCTCCTCTAATGGCGACAGCTGCTTCGGTTGGTGCTTGAGGGCGAGGCCATTTATGTAGAGGTTTTTGGGAGAGTAATGGGAGCCATTCTTGTGACGAGGCACCAGAGGGTGATGGGTGGAGTCTCAAAGAGAATGGTCTGCTTCCTCTGCATCTCTTGCTTCTGCCTTGGGGTTTTATTGGTGAACAGGTGCGTCTTCTGCTGTGTTCAGTCTATGCATTGAATAAGCTTGGCATTGTTTTCTGGATTTGTATTATGGTTGATATTTTTGACTGAGGTCATCTGAATCAGTAGATGAAGGACTTTGCAGTAGAAAGGTATATTCTTGGAGGAAGGCTTGGAAGTAGAGAGTTTTAGTGCCTCTGGGTTATCATTTATTTCTTTTGGGGCTTAGATTTCCGCCCCTTCAGCTCAGCGGGAAGAAAAAAATGCGTTATTTTCTTATTTTTAAGTAATTAAAAGGACGCTGTTGTGTCTTTGTTTGAATATCTGAGGCTATTTAGCTCTGTTGCTGCACTCGCCGCAGTTGGAAGAGCTGGATTATTGCCTTTTTGGCTTTGTCGTCACAGTAACGAACATGAGTCCCTAGATCAGGCCTGGGGATTATTCTGCGGAATCATTTCATTGGGTTGCTTGATTGAATGTAGTTGAACTTCAAATTGATTTCAACCCATCACCAATCTTCGCAAAATTCTCAGAAAGTAATTTTATTTTCACATGGAGCATAAGTGTAAATGTAATCATCTTTCGCTAAGATGTATTTTCTATTTACAAGCAACTAAATGAGCCCTCACTCCTTAGTAGGGTAAAAATTTGCTTCGAGTGGTCAACATACAAGGAAATATTCTTGAGCATTTCTCGGAGGTCCTGAAATGAGAATTCCTCCTCAATATTTATAGAGAACAATATGGCAAAGTTATAAATATATGGCAAACGATCCACATTAGCAGCAATTTATAACTCACTTAGGGGTTTATCCCTTGACATGGCCGAACTAGAAGCATTACACCGACCCTCCCGCTAGCCATATCATAAAGGTTGTATGCTATGCCCATGAATCATAGCCCCGCACAAGCAGAGGGCCATGGCCTTGGCTGAATTATGTTTGTGCATTGTGTATGGTGCGAATCGCTGCCCTTGGAGTATTCAGAGTAAATTATTGGATTTTCCAGTTGTGTTAAGTTATGGCACATCACATATAGGTGACTTTTTAGCAAGAGCTTACCTATTTCTTTTATAGTTAAGCTAGGTTACAGTGCATCGATTACGGGGAATGCTGTAACAGCAGCATAATTCAAATTTGAATACATTTAAGTAGTTTTGATATAATTTTTACTGTTGGCTATCTGCCTAACGTCAACCTTCAGTCTTTACTTTAAGACTTGGGACTGGCAATGAAGGTTTTGAATACTCTTAAAAAGTACAAAATGATAATCATAATATTAAATTATGATTGTAAAATAATGGATTTTGAAGTTCCAGTTGCATTCAAACTCCAAAAATCTTGGTAAATATATTTTTAAACTAATACAATTAAGCTTCTTAAGTTTGTAGCATGTCTGGCCTAACAATAACCTTATTTACGTTCAATTTATTTTGTAGGTTTGTCATCATCCATGCTATCTTGTTGATCATTAGATTTATAATCCTTGGCCCCTTTTTTGTTTTCCTTTGATCATCTTTGTCATCTTCAAGATTTACTATCATGAAAATTAAGTTACTGCACTTGCATTTGATTGGCTTATTTAAAAGGTTGCATTCTTATTTCTCCACCTTTTTATGTTCTTTTCACATCATTTCATGTCAAGTTATTCCTATCACAAGTTATCTCTATTCAATATTTGAATTATTAGCACCCTCTTTAAAATCATGCTAATGCACCTGCCTCACTATCAAGCATCTTAGATAATGGCGCTTTCATAAGCATTCCTTAGTAATGACACCTACTTGGAGTTTGTTAAAGGTTATATGTCTTACTTTCCTCACTCAAGCTCTTAGGAGGGTGCCCAACTCAACTCTAACAATATTAAATCTAAATTATTGTATTTCCTTATATCAAATTTTGATTACACTAGAGCTTCTGAGCTAAGAATAATTTGTTCTCTTATTTTTTAATTTAATTTCTCTGCATAGGTTCACATTATGTTTCTTTGATATGAGAACCTATTTTCACATTCATCGTGACAGCTTAACACATAAATTTTCTATGATTTATGGTAGTTATGCAACATATTTTTAGATGGTGGGAAAAGACTGACCAAAAAATCACTCCCAAACCCTTGAGACTTGAATATGATTTTCCAACTTTAGAAATATGATTTTCATTGATATATATTCATATTTCATTAAGATAATAAAAATCTTAACTAATTACAAGAATCAATAAAAGAAATCTTCTTCAAATATGTAAGGTTAAACTTCCTAAATAAAGGAGAGAGTATCTTTTTAAAATTTGATAGTCTATACTTTCTTTGCTCAAGGAGAGATTCTCTTTAATATTTGAAATTCTAACCAACTTTTTTAGATTCTAGCTACCTTTACCCTAAATTTATAGGAGTATATGACACGCAAGGAGACCTCTCATTATATCAATTTTGAAGGTTCTTTATCATGATTACTAGGTTTATCTTTTTTATTTCATTTATTTTGTGTGTGTGCATGTGTGCGCGCGTGTGTGTGCGCGCGAGCTCATGCGCATGCGAGTGTGTGTGCGCGAGCGCGCCCACGCGCATGCGTGTGTGTTTCAAGTGTGTGTGTTTCAAGTGATTGATTATTTACTTAGTCGCGCGCTAGAACTATATATTTTTTCTTAGGTTTATTCCTACATTTGGACTTATTTATCATCATCAGGCTCTTGTGATTGTTAAGTTTTTTATTATAAACAATCAAATGATCTAAAAGCAATAAGAGAAAAAAAAAAAATAAACATGACTTATTTTAAAGTCACTCTTTTTAAAATAACCAATCTTAGCCCCTTTAGTATACCATAAATGTGCAGTTAGCATTTGATTGTTTGTCCTATCTATTAAATGTATGCTTTTGAAAGTCAGTGAAGATCTCATGTTGATACACACATATGCATAGCCTAATGGGTTTTTATATTTGAATTATTTTCTTATTACTACGGACTAGACCAAAATATGCATATACATAATATGTTCATACTTGGGCTACCTTTGCTTCAATGGCAAAATATGCATATATCTTATATTGAATTTATATACAGATCAAATATTATTATTTATTTGTTAAGTGGGTCTAGCTGGCTGTTCTTTTCAAGCATGATTGTAAAACTAATTCTTGGGCATCCTTAGTTTTTAGTTAGGGGGATTTCAAGCTGTAAGTCCCATTATGGTATCTACATTGACTTCGGTCATGAGCAGCATTTTGTTAGCATGTTTAGGCTTTCCTTAGATTTGGGTTCTAGATTAGCATTTTCCTCATAATATTTTAGTTCTCATTATTGGGCTAGACCTCATCATTTGGAGACAATAAGACCTATATTTCTATGTTATTCTATGATGTTCCTTCACATATCAAGCCGTTATAGATGATTTCAGCCTTTTGTGCTGACCTCTACATGCTCGATTGTGCTATCCCTTGCATGATGTCTAGTTATCTGTAAGGAGTCTTGCTTAGAAAATTTACTTTGTCAAATCCTAAAGGAAAATAAATAAATACCCCTAATCTAGAGTATTATTAGGCTCGTCCAATATTTTATTAGTTATGGGAATTTGGTCACATGGGAAACATGATTAGCTATATTAAAACAAATCCTACTCAATATGCATATTTTGAGCAGGGGAAATCTCTAGTGTATTGTAATTGCATATGTTTTTATCTTTCAAAGTTGTATAGTGAATCATCTTCCACCCTTCAGGATGGTGCAGCCCCCTTTCTACGAAATGCTCAAAAGACAATTGCACGTATAATTAGTTTGCCTTCAATCGATTCTCATACTGGAGCATAAATGCCTACAAATGTTTCTATGCCTCACAATGGTACGATCCAATCATTTGTGACTCTTCCTTTCGCATGAGTCTCATCATATTTTTGTAGAAACTCCGCTAGGGAATAATATGAGGTCTATCAACGAATCAACATTAACCTAACAAAAGTTCCCCTTTGAGGCCAATATGAGGGTAGTTGATCGAAATCCGGTGAGTGTGCAGGGAAGTGGCCGGTAACAAATGTTCCACGTGCGAAGGAGGGTTCAAAAACTTTGCTTGCGTGTCTTGAAAAAAAAAAGAGCAATGTGCGTTTTTTTCCCCTTATTTAAGGAGATGAGTAGTGTTTTTCAGGCCAATAAAAAATATAAAACCAAAGCCATTTTTATTGATGCAGACCTAAGGCATCATCATGGTTTACCCTTTCTCAGATTTATAGCAGCTAAAATTTTTTTAAGAAGGGCAATTGGCTACTCAAAAGACTTAGAAAAAGACAAAAGTCTACTCAAATTTAATCACAAAAAGAGAGGGAGATTTGAGTTTATAATATATAATATTTAGCATAAATCTTCCTTTTCGAACGGTCTCAATGATCTAAATGCTTTTGTGCAATCTGTTTTGTGAGACAAATCCTTGATAAAAATTTTCATGTGGGGGAAGATTTCAACTAAATAAAAATTTGCATACATGAAACTACATAAAACTTTGTCAAATCTTCGTTGCAATTGTTACACATGTCCTTAAACATTTTGCTGAGCATGATGACGAGCCAGGGTGGCCACGAGTGTTCTTGTACAAAGAATGCATGAGTCAAATTTTATTGATAGCTTTCTAGGCTAGTGACGATCACGATCAATGGAGGGCTATCCTACGGAGTGCACAGATGAGTTTGAGTGTGATCAATGCCAAAAATGAGATTTAACACTCCTATAGAAGATATTGTTTAGTTCTTTTTAACGCAGTAATGCTGTAATATTGAGTGGTATTATACAAGATTAAAATTTTTTTTTTATTATTATTGAGAACTATTTCTTCCTGCTAAAGGATATTGAGTGTTTCCGAGCTTGCGGGAGGAAAGGAGGCATCCTCAAAGGGAAGTTATAAAAGGAGATACCTGGAAAGATCTGTACATTGCGAAAGAAAGGTAATTTCCTTCTAAAGCTCTAATAAAATGCAACCAGGCTGCACCATCCTTGTAGGCTACTTTTTACCGCTTACTCATCCTAAGTCTGCTTCTCGGTATTCAGGAAACTTCAATCCCTGGGGATATCCTTGGTCAAGTATCACGTACTCATGATATAATTATGTAACTCTCTTCATCCATGCAACAACTTGTTATATAATTTTTAACATTCTACGCATTTTTTTTAACCTTTTTCTTTCTCTAGAACTTCATTATTGATATCATAAACAGTTGGAATATCAAATCAAAGTACTGTATTTATTGGTTCAGGAGTTTGGATAAAACAATTTCTGATCTAGAGATGCAACTGGCGGCTGCTAGAGCTGCACAGGTAAGTGATCAGGACACCTTTCAGAAAACTGTGGGATCTCAAACAGAACCACTGAAGGGCCGTCGGAAAGTTTTCTTTGTGATGGGCATTATGACTGCTTTTAGCAGTAGAAAACGCAGAGATTCAATTAGAGATACTTGGATGCCTCAAGGTTCATGATCTCTTAATTCTTCAAACTTTTGTTTTCCAGATGGAAATAATTGGTTTAATTCAAATACTTTCAATTAGTTGAAAACCTAAGAAGAATGGAGCAAGAGAAAGGAATTGTTATGCGCTTTGTTATTGGCCGCAGGTATTCAAATATTAGATATAATTGTTTTATAGAGAAGGCGAAGACTATACAATTATACATGTTTAGTCGTACCTCTTCACTGATATTCCAGAGTTTTTTTTTTCTTGTGTTAGCTCGACACCTGGTGGTGTTTTAGACCGTGCTATTGAAGCGGAAGAAGAGCAGCATCAGGATTTCCTTAGACTGGTGTGTTAACTATTCTAGCTATTCTGTGCAACCATTCTCAATTTATCAGCTAAATGTTGAAAAAACATCTAACATACGTTTCATTTCCTTTATCCTTGACTTGTATCTAAAACTTGCTTAATAACCAGAATTTTTTTTCTGTTCTTCTACAGAACCATCTTGAAGGTTATCATGAGTTGTCTTCAAAAACTCAGATATACTTCTCCATAGCAGTGGCTCTGTGGGATGCTGATTTTTACATCAAAGTAGATGATGATGTGCATGTAAATCTTGGTCGGTTGCCTTCTATTTTCAACAATATGCATCATCCATTCCTGATCATTTTGGGTATTTCTTATCAAATGCCATCTCTGCAAAACAGGTGTTCTTGCTTCTAATCTAGCACACCACAAATCAAAACAGCGTGTCTATATTGGCTGTATGAAATCTGGACCCGTTTTGGCAAAACAGTAAGTCGTGAAGCTCATTTTAATTTTCCTAACATATACATATTTAAAGGTGGAACATAGTCTTTATTTTTGTTTGATTTCTCAGTCTGCAACAAGACTCATATCACCTTGGCCACCAGGTCCTGAATTAATACCATGACCCCACTTCCATAGAATTTGCCATTTTCTCTAGAACATGTAGTTAGCTATTCAGTACTATATTGAATGAGTACCTTACTCATTATCATCATCATCCTTGACTTTTTCCCAACTATTTGAGGCTGACTTTGTGAATCCTTAATTTTCATTCGTTCCTAGTAAGTGTTTTCTGAAGTGTGAAATTGATTCTTTACAAATCATTTTGAACAACTTCGATCCATGTTTCCATTTGTCTTCTTTATGATCCTTAGATTCATATGATATAGTTAGCTTAATTTTGGTTTTATAAAATAACTTTTTAGTATTTACGGTATCCTCTAATCATATAATGCTTCAGAGACTATTCATTTAAACAAGCTATATTCTTATTCTTATGCATAATAGATTTAATATATTTAAATCTATCACCCCTATGTATCATTTTATCTTCTATTAATATTGATTGATATATTTCAATAATAATCTAACTGCATATCATATACCTAGTTTTTGTGTCCTAACTCTTATTTTATTTATCTTTTAAATATTTTCTCCATTATTATGATTTTATATTTATATTAGTATAAGCCAATGATGATGATGATGATATATATATATATATATATATATATATATATATATATATATATATATATCATCAAAATGAAAATTCTGATTGGAAACTTCCAAAATTAATCCGGGATCATTCAAACTCTGATTTTAACAAACTTATAATTGAACTGAACGTCTTGAAAAGATGAACCCAACGACACCAAATTCGATCCAATCCGAGCCCAAATGGGTTCAAATCAAGGACTTGAAGCGTAATTGGGAGGTTAAAACTATAAATTGGATGATCAAATGATTTCCAAATATGACATGCTTTTAGTCGAATCGAGCGGCTTGACGAGATGAATCTAACGAGCTCAAGATCGTCGAATTCTGACATCATTAAGGCACTCAAATACTCGATTAACTATCTATGATCAAGGGAATCAATATCGGCTGTCCATTTGAACAACTCTATTGTCGCCAGATTTCCTCCCGACCACCGTCGCCCGACTACGGTCTTTCCAACCTCGTCGCTCGCTGACTATGGTCTATCTGACCACCATCACTTGCCGACTACGGTCTTTCCGACCTCCATCGCCCGCCGACTACGGTCTTTCCGACCTTCTTCGCCCGCCGACTATGGTCTTTCCGACCTCCTTCGCTTGTCGATTACGGTCCTTTCGACCTCTATCGCCCGATAACTACGGTCTATTCGACTTCCGTTGCCAACTACGGTCTATTCGACCACCGTTGCCAACTACGGTCCTTTCGACCATCGTCGCCCAAATACGGTCTTTCCGACCTCCGTCGCCCGCCGACTATGGTCCTTTCGACCACCGTCATCCAACTACAGTCGTTCGCCGACTACGGTCCTTCTGACTTCCGTCGCCCGCTGACTATGATCCTTCCGACCACTGTCACCCGACTATGGTCTTTCCGACCTCCGTTGCTCGCAGATTATAGTTCTTTCGACCATCGTCACCCGACTAAGGTCTTTCTGACCTCCATCGCCCGCCAACTATGGTCCTTTCAACCACCGCTGCACGACTATGGTCTTTCTGACCTCCGTCGCCCGTCGACTATGGTCATTCTGATCACCGTTACCCAACTATGGTCTTTCCGGCTTCCGTTGCTCGCTAACTACGGTCCTTTCGACCACCTTCGCCTGACTACGATCTTTCTAACCTTTGTCGCCCGACGACTACGGTCTCTTCGACCATCGTTGCTCGACTACGGTCCTTCCAACTTACATCTGTTGTCGACTATGGTCCTGCCAATAAGGGTGCCAATTTTTGACACGACGCGAAACCCGACCCGGAAAATCCGAGTTCGGGTCAACCCGTTTGAGAAATGGGTTTGGTTCGGGTTCAGAATTTTGACTCGTTTGTAAAATCGGGCCGGGTTTTGGTTGGCCCGGAAACCCGAAACTAACCCGATTTGACCCGAGAACTTGAACTGAGGCGTCAACTCGTGTCGCCATCACGTCATGTCTGCGCTGACAACACGTCAATCAGCCATCCGTCGCCAACTCCCCTATCTCGCCATTGTGTAAGTCGCCGACTCGGCGTCGCGTCAGGCCGCGGGTCCGGCACCGGCTTCTGCCACCCTATCCACCATGCCGTATTGCCGCCTCACGCCTGAGCCGCAAGAGGCAAGAGCCTCCCAGTGGCTTGTTCCGATTTCCGCAGCTCCCTCATCCCTGTTCATCATGTCGCCTGAGCCCTCCGGTCCAGCACCGCCTCACCCGCACTGGCCTTGCCTACCGAGTGCCGCCTACAAGAGCCTCCTTGTGACTGCCTGAGGCGGTGAGCCTGTGTTGGCTAGCTTTGCCTTTGGTATGCGGGTCGGGTCGGGTTAACCCGGTAACCCGCACGGGTCGGATCCGGTTTGACAATCTTGGCCCTTTTGCAAAATCCGGTCGGGTTAGTGTCGATCCGTTTATGGCTAGGTCAAGTCGAGTTCGACCCTAACCCGACCTGTTGACCCGAATTGACACCCCTACCTGCCAACCAGACGAACATGTCAACACTGATTCTTCTAACTCCTACCATGTAATGCACTTTATATGATGTATATTTGTTATATCAAGCCTAAGGCCTTTCCTCCAAGGAAAGGCCTTATTTGACTGCAAACATTAGTGAATTCATTCAAACCAGGCTAGACCCGTGATTTTTCTCTCTTTTTAGGGGTTTCCACTTAAAAATTTTAGTGTCTCTCATGAACGCTATACCCTTATCTTTCATCTGTTTGTGTGCTAGATCTTCGTACAAAGCTAGGACGCTAAAGTTCATATTTCTCCACTGCTGCGAATATTCCAGTACGCAATCGTTTGACGTCGTATGTGGGAACGTGATTCCTAGCTGGGGAGCAATTTTTGCTCCAACCTTGAGAGGCCATTTATGTCAACATCCCGAGCTTGGTTGAAGCAACATAGTCTCTTTGCAAAAAGTAGGCTTTCACTATTAAGGGCAACCTTATACATTGTCTTATCGTCTCTCCAGTGTCAGACATTGCTGCAACAGTTTCATGGGAATCAGATGTGGACTAGGGGGCAACCTTGACTATGGCCGTGGCCAAGATAATTTCTCCAACATTTTCAACATCTATAATAATAAATTTGGAAACCATTTTTTACAAATTTTCCAGCAAATGAAAGGAAGCTTCCAATAAATTTCAAAATCTAAATAGTCCATAACTGGACTACTACACCTTGGGCAAGGGCATAATCTCGACCTCAACAAAACAGTAAAGGTCTAAAGATAGACTATTCTTAACCTTTGATTTAGGATACACGCGACATTCATCCCCTCCCAATCAAGGCATAATCGATCCCAAGGGGATTCGATTCTACCTCATCCATTTATATTAATGTTATCTAGCAATGCTTTGACAAACAACCTTAGATATGTCAAACATTCTTGATGGATTTCTTCGACCTCATCCACATAGGTTAACGTTATCGAGCAATGCTATGACAAACAACCTTGGATAGGTCAAATATCCTTGGTGGATTCCTTGACCTCTTCCACACAGATTATCGTCATTGAGCAATGCTTTGAAAAATAACCTTGGATAGGTCAAACAACCTTGGTCGATTCTCCCAGCCTCATCCTTACAAGTTAATGTCATCGAGCAATACTCTGACCAATAACTTCAAAAATGTCATACATCCTTAGCTGATTCTATTGACCTCTTCTCTACTGCACGTTGAAGCATCTCCTTCAACTTCTTTTTTAAAGAAAAATTATAACCTGATCACCATCAGGCCTCCACTCAATTGGCGTTGTTAGGGTGTAACCAGACTATTGACATGACACTCTGCTTCGACCCCTTCCATCAGGGATGTCTGATGTCTGTCCCCGTCATTATGGATGCATATTGCCTTTAGTAGAGGGCAACTTGACCACTGCTATCATCGGCCCTTCGCCTGATGTCCATCGTCGATCCTTCACCTCTTATCAGCCATCATCGGCCTCTCGCTTGACTGCTATTAGCAGCACACCCTCCAATTGTCTCCTTCAGCTCACCACCCGACCGCTGACCGCTGCCGGACTTCCACTTGACCGCCGATCACTGTTGGATTTTCATCTAGCTATCGATCGCCATCAGACTTCCGCACAATTATCGTCAAAATTTCTCCTGTTTACTGACAATCACTGGTTCTCCCGGGTGCTATTACTGCCGAATCTTTTCAGACAATCTTCTCATTCAGGAGATGGCTAATCTTCTTCTATTATGGATAGTTTAAGGGCAAATATAATCTCTCATTAGTACTTCTTCTGTGTAAAAGAGGGGCATTGAAGCTTGATAGGAGATGCCACCTTTCTCAGACAGTGGAATGCCTCTAATGTTAAAAGAAATTCAGAAGAGAAGAAGATGGAAGGAGAGGAAATTTCCTTTTACCCATAGAAGGGCACTGAAGTTGGATAGCGGATGTCGCCTATCCAAAAATAATGGAAAACTTCTAATATATGAAAAAGTTTGAGGGAGAAGGTCCTTTCTATACAGAGAGGGGCCCTAGAACCTAATATGGGATACCACTTATGCTAGATAGGGGAGAGCCTCTGCTGTGAAAGGCGGTAGAAAGAGAAAAGAGGGGAGGAGGTGCAGGCTTCTCATACCCCCAGGGGGGTATTTATAGTTAAAAGAGAAGTTATTGAAGGTACAAAATTTTTAAAATTATATATATATATATATATATATATATATATATATAATCTATTAAAAAAATTAAGCTATCTAACCGCGCTGATTGGTGCTAACTTGCGCACGGTGCCGGATTTGGTGCCCAGCACAACACACGAGTGGGTCAGGCGCGGGCTAGGCAGGCCACGACAAAGACCGGCGGGCTGTTTGCGCGGGCAAGTGTGCGGGCTAATCGGACTCGCCGACAGCAGCGGTGGGCGGCTAGCCGGCCGGTTCGGCCGCCAAATCATGTTCGGGCTCGATTTTTGGTTGGAATAGTCTGACTCGGGCATTTTTGGGGTCCTGAAACTACTTTTGACGTTCAGAACTCAATTTTGACACTTTCAGAGCCCAACAGGGTCTCTACAGTTAATTTCGAGCAATTTTTAAAGTTTTAAAGCATAAATTTTCAACATTTATTGCTCCAATTGATGCACTAACTTCAAGACATGCTTAATTTATGATTATTGGTATTTTACTTGGTCCACGGCCCCGATGGGAGGTTCACTTTGACATCAAACGAGTAGTTGCGCCTTGTAATTACTCAGAAATTGTAATTTTGCATTGAAACAGTTGGAAATGCTCCAACACATTTTCGGACTTTGCTGGCTTCGACGTCCGAAGATAAGGGGCCAACTGATATATCATAAAAAAAAAAATTTATGGTCGGGCACAAATCTCGAGGCAAATTCTGATTGAAAACTTCTGAAATTAATTCGGCACCATTTGAACACCAATTTCAAAAAACTTATAATCGAACTAAACGTCTTGAAAAGATGAACCCAACGACACCAAATTCGATCCATTCCGAGCCCAAGTGGATTCAAATTAAGGTCCTAAAGTATATTTGGAAGGTTCAAATTATAAATTGGATGATCAAATGATTTTCAAATGTGACATGCTTATAGTCGAATCGAGCGGCTCGACGAGACAAATCCAATGAACCCAATATCGCCAAATTCAGACATCATTAAGGCACTCAAATTTATGATAAACTGTCTATGATTAAGGGAATCAATATCGGTAAAAAAGAGAGACGGGGGAGGTAAAGGAGAGAGGAGAGGAAGAGAAACATGAGATCTCTCTTGCCGCCAAGCTCCTCCTTGACCACCGCCCGGCCACCGATTGTAGCCGGAGTTCTGCCCAGCCACCAACTGACACCAAATTTATGCCCGACCATCGACCATCTCCAGACTTTTGCCGGACTTCTGCTCGGCCACCAATTATCGCTGGACTTATGCTCGGCCACCGATTGTCGCCAGATTTTCTCCCGACCACTGTCGTCCGACTACGATCTTTATGGCCTTCATCGTCCGCCGACTAAGGTTTCTCTGACCACCGTCGCTCGCCGACTACGGCCTTTCTGACCTTCGTTGCCCACCGATTACTGTCCTTCCGGCCTCTTTCGCCCGACGACCACTGTCTCTTTGACCACCATCGCTAACTTCGGTCATTCCGACCATCGTTATCTGAATACGGTCTTCCCGACCTCCGTCGCCTGCCGACTATGGTCCTTCAGACCACCGTCATCCGAGTAAGGTCTTTCTGACCTCCGTCGCCCACCCACTACGGTTCTTCCGACCACAGTCACCTGACTATGGTCTTTCAGGCCTCCGTTGCCCACCAAGTACAATCCTTCCGACCACCGTCGACTGACAACGGTCCTTCCAATATACATCGCTTATCGACTATAGTCCTACCAACCATCGCTAGCTTCGGTCATTCCGACCACCATCGTCAGAATACGGTCTTTCCGACCTCCGTCGCTTGTCGACTATACCACCGTCACCCGACTAAGGTCTTTCTGACCTCCATTGCCCTTGCCCGCCAACTACGGTCCTTCCGGCCACCGTCGCCTGACTATGGTCTTTCCGGCCTCTGTTGCCCGCCAAGTACGATCCTTCCGACCACCGTCGACCGACTACGGTCCTTCCAACTTACATTGCTTGCCGACTATGATCCTGCCAACCAAACGAACATGTCAACATTGATTCTTCCAACTCCCACCATGTAACGCACTCTATATGATGTATATTTATTACATCAAGTCAAGACCTTCCCCCCAAGGAAAGACCTCATTTGTAATCGACTGCAAACACTAGTGGATTCATTCAAATTGGGCCAGACCCTATGATTTTCCCTCTTTTCAGGGGTTTAAACATTAGAACTCTGGTGTCTCTTATGAACACCCCTATCTTTCATCCGTTTGTGTGCTGGATATTCGTACAAAGCTGGGACTTTAAAGTTCATATTTCTCTACTATCACGAATATTCCAGGACGCAACAATATATTTATATATATATATTTATATATATATATATATATATATATATATATATATATATATATATATATATATATATATATATATATATAACTCATTAAATAAATTTTTAAAGTAGCATTTACATCTAATCTTTGTAGGGGTGTCAAATACCATGAACCAGAATACTGGAAATTTGGCGAGGATGGCAACAAATATTTCAGACATGCAACAGGACAATTATATGCAATCTCCAAGGATCTTGCTACTTACATATCAGCCAATCGGTGAGTTTGACAGGCTAGAATGTTGATGCTGAAGCGTTGAATAATGCCTATATCATACTGCATTGATTTTACATTTTTGTAACCCTGCAGGCATATACTGCATAAATATGCCAATGAAGATGTTTCTCTGGGTTCCTGGTTTATTGGCCTTGATGTTGAGCACATTGATGAGCGGAGTATGTGCTGTGGAACTCCTCCAGGTAACAATCTTAAAGAAGATAAATGAATCTTCGATGCTATATGATCGCTAAATTCACCCATTTTATGTGATGTGGTTTTCCATTTCTTGGTGCCTGCTGTAGATAGACCTTTTCATGGAAGAGTTATGTGCTTCATTTTCTTACACAAATTACTGTCACAGACTGTGAGTGGAAAGCCCAGGCTGGAAATGCCTGTGCTGCATCCTTCGACTGGAGCTGCAGTGGCATTTGCAAATCAGTGGAGAGAATGGAGGAGGTCCATCAGCGTTGTGGAGAGGATGAAGGAACAATCTGGCACTTATCAATTTGAGATATGGCCTGCTTTATGCTTTAGTTTATGGCCAATATCTCTCCCTTGTATTATATCCAGGCACTAAGAATCGGAGATGATGCTTTTATTATGTAACTGCAATTTTGAGGTGATATGAAATTGCTCGAGAAAAAAAATTGGTTCAGGATATCCAGATGAAATATTTGGTTAGAAGGCAACTCTCTCTAATCTGGAGCTACTCCAACTTTTTTATGTATACATTTGTTTGGCATTCAGGTTTTGTTTGGCACGGCTTTCTTACTGCTTCTTAAAGCAATTTTTTTGCTAGAAAATTACTTTAAGTAATAAGAAAGCTGTTCCAAGTGAAGCCTCAATTTCTAAGAGTAAAGCCACTCATTCACCCGAGCATTATCATCTTTGCAACGCTAAATTTTATGCTTCTCTTTTAATGGTCAATATTTTACACCGTAAAGTATTGGAGGTTTCATAACCATTTTATAGAATTTTCTCTTAAGCTTTGAGGTGAGTGCAATATAAATTAATTAAGTATTAAATATATCTTTAAAGTAAACTTAAACTTTTAATGTGCATTATAATTAAATTTTTTATTAAAATATTTTAATACTAATATTTTCTTGCTTTAATAGAAGTAAAAAAATTGGTTTTTGATATTTAGTTTGTTTTTTTTAATTCTAATTAAATAAATACACGCAAAAAATTAATGCATTTATTTAGGTGGCACTCTCTTATGTAAAGCAATAGAGATTGCTTATGAGTCTTTTATTTTTATATTTTTGGAGTCTAGCATTACTCAATTTTAATTTGATAATTTTGAGATTTAATTTAATTATTAGTTATAAATATCTAAATAAAATATTAAAAAAAGTATTTAAAATATAAATAAAAAAATTATTTTAGTGAGCCTCCAGTTATAAAACATGAAATTTGATGGGCTTTAAAGTAATAATTTTAATGTAATTTTAGTGACTGATCAAAAATTTGAAGTGAAACTCCATAAATTCTTCCAAACTTTCACCGAATTTTGTAGATTTTGATTGAAGCTTTCGAAATATGTCTGAATAAAAACTTATTTTAGAAAAGCAGTGAAAATACTGTCCCAAGCTGAGCCTTAGAATTTAGTTTCAATTCAGATTACTCAAATAAGATTGAAACAATGAAACTGAGCATTATGATTAAAATCACAGTTCTGAATGAGCATATTCTACCACGTTAAAATATTGAACAGGCAAAGTACCAATGATTATGATTAATGAAATTAAAATTAATGAGCATATTCTGATATTCTATCTGTGCTAGGGAATTACTGGGAGTTATAAGGGACTAGAATCCTTTGAAATTCTATCTGAATAATGATATATGATATATTCTAGTGCTATAAGCACAAACAAAAAGGGAGTCATAAGGGATCAGAATCAATTAAGATTCTGTCTGAATCTGGGAAGTGTGATCTAAACTACTCTGTGAAATAAATTTTTATTTATTTATTTGTTCCATACTGTTATTTAAATCAAAGAATAATTATTATGCATTTATTACATTTCTCAGTATAGTGATTTATTTAAACTGCATTTAACTGCTTTTAAATATTTAGTAAAATATTTGATAAAAGAATATTTGAAAATTTAGATTGATTTGTGTGGCTTGCTAAACTGTTGTAGCTCACTGTGATTTTGCTTTTGATTTTCAGAATCTCGAAAGGGGAAAGAGGTTGTGGTCTTGTGGACTAACAGTTCAGGATCAGATTTGAGGTCATAGGTATTTTACTATTTTGATTTTTGTACAATCATGACCATTTAAATTTTAATTATGTAGCTCTTACACAGCCATGTGCTGTAGTGTAGATATTTTTTTTGATGAAATGAAAGAAACTTTGTGGATAAATTTAATTTTAATATTTGGATGTTTTAGTAGCTCTATATTCTGTAGTCTATTTCAATGAATATTGATAGAAAATTTGAAATAATTCTGAAACTAAATCTTAGGATTTGTCTGTCATAGCTTAACACGATAGGACCTGTCTTGGTCGGGTTCGATTGTGACAAGTTTTTATGATATCAGAGTAATAGTTTTGAAATTGGATCATAAAACAGAGCTATAGGAATTGATCTGTAAGCTTAGTGGGATAGTTTCAAGTCTGTCAGGGTATTCATTATTTTTGTTTCATATGCTTTTGTATTTAGTTGCATATTCTGTGTGATCATAGATCCACCAGACCTAGATATGACAGATGGACATAGTGCTAGTCAGACAGCTCCTATATAGGGGTGTCAATATTTGACATGACACGAAAACCCGACTCGAACCCAACCTAAAAATTTCAGGTTTGACCCGACCCGTGTTCAAAACGGGTCGGGTTTGGGTTCCAGAATTTGGCCCGTTTGAAAAACGGGTCGGGTTCAGGTTGACCCGACGGGTTGCCGGGTCAACCTGCCGACCCATTTAAATGAGCTGCCCGTGAACCTGCCCTGGTTGCCAGTGAACTTGCCTTGGCTGCCCGCTGCTGCCCGCACCGTGCCAGCCCAGCTGCCCTCGCGACAGCGCCCGCCCGCTGAGGCAGCCTACACGCCCGCAGAGGCAGCCCATACGCCCGTCGAGGCCGCCCTCCTGGGTACGCCTGCCTGCACACGTCCTAGCACCTGCCAGCAGCGCCCGTGCCTGCCAACCTGCCCGCCCGCTCGCGCTCGCCTACCCTCACGTGCCTGCTCGTGCCCGCACGAGCCCACTCGCACCTGCCTGCCCGCTCGCACCCGCCTACGTCCGCGCGTTTCGCGGTCCCGTGTCGGGTCGGGTCAACCCGGCAACCTGACGGGTTGGGTCCGGGTCCGCATTTCTGACCCATTTGCATGCCCGGGTCGTGTTAGGATTGACCCGTTTGAACCCGGGTCAGTTCCGGGTTCGACCCGAACCCGACCCATGACCCGAAATTGACACCCCTACTCCTGTATATAGTTCTGCTCCAACAGTTAATTCAGATACAGTTTCACAATTTGCTACTTTGATAGCCCAGATGATAGGTGAGGCATAGAGCAGGATTTATACCCAACGCCAGACTTCCGCCCATCACTGAACTATTGCCCATCGCCGGACTTCTGTTGGACTTCTATCTGTTGCTGAACTCTCATCCATCGTTGAACTTCTACCTGACGCCAAATCAATGCAATCAAATAACTTATAACGCGTACTCATTATATTCTAAAAAAAATTAATAATTACTTCAATATCAATGCAATCAAATATTTTTTTCTCAATATAATGACTAAAATATCATTCATACACTAATACTCAATTATATTTCATAACCGACTTTTTATAATAATCATAATAAAAAATATTATTTCAACCTATAATATCCTAATACCAACACAATCAAATATTTATATTAAACCAAACTCAACAATTGTTAATGTCATAATAAAAGTATGATTATAATATCCTAATATAATTATTTTTTATATAAAAATCAGAGCTAAAAAAGAATAAAAATCATAATTGAATTATACTTTTATTTTAAAAAAAATAATAATAAAACAATAAATAATTAAAAACATCTTTTTTTTCACCTACAAACAACCATCGTTCGCTATGCAATTATGAAGAAATTTAATACTAGATTGTAAACATTATATGCTTGAAATAAATATAATGGAGTTTAAAGGAGTAATAGAAGTTATCAGATCAAATTATGGCTAATAATTATTTTGAGAAATTAAAACTCAATTAATAATCACTCAAATTTTAAAACAACCCTTTTTTTTTTTAAAATGACATCTTAATAAATCTAGCTAGTCTCAAAATAACATATCAAATGACCTACACGAATTCCTTTGTTCATAAGCTATTTTTTTTGCATGTCTCATAAAGGCCTCCAAATTAAATGACCTTAGGCTTCTTATACTCCCCATCATCGAGAACCAGATTTCAATTATATGACAAATTTGAAGATCATTTGAACCTTCAATTAATAATTTAAATTTTCAAATACACTTTATGGGCTTTATTTGGGGTCATTTGGATTCGAATAAAATCACTTTTGGTGTTGCTAGATTAATCCCATAGTCATTCAATTCACTTTATATTTGATAAAAAAAAAATCCAACAAATGCATTTATATTCATGACCAACAAAGCGAAATTTTTAATGCTGAATCAAGCCTAAAACTTATTTCCAAAAATTAAAAGATTTATTTAAATTAGCTTTAAATTAAGCTAAAAATCCAGCACTATTCACTCAAATTCAAAAACAATTAAGGTTTCTTTTGGGACAACTTCTGCTTCTTAAAACAGTTTTTTAGTAAAAAAATTTTATTTTTTACTAAAAAATTTATTTTAAAAAATAATAAAAAATCCGTCCCAAATGAAACCTAAATCAAAATCTTGAACAGAGTTTATATGCCAGCCGGCACGAAATATGTGTGCTGCAGAAGTTAAAATTTGATTAAAAAATAATCGAAAGGTGTTATAGTCGAAACATCTAAAGCAAAAATCCGGAAAAGAAACTGAATCAGTAAAATTATTGAAGGAACAATGAATTATTCTCACAATGACAACCGTCAATCGACTGTTAAATGCGACAGAACAAATAAGGAAAAAAAGCTTAACTCGCATGATTCGGGCTTCGTGTGGGGCAACTTTTTAATTATTTTATAAAATAATTTTTTAGTATAAAAGTTTCTAATTAAAAAAAATTTTGTACTATAAAACTGAGTTAAAAAATAATAAAAAAAATTATCCCAAAAAAGACCTAAGTCCAAGAAAAAGAAGATAATTAGGGTTTGCATGAGATTGGAGGCCCCGTTCTGTGAATGGGAAAGATATATCATAGAAGTGTGCCCCAAGTTGGATAATTAACATGATGGCTCTGTCAAGAGCCCTTGATATTATTTTAAATGGATCAAATTAATTTTAATAATTTGACCGTTAGATTTCAATTTGCCCTAAATTTAGAAGTAGATAACCATGGGATACTCCATGAGCCAAAAATCAATGTTAGCTTGTGGCTTCGACTAATTACCAGCACTCATTGCCTCATTCAATTATGCAATGAAGGACCAACAACGCTCTTGGGTTTAACTACACTGTACAGGCAGTACAATGTACATTTATTCCTAGTACATCCCGCTAGTGTACATTTATACAATTTACGACTCTAAATACAAAGCAAAATTTACAACCACTGTTAACTCCGGCTCTACATCCACTTATACCAGCATGAATCGTTAAGTTTATTAAGGTTGGATTATATTTCTTTAGGTTTTACTAGACTTGATGTTTTTAAAAAATGATAATAAACAAGCCTTATATCAAGGTATGCTAAGGATCTCGAGTAAATAGCGGTCAAACGTACCTGCCAACACCAGAAGCAAAATGACCACATAGCAAATTTATCCATTCTTTATCTGCTGGATAAGGATTAACGCACTTTACTTTTTTCAGTTCCTGCACAAATTGTAGAGATAATAAAGCAATGCATTTGACAATGGTTGAAGCATATAAAAAAATAGTTTATATGATAGAGTAGATACACACCAAAGATGCTTGATTTTAAGGGAAATCGGCTTGGTGAACCCTTTGATTTCAGTTCCATGAGTTGCCATCGTTTATGCGATTTTTCCTTCTTTGGTGCTGTATCAAGCATCTCCCTTGTCAAAGAAACAGGACCTTTCTGGATTTTTTCGTGGTATATAGCTGGAGGCGCGAGCCTCAACTGAGGTAAAATATCTATATGGAGAGACTTGTTTTTCTGGAGATTATTCAAGATGTCAAACTGAAAGGAGAACATGCAAAAATAAGTTCATAAAGTAAGCAAGAGGTAATAAAAAATTGCAGTTGAATTAAACTATAACTTCATGTCACTAGTATACCCTATACATTTGCTGGAGGCCATACGACTTATCTATCAAATCAGTTTCATGCAGATGTTGCAAGCTAGAGTTTCCTCGCGAGTGCTGTGAGGTAGAGATATAATTATTAACTAATCCATTATCATTGGTAGCTGATCTGCTTCTTGCCCTTGGTTTCTTCCTATGCTGACAGACCGGGCACGCAACAGCAGAATGCATTTTATGGGATTCATTTTCTCCTGATTCACAGTGGAGATGGATCGCATGTCCACAGTTAAATACTCGAATACCTGATGACGATGAACCCTTGGTAAGAGGTAAACCACAGAAACAGCAGTTTAAATTTTGTGGTGCGAAAGCATGCGAAGCACCCTTCTTTAGAACACCCATGGTGTAGAACGTGTCATCTTCTATTAATGATTTGGCTGTATCCTAGAGAAAAAGGAAAAAATATAACATAACTATGAGTTGCAACTCCAAAAGAATCAATAACAATGATCAAATCAAGAGCATATGTTAGGAAGTAGAACTAATCTGGAGGCTTAATGTTTACATTAAATCTTGAAGAAGTTGGTAGATCAGGAGGAATCAACATATAGTTTAACTTTCAGCCATTCACTATATATATTATAACTGGAAGATATCATTGGAATTGGTAAATGTCCAAACTACGTTACTTTTCACACAAGCATCCCAATTCCTATACAAGGTACTTCAATTCAAGGACCCAGAATGATATAATCAGAAAAGATGAAAAACTAGGAAAGAAAGATCATAAAATTGGTTTCGAACGATTTCAGTAGTAAAATGTTTAGCATCAAAATATATCTTGTAGCTTTTCAAATAACGAAAGAACACAAATAGGCAACAACTGCTAAGCATATCTAGCCAAAGTTGTATCACAAATAGAAGGCATCCCAGTAAGCTGCAGATCAAGATGAGCTAAGGAATTATCAAAGAAGTTACAGAAATTCAGCAGATTATGTTAATTGGAAATACCAGTATTCTTCTCTCATAATTGTAAGTTCCCAGCATTTTTAGAATAGTCATTTTAAAATCACCAAACTCTTGATTTCTATTGTCTAAAAGGAGCTTGGATATAACTGCAGGGACGGGTAAATATCCTGCCATTCCCTCCATGATTTCTCCAATAAATTGGGAAAATAGTCTCCTCAAAATATTACCACATTTCTTAAACTCTGAAGGCTTGTGTCCAGACAAGGATTCATCAATGCCCACGAATATTTGAGAACCAGCAATCATTTTGCATTCATCTTTTTTCCGTTCAGGAGCTTCATTGACACTGCCGAATCTCCTTAGTGGCTCAGAGAACCTGTATAAAATCAACATTTAAAAATTAGAATCACACTTGAACAAGATCAACACTAGTTCCAATTGGAAAAGGCTATTCCAACTTCCAATGCAAGGATAGAATAAATCCAACAAGCAAATGCACAAACCTAAAACGTAAATGACATATCCTTACCTATAGCACCACATTACTACGCTAAATGAAAGGTAATGGAGGATATTACGTATAGGCTAATCTAGTCAAAATTTACAAATGCAAAACTAACAAGAAATAAATAAATCCACGGATCACCCAAACTAGGGAACATGACAAGAATCCTCAACAATGAAAACACTAGAAAAAAATAAAGCATGGTTCAGTTAAAATACGTACTGGAAATTAACTTTAGCAGCACAGGTCTGAGATAAGTTCTTCTAAGGAGCCATTAATAGGTGTATAACACAGAGTAAATGTGAAAAGCCGACTACAAGGAATTTACAGGGGTGGGCATAGCTGTGTACAAGTGCATCAGTTGTACATGTCACATGCACATACTCTTGCACACACTTTGCTATGTTTGGTATCGAATCGAGTTCAAGGGAGTCAACCTCAACTTGAAGTTAAACATTTTGATTTCAGCTCGACCAAGTACAAGTTGAGTCAATGATTGATTGCTAGCAGTTTTCGAGCTCATTTGAGCCAAATGTCTTACTAAAAAAAACTTCAAAATTCCTAAATGAGATTATTTATTTATAAATAAATATTTATGTACTTAAGTGTCCATGCATGCATGAAATAAAAGTATATATATATAGAAGAAAAAAAGGCGCGAAGCGTTTTGTTCTTCAAGAACAAAAGGGGTCTGGAATGCGAAATTGCGTATACAGCAATCCGTAAACTACGAGATCATTAATGGCATTTTGAACGAACTTCTAAAGAAATAGTGAAAGGTTGCTTGAGCTAATTATTTTGATGTACCCTTCCCCCATCCTCTCTCTCTTTGATTAAGTAGTCCTTTTATTGAGGTAACCACAACAACTTTTCTTTCTAGTCGTCAAAGGGCTCGCCTCTTATTCATACGAGAACAATCTGATCTCGGAGTTAAGACCTTTTTCAAAAGCTGCACACTCTGAGTTGCTCTCCTAAGTCTTATCCGCAAACATAAGCGCGTAGATCACTACGAACCATTATTTATTCGAAGTCTTACCTTAACCTTACTATAGAGAGACTACCAAAAGATGTTCTTTTTTTGCTAAAAATTCCACCACAAAAAAGGTTGAAACCCGGCCCTCTTCTAGAGCCATTATTGATGCATAGACCTTCATATCTTCGTTAGCCCATGTACTTCCCAATCATTTACCTACAAAATCCCTGATTAATGAACCTACAAAATCCCTTAAATTTTATTTGACAAAATCCAGGTATTGTGGACATTCCCTCATTTCCACTATGGAGCATCTTAATTTGAGGTTTCCTCTTTCTTGAAAAAAAAATCTCATTATTAGCTTGGCTCACTATTCATCAAACCCCACCGATTGATCTAGCAATGATAGAATAGATATATTGTTTAGTGAATCACATAAAATTTTAGTTAACTCCATCCATATATATTATACATATAAACGGAAGCAAGACAGAGAAATGAGTGCATTTTCGATGCAAATTTGAATTTGAACTTGAGCCAGATACAAATAGAAAGAAATGGAAATTGATAAAGCATTCCTATGAGAAATTCTATCACTTAGGCTGATGGAGTCTTTTATCGGATATCAAATTGATCCAATTTATACCTAATTCTTTTATTATGATATTACGATCATGGTACAAAAAAAGAAAGAATCAATGAATTTAGGATTTCTACTCTCTATGAATACGACAAAAACAAAAGAAAACAACATAGTTTATATTTTTTTAGCACACTCAATTGAATGTTCAAAAAGGAATTCACAAATCTTTTTTTGCTTGTTATAATATACAATGGAGTTGCGTACATATATAGTCATAGGAGTCATCTTTAGAATGTATATGCCGATATAGCTATCTAGCTATCCGTATATCACTTCGTTTCTCTTAATTAAACTTGGTGCAACATAGGTTTAGTTGCACTCTATCACAATGTCTATCTTCTATTCATATTTAATTAAATATTCAAGCACGATGATCCTGTATAAGGATATGATATGTGCATAAGAAATAGACCCGGGCTCGATATCCACATATAAAAATTCCTATTATGGGATTTACATATACACATATTTTATTATAATCATAATTAATAATGATTAGTAGTAAATCAATTGGATTTTGTATCCATTAAGATAATACAAATGGAGATATAAAATTTAGAACAATTTGCTACTTCAAAGTAAGAAAAGTAAAAGAAAAAGAGTAATAAGTAAATAGTTAATGAAGTAAAAAGTAAATTATTCTTAATTGCCTTGCATTTTACAGTCTATGATCGGGGTCGTGAAGAGATGCCAGAAGATTCTCGAGTGAGATCGGGGACGTAAGGAAGAATCTAATGAAGATAGGAACCAGCAACCTCAAAATGAGGCAATACCGAAACTGGCAACAACCTTTGTTGAAACTATTAAAATGAGATCTACCGCCTGTGAACTCCTATTCCCATGAGTGTGATGTGATGGGTTCATGCTATCTCTAGCTGTTCTCAGTGAATTTACCTACTCAAGATATTCCTCTCATCAATCCGATTCTCATTCTTTCGGAAGTGAGACTAGCGTTTCTTAAGTATAGAAAGGAAAGTCTTATTGTTGCAGTAAGCAACACTTGATCAATCGTCCGAGGGTAATGGGCGGGTTTTACTCTTTCATTGGTACTTAACCTATTACATTAGCTAATACTTTCCTTCATCTATACCCAAGTACCTTCCAGGATCAAATCACTCCAAAAAAGTCCTTTCTTTTCTAATTTGGCCAAAAACTACAATGAAGTAGGAGCCATCATCAATTCTAGATGCTTCAAAGCAACTAGTACGATGTAGTCTCTAGAAAAATGTTTCTAATTTTGGGTTTGGATAGATCGTTTGCTTCTCAAAGGCACAGAGCATTTCATTTTAGTCTTCTTTACTTCACCAAGTAAGGGTAGCCTCTTTGTGGTACTTTATGATAGTCTCTGCCTCTTATGCTAGCGTTGTCTACTCAGGTTGTTGTGACTACCCCCGGTATCCTTTCAAAGGATCACTTCAAAAGGCTAGACGACAAGTTTTTCTTTTGTCGGTAGGCCAAACCTATAAAAGAGTGCTAAAAATACCTTTTCCCGGTTCAAGTGAATATAGATGATCAATTAAGATAGGATTGGCTAGAAGCTAAAGATATGAAAAGCCCATGAGGTGGGTTACGCCTATTCTTAAGAGATTTGGGAGATCCGCTCAATGGACTCAATTCGTTTAGTTAGTGCCAGACCACTTCTCTACCTTTTCCTTCATGAACCAAGTCGCCTGAGGTACTATTCGATATCCTCTCCTATTTCCAAGCCCTAAAAGCGCGAATAGCTTCTAAGATTTTGAAAAGAAAGCATCTCTCGCTTGCTTTTAGAATCATCCTTGCCAGTAGTTCATATTATTAGCAGACTGCAAGCTAGGAAAGATTCAAAATCGGATGTTGAAACAATTCAGCTCGTTGGGGAATCTATGGCAGTTTGTACTACTTTTGGTAGTGGCTAGTGAGCATATAATCATTACACAAGAGTATGATATTATTTAATCGGAGGCTTTATATATATACATCATGGGTGGAGTGGCGGTCCACAACCAACTGCCCTTAGTTTTAGCTAAGTTATGAACCAAGACCTATATATGTATACTACAGGTGTAGATGGCCCACAATTCAAAGATGCTTATTCGCTTCGCTTCCTATTCTATTCCTTTTCAAGATAAAATTTTTGTGAACAACAAAGCCCATCTCAGACTGTTCATAGCGAAAAAGATTCCAGCGGAAGATATGGCTTGTGGCTAAATTTTTCTTTTGACACAGAAACGGTACTTACCAAAATGCTCATATTCGCTCATATGTCTATTTATGAGTCATTGTTTAAAATTGTGCAATATGAGGCTCACCTCAACACAATTCCAGTGAAAAGTGCCTCGAGGTTTATGCCTCAAGCTTTTTTTATGAGGCTTACGCCTCATCTTGGCTGAGGCCCGCCTTGAGACGCGTCTTGCCTTGCTGGCATGAGGCATACGCCTCGCTCTATTTATGTATGTTTTTTTATTTAAAACTTAGCTAAATCGTATACAAAAGTCCCAAAAAAATGTGCCTTCTTGCAATCCCAAGCCGCAACAACTTCCTCTCAACTGCCTCAACCTCATCCCACCGCCTTCGTCGTAGTCACCACCGTCGTGGCCGCCACCGGGGATCACTTGAAATCCGCATGCCACCAACATCTCCTCTAAAAATTTGAGTATTACTCTTATCTTTATATTGATAACAAACATTTATGAAAGAGGAAGATAACCGAAATAGATGAAGAAGAAGCAGATTGTGAGGTATTTGACCCTACAAGATGAGGCAGGGGAGAGACCAAATTTATTATGAAAATGACTCAAATAAAAATCCCCTTAATAATGACAGTACAAATGATTTTTGAGTTGTTGCCAATTATTTCAACTTTCTTTAGTAATTAAATGTAGATGAGTAGGGAACTAAGAAAGAAGAAATTTAGAGCTAAATTTGATGTTATATGATAGATTTATGCAATTCATATATTTTATGTTATTTTTCTTTTGTAATATTTGAATTTCAATTATATTTCACATAATTTATTACTTACCACTTTACATATTGTGCAATTTTTTATTTCATAGGTATGTAAATTTGTTACTTCATAGTTCAATAAAAAGTTAATATGCCATCATTTAACATATTATTTGAATACTATATTGAAAATCACTTTTAAATTTTATTTTTTACTTTACGCAATTATTAGATTTTGATACTTGCGCCTCAAAATGCCTTAAGGCTTATGCCTCGCCTCACGAACGAAAAACGCCTCAATACCTAATTGCGCAATTTTAAACCTTGACGAGAGTAAGGGTCATCAGGCCATTTATTCATCCAATTTAGATCAACCCGTTAGAGCATAAAGGGAGAAGCAAAAGCGGATTCCTCGCCTATAGGACTCTCAATTCTTTGCTAGTGTAGCGATCTGACTTCTTCCTTCAGCATTATACCGCAACATGTCCGATTTCGAGAGAAAAGGGATTAGAAATAACATAGCTATACAAAAAATGGAAAAGGGAAACTCTCGTTTTGATAAACATAAGGTATAGCGAAAAACACTATTTTGAATTGACCAGAGCAAGGCCCCCTACTCACCTTGTTCAAGGTTGGTTGGATGGGAAGAGTAATAGGTCTTCTCTCTTTTCTCTTTACCTTGGTGTGTGACTAGGAACTAGGAGCAGCTCTTGCTATAAATCCCCAACTGTTAGCTCAGTTGTTAGCACAAAGGGAGTGAAAACAGTGACTTCCGAACCCAGATGTTGAAGACACTAAATCATCGACATAATTAGCGAAGCTCGTGGCATAGCTCAGAGTCTGAGTCTTAGTAGTAGAAGCGATCAGTCCCGTTCACGACTCCAATATTTTCAGGTGCAGATGAACAAGTAGTGTGATCTTTTCCAATGAAGAATACCATATGAGGCATGGTAAATTCTTTTCATCATAATGACATGGCAAATATTTGTTTCAGATTCGACAGAAGAAGCTCTTTCCACCCTTCGACTCTCTTCTAAACTCTCTCCTTTCCTTAAGACTCTAAAAAGCATCCTTCAAAGATCTACTCATCATGGTAGGAAAAGCCAAATTGGGTAAGAATATTTATCTGAAAAAAGTTTTTTGCAAGCTCTTTCACCTCAGGTGAGCAGTTTAAGCTTATGTAAGAGAATAGTAGACTTGTCTAGATTTCTTTTACGGCCCGAGCCTCCCTCAAATACCTGCAATATCTTCCTAATCTCTATACATTCAGCTGCATTAACTAAATAAAAAACAAGGCTATCATCTAGAAAATAGAAATGAGAAAGATTGGGACCCTACCTACTAGCCCTCACACCATGGATACACTGCTTGACCTCAAAAAGGATTGATTATTCACTTCCTAGCAAAGACAAAAGCTCTAATTTTGATTTGAAATCAAAAGGGAAACGACTCCATAGCACGAGAAAGTCAGTTGTGAATGACATTCAGTTTGGTGGTGTATACTTTCCATCTTTCTTGAGTTGTGCGCTCTTGCTTCCTTCCCCATCAATTTAGGGCGTAGCGAGTGATCGACTAGTCTTCAAATCTGTTAAGCCGGGAGTGGATATAGTGAACAATAACTTTCACAGCATAGAAAATCACAAGTCATTATTATATATATATATATACCCTAAATTGAAGCAAATCAATTTCAAGACGATTAAGATTTAAAAGATGAGTCAAGTTTCACATACCAAATAAAATTACTATCCCTACACCTTTTACTCATCAAATTCTAGTTGCATACAACCACACCAACTGTGCAAATCAAGAATTTGGAGATACATGCTACGAATTTGATATGCATAGGGGTGTGATATGCACTTGTACGTATCCTTTTACAGATCCTTTACACACCTACAAGTTCTACTTTTGTAAGACGCACCCAAAAACTTTTCCCTGCTAAGATCCATCTCAACACAATGGCTGTTCTGAAATTTGAGTGGTAAAAATAGAGAAGAGAGTTCAAGGAAATAAATATTTATAAAGAATTTTAATAATAACGTATGGAAATGAATTATATCATCAAAATGATTGCAACAATCTTAACTGCCAATAGATGAAATCAGTTAAATGCAACAAAAATAATCTGTAAATAAATTGTGCTTACGAGTCAAATAACCGAAACCAAAGAGACTCGGACTCCTGTTGATCCAAACGTTGAGTGTTTCTTTGGCATAAGCCAACCGAGGCCCGTAAAACATCATGAACAGCACGAGCCTGAAGAACATAAACCCACAAAGCTGTTCTTACCTCCCAGTAAGAAGCTAAACTGTTTTGAAATAGAGCGCAGGGAGTCATTTACAAACCTCTGTAAGTTTCAAGATATCAATAAGTTGCTCTGTCTGAGATATATTTCTTGAAGTTACGTCAGAGAATTTATTGATAACCGCAGAAACAAGCAATTCAATTTTTTCATCAAAGCCAGACATTATCAGTACCAAAGCACTCCCAACATCACCAACTCTTTCGAGCAAAAAAGCAGCTGCATCTGTAGCACCATACTCTTGACAGAGTTTCAAACAATGCTCCAGTCTATAATTATCAAAAGTCTCCAAAAACTTTAGGACAGAGCCACGTTCAAACTGGCACAAAAGCTGCACTAATGAAGAAGAGATGAATTTGATATAGCGCAACAAGTGGATTGGAGAATCATTATAGCAAAACAAAATATCTACTTTAATAAGAGAACAATCAGTTGCAACATCAGTTCTTCCAATAGCTGGAAAGAAACCTTTTTGACATTAATTTTGGTGTCCCGTTATAGTGAATCAGAATATCATTAACAATATAATACATATTTGAATACAAGTGTAGGAAATAAACGAAAAAAAGGGAACTAGCAAAAAAACGTTATCAAAATATACATTTGCACAAAAAAAGTGTTATGGTCAACCTATAACATCACCAATCCAAGAAAACAGTGTCAAAATATACATAATGTTTGGACGAATAAGCATATCTAAAACGAGTACACTTATTAATGACTTGATCGCTCAAAGTCAAAAACCCCCCACTATATCTATTACTACTAAAATTATACTCCATGTATTCAGTTTTAGATCTACTCAAACGAAAACCTTTAGACTCTAAAGTTTATGATGTGAAACTAAATGCGATGAAACAAGAATTGCAATTAAGATATTAATAGAAGTAGTGAACTTCACTTGGCTATCTATAAACCTTTGTTTGCTCAAGTGAAAGCTTAAGAATTTGGCATGAAAGACTAAGTAATAGCAATTGGTTACGGTTTGAGATTAATAGGACTTTGCAAAATAACAACCAATAACAAGTAGGTAATGCAAATAGCTAATGTAACAAAAGCACCAAGTTTAAGATCTAGATAATTCACCTTGAGATCCCTCACTCAATCTCTTGAAAGTGGAGGTTAGCGGAGGAAAGTTGCAAGCACACTTAGTGACGCCACTAGAAAGCAAGTGATGCGTAGGGTAGTAGTCGCCGGAGAGGTAGCCGGAGTTGTGGAGTAAGATGGTCGGCCGGTGATGACCCAACGTCCCTTTTATCTTTGTTCGTCGATCACGTCAACTAAGGTGTAGTGGATGCGGTTGATGTAATCTTCAATGGTATCGTCGAAGTCAAAACCCACGTCAAAGAAAGGCGATTGGAGGATGTTAATTTATCTTGATCGTCATACACCAATCCATAGTCCCAATCGGGATCCGCCATACATAGTGAACTAAGAGGAGAGGATCTTGAGGGAGAGGGGCAGCTAGGGTTGGGAGGCCAAGGGGAAAAAAAAAATATGAAGTTTTTATTCAGATTTAGGCGAATTTTGAGAAGGATTTAAAATTGAAATTTCAAATTAAACCCAAGGGAGGGAGGGGCGGCCAGGGAGAGGAGATTGGGGCTGATTTGGTGGGGTTTTGAAATTAATTTTGGAGGGAGAGAGGTCCATTAAGGGGGCCGGCCATGTAGAGAGAGAGGAGATAGGGTATTATGTTAAGTAAGTGGGTCCCAATGGAATCAATTAGGGATTTAATTAAATCTGATTTTATTTTCAGATTTAATTAAGTTAGGAAGGTTTCCTAATTTAGTTTTAGTAATAGGAAAGAATTTGAATCCAATTATTTAATTGGAATTCAATTAGGAAGCTTTCCTAATTTACTAAAATCCAATTTAGGAAGGATAGTAATGGTAATTTGAAATTTGAATTTCAGATTTGGGCAATGGGGGAGAGGGGGCTGGTGGCTAGGAGGGAGAGGGGGGGGGGTGGGGGGGGGGGGGGGGGGGTGGTTGGGTAGCTGGGGCAGCGGCTTGGGCTGCCCAAGGAGGCTGGCAGGTGAAGGGATTAGAAGAGAGGTTTAAGTGTAGGGGAAAAGAAAAGATTGTAGAACCGCAAACCTCGGAATCCTCCAAAGATTGACGGGTATTGCTTCACCCTCCTAGGGCTTCTCCTCTCAAGAACTCACTTAGAGATCAAGCAAAGAAAATCTGAAATTTCATATATCATTCATCATCTTCCAATACAAAGCATAGGGACCAATATATAGGTCTCAAAACTAAAGAAAAAAAAAAGACACTAATGCCCTCGGGGCTACAAAGAGACTCAATACCCATGAAGGGTAAACTAGGAAAACATAAAATAAAATACATATAACATGAAATACATCAAAGGTAAAGGCTCTGAATCGTAGCCGTCGATCGTCGTCCTCGTCGACGGTACACGTGTCGAAATCTCTTACCGATGTCCGCATCATTCTCCCCAGGTGGGAGAGAGCTCGACTCCGTCGAGTAAGCATCTCTGGAACTCTCGTACCACTCCTGTAGATCAGGATCCAATCTCTGTAGCTCATCCCGATCGATCCACGTGTTCTCCGTCTCCGGTTTCCCTGTCCATTGAACTAAATACCTTTGGCGACCACCATCTTTAGTGGAAATGATGTCATCACTAAGTATTGCCTCAATTTTCTCCGCAATAGGTAAAGTGGGAATATCTGGGAGTGGAGGTAGGCTAGGGTTCTCACCAAGTGGGATCACACAAGACTCATTGTTTAATGGATTAATGGGGTTAAATTCTGGACCCTCGAAGGCTACAAGATCTTCAATGTTAAATGTGGGGCTAATATTAAAACCTTCAGAAAGGTCTAGCACATAAGCATTACTGTTTATTTTGGAAACTATTTTGAAAGGTCCTGCGCTTCTTGCATATAACTTCTTAACGGTCACTTGCGGAAACCGTTCCAGACGAATCCGGACCATTACAGAATCTCCCACTTCAAATTCTTTAAATCTTTTCTTGAGGTCCGCATTAAGTTTATAGTTAGCATTGCTCTGCTCGATTTTTTTATTAATTTCTTTATGCAATTCTTGTAAATGAGATGCAATTGCAGTTGCAGACTCAGATGTTCTAAACTTAGAACCCATAGGGATTAAATCTATAGGCTGCCTAGGTTGGAATCCATACACAATTTCAACCGGACTCATGCCAGTGGTTCGGTTGACCGAATTATTATAAGCAAATTCAGCGATAGGTAACTTGGAATCCCAGTCCTGAATATGTTCACCTACTAAGGTCCTAAGGAGGTTGCTTAAGCTCCTATTAACAACTTTCGTTTGCCCGTCAGTTGGTGGGGGAAATACAGAGGAAAATTAGAGTTTGGTACCCATCTTGTGCCATAGAGTTTTCCAAAAGTAGCTAGTGAATTTAACGTCTCTATCAGACACTATTGTTTTGGGTAACCAATGAAGTCTAACGATCTCGTCGAAGTAGAGCTTAGCGATTCGAGAGGCATCAAAAGTTTTGGAACACGGAAGGAAGTGTGCCATTTTAGAAAAATGATCTACCACCACGCACACCGAATCGTGCTTCCTCACAATCTTGGGTAGACCTAAAATAAAGTCCATACTAATGTCTTGCCAAGGGCAGTTGGGAACAGGAAGGGGTGTGTAGAGACCGGTATTCTGTTTCCTTTGCTTGGCCAATTGGCAGATATGACAATGCTTGACCAACTTGCTAACATCCCGTTTAAGACTGGGCCAGAAAAACCTATGCTCAACTGCAGCAGTAGTCTTGGCCTGCCCAAAATGTCCTGCTAGGCCTCTAGCATGCAATTCCCATACAAGAAATTCTCGAAGAGAGGTATTGGGAATACAAAGCTTTTGGGACTTAAACAGATATCCGTCTTCTACAAGGAAGTCATCCGCGATACGTTCGTTCCCGCTAGTCAGTTGGTAATAAATTTCCTTAAAGTTAGGACAGTCCAAATAATCTTCTTTGAGTTGTTCGAAACTAATCACTTTAGTTCTCATTTCTCGGGTAATCATCATTCTACGACTTAAGGCATCAGCAGCCTTATTTTCAACTATTGCCTTATGTCTAATCGTATACGTATATTCTTGCAGAAATTCAATCCAACGACCATGACGGGCATTAAGTTTCTTCTAAGAATTAATGTAGTGTAGAGCCTCATGATCCGAAAATATGACAAACTCTTGAGGCAACAGGTAATGTCTCCAGTACCTAAGGGACTGAATAATCGCATAAAATTCCTTATCATAAGTAGAATATCGCTGCCATATGTCATTTAACTTCTCGCTAAAGTAGGCAACAGGATGTCCCTCTTGTGATAAAACTCCTCCAATACCAATACATGATGTGTCACAGGCTACCTCAAAAACTTTGGAAAAATCAGGAAGACGCATAACTGGGGCTTCTACAATTTTCTTCTTAATTTCCTCGAATGCTTTAGTGGCAGATAAAGTCCAATGGAATTCTCCTTTCTTTAAACAATTAGTTATGGGTGCCACAATCGTGCTAAAATTTCTAATAAACCTCCGATAAAATGTGGCCAATCCATGAAAACTCCGAACGTCCTTGATATTCTTTGGCTCGGGCCACTCATTAATTGCTCGAACCTTTTCGGGATCAGCTGATATTCCTTGAGATGATATTATAAATCCAAGAAAAGTGACACTATTGGTGAGGAACATACACTTCTTAGGATTTGCGTACAATTGTTCCTTCCTTAGGATCTCGCAGACTTGTTTTAAGTGATTCAGATGTTGGTCCACCGAACTGCTATAAATCAAAATATCATCAAAATAGACCACAACGAATTTTCCTAGGAAGGGTCTGAGGTCCTGGGTCATTACTCTCATAAAAGTACTTGGCGCATTGCTCAAACCAAAAGGCATCACCATCCATTCATAAAGTCCATTTTAGTCTTAAAAGCCGTCTTCCATTTGTCACCGAGACGGATTCTGATTTGGTGATATCCACTTTTGAGGTCAATTTTGGAAAAGAGGGTAGCTCCAGTCATCATGTCTAACATGTCGTCTAAGCGGGGAATTGGGAAACGGTACTTCACTGTGATCTTATTGATTGCTCTGCTATCAACACACATTCTCCAAGAGCCATCTTTCTTTGGGGTCAATAGTGCAGGGACAGCACACGGGCTAAGGCTTTCCTTAATAAAACTGCGTTGCAGAAGTTCATCCACTTGCTTCTTCAGCTCAGCATGTTTTGTTGGATTCATACGATAGTGTGGGAGGTTGGGCAAGGATGCTCCCGGGACAAGATTGATGACGTGTTGGATATCCCTGAGGGGTGGGAGGTGATTGGGTAAGTCTTCTGGAAAGATATCAGCAAAAGTTTCTAGAGGGGGTTTAACTTCATCAGGGACAGGTTCTTCCGGGTTATCATTCACTTCCCTAGCTACCAGGGCATACATAGGAGATCCTTGATTTAGCTCAATGTCCATTTCTTTTGCAGTCAGAAAGTGCAAGCCTTTGCTTAGCCTAGCGGGGGTAGGCTTAGCCTTATCTTTACTAGTCTTGGGTTGGGAGGGGATAAGTTTGATTTTTTTTCCGTTATGTTCAAACACACAGGTGTTCGTCCTCCCATAAATGTGGACATCGTTGTCGAATAACCACGGACGACCAAGGATAATCTGCCCTACGTCCATGGTCAACACGTCACACCAAATCTTCTCTTGGTATCCCACAAAATTTATAGGAATGAGGCTCCTATCTTTGATATCAATGGCAGTGGCATTGATCCAAGCGACTTTGTAGAGGTTCGGTGCGGGGTTGTCTTCAAATTAAGTGTGGTTATCATTGCGGTTGAGACAGCATTGATGCAGCTTCCACTATCAATGATGGCATTACAGTTCTTGTCCTCGATTTTAGTGTAGGTATGGAAAATAAACGTCCTACGCCAGTCATCACTTGGTTTAGGTTGGGATAAAGCACATCTAACAACTTGAAGTTCTGCGGGGCTATCATCGCAGAAGAAGTCTTCCTCATCATCCACATGATGGACTAAGAGACTCAATACCCATGAAGGGTAAACTAGGAAAACATAAAATAAAATACATATAACATGAAATACATCAAAGGTAAAGGCTTTGAATCGTAGCCGTCGATCGTCGTCCTCGTCGACGGTACACGTGTCGAAATCTCTGACTGATGTCCTCATCAGTTTACCTCCATAATTCGAGTATTCCTTCAACTCCCTCTCTAGTCTTATCAGCAAGAAGAATATCATCAGCAAAAAGCATACACCAAGGTACATCCTCTTGCAAATGTCTAGCGAAAACATCCATAACTAAAGCAAAAAAGGGCTTAAGGATGATCCTTAATGTAATCCAACTAAAATAGGAAAATACTTGGTCAAACCACCTTGTGTTTGAACACAAGTAATAGCTCCTGCATACATATCCCTAATGACTTGAATATAAACATTATTAACCCCGTTCTTTTCTAGAACTCTCCATAGCACTTCTCTTGAAACTTTATCATATGCTTTCTCTAAATCAATAAATTTTATATGTACATCCTCCTTGGTCTCTCTAAACTTCTCCATCAATCCTCTCAATAAATGAATAGCTTCCATAGTATACATACCCGGCATGAATCCAAATTGATTTTGAGAAATATTAGTAACATATGCTCCATAACTCTCTCCCAAAGTTTTAAAATATGACACATCAATTTAATTCCTCTATAATTTGCATAATCTTGTGCATCACCTTTATTCTTAAAAATATAAATCAACACACTCATTCTCCACTCATCTGGCATCTTTTTAGTGTTCAAAATAATATTAAAAAGTTTAGTAAGCCAAGAAGTTCCTTAATCTCCTAAGCATTTCCACACCTCTATTGGAATATCATCAGGTCCATTAGTTTTTCCACACTTCATTTTCTTTAAAGCCTCTCTAACTTCAGTTTTACTAATACGCTGATAAAAATTAATTTTTTTATTTTCATTTAGAGTGCTAAGGTCACTAAAGTCAATCGTATTCTCACAATCTTAATTGAAAAGCTTAGCAAAATATCTCATCCACCTTTGTTGAATATCCTCTTCTAAAAAAAGCACTTTATTATCTTCATCCTTAATGCATTTCACTTGAACTAAATCTTTACTACTCCTATCTCTTTGTTCGGCTAACTTATACATATATCTTTCGCCCTCTTTAGAATCTAATCTATTCTATAAATCATTAAAAGCTAAATTTTTTGCATCGTAGATTGCTTTCTTAGACACCTAACGCGCCTCTTTATATCTTTCTCAATTTTCAGAGTTTTTACATCTAAATCAATTATTATAACAAAGCTTCTTATTTTTTATCTTTTCTTGCACATTTTAATTCCACCACCAACTATTTTTATTATTAGGAGCTTTTCCTTTTGAAACTCCAAGCACATCCTTTGCAACATTCTTAATATTACTAGCTACTTTATCCCACATAATATTCGCTTTCTCATGCACAGACAAAATCTTAAGATCTCGAATCTTACTCGTAAAAATATTTTTGTTAATATTTTTTAAAACCCCCTATCTAATCTTAGAACAATGATTTACCAAATTTTTCATATTCTGCCCCTTCATCTTAAAATCCAAAACTAATAAGCGATGTTGGGTACATAAACTTTCACTCGGAATAACTTTACAATCTTTGCAATCTAAACGATGTTGGGCGGCGAATAGGATTCGGGGTCGGGCGGGGAACGGACGACAAGAGCAGGATGAATAGCGAAAATAGGAGCAGGAGGCGGAGTTGCCCAAATAGGCTGGGATTTTGTTCATGTGGACGAAATCACGATAAGCGGAGTCGGGTCGGAAGTTGGTGCGCCGATGGATGGTGAATGGATTTGCCGGTATGGCTGTTGGCTGGTGGAGTAGAGTCGCCGATATGGTTGGCGGCTGGTGGAGGTCAAATCGCCGGTATGGTTGCCGTCTAGTAGAGGCTTTGAATGTTGTCGACAGCCTATCTTCATCCATGATCTTCCCAAAGCTTCCAAACCCTGATTGACATCAAGGGTTGAGGTAATATCCTTCATCCTGGTCAAAAGTTCACGGCTCTGATCGACATCAAGGGCCAAAGTCGACTCTGATATTAACTGATGTGGGGAGATCAACGAAGAATCATCACAAAACACAGCTCCTAAGAGCAAGAACACCAAAATAGTGAAAACACTACTAAATCCCAAAAATATTCATTCATTTTTCCTCTTTCTTACAATCATTAGTATTTATAAAAGCAATAGAAACTTCTAGAGAAGTCTAGAAAATAGTTATTAAATGATAAACTATTCCGATAGGTCCTCCGCATTACAATCATTAATCTCCATTTCTCAATCATTTCTTGACTATTTACCACGCAGGATCTTCCTCTTAGATTGAATTCTTCCTTAATCAAGATATCTAAGTCCACCATAATTTTAACTTCCACTTCCCTGCTTGCCATCATTGCATCTTAGTTTCTCATTGGGCAAAGATGTCCTCAGTATTTACATCTATATGGCAGCAAAGATTTCAAGTCAACCCACAATGAAAATCAAGTATCTAACATGTAAATGTGGTTCTCTAAAACATGCATCTTTCAAGAAATTCAATAATTATTTATATCAACTAACAGATACAAAGAATCCTCACTATTTAGGAGTATAGTTTGCTCGGCAACATTAGTAGAGTATTGCATTTTAATTTTTTTGATATTTAGTATAAAGCAAAAGAAAAGCGAATTAAAAGTTTGAGGAATTTGAAATATCCAAATTGGGCAATTTCAAGATCGCACTTTATACCCGCTTGCAATTACCATCCCCTATTGCCTGTTCACCGTGTGATCTCCTGTCCATCACGCCCACCCGTCCTTTGCCCGCACCTGCCCTTATTCATATTTCAATGTATTGAAATGTATTATAATAAAAAAAAAATTAATCCAACCAAATAACTTTTATATCTCGAAAATAATTGCATTTTAGATACTCTTATATATGTAAGCATCCAATCAAATAGCTCCTTAATGAATTTCAAAACTTCCGTGTAAATACAACTCGACTAAGTCATCTGCTACCTGTATTGTGTCATGAATTTAGTAGCCAATCTTTATATGTATTTCAGCTAGCACCAAAAAAGAATACTCAAAATTTCAAGGAATTATGGATTTAAAAACTGACCTCTAAATACTGCTCTGCCATCTCATCAGTTACTTGAATTGCATCGTGATGAAAAAGCTTTGGAAATTTTGAGAGTTTCTCCACGTAATCTGCAATTTCAATTGATGAATCCCTCGTTCTAACATTAGGATTATTTGAGATAAGAGCAGTTTCAGGCACAGGAAAGTTGAGAGTGCCAGATATGTGAAAATCAATTACAGTCTTCAAGAAAAGGAAAAGGCTAAGTGGATGAGAATGAAGCTGTGAAAGAATATGCTGCTTCTCACTATCAAGTTGGTCAATAACCAAGAAAAATGTGCATTCCCTGCATCAAGGAAAGAAAAAAAGATATGAACAGGAAGTAAACTGATCGTTATTAACAAAAAATAGAAAATATACTTTGCACCACTGGTGTTCAATAGAAAATGCTGGATCACACTCTGCAATGAGATGCATATGAACACGAACACAGGCCAGCCTTCTTTACCTGCTAAGTTTAACCAGCTCAGGAATCCGTGAAATAACAGCTGATTGAAATAATAAAGCCTCCGCATTGTCTAGTTGCAAAAACAACTTGTTGATAAAAGAAAATGCATGGATAGGCTCATCCAAATCCTGCATATAGCTATCTAAGGCAGCAACATACTCGCCTCTGATGTAATGAATCAAGCCACATGCCTGAAAATTAATTCAAGAAGGAAAGTAGGCCCAAATCTACCAGTAAAGCCTAACAACATAATTATATTACTCAAAAAAGCAACAGTATTCTGAATAATAATAAAATTTCTTCAACATACCTGATAGAATTTAGCCTCCAAGCAGAGAGGCAAAACAAAAGAAGAATTCCAATTTTCCTGAGGCACTGCCTTCAAAACAGAAAGCACCTGTCGCTCCTTTAGAAAAGTATTATTTTTTTCACTGTAATCAAGTAGTGTTAAACTTGATGATGTCAAATATTCAAGAATATGCATCAACACTCTTGTAGAAATTTTGGCATTTTTAGTTGCAACAAGATACCCTATGAATTCTAGTATAAAATGAACATCTTTTTTCAAAGGCCAAGCATTTGAATTGTCATCCATCTCAAAGAACGAGACCAAGTCAGATTCCAAGTCAAGAATAGATATTAGAGCATTTGCAATACTTTGCACCACTGCATCTTGGGTTTTTGAATAGTTGAGTTCATGCTGATTTTCTAGATTTACATGAGAAGCTGCTAGGTCAAGCACCGATGGATCATTAATAGTCTCTGGTTCGTCGAAAGCACACTTAAGAACATCCAAAGCTGCTTCAGTATCCAAGGAAAGGATACATAAGAGGTTTGATAAATTTCCACAAGATGATTTGACCTTTTTTGACACTTGTGAGGCTGAAATTTTAGAATCTTCAAGTAAGAACTCCAGCAATTCTTTTCTAACTGAAGATAATCTAGAGGGAGGAAGATAACCATGTCCTGCAATCAAAATTATAAGTTTAGGACTACAAAAGCTCCACCATTTACAACAAAACACATGTTTTTGTGGCATTTAACAGCCATTGAGCTAAAGGAAGTATATCAACAAAGAAAAAAGTTCACTTCTTCCTTTCTGGCAAACAAGAATCTGCAAGTCATCAATCAGAAGTGTGGACAGGCTTACAAAAAAGATTAATGCTGGGTCAAAGTAATAAGGAATACTGCTCTTTAAATGATCTGATGCCACTTGAGGTGAGGTTTGCATATAAAGATCAATTAACAGAACCACCAAGCAAAACGGGTTTGTAAAGAGAATTTAGTTTTTTAGTGCAAGATATGCCCTTGATCTTCCCTTGGGTCTTTCGAATAGCTCTCACCCTCAATGAATAGATTTTAATTTAGTTCTAGCCAAACACGCCTCTTATAACCTTTTTTAATTTATTCATTTATATATCCTTCTTTTATTCCCGAGTAATGTCGGTAGGATGAGAAGAAGTAAAGAAATACATCCACAAGGGAAGAGTGCAGCAGAGTTGGTCAAGAAGTGGGAAAACTAATACAGAATGGTAGTGTGCACCCGAGGAATAAGGCTTACTGCTTTCAATCAAGAGATGAGGCACATATGGGGGACCAATTCATACAAGAGAAAGGGGTTATTGGAGCTTCAAACTAGCAAGTTTTCTTGATTAAAAAAGAGTACAAAATCCAAACATGAAATAAGCTTATGCCCAACCCTTCTATTGGAGTGGAGGGGGTTAGCGGTTAGAAGTAGAGTGTTACCAATAGATGAAGAGACTCCCTTTGTTAAAGATGCATGAATACATTATTGAAAAGATAAAGAGGTATCACATTGAAATATATATCTATGTAACTCTTCATGAATGTGAGATTTAGGAATGCAAGAGATCATTATGAAATACAAAAAACAAGATCAACTTGTTATAAATCTCCAGATCACTGAAGAATTTCAATGCAATAATATATTTTCTCAGTAACAATTTTAGCGAGCACAGAAAAATATTCATGTTCTTAAATTGGCGTGATGGGACTACTATCATCATCAGTGTTCTTATCCCAACTGTTCAAGAACAAGCAAATAAATTTGTGTCATTCATTGTTCACAAGAGCTATGGAATTTTAGTTACTAATCATCTGGACAAAAAAAGTCTCATATTGCTTTAATCACGTTTCAACTAAGATTGTGAAGCTAACAAAGAAATGCCAAGTCAAGTTGAATGTGGCCAACTCCTTCCAAGTTCAATCTGATTAACATCAGCTCCCTACTTTTTACTATTTTGCACATGAATCAACTATATTTACTTATTTTATGCTACTTCATACAAAAATTGTTCCTCCCATACTTTTGCTAACATAAATTACTCCCGCATTATCCTCCTAATTTCACCAGTCAACTTACATACTCATTACTATGACAAACTAAAGTTCAGAAGATCAACAATAAAGCAATGAGAGGGCTAAAGATAAAACTGAGGCGCGACCATCTTCCATTATCAACTGCCATCTAAGTTCAAGCCAGGAAAGTAGCAGCACGAGAAAATGACATGGCAACATTCGTAACACCAACAACTTTAAGCAATAATATTTCAAAACTAACCAACCAAGACAGTGAAGGCACAAAAACAAAGAGACATGGAGCTTTACTCTGGGCAAGGTGGTACAGCCTCTGGGAAACCAAGGCATTACCCAAACCAAGCAGCAAAAAGATAGCCACTTCAGCAAACCCTCTTGTATAACCTAGCCATAGTTTTTTGACATTTCTTATAATTCTTTCTATGAGAGAACTTTGGTGATATGGAAAAATCAATTTTATAATACAATGTAAAAGGTTCAAATTAAATACATAGCACATGTTTTATCTTAGGTTCAAACTCGAGTCAAAGATAAATCATATATGGCAATATCCACGATACTTTTTGGGCAATAGCAATTAACAATTTCCCATTGTACCAGAAAGCAAAAACATATCTACAAGGATAAAAAGCAATCAATATTCAGTAGATAATCTTAAATAAGAAACACCCGCATCTTTGTCAATACTTCCGCACATAACTTATGGATACATGATTTTTCAAACAAAGCAAGCGGACACGGTTCATAGACATGGAGTCTGTATTATCTAAGACTTCCATAACCTTTTAACAGTGATGGTATATACTCATAAATTAAAATAGAGCTGCAACGCATCCAATTTAGCATCAAGGGTCCTGCATGTGATTAGATTTTGGGTTCACTAGCTGCTAACCTACTAAGGTACCATTGGTTGGCTGCATTTATAGTGTAATGAATTTCAAATGCATGCATTATAAAAATTCAAATGTTTGATTGGGTGAATTTCAAATGTAATGTAATTCATTGGTGAATTTGGAATTCATGCTCTAGTTCAATTTTGTTATTTTTGAAAATTGTTAGATTTAACCGATCTTCCAAATAAAATGTAAATTCTCTATCATTGCCGCAGAAAGCTGCCGCTAGCCATCACCTTCACCGTCAGCCACTGCTGCCGCGATCATTGCCCGTCAATCACAGGTCATCATTGGGCTTTACACTGCATTCATTTTACTTCAATTAAAAAAAATAATTACATGCATTTATTTTACACTCATCCAAATAACTCCAAACATTTTAACAATATTCTATTTTACTTTGCATTCCTTTTTTAGCAAACCAAACCATCTCTTACATATCTCTCAACATACTTCTTCAACAAACCAAACAATCATATGTGCAACCCTATGTGGACTATTCAACAATTGTAGTTGCTCAAGTATTCAAAAAGCAAAAAGCATAAAACTATGGCTCCTTAAAGGAAAATAAACAGGGAAATCATTAGATTTTGCAAGTACAACTATACATGCGATTTGAAAATCATTATTGAATATTGGACTAAATCACCACAAATATTTGATACCCCTTCACATGTCTTTGCAGTATAATTTATACCTAATGCCCAAAAGTTCCTCTTTCCTGGTTCATAGAATGATGTTTCATAGCAAAAAAATGTAACCTCCTACTTTACACTCTATTCAAAAAATGTAATGTGCCATCTCCAAATATGCAAATAGGGAGGACATATCCATGTCAGTTAAAAAGCATGGAGAATGCCCTAAACAAATAAAAGTAGACAGTAATTGTGATGTAGAGCATCATGATGCTAGTAGTCACCGCGTCATTGCTACCATGTCATTTTCGTCATGTTATTGAGTTGTAAGTCAATATTTATTGCATCTATCACCATCTTTATGTATGGAAGAGTTTTAATCTCTACTTGGAAACATCGCCCCTTATTTATGGTTTGTTAAATTCATCCCCTTTATTCTCCTTCACACTATCATTTAAAGCTTCCTCCTAAATTTCCTCCTCTACCATAAAGGAGCCATCTTCATCTCCCTTAAATTAATTGTGTTTGTTGGTAGTTCTCTTCCTTAAGCTCATATATATGAGTCCCTTTTATACCATAAAAGTACGATGAATAAGATAAAGCTAAGCTTGAGAATTCATTAGTGTGTTTTAGTGTGTTTGACATCCCTTCTATGAGAAGGACTTCCCTCTTGTGATTGTTGTTCTTTATAGAAAGGAGGGCATCCTTGCACTTAAAAATCAATGTCCTAGCGAAGGAGGGCTCGTGAAATCAATCTTTCAACTATTGATACTTTAAGTTTTTTTTTTCTTTCTTATCCTTGTTCTAATCTCTTGGCAGAGGAAATTTCATCTAAAACTTAGTGTTAGTATGTAAGCTTATGTGTTGATTAACTTTGATCACATCAACAAAGATTTAGATTTGAAATTTTGTGGAATTTCTAAGCTTGTTGAAATTTATTGACGATCTAACTTAAAACTTTGATTTGCTCTTAAAATCTCTCTTGAATCTCTAAGTGTTCCATCCTAAAGAAAACACTCTTTGAATGGGCATGGTTATGATCAGCCCATGCATGATTAATTAGATAACATTCCCATCCTGCATTATATTGGTATCAAAGTAAGTTGAACCTTGCTTTAATTAAACCTTAGATCATTAGTATAGCATTACACCATTGGTTCCTATTTAGCATTTATAGTTTCCTTATCCTACTCTTAAAAGTTAATCATGAAGACCATAAGCCAACACTTCTATTGGGGTCGCCTAATAGATCACCATTCACCAACATGATGAAATTCTCTTTAGACTTCGGGAACAATTAGAAAACATGACCATCCTCCATGAAAGAAACTATACTGACCTCCGCAGTAGGATAGATGCAGTGGAAGCAAAAAAATCTAGACAACGCAACTCTAAACCTACTCCAGCTCAACCCTCTCACCATTAAGAAAATGAAGGAGTTCCACCTTTTGAGCATATTAACTCCATCCTTGTAAACACCATAAAAATAGAATTTTTCCATTTTTGATAAATGGTTAAACTAATTAATAGGCAATGAATAAGATTTATCAGGAATATCATCACGGCCTAAGAGGCCTATAAATCAAACTGTTAACCATTAACCTCAACCTTTTTTTTCCCTGGGGACATCTTCATCATCATTTTGAGGAGCTTCCGAGAGGTTTTGACACTCATTATGTATCTCTTAGGCATGTTGAGGATAATTCTAGTCCTCAAAATGCATTGTAGGGAGCACATTTAACTATCATTCATTGTGTATTGACATACCATAAAGTATACACTAATTGGAAGTGAACAACCATTTTTAATACTTACTTCGAATGTGGTGACAAATCATGCAAGCTTATAGTTGATAAGGATAGTTGCATGAATGTAGTAGTAATTTTTGCATTATCTAAGATAAAGCTCACTGTAACATCCCCGGCCTTATAAGGCAGTGTGGGTTGGCAAAGTCAACATCTTTGTCATCAAGAGATGACTTGCGCCTACACAGCAAGCCACATAATAGACCTCTCAACAATTTGAGTCATTGCAAGTTTAAGCATATAAGCAGAGACGGTACTATGTGGGCCGTAGTGTTGTTAGAGGCCTCTAGAAAACCTTCCGAGGAATCTAAACCTTCCCACTACAAGCTCATAACTGAGTTCTAAGATCTACATTTTGATGAATTTACATGTTAAGTTGCTCCCTCTGAGGAGTCAAGCGTGTTACTAATCTAGGGCCCAAATCAACTCTTCCTCACATGTTGAATTCAAGAGGTCGATTGGTGATCCGCTAAGAAATATGTTGGATATGATCATCATCGCTAGCCAACCATTCAATGTTATCGCATAAGCCTAGTATGAGAGACTAAAATAAAATTTGGAAAATAGGGCTTCCCATTGATCCGACTATTAATTAAATATATCCCGAGCCCTTTTTCACACTATCACACTATACATGACTTCCCTTAATTGTTTTAACCTCTTACTATAGACAATGAGTTTTTTCTCTATTTTTTAGTCTCCACTAGAGAGCAAGCCTACCACTGAATTTTTTCTCCTAAATTGCTGAAACAGCAATCTGGATTATTTTCATTTGTTGGACGGCAAACAGTCTTCGCTGTTTTCATCCCTGAACAACAACCAGTTGCTGATTTTTGCACTCAACTAGTTGACTACAACAGCTTGGAATGTTTAGAAGCAACAAGGGTGACAGTATCAAGGAAATCAACGTCAATGCAAAAAGACATCGACGACAATCAGCAAGCAACATAATAGTAAAGCTATTGCAGTAGCGTGTTGCTATAGATACCGAAGTGGAGAATGGCGCCTTTGCTACAGTGTCAGAAACTTAAGACCAGTGGTTGTGATGGGGTAAGGGAGATGAGAGAGAAGGGTGGGTTTTTGCGGAGATATTTCTTCATTTTTATTGATTTTTTATGAGAAATTAAGCCTATTTAAAGGCCAATACAACAAGGATAAATTCTTGTCCTTACATAAACAAACTCCACAAAAAAATGAACCCTATCTATAAATTAAATCCTAGATAAGTTAAAATTAAATGAGAATTTATCTTAATATAAGTTGAAATTTAAGTACATTTAATCCAAACAAACAAAAAAATTCCAAAATCACCCTTATCCTTATCTGAAATTTGATCCAACAATCTAACTACTAGAGCCTTGACATTCCATCATTTGATGTCGGATTAACAATCGTATCACAAATTCCTAACAACATCCTCTTTAGTCTCAATGATGATGTGAGAATCACAACCATCAACAATTTTCTTGGAGAAATCAAACCATTAAATCTTTAGCAATCATGATCACTTCAATTTTTACATTACAAATCATAGGCAATATGATTGTTCTCCTGCTAGATCTAACCCTTAGGAATCCTTTTACGAGGAATTCACTCCTGTGAATTTTAGATCTCTATATGAGAGAAAGTTGCTTTCCTAGCTTATCGCATGCATCACCTAGGTATAATTGGTAATTAGCTTTTAATGATAGACCTCACGAGTACATACACTAACCAACAATCTTCCAAGAAGTTTCTAGATAATTTTTGTAACTTTCTTGAGAACTTCCTAGTTTATGGAGCTTGGGTAGCGTTAATCTTTAGAAGCCTCTAGTGAATGTCCAAAATTATACCTTGGGTGCATTACTTCACTTGACTTTATTCTATAGTAATGTATCCTCTTTCGAACTTGCTAAAATTGATAAAGCATTGATTTTTTCTTATCCTCTTCTTACTTGAATCATATGGTGTCTTTTTGAACTCCCCCTTTGACTGATGGAGGTCTCTCCACAGCTGGCAGCTCTTATCCTTTTACTCTTTTGAAAGGCATGTAATTTATCCTTTCAGATGTCTTTGGGTAGTTGAAGGTACACTTTTTTGTAATTGTGCATCATCTTCGCTGCTCCTCAATCACCTTCACTTTGGTGGAGTCAATCTTAATGGCCAAATTACAATACATCAGCGCATTTAGCAGTGAAGTGTTGAAAATGGGTTGTATGACTTGCTCCTTAGTCAACTTTTGCATTTCCTTGTCTCTTTGTCAGAGGTAAGGAGAGTATGGCTTCTTTTTATTCAATAGCAAAAACTAGCATCAACAAGAAGTTTCATCACGCATTGATAAATCTATCTATTTGCTCTATCAAGATGGTACAAACAACCAGTCTTTCTCAGTAGGAAGTTCTTTCCTTTGTCAATTGACACTGACAAGGACGTCAAAGCAGTACTGCATACCTATAATGAAGGTATGAGCTACCGAAGATGACTTGGCACATGTCAAGTGGAACCACATTACATATCATCTCATCGATGTAATCTTTGGTGATTACAAATGTCAAGCGGCACTGACGATAATCTAACATAAAGCATAAGGACTTGGGTGTGGTATTGTGTCTAACCCTAATTTTTTCACCATATTGGAAGAATGAGGTTCTTTCGGCTATCAATATTGATGATGATGATGATCACATGATATTTATCTCAAGTTGAACAACTACTCTAGTGCACCCATATAAGACAACGCCTTGTCGTTATATCTTTGGACACTACCATTGACAAGTCTGCATTGTCCATTGGACTAAGCATGGTGTTTTCCACCACAAAAGTAGTTGTTTTTCTTGTCCATCTTTCTTCCATGTTTCAATGAAGAGTTCAGGGTCGGGTGGAGTTCCCAATATTTCTTTTGAATGGCCAAGTATCAAAAAACGATAATAGAACTTACAAAAATCATTAATTTTATAAGAGTAAGGTCATTAATGATCTACTTTTTCTTCTTTATTTTGGAGAAAAAAGAGCCCTTTCACAAGATTCTTGAGACTTTTCTCACTTCTACCTTGGTTGTTGCACTCTATGGCCAACTAGCCTAGTTGGATCAGCTAATAGGAAAGGCGGAGTTCATTTACATATTGAACATAAAATCTTAAGTTGTAATTCATTATTGTTTGAATATCCTAGAGATTCATTCCCAATGTAACTGCGTGAAATCATAATTTTGTATACTCATGCACGTATTGTCCTTGTATTACCTAAAATTGTCCCCCACTTCTTCCATTGCTTTTCTATATCCCCAACGGGTAGAACTCTTAATGTATCAGCTGTTTGAACACCCATAAGTCTCCCCTTAATGTCCTTTCATCTTCAAATAAGCATTGCACCACATGTCATGGCATGATGGCTTAACTCAATTGGACAATGGAAATATTGGTATAGGTTAATATACACATTAAAAGTGAAACAAATCTCCAACTGGACCCAAGCAAGGAGAGGACGCATTGCAACCCTCCAACGAGCTCGACTGATGGAATTGAGGTCCATGGCAGCAGTACAACTCGATTGATCGACGCAATCAGATTCCACACAAAACAAACATGATAATCCTAGCAAAAGTGTCTTTGTTGATCGCGAGAAGATCTAAGCCATTAGTGAGTAGATTGTGCCTACTTTAATCCATACATTCGCAGTTTTCATGGATTGACCACCATCTAGAGAAGAATTATCAGTAATCCAATATAATTATGCCCATTTCATCTATTGTCCAAAAAAAGTGAACTTCTCAATCTCATTGTTTAAATTGCATTACTATAACAAGTTTTTCAAGGTACCGTATGATGCCTTATGGGTTGGTATTGATGGAGTCCAGAAACAAGGACACCCGACAATATATTTCAACAAGAAATTAAATGGTTATATCAATCATATTCCACCGTCGATCAAGAGCTACATGTGGTGTAGGCTTTGTGCAATTGACATCATTATCTACTATTATTAGAAGCCTTACTATACTTAGATCATGAAGTTCTCAAACAACTTATCTCTAAAAAGGAATTGAATTCTAGTCATGTTAAATGGGTGCAAATCATTCAAGAATACAACTTTGTTCTTAAATATAAAACTGTTGTTAATAATAAAACTATTAATGCCTTAAGTAAGACATCTTCACTTATGCACACCATGAATGTAAAGGTTATTTGATTTCACAAAACGATATATGAATATCTTATACTGATAGGAAATGAGCCTACTTATAGTGTAGACTACCAAGTCAAAGATGGCTTTCTCTTTAAAGGTACCTACTCCAATATCCCATATTCTTCACCCCACAACTTCCTTATTGAGATACATGTTGGTGGAGCATATGATATCAAGACAACTATAGCTATGGTTAAGGATTGATACTTTTGGCACAATCTCAAGTGAGATGTAGCTTGTATTATTGCTAAATGTTGTATTTTCCAAATTGAAAAAGGCAAGAAACATAATAGTTTCTTTTATGTTCCACTCCCTGTCGCATACAATCATATGAGTATGGACTTTGTCCTTACTTTACCTCTTATTGTGTAGCGATATGGTTTTAACTTTATGGAGTGGATCATGCCTTGAAAATAACACATTCACTCCTACTGCGAGGGTTTTAATGCATCTTATAGTATATCTCTTTTCTTCAAAAAGCTTGTGAGATTGGATGGTCTTCCTATGAACATTGTCTTTGATCCAGAGTGCGAATGATGAGTTTTTTTCGGAAAACCCTATGAAAGAAAATGAGTACCAAGTTTGTCTCAGCTCAGTGATCAAACCAAAGTGGTAAGTAAGAGCTTAGATTATTTATTTAGTTGTTTCATTAGTAATCATACATTAAGTTGGAATCTAATTCTACTAAATACTAAGTTTGTATATAATAACTCCATTAATAATTCTCAAGCGTGTATCAATTGCACATAATCACTAGATATGAAGTCCACATTCCCACAAAGTTGTTTAGAATTCCCATATCATATAAAACTAATGAGTTACATCTTCATTAGCACAACATATACAAATCTTCATAATCAAATTGAAAAAAAAAATTAAAAAAAAAAACACTTGCTATAAACTATGATATACATATATGAATTTATGGCTAATTTACATAGGAGCTTCATTGAGGTTTTGAAGGAGACATACGTTTGGCTTAAAAACATACAAAAGAAAATTGACGAGAAATTTGAGACCCTAGAAAATAAATATTAATACATATGGGGGAAGATCTACCTATGAAAGTTAGTAGTTCTCTGGTATTCAATTTAGTAGGTTTAATCCTCTACCTACAACATGCTTTTGACACATAATCTTCTTCCACAAATTATATTCATCTCCAACTCTTTCTCTATCTCATGATATGCCGATGTGCATGAGCACTGAGAATGATGATAGTTATGCATCATCGTCTTTACCAATTCAACACTTGAGATCTCACATTCCAGATCAAATTTTTCGAAGGTAAGATACTCTCCACTATTAAAAATGGATTTCAAAGATACCATATGATTGAAGAGGACTTTCACCCCCTCAAGACACTTAGAGATCATTTGGGTAACCCTTTTCACAACTTTTCCTACAGAGAATCTTTACAATTATGTTTGACTATAGATTTCTTATCGCTTTTCAAAAATTTATATGGTGGAACGTAACTTTTTACAATCAAATATGCTAGAGTATGGTAATTGTAAGAAAAATGTCCAACACTTTCAAAAGGGAAATAGTCTATAATACACTTAGTAGCTTTCAAAAAATATATTTTTTCCACAAAAGTTGTACAATTACATTTGCCATATAGTTGTGGTCACCTCAAACAAATCTTTAGTTGATTTTCAAGGAGTTACAATAGTTGTGCCCACAGATATTTTTAAAAGTACTAGATCTTCATTCGCCACAGTTGAATCCTTCGAAGCTAAGAAATGCCAATGTAGAGCATCATTTTGCTAGTCATTGTCAACATGTTTATGAGTCACGATTCTAGATTCATTATACCTAGGGCCATCTCAATGTATGTAGAATTTGTTCACATATATGAAGAATTGTGTTACTTCTAAAATTTGGTGTTATTACCTCAACGCTGAGTCCGTATAAGTTATTTAGGTCATGGTTCATGATGGGTATTACGTGTTATTAGATCATAGGCGATTTTCTTCCATTTTCATATCATTAACACCACCTCCTATTTTTCTCTCCATAAAAGTATCTTATGTATGGTTTGTTGAAGTAATCGTCTTTCTGCTTTTCCCTCCACCATTTATAGATTCCCCTAAATTTTCCTCCACCATTAAGTGGCCGTTATCCCTCACTCCCTTTTATGTGATTGTGGTGGTCGATAATTTTCTTTCTTTATTATATAAACATGAAACCATTTTGTACTTTGAAAGCATGGTGAATGAAAGTAAAGTTTGACAATTCCTTTGTGTGCTTGTTGTCCCCTTCCTTCTTATGATTGTTGCTATCTTTAGCAAGGACTTCCTTGTGCTTAGAAAATTAACTTCACACTGAAGGTCTGCTTGTAGAATTGCTCCATCAATTTTTGGTGTTATAGGGGTTTTTTTTTTGTTGTTGTTTTTTTGCTGTATTATTAATGTTAGTGTGTAAGCTTAGGTGCCTAGTAACTTTGCTCACATCAATATAAATATGAATTTGCAAGCTAGTGGTTAATCTTTGATAAAATTTTGTAGCTTTTTTAGTCGTGTTGAGATTTGTTCACAATCAAACTTAAAACTTTGATAAACCCTTAAAACTTCACTATGTTTCATCTTAAGAAAGTACTTGAATAAATTATTTATAAACCTTTTTTGAATGAGATCAGCTCATGCTTCATGTATGGGATGACTTGGCCTCTCCTTTGTGCATCAAATAGAGAGAAACAAAACTTGAACTGGATCAAAAATAAATTTTCAAAATGGGTGAAAATACATTGTGCATATCATGCAATGCAAAAGTGCATAAAACTATGGACACTCCTTTTAGGAATAAGAGAAATAGCAAAGATTTCATCTGAACACTCATCTAAAATCATGAGGAGATATGTATTCCAAGGTCGACTAAAGACATCAAAGCCTGCATTGAGGATTTTCAAAGCTTATATGGAACAAAAATTTTTGAGGTCCACTTAAAAGATCCAAAGGTGCATAGTCAGATGTTGCATTTTACCATGCCATGAGAATTACTCATTACAAAACAAGGTACAACAAAATTATTTTTCATGATCAAAATAGTGATGATGATGACCAAAATAGTTTGCCTATTCGTAGGAAACACCTTTCTTTTTTAGTTGTTTGTGTCTCTATTAGACGAAGGCACTAAGGACAATTAACCATCAAATAATAGCTCTAATGAGGAAAAATTCTTAAAAAATTAGAAAACCTAGGTTTATTGGCCATGTGTTTGTGAATGACGAAACTAATAAGCTATAAATCCGAATAAGAAAACCATTATGGATGCTTTCCAACCCGAAAACCTTGATTTCCTCTTCATATATCCACAAAAATCCAGTGATTTCTTGTGGATGATTCTCATTTAAGAATCCAAACAAGAAGATGATCAAGTGTCGGTTTATCAGATTCATGTCCAATAACTACCCATACATGAAATTGCATTCACATTGGATCCCTCCTTCCACTTATATTAAATCATAGGTTGCATATGACCATTGAATCTCTATCAAATGGTTACGCGCTTATTTTAATTCATACAAGTTGTACTATGTTCCTATCAAATCATCGGTCACGATAAAATTAGCTTAAAGATATGGGTGCTTACATTTGCTTGGGTTTGTAATTTTTCCTACATTCTAGTGAAATTAAAAAAAATGAATTTAATTAATTTGAGAAATCATGGAATAATTATGAATCTTTCATAGACCTTCGATTCAAAGGTCTATGTTTCGCATCTCATAATGGATGAAATTAATTAAATTCATCATGATTTTTTTAAAACATAGAGCAATATAAATGAAGTAATTAATTGCTCTTAACTTAGAGAACTCATATATGAACATGAAAGATTCCCAAAAATGTTAAACTACCTTCCTTGCTTTCGAAGTAAGAGATTACACCAAAATTAATCTTAAGACCCTCCTAAACCCATAAAAGAAACTTTTCCTAAAAGCTAATGAATGAATCCAAAATATTCCCAAAAAAGGAACTTTCTTATTAATTCTCTCTCTCTCCATAAGCAATGTTCTTGAGCTTTTCAAAAGTTCAACCATTTTGCTATATGGACCTTAGAATCTCCTTTGGGACCAATTCATACTAAGAGAATCTTAGGGCCTCTTTGATTCAAGTAGAATCAAATTCAACTTGAATCATCTCCCATTTAAATTCTTTTTGTTTGGTGCTTTTATTAACTCATATGAAGCTTTTCAAATAACTTCTAAAGCATTCAAGAAAGAACCAACAATTCTCATGACCAAATCCCATATTCATTTCAGTATTTATTCGAGTCAAAATTAATCAATATCTAAAACCCTTGTACATGACATAAGTCCTAGCTTTGCTTGCATTGTTCACTCAATCAATCAAATAATACATCATTCTTGCAATCCATTTGGAAACCTCTCGCTCCTTTGAGCAAATCTTAGGATGATCTGGGATTTATCAGAGTCAAATCCAACTTGACCCTTCTCTAAATGAATTTTTCTTGTTTTTTGTTCGCTCTAACTTCATATGGAATCCTCCTATAGTTTTCAAATGAATCCAAAAAAATATTAACACTCCTTGGATACAAATCCTAAGCTTCTAGGACACCTTGGCTTGCCCAAAAGCAAACAAGCGGTCATCCTATTCAAACCCAAAGTTGACTTCTTCAAATGGATTCATTGCTTAGTGTTCTTTATAACTCTATTTAACAATCCACGTTATATTTTAATGACTTTCAAAGGAGTTTAGCATTTGTCAAGTATCCTTCTTAGAGCCAAACAACATTAGACATGCCTTAGATTCGTTTTGGTTGGATTGAACCAAATTTAATACAAACCTTCTAATTCAAGATATTTGTTTTAAAACTCTAAATCCCATACGGAGGCTCCCAAATGAATCTAAGAGATTATGAATTAGTGTTAACTTATTCTAGAGCAAAAATCTAGAATTCATTTTCATTTATTTGACCTTGAAGTCGATAAATGAAACTAATCATTTACAAAGGATTCTAAGTCTAGCATCTTTTATTTCTTTGACTTAATCAAGCAAATGAATTTCACCTTTAAACTTCCAAGTTTTAAAAGTACACTCATTCATTTCAACTCTCAAATTAGAACCCAGAATGTCAATTTTTTCGCATTTATTTGAACCCAATTTAAACAAATAGTTTAAAACTATTATGTAACATACAATCACATGACGTCTCTATCCCTTAGTCCCAATGCTACAAATTTATACCACCACCTTCATTTGTTTGGCTCAATCAAGCAAATAACCTTTTAGGTCTTGGCCCATAAGCATTAGCTTCTCTTATTTGATTCAAATCAAATAGGAGGTCTCTTTTCTTTGACCTCAAAGTCATCGGCTCACTTGCTTGATCTAATCAAGAGTGTGCTTCCTTTCTTCTTGGCCTCAAAGCCAATGATCATTTGTTTGACTCGATCAAGTATTTGATTTCATTATCTTGACTCTAAACTTTAAATTTTCATCACTTAATACCAACCCCACATAGTGGGATAAAGGCTTGTTGTTTTTGTTGTTGTTGAATAAAAAAAGGGTGACTTTATCCTTTATTTAAAATTTTAAATTTAATTTGTAAGTCTTTTTTAAGGGTCTTTATTCTAAAATTTATCTAGCTCACTTAGATGAATTTTATTAAATCCTAAGTAAAGCCCTTATGCAAATTAACTCAACCAAAATTAAGAAAAATTATCTTCCTCTTAATTAAATATTAAGAGAATCACTAAAATTTATAAAAAATACTTAAGTTTCTTTTGATTCAATGATGCGTCATTAAACCTCAAAAAGGCAGAATATTCATCTCACTGGATCTCAAAACACTATAAATGACATGTTTGCCTCAAAGCAAACAGTGTTCATTCTGTTGATTCTTTATAATCCTTTAAAAATATGAAATATCTTTTGAATTTTAAATAAAAACTTTAATCACAAATAACTTAATAATCAACCTTGAATTAAAACTAAATCTCTTTCTATTCCACAATAAGACAACATATCAAATAATAGTGTGAGAGCTAGCACACACTAGATGCATATCCCCTTAGGCATCTTAGGAGTAGGATTTTCCTTTTCTAAGCATATGATTATAATGTTTAGTGTGAGATTATGATTATTTGATAAATTATTTGTGTTATGGGACTTGCCCTTAAGTTTTCAAGTAAAGATATATGTTTTTCCATACAGGCAAGCATGCCAAAAAAAGGGCAAACAAATTAAAAAATTATCATTTAACAACATTTGCTTTCAGGCACTACTCATATGCTAAAGTACGCCTGGCCAATAGGTTTTAAAAAATTAGGCCAATAACCATCAATGCAATGCAAATTTTTGAAATTGTGATGTATGAGGCATGTTACATGTTTTTTAATTTGTATTGTGCTAGGAAGAGTCTTTTCTTTTCACTTTACAAATGTAATTCATTTGTAGTATTAGGAAGTCAAATAGGCCTTTGGAATATAGCAAAATAACGATGAACAAGAAAGATAAATTCTAAAGTAAAGCTTTAGATGCATCAGAAGCCAAAATTTGAAAACCACCAAGCAATATCCAAAAATTTAATTGGGTTGTATGAGACAAGCAACTCAAATATTATTTTATTTTTCTTAGTTGCATAAAAGACCTCTACTTTATTTTATGATAAATCTTTTAGAAAAGGACCAAAATGGTCCCTCAACTTTTTATGAGGGGCCAAAATGGTCCCCAACTCTTTTGAGGGACTATTTAATCCCTCAACTCCATAAAAAGGGGCCTTTTTTTCATAACATTAAATTTTGGGATTAATGGTGTTAAATCAAGGGGTATTTTGATCATTTTCTAATTAAACTATTTATTAAATATAATTTTCAATTAATAGTATTTTTTAAAAAAATTATTAAATACTTCTTTAATAAAAAAATATCAATAATTCTAGTCTATAATGATCCAAAATTAAAATTAAAATTATTAATAATTTTTGAAATTAAAATTAGAATTATTAATAATTTTTTTATTAAAGAAATGTTTAGTTATTTTTTAAAAAAATTAATATTATTTGAACATTATATTTAATAAATAATTTAATTAAAAAATACTAAAACACCCCTTGATTTAACATCATTAACACCAAAATTTGATGTTATGACAAAAAAATTCCCTTTTAAAAGAGTTGGGGGACCAACTTGGTCCCTCAAAAGAGTTGGGGACCATTTGATCCCTCACAAAAAGTTGAAGGACTTTTGGTCCTTTTCTATAAATTTTTTTTATAATTGATTATATGTTTGCTTTAACACTGTCATTGTCAGGTCCCAAGTCTTGGATGAGAAAAGTGGAAGGTTGCGTTAAGTAGTCGACAGCCAGCGTAAAACTTGTCGAATAATAATGACATAAATCCTTTAAGAAATTGTGTTAATGCTAGGGCGTCCCCTGGAAGCGACGCGCTGTATGGCCTGAATACACCGACAAGTGTGCAAGGGCCGCTGCACCGGCGCCCGGGTGCAGTGTTAAATAGGCAAGGGTTCCCACATCAAGGACGGATGTGGGCAAAGAAGCCAGTCCATGAAACTAAAATTAGGATAGGAACTTGGAATATAGGTTCCCTTACAGGAAAATTAATGAAATTAATAGATATTATGATTCATAGGAAGATAAATATTCTGTGCATTCAGGAAACTAAATGGGTTGGAAAGAAGGCTAAGGAGATTGATAGTTTAGGATTTAAACTTTGGTATTCGGGTAGAAGTCGTACTAGAAATGGTGTATGTGTGATTTTAGATAAGAGTTTGAAGGATAATGTTATAAAAATTAATAGAATTGGAGATAGAATTATAGCTTTAAAGATTGTTGTTGATACTAAGATTGTTAACATTATAAGTGCTTATGCTCCTCAAGTGGGTTTGGATATGGGTTTAAAATTAAAATTTTAGAATGACTTAAAAGAATTAATACAAAAAATACCTCTTGAAGAAAGAGTTTTTATTGGAGGAGATTTAAATGAACATGTTGGTAGAGAGGTAGATGATTTTAAAAGCATTCATGGTGGCTATGGGTTTGAAACGACAAATGAAGGTGGTAAGTCCATATTAGATTTTTATTTAGCTTATGATTTTTTAATTGCTAATACCTCATTTAAGAAAAGGAATGAGCATCTCATTACTTATAAAAATGGATATAGTACAACTCAGATTGATTATTTTCTTATAAGAAAATTAGATCGTTTAGATTGCAAAGATTGTAAAGTTATTCCGAGTGAAAATTTATGAACCCAACATCGTTTATTAGTTTTGGACATTAAGATAAAAGGGAAGAAAATAAAAAATAAAGTAAAACGATATCCTAAGATTAGATGGGGGCATTTAAAAAATATTAACAAAAATATTTTTGAAAGTAAAATTTTAGATCTTAAGATTTTGTCTGTGCATGAGGATGCTAATATTATGTGGGAAAAAGTGGTTAATGATATTAAGAATATTGCAAAAAATGTGCTTGGAGTTTCAAAGGAAAAAACTCATAGTAAAAATAGTTGGTGGTGGAATCCAAATGTACAAGAAAATTTTAAAAATAAGAAAATTTGTTATAAAAATTGGTTTAATTGTAAAAATTTTGATAATTGAAAAACATATAAAGAGGCACGTAAGGAATCTAAGAAAGCAATATACGATGCAAAGAGCTTAGCTTTTAGTGATTTATATAATAGATTAGATACTAAGGAGGGAAAAAGATACATGTATAAGTTAGCCAAACAAAGAGATAGGAGTAGTAAGGACTTAATTCAAGTGAAGTGTATTAAGGATGCAGATCAAAAAGTACTTTTCTTAGAAGATGATATTCAACAAAGATGGATGAGATATTTTGCTAAACTTTTTAATGAAGAATATGAAAATACAATTGACTGTAGTGACCTTAGCACCCTAAATGAAAATAAAGATTTCTGTTTTTATCGGCGTATTAGTAAAACCGAAGTTAGAGAGGCTTTAAAGAAAATGAAGGGTGGAAAAGCTGTTGGACCTGATGATATTCCAATAGAGGTGTAGAAATGCTTAGGAGATGAAGGAATTTCTTGACTTACTAAACTTTTTAATATTGTTTTGATGACTAAAAAGATGTCAGATGAGTGGAGAATGTGTGTTAATCCCTATTTTTAAGAATAAAGGTGATGCACAAGATTGTGCGAATTATAGAGGAATTAAGTTAATGTGTCATACTTTAAAACTATGGGAGCGAGTTATAGAGCGTAGGTTGCGGCGTGATACTAATATTTCTCAAAATCAATTTGGATTCATGTCGGGTAGGTCTACTATGGAAGCCATACATTTATTAAGAAGTTTGATGGAGAAATATAGAGAGAATAAGGAGGATTTACATATGATATTTATTGATTTAGAAAAAGCATATGATAAAGTTCCAAGAGAAGTGCTATGGAGAGTTCTTGAAAAGAAAGGAGTTAATAATGCTTATATTCAAATCATTAAAGATATGTATGCAGGAGCTATTACTTGTGTTCAAACACAAGGTGGTTTGACCAAGTATTTCCCTATTTCGGTTGGATTACATCAAGGATCAGCCTTAAGCCCATATCTTTTTGCTTTAGTCATGGATGTTCTCACTAGACATTTGCAAGAGGATGTACCTTGGTGTATGCTTTTTGCTGATGATATTCTTCTTGTTGATAAGACTAGAGAGGGAGTTGAAGGTAAACTTGAATTGTGGAGGTCAACCTTAGAGTCTAAAGGTTTTCGCTTGAGTAGATCTAAAAAGGAATATATGGAGTGTAATTTTAGTAATAATAGACCTAGTGAGGGGATTGTGATTTTGGGCGATCAAGTCATTAATAAGAGTACACGTTTTAGATATCTTGGATCTATTCTTCAGAGTGATGGTTAAATAAATGGGGATATTATCAGCAGAATTCAAGTTGGATGGTTGAAGTGGAGGAATGCATCGGGCTTGTTGTGTGATAGAAAAGTACCCCTCAAACTTAAGGGAAAATTCTATAGGATGGTGGTGAGACCTGCAAAGCTTTATGGTGCCGAATGTTGGCCATTAAAAGAGAAGCATAATACTAAGTTAAGTGTTGCAGAGATGAGGATGCTCAGGTGGATAAGTGGCTTTACCCTTAGGGATAGGATACGAAATGAGCATATACGTGAAAAAGTTGGAGTAGCTCCAGTGGAAGATAAGATTAGAGAGAGTCGCCTTAGATGGTTTGGTCACATAAAACGGCGGCCTCCATATGACCCGGTTAGGAAAGTAGAGGTATTAGATTTGACTTATGTTAAGAAAGGTAGAGGTAGACCTAAAAAGACTTAGTTAGAAAATATTAGAAATGATCTTTCTTTATTATATTTAAACGAGAATTTGACTTTTAACAAGAAACAATGGAGAAAAAAGATTCATGTAGCCGACCCCACATAGTGGGATGAAGGCTTGTTGTTGTTGTTGTTGTTGTTGTTGTTATATGTTTGCTTTAAATGCGCATTAGAAATGTATATTTTTTTGAGTTTCTTCTGATACTTTGCTTATAGGTGGCCAGAACATTTTTGCGATAGATTCTTAGGAAATTAAATTTTTACCCATTAAAATATGATTAATCTTAAAAGAAATCATAGAATAATATTTTTAAATAAACTTATATAGCTTATCCAAAAATAAGCTGATTTTTTCAAAACCAAAATGAAATGCAAAAGCTTCCTTATTAGTATGCAATTCAATATCTGACTGATTGCTTGCCCATAAGAATGTGTTATTTCAAAATTAGCAGCAAAACTCATGTATTCACTAATAAACATTATATGCATAGCCTTGTGAGTGTGCGATATATATGAATAAAAGCCCTCCCGTTAAGGATTGTACAATAAAAAAAAATGCAAGTCAGAAGATGTATATCCTTATGGTCAAACATCTTAGCTGAAGTGATTAAGTTTTAAGTCCTCTACTCTTTCCTAAAATCAAAATAACCTAACCTATATTGTATATGCATTGAGATTAGGATTGTATGGCTTTAAAAGCACTTAAAATAGATTTGGATGGTCTTCATTTTGAAGCATGAATGTAAGATCACAAGTCGAGTTCATAAGCTTTATACATTTTGATAAATTTTGATTCGAATTATTACCTATCATGATTCTCACCTTATATGTAGGGTCTGAGGATGATGTTTTTCTCGGTTACTTCATAAAGCATCATTTTCCTAAGTATTTCCACAATCTTGTGTTATTGTAAAATTAGCCACAATCTCCTAGATCAAATTGATCAACTTTAACATAAATTCAATATCAAATGTAAAATACAACATAATATAATATTGAGTACATCTGAGCTTCTCATAATCAAATACTCTTGCTCTTAATCTTTCTTCCTCTGACTTCTACTCAAAATTAATTCCAAGTTGATCCGATTATTCTTGAAATTCTAAAGACTAAATCTTTGAAATGAATTTCTTGCAATTATATAAAAATGTTAGTCAACATATTGATAAAAAAATATAAATGACTATTCTAATCAAAAATTTCCTCAAGGGCAAAAAAATTTATAATTAACCATAGAGGCTTTGACCTTATAGGAACCTGCAACCCATAATAAAAATAAACCCTATTAAATTAACATATTGTCCTTTATGATAAGATTTTAATTTTTACGCCGTACTTGATCGCAATGTTCCAAAACCTTTAAGGATATAAAAATTCCCCATCACTTATAAATGACAACTAAAATTACAAATAAGTTGGCAACAATGTAACAATCAAGGGCAGAAGTTCATGACTGTAATAGGTATACATAAGTACGATCATAATGCCACGTCATTCAACATAAAGCATTTAACCAGCTAGCATGATCCATAAGTCAAGATTTTTCTTGAGTAATACATGAATAAATACCTGGAGGAAATGCAAGGCCTTGAAAGCAATACTTCAGATAAACAAGCATTCTGTACCTGTTTCAATATTTTCAAAAGTCAATTTAAGAAAGCAACATGAAAATTTTAAAAACAAAATTATTATGAACTGCTGCTGAAAATGAATGGAGCACAGAAACCATGTATATGCTTCATTAGTTTTTTCAAGGCAACGGTGTGCCAAGTAGACATAGCTCCTGTCACTAACGATGTAAATATTAAAAGCTGGTTTAAAACTGCCAATAGCAGAGAGTTTTTATGCAGTAAAACCCACAGATCAGACTCACATTATGGTGACCCAATTGGTAGTCCACGGTCTGCCATTAAAAACAGTTGTCTTACATATATAAAAGGAAAATTCCAGAAAACGCAGAAAGAAAAAAATAGCATTCTCAACACAATAGTGTACGCCAAACTGACAAGTCAAGCAATGCATGCATGATGTTTGTATCCATAGATCATCAACCCAAGTATTGTTGGTTTGATATTCATCTGAAGAACTGATAGGGGTCCAACAGCCAAGATGGATAAGATCCTGCAATTAACTTTAGCCTCCATTTAACCAATTCCCATGATCACAAAATAAGACAGGAAAAAAGTTTCAATCAATTTTTAGCATGTTTTAATATTTGAAATAAAATCAAAGCATCGCTGAATCAAAGAAAGTAAAGTAGAGGTTTAAAAAGTTCTTGGATGCAAATGTAGAGAAACAGCCCAAACTCTAATAAAAATTTTCAATATCCTGCACATATCTTAAAAATTCTCCATAGAAAAAAAAGGGCAAAAAGCTTCAGCCAATGCATTATAAAGAACAAGCACAATAAACAAGAACGCTATACTATGGAAATGTAACAGCACTTTTCACAAGAAATGAAAAAGAGACAATGGAATACCCGATAGAAGCATCATCCACATTTGAATTATTCTGCACAACCAACAAGAGCTCCTCAAGAGGTGCCTTAAAATCATCTAAGCCTCTATTGAAAAGATAAATCAGTGCACCATACAAACCATGTTCCCGGCATAACCTCACAACCTGAACAAAGAATATAAACCTGTAAGTAATGTATTTGACCAAAAAAGGGAAATAGAAACACAGTGGCAAGCTAAATGAATGATAAGCTCACAAGCTCATCTCAACATCACCTGATTAAAATCCAAGGAAGAAATGTCCATGTGAAGAACACACTGTTCAACACGCTCTAACCACCCTTTGCTACTATAATGCTCTACCAACGCTTGCATGATCTACAAGTTAAACAGAAAAATAAATTAAGGAATCCAACTTGAAAAAAAAAATTGTAAAATATTCACAATTATAACCAAATATTTGCAGAAGGTACCTCAGGAGGCAAACAACCTAACATATCCCTTAATATATATGGCTCTAAAATCTCCAAAAAAGTGCCTGCAACTCAACAAAATATTAATGCCTACTAAGCAACTTATAAAGTTAATTTAATACCCAAAAAATGCAAATACATAACTACACGGCCCCAATTATGTCAAAGGCTAAGATTAAAGATATTTGATAATAGTTAAACAACAGAACAGAAAAAAGCAATTGTAAAGCACTGAGCAACATGTAGGCCCAACGTGCTTCTGAAATATTTTTTTTCCTGATTGCAACATCAGTTCACGGACATGTTATGATGCATTTTTTAATCAAAATTCAACTGCATGGCTCCTTCAGAAAAATGTTATGATGCACCTTTTCATCAAAATTCAGCTGCAGGCAACTCAATTCTAAAAGGTGGAATGAACTCCCTGATAAATGTGGAATGGAAACCATGGACTGAAAAAAGGAGCCAAATGAGGCAGTGCTCCTGCCTTCGGACAGCCCCAGCATGGAATCTTAATCATGGAAACTAAATGGATCAAAGGGCAAAGAAAGACAATAAAATAAGGAGATGTGCAATGATGCTGCTGCCAAAGTATCTAAATGCACCTTACGGTGGCAACCCCTCCACTTAACTACAAAAAGACTTCCATTGAATAAGTACTTCATCTCCTCTACTCTAATTCAAACAGTTGGAGCAAGCACTATGTAGATTGGTTGGACTGCAATGCAGAGGTTAAGAAACGCATTAGACCAAAGCAATGTGCATGATGCACTTATCTGTGAAGTTAGCAAGGTATAACTGAAATACTGGAAATCTTTTCCAAGTGGGAAAAAGGAGAAGACTACCAGAGTGGAGGCTATAACAAAAATGATGTTGGCAGAGTATTGCAATACGTTCCTGTGTTTTTCTTTAAGACCAATTCTTTTACGAAAGCATATGTAGACTTTGGCCATACAACACTTTAAATCTAATAAAAGATCTCATTAAAGACTGATAGATGTGCATGGAATTGGTGGTACACTTGAACGTTGCGAAACACTGAAAAAGGCTATGCTACATGACAGGAGATAAGAAAGAGGAAAGGGAAAATGTTGGCAGCAGATATGTGTAAGGACAGGAGATGCAGCCTATCTCCAGGCTCTGCCTCTCCAATGTATGTTAAGTTAAAGCTTAATAAAAGAAACAAGTTTATTTAATTTCATTTGTATGTGTGGTACATGTAACATAAGCAATCATACATTTCATAATACATTTCATAACAATTTTTTTATGTTAGATAATTTTTCGACTCAATCGAAAAAATGTTTGTAGTTGCACCATTTTATTTCGTAAAATTTCTAAGCAAAAAGAAACAGTTAATCAAAACTTCCTGTTTAACTGCTCTATATCTTACTATGCAGAAGATAGCATTGTATCACGGAGACATTAGAGGATTTTTATACCTTCATGCTGAACAGCAACAAATTTTGAGAATATTCCATCAAACAATAAGTTAGTCCTTTTTATGTGAACACAAAATTCTACTGCGACCCCTCCAACACGAGCATACTGCTCCGCTATCTCCAAGCGCACGGAACTGTCAGTGATGCTAGGGTCTTCATTTAAGCCAACTTTATCTATTTGGTTGTAAAAGGCTATGGAAATATAAGAAAACACTTCATCAACGTACAACAAGATCAGTTCAACTAGGTAAGGCATTATGGCCTCCCGGATAGCATTGACTGTTCTAGGGAGATCTATTACTCCGAGTGCATGGCCATCATAAAGCCTCATTGCCATGTCTAATGCACCCATCCAGTCACCAGCCTTTTGAAGAACCTGAATTCGTTCCTTCCATGGGAGAAGACGAGAAATTATAAGATGCATGGGTCCAAGTATGTAGATTGTAGCCCCTCTTACTGCTACTGAATTATGGTAAGCTTTCTCTGGATTTCCAAAGGTATTCATATAGTGGGTATGATACAAGATGAAATCATCCATGCTAGAGCAATCTACGGTAAGATTTGTACGATGAAGCTCTGCTCCATCTCTTGAAAACAAGCAGAGTTGTCCTTTGATAGTAAGAACAACCAGCATCTGTAATAAGAAACAACAATCACTCAACAAAGAAAGAATGAAGGAAGATAGCTTATGACCTGAGTTAATTACCTGATCATCCAACCATGCAACACCTATTGTTGTGCTATCCAGGATCCACTCTTTGTGCTTTCTCATCTTTGATTTAGCCAACCTGGCTATCTGGATTTTCTTATCCCAAGCTATTGCAAGCCATGCAACTTTATCTGATGCATCTAAAATCATATTAAATGCAATTGAGTAATATTTTCAACGAACATGCCACAAAAAAAATGTAAAAAGTTGGATGGAATTCTTACCTATAGAAGCATCATGAGAATGGCCTATACATTTCCATGCTGCATAAGGCATGGAACCTTCTCGCACTCCATCTGGTTTGGAAAGGTTTTCATAAACTTCCACAGAAGGACTAAGCCTTACCTTAAAGAAGCACGCAACATAGATTAAAAAAAAAAGAAAATTTAAAACATTCTTAGATCAAGCATTCAATTACACTAAATAAATGCTTTCTACTTGTTCACAAGCATCAGATGGCAATTTACCACTAGAGCATTTTGGTTAGTAGCAAAAACGACGACACCTTCTTCAACTATGGAGGCATTCCCATTGAATAGCTTCCATCCAGTGTCACCTCCAACTACACCGCCAACCTTACCACCTAGACCACCGGAAGGGAACGAGGGATAGACTTGAGCAGATGTGCTACCAACATCTTGAGAATTATCCATCACAATAGGGCATGCACACAAAACAGTACCATTTTTTTGACCATCTAGAAGGCACTGTTGAATAAACAAACAGCTATTTATAGTATCCAGAAGCTGACAAAGACGCAGACATTTGGGGTAGATGCATTAAGAAATAAAAAATAAAGCAGTATTATGTTCGTTAAACCTGAGTCTTAATGGAGAAATGGTGAAGAATGAGCAAAGAGGAAGTGTGTAGCAGAACAAGACCCTTGGAATCGCCTGTAACAGCTTTGAATTGGCGTGAAACTTGTGAATCTTGCTCCAAAAACAAAGTATGTGTTACCGGTGCATTATGCTCCCCAGTGATAACTTTTGCTGAAGTCCCTCTCTGTACATCCCATATAGTTAGATGGCCATCACTGTACCCAACTAGCAGTAGATCACCCTGTTGATTGAAACACATGGAAGTCACCGGTACTGGAATTTTCTCACCAGATGAACCAAATGTCAGCATCTGAAACAAAGAATTTTGATGTTTTTTAATCCTGAACAATTATTAGCAGTGGCTTGCAGAATCAAAATAAAAAGATTGAATAAACCATTAAAATGAGATAAAGATTTGCAATTCGTAGGCAGGTTTGGAAACTCATCCGCCGATAGAAAATGACAAATACACAGTTTTCCTTGCACCTATGGCAATATGAACATGATCATGACACAAATTAAACGCAGACATACAGCAGATCGTGAATAATCAATAGAAAGAAGCATATGGGATGGAAGTATTAGACAATTAAAACATTTTATTAGCTTAAAAAATACATCACATGTATTGAAATGCATATCAGCATTGAAAAGAGAGAATTACTTATCACCAAATCATGCACAAAACGTGAGAAATTTATTGACTAGATTGAAAAGAATTTAATGTAAAGGATAAGGCCCGATAATAAAGGATAAAAGCAGCACAAAAAAAGCATGGAGCTAAACAGGTTATAATGCACATCGGTTCATCTAATCTTTGTTGTAAATGCACCACATTAAAGGGGTACAAGGGTGCTTAAATTTTATTTTATTTTTTTCTGATAGATCGAAAGTAGCCAAGTAGGCATGGGAAGGAAAAGTGTCACCATGCCTACCCATCAGCCAGTCTGAAACATTTGCAAAACAGGACAACACAGACGCCACAGTTGTTCGACGTAATAGGACGAGGCTTCTGCTTTAGGTTTCATGAAGGAAAATGAACAATTATGGCTTATGGACTGTTTCCAGAAGTAAATGTGCCGGCAAAGAGTATTCTTTTGACATCAAAAATCAAAGGGCAGTTTAGTGCACTCCAATAATACGACAGGAGATAAAAAAAAATGATTTTATAACCTCATATTTTATATGAAAAATAATGACCACTAGCATAATCATCTAAGTGGAATATTTGAGGAAGAAAAGGGCATAGCCTTCCTTAAACAAGTACGCAGTAGCTCCGTTAAATAAGAGAGAAACAAATAATCAAACATATAAGCATCATCATTCTGATCATCATCATTTATTCCATGCCAGTTATCAAATTCAGCTATCTGAAACCTACTTCAACACAAATTTCTATCTTTTTTCATTTATTCCTTATGCAAAAGCTTCTATTCCAAATTTATAATTGTTGAAAGTGAGACTCACAAGTCAACCAATCTTGATATAGATTAATGAGCATATAGATTATGGTTATAACTGTTAAATCAATCCTCTTATAACCTTTAAATTTTAATCCACGTGCCTCCCCTTCCTCTTCTAGCCGCAAGTCCCATTGAGAATTTTTTTTCCTGTTTTTATGTCATTAGCATTGATTTATCTATATTTTAAGACTTTCGGAAAAGTCTATATATGCTTACGCACTAATCAATAAAAATATTCAAAGTTTATTTTTCCTATTTCTACTTTTACATAGAATCAGAGTGAGGTAAGAGTTTCATTATTTCAAAATTTATTCTCTTTTTTCTCTCCTTTCTTGCCAAGATTTTTCCTTCCTTTCATTATGTTTAATTTCTTTGGCTTACCTTCAAAGGAATCAAACCATCATGAATGGTAAAAATCTGATCAAGAGAGAACTTCATAGGCTACAAGCCTTATATTGCTTGAATGGAAGAAACAACCTTAAGTGGCCCCAAATTGTGAAGATCTTTCTAAAAGAAAATGGCAACATACATCACCTTGTGGGATGCTCCTCAAGAATTGAAGGGCCCTAAGTGTGTACTTTGGGATAAATCAAATTTAAAGATCATGATATGGTTGTGGAGTATCATAATGCTTGAAATCAATGAGTTGTTTAAGCTCTTGTCACCGCAAAATAAGTTTAAGATGTCGTCAAATAAATAGACTCAAAAGTGAAGGATGCAGCCTTCATCTATGAGATTAAAACTAAGATCTCAATAACCAAGCAAGATAATCTTCTTGTTATTGAATATTTTAATGTGATAAAGGTTTCTTGGCTTGAACATGACTATTACCAAGATTTCAAGATGACATGCTACGATAATATGATAATTCTCAAGAATTTGTAGAAAGAAAAATTATGCTTGATTTCATTGCAGTAGTCAATAATGACTTCAATCAAGTTTGTGTCAAAATTTTAAGCAGAAAAAACAAATTATCACTAAATGATGTTTCCATCAAACTCCAAGGTAAGAGACTTACTATAGACTCTTCCCCTAAAGAAGGAGAAAAGCCTTCTTTCAAAGGCAATTTATTGTGCAACTACAGCAAGAAGAAATGACACATCAAAGAAAAAAGTTAAAAATTCCACATAAAACCTCTAAGTTATGCTGGAAACAAGGAAGGTTATTAAAAAGGGCAAACTTATCTTGTGGATTCAGAGACTCAAGTAAAACGAATTTGAGAAATTAAAGAACTTCCTCAAATATCTATAAAAATCATCCAGATCATACTGCCTAGTTTAAAATAGTATGACTTCTAACTATTATATTTTTAGCATCTTAAATAATTCCTCTCGCACATTCTAGATTTAGAAGTCACTACCCACATGAACAACTTTGTTAATCTTGTTAAAACCTACAAACCCTACCCCAACAATAAAAAAATAAAAATAGTCAATGGTTCCCCACAATTATTGCAGGTCAAAGAAATATTTTAATTTCATACATAGTTACCCTTAGTGATGTACTACATAATCCTCATCTTGCAATAAATCTTCTATCAATCCGTAAAATCATTAAAGGTCAAAATTGCATGGTAACTTTTTTTTCCTAACCATTGTGTATTTAAATACCTCACTACAAGGAAGATGATTGGGCAAGCTAGAAAAAAAGATGAGCTATATCTTCTTGAAGTCAGAAATCACTTTTCATGTTCTTTCATTTACACACTTAATATAGAAGCCATATAGGAACATCATTTTAGGTTAGGGCATCCCTCTTTGAAAACCCTACAACGTATGTTTCCTTCTCTCTTAACGAATGAAAATATGAAAAAAAAAATTATTATGAAACTTATGAAATTGTTCACTCTAACATTTTGGACCCTTCTAAAATCTCCAACATTTTTAGAGCTACAGTATTTGTCATCTTTATTGATGATTGCACTCAGATTGCATGGATATATCTTATCAAACAAAAATCTAATGCTAGCATTATTCTCATCCTTTTTATAGTCATGATACAAATATAAGTTAATATTAACATCAAAGTATTTTAGACTATTAATATTTATGATTATTTTAATCAGACATTATTATATTTCTTCCAAAAAAAGATATCATCCACCAATCTTCCTATCCTAACACATCCTAATAAAATAGAATGGTAGAAAAATCATCATTTTCTGGATATACTAGGACTCTTCTTTTCCATAATCAAGTGCTAAAAAAAATACTGAGAAGTAGTCCTAACTTCCCCATACCTAATCAATTAAATGCCTTCAACAGTGATTGACTTCAAAAGTCTTCAAAACTATCTAATTGACTTAATTTCCCACAAATAACTTCCTCTCAAAAAATTCACCAAAAATCCTTGGGTGCATTGCTAATGTCCACATCCATAAATAGCACAGCAGTAAACTTGATCATAGAGCCCCCAAATATGCTTGTATTGGGTATTCCTTCACTCAAAAAAGATATAATTGTTATTGTCCTGCCACAAAAAAAAAACTTCAAAATATGTCACATTCAATGAGATGTAAAGTTTTTTAAATCAAACTCATCGTCAGGAGAAGACCTCTCAACTGGAAGATAAGTTCAATAAAACATCTATCTTTCATCTTGGCATTCTAATAACACAATTTTTAATAAATCCAGATACTCCATCCCTTAAAGTTTTTGTATATGAAGGAATAAGCCCACGTTAAATCTCAAATAAGCTCAAGACTCGAAACCATTAACAGGTAACAATGATCAACCTATCACTATGCATTCTCCTCTATATCTCATCTTCTAACGCACATATTTAAAAAAAAATCCTACCTATAAAGTCTTCCTCATAAACATAAGCTTCAATTTCATTACAATACCACAAATCCTAGTTGAGACACTTGAAAATAAGAATTTAAAGGATGTCGTAAGAGAAGAAATGAATGGAAAATAATCATAGTTGGTCGATCATTGAATTACCAAAATGGAAGAAAAATATAGGATACAAATGAATTTTTTTGTTAAATATAGAGCAAATGAAAGCTTGAATCGATATAAAATGAGATTGGTAACCAAAGGACATAATCTAATGAAGTCGACTACCAAGAAACTTTTGCTCCTATTGCGAAAATGAATACAATATGAATCATAATTTCTCTTATAGTCAATTAGTTGAGAATGGTTCATATAGTAATATGACATAAAGAATGTTTTCTTATATGGGAACATTAGAAAAAAGTTTATATGGACCCACCACCTATATTTGATAGTTTTTTTTTTCTTTGTGTGCAATTAAAAAAAGGCTCTATATGAACTTAAACAATCTTTGAGAGCATAGTTTGACAGATTCATAAAAATCAAATGAAGCAAGATATAAACAATACCAATGGGTTTATATCTTCTTCATAAAATACTCCACTAATGGTAAAATCTCAATTTTTATTGTATATGTTGACAATAAGATTGTTATAGGTGATGGCAATAAAAAAAGGAGTCTCTCAGGAAAAAGCTTACCAAAGAATTTGAGATCAAAGAGTTGGCAAGCTCAAAATACTTTTTGGGCATAGAAATTGTTCAATTTGGAAAAAAAAAATTCCCCTCTTAACAAAAATGTCATAAATCTACCGAAAGATACAAAAATGAATGATTGCAAATTTTATTAAACCTCAATTGATTTAGGTCAAAAATTGGAAGCAAACAAAGAATAAAAAGAAGTAGCATAGGGCAGTGTCAAAAATTAATTTAAAAATTGATCTATCTCGCACCCATCCAGAAATTACATTTATAGTAAGTCTCATCAATCAATTCATGCACAAACCTAAAGACTCTCACCTTTAAACTATTTATAAAATACTTAAATTATCTTAAATCAAGTCCAAGCAAAAGAATTTTATATAAAAAGTAGGATACTTCACAAATTGAAAGATATTTTGATGCAGACTATACAAAATCATTAGTAGATAAATTATTCACAACTGGTATTGTACATTTTTTGGAAAAAAAAATCTCATAACATGGATGAGCAAAAAACAACCTATTGTTTCAAGGTCCACTGCTAAATTTGAACTTAAGAGTTATTGCCCAAAGAAGATGTGAGCTTTCTATGGATTAAAATTATCTTGGAAGATTTAAAAACCAACATACAAAGGTCAATGAAGATATATTGTACCATTACATTTGCCATCAACATTACTTATAATCCAGCACAACATGATCGTACTAAAGCATGTGGACGTGGACGGACATTTCATAAAAGAGAAATTAGAAAGTGAGTTGATTTGTACTCTATATATGTCAACAGAAAATCAACTTGCTTACATTCTTAACAAAAGACTCTACAACCCCACATTCAAAAATATTGTAAGCAAACTTGGAATGTTAAATTTATACTATTTAATTTGAGGGAGAGTGTTGAAAGACTGTGAAACCTATAAGTCAACCAATCTTAGTAGAGATTCTTAAGCACACAGATTAATGATTCCAACCATTGAATCAATCCTCTTATACCCTTTAGATTGCAATATGTGTGGCTCCTATTCATCTTCTGGCCGCCGGCCCTTCTTAGGGACTTCCATCCTTTTTTTTTTGTAATTAGCTTTGATTTATTTTCATTATAAGGCTTTTGGAAAAGTAAATACATACTTCCACATTTGTAGAGAATCAAGCAATAAAATTCGAAATATTTTTTTCAAATTTCTATTTTTCTATACATATGGTTCTGAGGACTTAGAAAACTTGGGAATCCAATTGTAGTCCACGTTGGCCAAGTTTACAACAAACAAATTGAAGTTGAACTCCAATCTCCTGAATGTAAAAGTACTAAGAAACTAGCACTTAAATTGCTAATAAAACATAAATTGAAAAAACATCAATTAACCAGAAATTTTCACTTTACAAGTAAACTCATAAAACTAAAATAAGAACAGGAATTACCTCTCAAAATGGATTATTAAGGCTCAACGCATTTGGTGATGGATTTAGTTAACCAAAATCTTTTAATAAGTTAATTCTTAACATATTATACCCTATAATGTTTTAGAAAAGGTAAACTGCAGAAATGGTTCTTCTTGTACTATTAGTTTTACAAACTCTGTGCTGGAATAAGATCACTTTGATGCCAAATTGAGGATGGTATACTTGTTAATGACCTCCAGAGCCTTGATTTCTTACGTCTCACTCCTTCAATTGCCATTGTAACATCTTTTCCTTGAATGCAATCCTTCATGTAATACAGGATTGAAAGGAGAGAAAGGTGGCAGGAGCCTCTATCAGAGGAAATTGAAGGTACTCCAAATTTTGGAAATTTTGTTGGTAAGTGGTCACGAGAATATGTTGTGGGAGCGAAAAAAGAGAGGATAGACATGCTTACATCTTTCATGATACATAGGATTCTTGGAGAGACATAATGTAATTCAATTATCAAAAAATACAAGCATAATAGTTAACCTTGGTTAAATAAACAACCCCGAAATCAACATTGGAATGCAGCAAAACTTGAAAATTTATTATTATATCCTATACAGTTTGGTCTAACAACTCACATTTATACTCTTGCTCTTCTGGGAAATTGCCATAGAAAGTAAAAGTAAGCCAATCAATGAAAAAGCACTCCCAGGAATAAAAGACTACTGACCTCAAATTTCAATATCAACCAGTTATCTGTAGATATTGTAATTAAGTTATAAACTTGCATGACCATACGATCATTCTTTTCTTCTTCTTCTTTCTTGGAAAAAAAAATGAGGTTTAGTTGGCCAGTTTACAATGGAAGATGTATTATCCCAAATAAATATAAGATTCACACCATTTTGAAGCAAGGGCGGAGCTGTGTACTGAATTGCCCTCCCCCCCCCCCCAAAAAAAAAAATTAAAACTCTTAGTATAGTAAGGGTTATTTGTAATTTGCACCCCCCCCCCTGAATTTTATTTTTTGCCCCAAGCGACCTTCTTTTCATGCAATTTATCCCTCCAAAAATTGAAAAGCCTCTTGACCTCCCGCTATTTTCATCCGATTATGTTGAATTTTTCTAACACTAATAAACAAGTCCATGAAAAACGATTATGTGCAAAATAAATTATTTTTGCACCCTTATATATATATATATATATATATATATATATTTATAAGTTTGCCACTTGCCTCCGCTGAAAACTAAGGCTGGTTTGGCCCCTGTTTCAAGCAAGAATATTAAGACAAGATTCTTTAAAAACTCACCTTTCCATCCATGTTATCAGCGGAGTGAGGGGAATATTTGCAGGGAAAGACAAGAACAACGCCTTTTGAGGTGCCCACTGCTATATAATTCATATGCACAGCTAAGACATGTGGTAATCCATAGTCATGTTTGAACGTTTGTGAAGACACAGAACGAGTAATCATGTTGTCCAGGTCCATTTGCAGATAACCAATAGCAGGTGGGCCTCTGCGAATGCCTTCAAGCCTCATTGGCTGAGCAGCTGCACCCTCTTCCCAATGCAAACCGGATGAAGCCTTCCTCTTCTCGAGCTCTTCAGCCCAGTCTAATGGCTTCATAGGTGCACATGATGTCTTCTCCGCATTCTTTGTGCCTTCCATCTCATTCACCATCTGGCCAACCAGACTATCTATTTCATTTGAAGTCATGCCCTCTTCTCCAATGCTACTAATTTTTTCATCACTAATATTAAGATCATCAGATTCAGTTGCTAAAATTTCCATCACCGCCCCATTAACAGGAACTGCATCTTCAGCATTGTCATCAACCTTCTTTACAGCTAGTAAATCACCATTCATCTCAAGGACATTCACATGAGTGTCAGCTGAAGTTGAAGCAGAGGAAGGCAGGTCCTCCAGAACTTCCTTAGATTCAAAATGCACAGAAGATTGTGGCTCACTAACAGAGCAGGACAAACCTTCTTTCAGATTCTCAGAGGTATCTCCATCAATAACAAAAAAAGAACGCTCATTCTCGCTAGAAACCACTTCTCCCTGGGGCAGTTCAGGCGTTGCAACATCAAAGCCTGATAAAGAAGAAGATCCAATAGGTAAGGAAGATTCTACTAATCTATTGTCCTCATTACCTCCCAATGTCCCACTTGATGAGGCAACCAACGAAAAATCAGGTTCTTCCAAAGCTTTCGAGACAAAGTTCGCCTCCACATCAAGACCTTCTGTCGTATCCTCAAGCAGCGAAGCCTTTTGGATAGATTCGCCGCTTGCTCTTTTAGACTTGATCGCCGCCGCATGAGGAGTAGGAATGGACCGGGATGCAGCTGCAGCAGCCGCGAGTGCTGCGCCAGGCTTAGGCTTCGGCTTCACGCCACTGAATAGTGAAGGAAAAGAGCGGGAGGAAGAAGCTTTGGAAGCATTGGAGTAGCTCGCATCCCTCGGAGAAGGAAGGTATGAAGATGATGATAGTTCCCCAGTTCTTCTCCTCCAATTGTAGGGTTCTTCTAGGGTTTCCGCAACCGCTGACAGTTGATTGGCATCGTCTCCATCTCTCGGTTCCTCCTTGAGGTTTGTGGCATTCTCTTTGGGGAGAGCATAGGAGATGGAAGGTAGAGCTTTTGGGGAGGAAGAGGAATCCGAATCGGTATCGTTGAGGATTTCGTCCACGGTGCGGCGATGGGTGGCAGTTGACTCGCCCTCGTCGCTACTGTCTGAAGAGAGATCTCCACAGCGCGATCGTAGAAAGAAATCGAGGTCGAGCTCCATGGGAGCTCTAAGTGGATTGCTCCACTTCCGTTCCCTATTTTCCCTTCCTTTCTGATCCGCCTTCTCTCGTCCTACAATAAAGCAGAAGGAAGGAAGGGTTCGGCTTGATGTTGTCCGTGGGTCAGATGCAGGGAGCGCAGAGGAGCACGAGTGCAACGGGAAGACGAATTTCTTCAGCGAGATTCGTTAATCTACAGGGGAATGGAGAGCAGGCAAAGGCGGGACGAAGATGAGGAATTCCGAAAATACTGTTTTTGGGAAGGTTCTAATAAATTATTAATACTTTTTCCTAAAAAATAAAGTATTCATACATTTTATTTTATTATATATAAGACTTATTATAAATAAATAAATTGATTTCAAATTGAAAGGTAAATTTTGATTTTAAATGCTCATAATAGAAAAATTTATAAAAATATGATCTTTATTTGCTCTTATGTTTGATATTCTATATTGGCTTTAGTAATTGTGCTTTCATTTGAAAGTTTATTGCTCATTAGATATCACTATGAAGTTTGATTTCACTTAGTTTATCGACAACTTCAACATATATTGGGGTAATGTTTTTGTATTTTTATTGTGTATCGTAAATTAGATCATTTTGACGGAGTTCTCATGCAGACCTACATAGAGTATCAAAGAGCATATTTTGATCATCATAAAAACTTGTGTGAACTATGTTTTGAACATGATTTGAATATATACATGGTCATGTTTATATCTTATTTGAACCATGTTATTTGATCATTACTACAACAATGTTTGAACCTTGTTCAATCATATTTCACACATATGTAAGAACAACATGGTCTGAATAAAAGTATGATTCATGGCTTAGAACTTTGCTTGGACATGATTTGATCAATATTTAAATATTATTTGATTCATGTTTGAATATGGTTTGATTCATAATCCAGCAATATTTGAAAAACAATAACATTAGATGTTGATGAATTATTCTCTTTTGATGAATAATAAAATGATATTCTTATGCTATGCTGAGATGATGAAAAAAGATAGGTAAGGTCTTTAGACATTCACAACAACAACAACAACAACAACAACAAAAAAGGGCAAATGATTGATGATATAAAGAAATGCTTTTCCTTAAGATTTAATATATCTTATATATTGTGACACCCTAAGATCTAATGTGAAAAAAATATCTATTTTATTTCTTAATTACTTTATAAGAACCGCCATTCTCATTTATTTAATGAAAACCAATGGAAGCAACCATATACATCAAACATTTCCACTATATTTATTAATCATCAAAATTCATTTATAATAGTCAAAAGTTTAATTCATACATTAGACCATCTCTCTATAATTCTAACTACAAAATAATAAAATAAAAGTACAAAAATAAGACTAAACTTGAAAATCCTGATACACCTCACTCCACTGGGTCCTAGCCTTTTCTTTAAAATATGTAAAATCACATAATGAGAACAACTCAGTAGGTTAATAGAATCTACAACTGCAATTAATGCAAGACAATAAAAGTAGTATGCATGTAATCATTCAATCCAAAGCAGTATAAGCATGCAACTATCACTACAGGAAATTTAACCATTACCAAAGAAAATTTTTTGTCGGAATTTCCAGCGGTAATAAAGTACCTGGAGGAATTTCTGATGAATTTTTTGTCAAAAGTTTTATTTAATTCCTGACGAAAAAAATCTAGCCTCTCCATCGCTCAGCGTCGTTCAAAGTGATTTCTAGATTGTTTAGCTTCGTTTCTTTCAGTTTTGAAATGTAAAACTTCATCATTTTAATCATTCTCAATTTTTTTTTAAATTTCATCCTTTAAATTCTGTTAAAAATGGTCTTTATAGTTAGATTTAGAATTTTCATATTTCTATATTAAATTATCTTAGAATTTGATTTATGCTTATAATTATAATGTTGGAAAGATTTAGACTTATAATTATAAGATTAGAATGATCAATGCTTACATTCACTAATTGTAATATAGAAGATTAATCCTAATAGTGGAGAATGGATGTGGGGAAAGAAAGCCACTAATAGATGAATTTATTAAGGAGATGAATATTTTATTCACATGACATGTTAACTACCTTCATTTTTATCAAAAGGGAGATTTATGTGTCCTTGCTAAAAGCACAAAAATCAAGCATACCATTGTTTGCAAGATTTGTTGAAGCAAAGCAATTGTAGTTATAATTTTGTTAGAAATTTTTGAATATAATTCTTTTAAATTTTTTTTAGTATTGTAGCCGAACTCGTCATTATGAGCGATACATCACATTGGGTGGTAAAAATATCATTCGCTAATGGGTTCATATTACAAAACTATAAACTTCATCCTAATTATCGTAGTTGATGTATCGCCAAAAAATTATCTTGATTGGGCACGAATCTCGAGGAAAAACTCAAGTTGGAAACTTCAAAAATTAATTCGGAGACCATTTAAACTCCGATTTAAGCAAGCTTATAGTCGAACTGAGCGTCTCGGAAATACGAGCCCAACGACACCAAAGTCGACTCAATCCGAGCCCAAATGAGCCCAAATCAAGTACCCGAAGTGCTGTTGGAAGCATCGAGCAGCAATTTGAGTTACCAAACGGTCTCCGATTTTGACGAGCTTATAGTCGAATCGAGCGGCTCGACGAGACAAATCCAACGAGCCCAAGATCGCAGAATTTTGATATCATTAAGACCTTCAAATGCTTGATAAACGGTTCACGATCAAGGGATTTAATATCGGTCGTTCATCCGGATCACTCCTTATTTGCCCTTGATCCCTCATCTATTTACGGGCTATGCCACTCCAGAAAAACTATAAATAGCCCCTCATTTCTCTTAAGAGGGGACCCCAAGCCAAGAAGAGAAGAAGAGAAGGAAGAGAAGAGAAGCCTAGGAGGGAATAACTCCTCCTCGACCACCGCCGGAACACCGCCGGAACTCCGCCGGAATACCGCCGGAACACCGCCGGAACACCACCGAAGCACCACCAGGCGCCCGAGGGACGCCGGAGCCCTGCCCGACACGGGAGCAACGTCGGAATTCTGCCCGACGCTAGAATTCTACCCGACGTCCGAGTGACGCCGGACTTCTTTCCAAGTGACGCCGGAATTCTGTCTGACGCCCGAGTAACGTTGGAACTCTGCTTGGCCTTGTAATTGATACTCATTGTAATCTGATCGTCCTGAAGTTAAAGGACGAGTCAGCCTCGTGTATTTCAAACAACACTAGTGGAACTTTTTCAACTGGGCGTGGCACCGTGGTTTTTCCCTTTTTCAGGGCTTTCCACGTAAAAATCCTGGTGTTTCTTTCACTCTTCTGTTTGTGTGCTGGATATACGTACAACGCTGAGACGGAAATATTAAACTCTATCGCTGCGTATATTTGAGTCCGCAACAGTTTGGCGCCGTATGTGGGAAACAAATCCCACTATCCTAAGCACCACTTTGATGGCCAACAGGCGTAGCAATCGCATCTTGGGAGCCTCCCGCTCCAATTCACATCAATCTCGGGATCAGTCTATGAATCATAGACCCCAAGTATCCGCCTCCTTTCATGCTGGGGGGCAAGACGCTATGGGAGAAGGAATTTCAGGACCGTCCATTGAAGACCGCATCAGGAAGATGGAGGAGTCTCAGAACGAGATCCTACAACTCCTGCGAGAGACTCGACAACCGGCACTAGCACCACATGAACTAGCACCACAGAAGGAGGTTCTTCTCCCTCGAGATCCACCACGTGTTGAAGCTGTTCAAATCGAACATCTTCAAGACGAGATTCCTCTTCCTCCACTCAGGAGGCGTTCGCAGTCGCATCAAGATAATGAACTGGCTGATACAGCAAGTTCTACCCATCCTTCGCACACAGGTCGGCAACCTCGTATTCCTTTGGACCTTCCCGAAGAGTTAGCCCGACCACACATTGCTGAGCTCCCTCGCAATGCCCTTCGCCACGAACTGCGACGATTGGTCCGAGAAGAGTTCCCTACAGGAGGCATAAGGCAACCCCTTCGTCAGTGGGACTTGCAGGAGTCGTCACCCTTGACAGAAACTATTCTTCAACACGCTATTCCGGCAGGATTTAAACTACAAAGCATCGATTCCTACGACGGGACATCCGACCCGTACGAGCATATCGATCATTACAGAACTATCATGCATATCCAGCGAGCATCGGATGCACTCCTATGTCAGGTTTTTCCTGCTACCCTCAAGGGACAAGCACGAACTTGGTTCTATTCGCTTCCGTCTAGAACGATCCCTTCATTCAACAAAATGGCTAAAGTGTTCGTGGAACAGTTTGTAGCCAATCGAAGAATCACTAAGGATTCCTCCCACCTATCTGGAATCCGTCAGAATGAGGGAGAATCGTTGAAAGAGTATTTTCAGCGATTTTCTACTGAGGCTCGACAAATTTCGGGAGTAGATCCTGAATTATTGAGAGGAGTCTTTCTTGGTGGCCTCCGTCCTGGCCCCTTTTATTCGGCTCTTATGCGAGATACGGTTCATTCATACGCCGACCTGATTCATCGTGTGGAGGCACAAATCTCCGCAGATGAAGCCATAAATGCTCACAGAAAGCAGTTCGAGCAGACAAATGGGAAGCGCAAAGGTACTCCTGGGATGGATAATTCTTCCTTACAACGGAAAAAGCAAGGGAATATCAATCTACCTTCTAGGCCCCCATTACCACAACGAGAACCTCGGCAGGAGAAAGAGTACACTCCGCTCAACACATCTCAAGCAAATGTGTTAATGGCGATTCAAGATCAGAACAAAGTGAAATGGCCGCATCCTTCGAAGCCAAATACAGAAAATCAAGATCAGTACTGTCACTTTCATCGTAGTCGTGGCCACACTACTGAAGCGTGTCGGCAACTTAAGGATGAGATTGAAAGACTTATCCGCCAGGGCTATCTTCGACAGTTTATTGGGAACCCACCTACCCGAGAAGAAGCTCGCCCCACTGGGGGGCAAAATCAACAACAACAAAGACAACCATTGAATAATATTCAAATGGTTGGTGAGATTGAGTAATGCTGCAACTTGAACCTTTGTGTTAGTAATACTACTTGTCATGTGTCACCATGTATCTCTTCTATGATCAGTAGGATGTCATTCTAATGTCCTTAGTATTTCTACCAAGTCGAATGATGTGGTTGTCCCTATATGTATCTCTTCTGTTGTACAAGGGAATTATTGTCTTACAGTAATATAATGTGTTGTTCGTCCAGTTTTGATATTGTCTCTTTCTTTAAAAAGAATACAAATGACAGTGAAAAACTACTGACAAATATAGTCTCTTTATCCTTGATTCGAGAAATATGCAGTCTTTATTACCTCTCAATCACTGGAAGATCGATCCCAGGGGGATTCGATCCGGCCTCTTCCATACAGGTTAACGTCGTCGAGCAAAGGCTCCGACATACAACCTCGGACAGGTCTCACATCCTTGGTGGATTCTCCCGACCTCTTCCATATAGGTTAACGTCGTCGAGCAAAGGCTCCGACATACAACCTCGGATAGGTCTCACATCCTTGGTGGATTCTCTCGACCTCTTCCATACAGGTTAACGTCGTCGAGCAAAGGCTCCGACATACAACCTCGGATAGGTCTCACATCCTTGGTGGATTCTCCCGACCTCTTCTATACAGGTTAACGTCGTCGAGCAAAGGCTCCGACATACAACCTCGGATAGGTCTCACATCCTTGGTGGATTCTCTCGACCTTTTTCATACATGTTAACGTCATCAAGCAAGGGCTTTGACCTACAGTCTCAAATATGTCAAACATCCTAAAAGGATGTCTCTCACATTCGTTCAGACTAATAATACATCAAAAGCACAAAGCATGTCTTACAGATGCAATAACAATTCAGGTCCCTCTAGGGGACAAATCCTCATTTCATATACAATATCATTGGAGTTACATAAATCCAGATTCAGGTGTACATTTATTCTCGCCAGAAGTTGAAATCAAAAGGTACACTGGTGACACTCATACAAGCTAGTATCATCCAGTAACAAGTAACTTTAACACAGTCAAATATCCTTGGTGGATTTAAGTGACTTCTCCCTTACTGCACGCAAGCATCTCCTACAACTGCTCCTTCAAAGAAAGGACATAACTGGATCATCATCGGATCTCCACTCGGTGTTAATATATTGCCAAAATGTTGGCATATCACCCTCCTTCGGCCCCTTGATCCAGTAATATCTGATGTTGGCACACTTCAGTATGGATGAATATTGCCTTAACACAATATCACTGGACACCCGCCATTATCAACCCTTCGTCGGATATCTGCCGGCGGTCCTTTACTTCATATCAGCCATCATCGGCTTCTCGTTCAACTGCTGATAGCAGCACCGTTGAACTCTCTCCTCCTGCTCCCAACTTGGTCGTTGACTGCCAACGGACTTCCACCCGATCGTCCATCATCAACAAACTAACATCGAAATTCTATTCGATGCTGAGCTTCCTCCCGTTGGAGGACTTCTACACGTCGTCAGACCCTCGTCGGACTTCAACTCGACGCTAAAATGCTACCCAACGTCGGACTTCTGCCAGTCGTCAGACCCCCGTCGGATATCTACCCGACGCCGTACTTCTTCCCGCCGCCGAACTTCCACCCGGCCGCTAATCGCCGTCGGACTTCATCCCGACCTTCGTCGGACCACCTCCCGGTCGCGGACCGCCATCGAACTTCAGCCCGACCTTCGTCGGACCACCGCCCGGCCGCTGACCGCCGTCAGACTCCCTCCGACTAACATCTCACCTCCACATGAAGGAATGAAAAAGAAAAGAAATTTCTAACTCCTGTACAAGAGGAGGGGCGTTGTCTCAAGTAGGGAAAATCACCTACTAAATAACAACGGAATGCCTCAACTGTCAGAAAGCCAGAATGAGAGAAAAAAGAGGGAAAACCGCTAACTTCTGTGCAAAAGGAGGGGCGCCGAATCAAGTAGGGAAAGTCACCTACTTAAAAACAGCGGAAGGCCTCAAAATGCCGGAAGCTAGAGGAGAGAAGAGAGGAAAGCCGCTAACTTCTGCGCAAAAGGAGGGGCGCCGAGTCAAGTAGGGAAATCATCTACTTAAAAACAGCGGAAGGCCTCAAAATGCCAGAAACTAGAGGGGAGAAGAGAGGAATACTCTAACTTCTGCGCAAAGGGAGGGGCGCCAAGTCAAGTAGGGAAAGTCACCTACTCAAAAATGGCGGAAAGCCTCAAAATGCCAAAAGCCAGAGGAAGAAAGGAAGAAGGGGCGAGTTTCTCCTAGGCCCTGGGGGTCTATTTATATTATTTTTGAGGGGGGGAGGATTCCAAAATTTTATTAAATTCCCTGAATTTTTTCAAATTTTTCGGAATTTTTTGGGATTTTTTCGGAATTTTTTGGGCCCCGCCACTTAAAAAAAAAAAAAAAAAAAATTTTATAAAACCGCGCCCCGCGCGGTTATAACCGCGCGGTTCCGCGCGGTTCCGCGCGGTTCAGCGGGCAGACGCGCCCGCTGGCGCGGGCGCCGCCGCCGGCGGCGGCCGGCCGGTTCGGCCGCCTACGCGTTCCCGGGCTCCAATTTCGGGCCCGGACGGTCCAAATTCGACGTTTTTGGGGTCCCCGGACACGTTTTTCGACGTTCCGGACTCAATTTTGACACTTTTGGAGCTCAACGGGGCCTCTATGATCAAGTTCGAGCAAACATTTGATTTTTGGAACGCAATTTTTTGCAATTCGGCCAATGCAAAATGCCGGAACAAGTATTTTCGGACTCGTGAAGCTTCGACGTCCGAAAATAGGGGGGCAACTGATGTATCGCCAAAAAATTATCTTGATTGGGCACGAATCTCGAGGAAAAACTCAAGTTGGAAACTTCAAAAATTAATTCGGAGACCATTTAAACTCCGATTTAAGCAAGCTTATAGTCGAACTGAGCGTCTCAGAAATACGAGCCCAACGACACCAAAGTCGACTCAATCCGAGCCCAAATGAGCCCAAATCAAGTACCCGAAGTGCTGTTGGAAGCATCGAACAGCAATTTGAGTTACCAAACGGTCTCCGATTTTGACGAGCTTATAGTCGAATCGAGCGGCTCGACGAGACAAATCCAACGAGCCCAAGATCGCAGAATTTTGATATCATTAAGACCTTCAAATGCTTGATAAACGGTTCACGATCAAGGGATTTAATATCGGTCGTTCATCCGGACACTCCTTATTTGCCCTTGATCCCTCATCTATTTACGGGCTATGCCACTCCAGAAAAACTATAAATAGCCCCTCATTTCTCTTAAGAGGGGACCCCAAGCCAAGAAGAGAAGAAGAGAAGGAAGAGAAGAGAAGCCTAGGAGGGAATAACTCCTCCTCGACCACCGCCGGAACACCGCCGGAACTCCGCCGGAATACCACCGGAACACCGCCGGAACACCACCGAAGCACCACCAGGCGCCCGAGGGACGCCGGAGCCCTGCCCGACACGGGAGCAACGTCGGAATTCTGCCCGACGCTAGAATTCTACCCGACGTCCGAGTGACGCCGGACTTCTTTCCAAGTGACGCCGGAATTCTGTCTGACGCCCGAGTAACGTTGGAACTCTGCTTGGCCTTGTAATTGATACTCATTGTAATCTGATCGTCCTGAAGTTAAAGGACGAGTCAGCCTCGTGTATTTCAAACAACACTAGTGGAACTTTTTCAACTGGGCGTGGCCCCGTGGTTTTTCCCTTTTTCAGGGCTTTCCACGTAAAAATCCTGGTGTTTCTTTCACTCTTCTGTTTGTGTGCTGGATATACGTACAACGCTGAGACGGAAATATTAAACTCTATCGCTGCGTATATTTGAGTCCGCAACAGTAGTCAAATTCAAGAATGAACTATATATGACACTGAAGGATCAAAATGATGTTCGATAGAGTATTTAACTATGATAATCTAGATGTATTATTATTAATTTTATTATCAAAATCACGATAATAAATGATATATCTTTCTAAGGAAAAAAATATCGTTTATTATCAATCATTTGAATATGACGATAATGATCGATCTTGATTTTTTTATTTTTCCAAATATAATAATTTTCTTTTTCCCATTTTATTTAGGAGATAAATAGAATGGGATTTTACTTTTTCTGGAATCTTAAATCTCCTACGAAGGCAAGCCTTCATAATTAATTATATCATAGGGATCTTGAGTTTCCTACAAGTACTCTTGATTAAAATTATGATATAAATTTTATTTAGAGTTCTCAAGGAGTGATATGAAAGGAGTGAGGTTGGAATTTTAGTAGGAATTAGAGCAAATTTGAACAGTTATTTTGGAGGCCGAATGATGAAAAGTATGAGGTGTTTAGGGATTCTGAAATAATTCAAAAACACCTCAATTTATCATATGTGTTAGGCTTTACATTTGGTTTAGAGAATATTTTAATTTGAGTTGATATTTTATTAGAAAGTTAGAATTAAATTCTCAAAATTGGGGACTTACGATTTTAGGTCCATCCTGGAGCCTAAATCTAAGTTGGGAACAATAATGAACCGAACCTAACTAATGACATTCAAATCTGGGCTTACCTCGACCTGGATTGGAGTGTTAATTAAACCACCTAGACGCTTTAAAATATGAATCAAGTCTTTATGAAAGATGGGTAAGTTGTATTTAAGTTTTTGAGGAATTAGGGTCGATGTCTAGAGAATGTCATAATTTACCCCTTTACTTATATAGGAAAATTATGCATGAATGTAATTGAAATTTTATTAATTTAATTAGTTTCTAATGTAATGCATGCTGATCAATCTTTGTATGCAAAAATCATAACGATGAACTTTAAAAATTTAGGCTTAAAAGTATATTTTTTTCTTAGAGATGCACAACATTTCCTAGACAAAGTTATACCCTAATAGGTCAGGTGGTCTACCACGACCCACAAGCGAGGAGGTGTCTAATAATGAGAGAAGTGAATATGAATGCATGAGAACTCCTGGGCATTATCGGGCTTACTTATTAAAAAGCATTAATTTTTCTATGTGAGCCTAAAAATTTTATTTAATTACAAGTAGAAAAATTGTAGCATTGTCATTTTCAAGCTAAAACAAATCATGCATGCAAGAAAAAAAACTAGAAAAATATGCAATTTCTAAAGTGCAAATAATGTGAACACATCATCAAATAATATAAAATAAATATAAAGTTTGTGTGGCAAGTGCCACTTAATTTATAATCTAGGGTCTGCAGAAATTAAAAGTGGACAGGAACTACTGATAAAAACTTAGATTCTAATCCTATAGAATGATGCAAGTATTTAAAATGAGACATTTTCTTGGTCTTCATTTCTTCAGGTCTCTTCTTTGGGCTCCTTGGATTCGTTAGGTCTGGATATCCAAATTAAAAGAACTCCTCCCCTTTGGATATTTCTTTTCTCTTTGGATTTCAACATACCTAAATTTGGATCTCCAAATAAAAGGGAACTCTCCCCTTAGAGATGTTTCCTTCCCCTTTGGATTCCAAGTTGGGTATCAAATGCCCCATTTTAGATTTAACTTTCACAACTCTTGGAAATTTAGATACATATTAAAATTTTAAAATGACTCAATACTCCCTGTATGTTATCCTAAGAAGTTATATTCAAAATCAACCCTTGTAATTATATAATTTTATTTGCTCACATTTGAGGCAATCATAATTACTTGACCATGCTCTTTTATTTTTAAGAGTCTTAGCAATTTTTAGTGCCTGTAAAAAATTTTGTTAGTTAAATTTTATTAGCCCCTTTTTATAACCCTGAATGAGCATAACCACATGTAGAAAATTCTATTAGCATCAAGATCATTCCTAACCTAGGAGAAATGTAGCTCCTATTATATCAATTCATAGATAATATAATAAAATCATCACATCATAATATATCACATAACACATTAATCATAACAACCAACATGCAAGAAAAATCACGTAAAATCCATGTCACACAGAGAGCAAATATAAAGGAACAATGGCCTAGCCTAAAACTAGAGTTGGTTATCCTAGCAAATCATCAACAATGTGTGCAACAGGCTGTGTAGTTTGGATATATTCTAAATGGGTTCTTATTTGAAGTTTTTTATGTCTTATTTTATTTATTTTTAGGCTGAGGGAATTTTAATTCGAGTTTAAATATTAGTGTCTTCATGTTTATTTTAGGAAGAATTTTAATTATTAGATTAGTGATTTGCTGGAATTTTATATAATAGTAACCAATATTACTTAATAAGTTTAATTGGCTTTGATTAAGGGTTAATCACTTTTAATGAGTTCATTACTTATTTAATTGATTAGATTATTGATTTGCTGGAATTTTATTAATTTTTTATATTTTTAGAATATTTTAATATATTGATTAAAGGGTCTATTTTATAACTTTTTGAATTATAATAATTTCTTTTTTTTTAATTTTTAATAAATACTAGACACTAAGATGAGCAAAATATCTTTGAGTTTACTGGATTTAGAATTTTATATAATTAGTTATAAATTTTTGAAGTTTAGATATGTTTTTAAACTACAGTTAACCAAAATATTGACTTTTAATTTTGAGTAAATTCTAGAAGTTGTTATTTTTCATAAATAGTAGGTTTAATTATGAGTCCAATGGCTTTAAGTTTGTTTAATTTGGACTTTTCTTGAATTAGTTATGATATTTCAAAGTTTTAGTATTTATTTGAATTATTTAATTACCTAATTATGGAGGATTTGTGCTTTTGGTTCCAAATCAGTCCCAAACCTCTTAGAATCTCTCCCAAGTGTCAATAATGACTCTTATGGGTGATCCCAAGTGTTTGGAATTATTTTGAATTTTTTTATAATAATTTTTTATTAATTAATTAGATATTTTCCTCTATTATTAATTTTAAATTTAGTTTAACTCCAAATCAAGAGGATTTTAATTTTCTCTTATTATATATTTAATAAAGAGCAATTAGAATTTTAATTTGTATTTTTAGGATTTAAATTGAATTAATTATGAATTAATTAAAATCCTAAGTTATTTTTAAGGGTGAATTTTGGGTTGCTTAGATGGTGGACCAAATGAATTTTAAATTCAGTGAAATTTAGACCATGAAATTCCATGAGATCACCTAATCCTATGGTTCAAACCAATCAAATTAGGTCCCATGGTGGACCTCTAAGGTAGCTAACTAGGCCACCTAAGGTAAATATTAGTTCACCTTCAATGAATTTTTAAAGGCTATCTAAACCTAGGATGAGGGGTGGAATTAGTGGCTCTCTACTTCTCATCTTAAGCATAAAGATCACACAAACATTCATAACCTAATTCTGATTAGATGGGTTATTAGACTAATTTGAACTTAAGGGTCAATTAATGACCCCTAAGTCTAAATTAACCAAATTATGCCCTTAATGATGTCAAATAGAGAGGAAAATTTTTGGACATGTCATAAACATGCCCAAGATTAATTTTCCAAAGTCTCAAACCATGGTGAGTTAGTTTGATGTTAATATTACAAAAATACCCCTAAGGTTATATCTAAAATAACATAAGTTTCATTGATGATCATGGTCTAAGACTATAGGGATTTTATAGGTTTCCTCAAGACCTTTCTAATGAGCCTAAGAACTCCTAAATTGGTCAAGTGTGTGAGGAGATATGATTTTTTAAAATTTTCCTAATTTATCTTTATATTAATTAAGGTATTTATACAGTTAGCTGTGCCTTTACATGTGGTATCCTCTGATTGGCAGACCAATCATTGGTAGCTGATTGGATAATGCGAGATTAACCATATCCCTCGGATCAAAGATTGGACAGTTGTGATTCAATGTGCTCTAAGACCGTGGGATCTAATCTGCACCGTTAATCAAGATTAACGGCTAGGATTTTATCTTCTAGCTCTCGTAGGCTTCCCAAGCTGTAGAGCTTTTTTAGCTTGATCCAAGAGATCCCGCCGGTAAACTCCCACTAAAATTTATAGATAGGATCAGGGAGAGGCAAACCATCAATCCAACAATCAAAATCTGGTTGATTGATAATTTGTTTCACACTTGACCAAACTACCTAACTAGGGGGCTCGGGGAATAGGATTTTACCTCAAGAAAGGCTCCAACTGATGTGTCTTATACCAGGAAGCTTCAAGGGGTGAAGAGGAGGGATTCTTCTTCAGACATCGTAGACGGAGGAGCACCGGAGGTAGGACTTTGAGCGGAGGGCAGAGAGACTTCATCGGAGTTTGCTCAAGCTCACTATGGAGAGGGCTAGAAGGCTGAGGAAGCTAAGGGAATGCTCATGCCACTCTGGGGAGGAGTTTCAAAATGCTAGAATTGAATGGCAGACTCTGAGGTAGGGTGCGCTATTCAACCTCTTGCCCAAGGCCATAGACGGTCAGGATGACACCTGAGGGGTTATGGATGGTCACCAGCTAGAGGGGACAACCATTGAAGGTTCTCTGAGCCCAAAAGAGGTGAGCTCTGGCCGTGAGGAAGCTTTGATCAACTCATGTGATGGGGGGACCACAAGGCACCGATCTCACCTGCTCTGGCCGCCATCAGCCACCAGTTGGTTCTGGCTGAGATGGAATGGTGCTTGGGGAAACCTTGAACTCAACGGGGTCTAGTTGAGCCCACATAAACAATGTGGCTCAGGTAGGCCACTTTTGGGCACTTTGGGCTAGCTTGGGTCCTAACCCAAGTCAACCCAAGGGTTGGGTTGACCATGGAAGGTAAAAGGGACCTAGGGCTATTTAATGTAGGTGCCAATTTAGCTTGTTGAAGTCTAGGTTGGAAATTGGCTGAGCTCAAGATGATTTTGGCCACTTCGGGCTAGCCTAATTCCTAGCCAAAGGTGACTCAAGGGCTGGACTAGCTAGGGTAGGTGTAATGGGTCATGGAGAACCCAATACAAGCATTGGTTTGATTTGATTTGGCTTAGGTTGGATTTTGGCTCATGAAGAGCCCTCTTTGGACACTTAGGTCAAGCTATATGGCTAACCTAAGTGGGCCTAAGATTTGGGCCTTCAAGGGGACTCCCTTAGGGACCTAATGGGTCATCCTAGGGCTCTAGGTTGGCTTGGTAATGCTTTGGTCAATGGATTTGAGTTGGGTTCAAGTGTATGTGCATCTGGTTAATCAACCAAGTTGACCTAGGGTTTAGGGCTGGGTCCAATAAGTTTGAATTGATGATTTTAGACTAGTGGAGGTGGTCTCATGCCATGGAGGGGTCTTTTGGTTTGAAAAGCCCATTTAAATCCTTAAGGGGCACTTTAGTTAATCAAACCAAACTAAAGCTTGGGTTTAGGTTCAATACACTCCTAATAATGCCTAGGATGTATTAGAAGAGGTTCCCTGACTTAATTTGATTGGACTATGTTGAAGTTTAAATAACACTTAAAATTTTCTCTTAAGGGGCATTTTGGTCATTTGGTCCCCTGGTCAACTTTAGGTTAACCAGTGTGATGCCTCAAAATTTAAATTGAAAAAATTATTCTTTTAATCTTTTTAATAAAAAATAATCAGGACTATCTAATATCATATATTAGTAATAACAACAAAAAATAGATTTTATAATTTAAAATATTTTTGTACACATCTGTATTCATTTTCAAAAATTATATACACTACTCAGGATCTACACAATCATAGCACAACTACTCTGTCCTGAATATAAAAGAAAAATAAAAAGAAATATAATCTGAAGAATCCTGACCAACCTCACACTCATGTTCCCTTGCCATAACCTGAAATCATTTAACAATATATAATGAGCTAAAAGCTCAGCAAGTCACCAAAACCTATAATTAAATTCAAATCTCGATAAAAGAGCAATGTGCATGTTAAAGATCAAATCATAGTAGTAGTAGTAGTCATGTGATTATTGAATAAGTGTAAGAATAGTAAAACTCAAATGCAGTAGCAGTAGAATCTGTAAACAGTAAAATACTATGATATAGCAGTTAGTAAAGTAGTGATCCAGTATGAGTATCAAATCTATAAATCAATCATGCCTCCGTAATCAGATAAAATATCAAATCAAAATATCAGTAAAAACTGTCAAAATCAAATCAATGCAGTAAAATCATATAATAATGTATACATACTATCTAAGCCTCCTATATCACGTGCTCAGTATATCACATGCTTAGTATGAGTATATTGAATCAATATTATCAAATAGTATTGATATCCATATCGGTAATAATAACAATATAGTGGCAAAAGCAATAGAATAATGTAATAATAGTAAATCCGTGCAGTACTAATAAATCTGTATAATAATAAGAATAATGCCTCAAAGCATGTATTTTAGTAGTCACACTAAACAAGTAAGAAGTCCTGGCTATTATGGTATTTTTCAGTATTAGTATTATTAAACCATTGGCTCAGTAAATAAAGTAGCCACTCTTTGCCCGTCGGCACAGTAATAATCTCCTTATAACTCCCAACCAGTATATCACGTGAATTAGTAGAGAATAATACCAAATCACTTTATTTAAAGAAACACCTGTTAACCTACCATCATAGATAGGTCAATTAGTCATTACTTGTCTTTTATACTACACACGTATTTTTATCACAATATTATAACAGTAATAACAACCAAATATTACTCAAACACATATCCACATTCAATAAAATATATTACATCAAATAAAGCATAATTGAGCTTAATTCAAAAAATGTCAAAATGTACTAACGGTAGACAATAAAAATTATACTGAGCAAAAAATTACATGAAAAAATGCACATTTTTAGAATATGATCAAATTATTAAATATTGTATAAAATAATATTCTAAAGCTTTTGTTGAACTAAATCACTATTTTTAGACATCAAAATAAATTTCTAAGTATACAAAAATTACTATATTTTTAAAATTACCATGTAAAAAATCTTAAATAAATACTTAAAATATTCATAATCTTGATCTCTATACTATACAAAAAGTTATACGGTGAAAGTTTTGCCAATACAAAGTCATTCATATTTTTTGGTAACGAAAAAATAAATTTGATCAGAAAAATACCAAAAACACAAACTCTTTGAAATCAGAAATAGGATAAAGGTTCCTTACAGCGAAGTGAGCAATTTTCCCTACAGCATCGGCAGAAAAAAAATGCTCTATGGCCTCTAAATCCTATGTTCTATTTTCTCTTTCCTCTCTTTCTCTCTAATTCCCTTAAATCATTTCTCTGTTAGCCGAAGTAAAGAAAGGAAAATGGGATTTTAATAAAAAGCTTTAAGTGTTAAGATATTTTTAATAAAATATTGATATAATATTTAATTTAGTTAATTCTTTAGTATAAAATTCAAATAAATTATTTTAGGACTTTAGAAATTATAAAAAAATATCTCTAAAATAAATTATTTTATTTAAAAAAATATTGGTGAAATTGGTTTGTAAGTCGGACACCTGACGGTCCCAAAATCCCAATTTGTACCGACATATGTCAATTTCTTAAGAATTTTCGACAATGCCCAAAAATTATGAAAAAATTCATACAAGTAAAATACTACAATAACAGCACTATGACGAAGACGATTTATAATTTAAAGTTATAATCACTCCAAAAAATATTATTTACCTGGGTCAAAATACAGATTATTATAACTAAAATCCATAAAAGTTTAGTTATGGGTTTAACATGTCATAAATAGGGTTATGGACATGTCAAAGTGTTTTGGGAGAGGTTCCAGGGTTAAATTCCACAAGATGCAATATTCAGTGGTATAGGCTGTAAATATTTTAAAGTTTTGTAACATTTGGATTTTAATTGTATTTTTAAGGTTAGAGGCCTCAGATTGGCCTCAAATTTGGAGGGTTTATCCTAGAGACATGCCTAATCAATATGCAACTAATGGATCATGAATCAGAGGCCATTCAATTTGATTTTTGAGAAGGTGATTAAAAAATCACCCAGAAAGGGTCATAGGACAAGGAACTTTTGGCCTTGAATTTTGGTTTGAGATTTTTTATTTAATCTTAGTTTTGGATTTGATTGATGAACCTCATGCAAGAATGAGGTTATTATCACACTCTAGGATCTTTATTGGAAGAATTTCATCTGTCTTTCATTTTAATCATTTAACTAGAGCTTACCAATGAACAATAGAAAGAAACATGGTTGCATTATTATCTTGTCTGAAACCTCATATCATAGGATCCTTATACTTTTCCAGAAAATATGTAAAATCACGTAATAAGCACATATCCCATCAAGTAACAAAAATCTTACAATTGAAATCAATGCATGATAAAAGAGAACAATATGCTATAACTCATATAAAAGAATATATGTATTTTTGTCTATAAAAATTAATTTAAGAGTGGGCAAACTTATAAATTAATATTTATAAAAATAAAATGAATAATATATAATTTAAAATAAAATTTTGTATATCATCATGATCGATGAATTGAACAATGCTTACAAGTTTATCAATCTATTCTACATTTTTTGATAATGTTTCATCACAATTTCATTGAAAATTAAATCAAACACTTATTTTTCAATTTAAGATACAAGACAATCATTAAGTTAATCATCAAATATTCTATCATGCAATCAATGTTTGACAATCCTTATTGCAGAAAATGCTCTCTCAATTATAGCTGTAGCAAATAGTAAAGTCAATTCTAAAGTAATAATCCTGTAAACCAGAAGATATACACAATCATTCTTCACCATTTTAAATAATCCTGTAAACAGATTTATTTTATTGTTTAAGAAAAATTATGATTTTTTGGCTAATGAGGCCCATTCATTAAGTATGTACTTTGAACTCTATCTGTCTGATTGACATTATAACTTCAATTTGAAGGTTAAAGCCTAAGATCAACGGAAGATTATCAATACCAATCTCTACACATTACTTTTTTTTTTCAAATATCATCCATTAATCAAAACCTAAATGCAAAAAATCTTTCTATTTAGTACTTAGCCGGAAATCCACCTAGTTGATAACTGGCCATTGCCAACTCAATAAAACCTTTCAGTTTGATCCAGACCAGCTAAAACTGATTCTATTAGATAATTTCATTATTTTAGCTCAAACTTAAAGACAAGACATAAATTTTCTCAGCAACGTGCTATTATAAATTTTGGGTCTTTGCACTGTCAAGGAATAGTTTTTTTTTTTTAATCCAACAATAAGGCTAATATTAATATATAAAGACAAGGAGTTGGGCTTGATTTTGATCCTCTTAAACCCGCTTCTAAATAAAATTACGTGAACTAACTGTGAATATGATGGCAGGTTAGGGCAAACAAAAAAAAATTAGGAGGTGCAAATTTCTGAAATGTCCTTCTCATATATATTTGAAGGAGAATCTATCAATTCTTCAAAAAACTTTAGAGCTAGATTTTTTCTCTTCTACCCACAGTTTGGGCTCAATTTAATTCTCTAATCTTGATTTTTTTTCAAAAACTTTCAATCTAACACAATGAAAGACCTGTTTTAGATAGCTGTAATTTTTTATAAAATTGATCGAGAAGTTTTTATGAGAAAAAAGAAATAGATACTCCAGTTGTAAAAATAAATTTTCATAAAAAAATCAATAAAAAATAATAGTCAAATAAAATTATAATTATTATCTAAAAAAAAAGAAAAAAAAGCTATCCGAAACGGACCCAAAGTTAAAAATAAAAATTGGGCTACCAAAGACTGAAAACAAATTGAATCGAAGTAAGCAAAATACACTCTTCTCTTTGATTTTTTTTTGGTTCGATAAAGCAGTGTAATTGATTCGCGCTGGGTTTTTTTTAACTCTATACCTTCTGATTTAACATAAAGTAAAATAAAAGGAGAAATTAGTAACGATCAGTCTTCTCAGGCCAAGAGAGCCTGGCCGGAAAGTTTAAGTCATTACTCATTAGCTACCCTAATCTCTTACTTCATTTTCCATTTGCCAGTTCTGCTAGCCGGATCTGAAAGAACTGAGAAACACTGCAAAGTTCTTGGAGATACCATATCCCTTAAAAGACCCCGATTTTGGTCGTTTATGCAGGAGAAGAAGATGGAGATGAGAACAAACAAAACCTGAAAGGATTTGGTTCAGATCTTCATGGATAAGAGTCCAAGATTCATCAAGATATTTAATTCTTTTTTTATTAATTCATAAATATATAGATATATATATATATATGTTAGATGAGGTCATAATATATATATATATATATTTATTTATCCAATGTATAGTTGAAGGAAATCATAATGTATTAACATGCACACTTTGAAATGTGAGTTACATCAATATAATCTAAAAAAAAATCATTCACTTTACCTGAGATAAAAAAAAAGTTTTTTACATACCACAAATTTTTATATATTCATATGTTTAATGTCAAAATCTTTTTATTTGATTATATAACACTCAAAATTGTAAATCATATCAACGTGATTAATAATAATAGTTTATTAAAAATAAATTATCTCTCTTTATTTAAATACTTTGATGTGATTTAAATATAAAATAATAAATGAATAAATAATTTTTTAAGAAAATATCTAAACACATAAAAATTTTACTGATATATCATCAAAAAATTATCTTGATCAGGCACAAATTTCGAGGCAAAATCAAGCTGGAAACTTTCAAAATTAAATATAGGACCATCTGAACTCTGATTTCAATAAACTTACAGTCGAACTGAATGGCTTGAAAATGCGAACCCAACGACATCAAATTCAACTCAATTCGAGCCCAAATGAGTCAAAATCGAAGACCTAAGCCGTATTTGAAAAGTTCAGACCATAAATATGATGAACCAACGATTTCGTGACATGCTTATAGTCGAATCGAGCAGCTCGACGAGACGAATCCAAGAAGCATAAGATCGTCAAATTCGAATATCATTAAGATATTGAAATGCCCAATAAATGATCCATGATCAAGGGGATCAATATCGACTATCCATCCAACCACTCCCAACATACCATTGATCTCCCTCTTATTTACTGACCATGTCACTCTCAGAAAACTATAAATAAACCTCACATTCCTCATGGAAAAGTGATAAAAGTAAGGAAGAGAGAGAAACTAGAGTTCTCTTACCACCACGCTCCTCCTCGACCACCGCAGGCCACCGGCTGTAGCTAGACTGATGTCGGACTTCTGCCCGACCACCAACTGACATCTGACTTTTGCCCTGTCACTGACTGACCCCAGACTTTTACCCGCTTTCTAACTATTATTAGACTTACATCCGACCATCGATTATCGTCGGGCTTCTCCCAGATTTTCATCACCAGACAACGGTCTTTCCGACCTCTGTCGCTAGACTAAAATCTTTCTGATCTCCGCCGCACGTCGACTACGGTCCTTCTGACCTCCGCCACCCGCCGACTACGATCTTTTCGACCTCCATTATCTATCGACTATGGTCCTTCCGACCTCCATCGCCAGACAACGGTCCTTCTAATCTCTATCGCCAAACTATGATCTTTCCGTCCTCCATCGCCAGTCAACTACGGTCCTTCTGACCTCTGCAGCCAGATAACAGTCCTTTCGACCTCCGTCATCCTCTGACTACGGTTCTTTCGACCTCCATCGTCAGACAACGAACTTTCCTACCTCCATCACCTACCAACTATGGTCCTTCTAACCTCCATCGCCAGACAGCGGTCCTTCCAACCTCTGTCGTCATACTACGATCTTTTCGACCTCCGTGGCCCGTCGACTACGATTCTTCCGACCTCTGTCACATGTCTATTGTTACAGTCCTTCCGACCTCCGTCGCCAGCTAACAATCCTTCCGACCTCCATCACCCACCGACTACGATCCTTCTGACCACCGTCACCCGACTACAGTCTTTCCGACCTCCGTCGCCCGCCGACTATGGCCTTGTCGATTAAACGAACATGCCAATACTGATTCTTCCAATTCCCAACATATAATTCACTTTATATGATGTATATTTGCTACATCAAATGAATACCTTCTCTCAAGGAAATGTCTCATTAATAATTGATTGCAAACACTAATGAATTCATTCAAACTGAGCCAGACCCTGTAGTTTTTCCCTCTTTTCAAAGGTTTTCACGTAAAAACTTTGGTGTCTTTTATGAATGTTACACCCTCTCTTTTATCTGATTGTGTGCATGATCTTCGTACAAAGCCAAGACATTAAACTTTACATTTCCCTATCGTCGTGAATATTCCAGGACACAATAGTACAAATCAAGATAAAGATCAAACTGATCGTCTAACACTTTAAGGCTAGTTAAAATGATCCCCCGCTATTTAAAATTCTCATTTTAATCTTTTGACTTTTTAAATAAGGAACTAAATAATCTTTTGAAAGGACTAATTTGATCCATAATTAATACTTTTATATGATCGAGAATTATTGCACTCATACAAAAAAAAAAATAGAGTACCGATTTGGTCCTCGTAAATTCCTCTTACTTCTATTTCTATTTTTTTTTAAAGAATTCAGAGCCGAAGCTTGAATTCTATTTTATTATAATCCATTAAATCCACAGCAGAAAGAAAAGCCAAAAACATATAAAAAGAAAAAAAAAAGGAAAATAACGGAAAGCTCAGAAAATTTGAGAACAAAAAATACTAAAAACGGATCCATAAGACAACACTGTTCTATTTGGCCGAGCGCCAATTATTCAGTTCGTACGCAGCTGAGAATGATTTGGGGATACTAACGAAAAAGACGGACGGGGTTTTTTCGGGTTTAGTAGTTTATGTTAGCGGTGATAGAGAACATATACATCTGTAGTAAAAGTTCTTCCGTTGAGGGCGGCGTCTATCGTGCTTCCGCAACGTTTCTGAAGGCGAATGGGACCCATTTTTGGGGTTTATTTATTATTTTTGTTTTTAATATTAACAGTGAAATAATTTAAATAAAAATAACTTATTATAATGACTGCAATCATAAGATTCGTGACTAGTGACTACTTGACCTCTCTTCGACCTCTAATCGGTCAACTCTTTGGCCTCCGTTAATGTGTATTTAATTCTTTTTATATATTAAATAAAAATAAATTCCAAATATAATTTAATATGTTAAATTATATTTTATTAAGAGAATTTTATTAAAAAATATTAAAAGATTTTATTCAACTCATAAGATATTCATAATTTATTTTAAAATAAATAATGATTTTTAGTGTTGTTGGTAATCATAATTGTATAAATTCTCTTAATGTTTTCAGTAAATTGTAGAACTATTAAACACTTTTAGTATGAGGTTCATATGGTATATTTTTTTTTGTTAACTAAAAGAAAATTTTGCAGCATGTGCTCCTCTATTAAATTTTCATTAGGAGTACAGAGCATTCTTTTTTTTTTTTTTTTGGAAAAACTGAGGGACAGAGCATTTAATGCAAATATAATTATTCTGGGAGTTTTTTTAATAATAAAGAAATATCTTATACTTCTTATAGAAATATATTATAATATTTATATTTTTTTTATCATTTCTTCCTTTTATAATAAATTTTTTTCCCAGGTCCAATTTCTATTAGATAAAGATAAATTTTTTACTGAATTTGAATTTTTAAGAAGTTACATAAAATAAAATAAAATATCTAATTAATTAAAACTATTCTTATGACTATTAATTTTCTTAAATTAAATTCCAACATTAATATAAAGTGGTTCTCATTTGTCCATTAATTTAAAATATTAAATAACTTTTAATAATTATTTTCAAAGTAAGGGATACAAAATTAATATAATTATAATCAGTTTTTTTTAATTTTGTTAGATTTTAGAAAATTATATAATATTCGACTAAATTTCTAAAAATATAAATTATTATTACCCTTTGAATGCGTTATGAAAAAGTAGCTAGGGATGGTCAAGTAGATCTTTTGTCTAAGACAGAGCTATAGGGTTACTTAAGGAAGAGATTGATGGTTCATGTGGGTGGCATAATTGTGTTACTGTTCATAAAGAGGAGGTTGAGTACAGCGAAGCATATATCAACAAAGACTTCTTTGCGCTCAGAACAACCTCATTGGACCATTACCTGTCACTCTGCTCTCTGTCGTGGGCACCACCACTCTCTCTCTCTCTCTCTCTCTCTCTCTCTCTCTCTCTCTCTCTCTCTCTCTTTCCATTTCCTTCTCCTTCACATAAACTCCAGTCACAGCTCTTCCCACCATACCCCCTCCTTTGTTTGTTGCTGGATTCTTTCCAAAGTTTCTGTCGACAAATCCAAGGAGTGGAGAACAGAGATAGGTTAGCTCATATATAGAAAGCCGGATACCCGTAGACTGTAAAGCTTCCCCAATCACAATTTCCAACCATTCTTCTCTTCGATAATGGCGGCACAACCCCGACCATTTCACATTGCCGCCGGTGCTGGAGGCCAGAACGCACCGGTGGACACGACCTTCACAAAAATCTTCGTCGGGGGGCTCGCATGGGAGACGCAAAGGGAAACCATGCGTCTCTACTTTGAGCAGTATGGCGAGATCCTGGAGGCCGTCGTCATCACCGATAAGCACACAGGACGTTCCAAAGGCTACGGCTTTGTACTCTCTGCGAGCTCAAAATGAGAAGTTTACCTCGTCCGCATTACTCTGTTTCTTAATCGATTGGCATCTGCTCTTTGTTTCAGGTGACGTTTAAGGATCCCGAAGCGGCGGCGCGAGCTTGCCTTGACCCGTCGCCCGTGATCGACGGCCGACGAACAAACTGTAACCTTGCTTCTCTCGGCGCAATCCACCGGCCTCGACCGCCCGCTCCTCAACTTGGCCAGTCTCTTTGATATCTCCCTATTTGTTCTTCAACACTCTTTCTGCTTGTATTTTCTTTAAAATTTTACAGGATTATGCTTGTCTAAATAGGGAATAGCCGGTTTTGGCCTCCGATACCTTCCTCTGCATACCGTAGAGCATCTGTTTCCTCTGTTTCCAGTCCTTACTTCCATCAACCAGCTCACTATGCCTTACCTTATTCACCCTACGGGTAACCAAACTGTAGTGTTCCTTTTTTATTGCCCCCTCATCTTTCTCCCCACTGTTTTGAAATGCCATTAAAAGCCTCTTCTTTGGTTTATCTGCAGTTACAGCGGCGGATACCCACAAGAAAACTTATACCCAATGGTGAGTTGTGAACGCCATAGAGAAGCTGAGGAATGATATATGCATTAATGACTGAATGTTGTTGTTGCTGCTGCAGAGCTATTACGGGTTAGCTGCCGGAGGGCAGCAACACCATTTCTCTCCCTATCCGGCAACATCGCCGGGAGTTTTTCCAAGCTTCTATCCTTATTACACTCAGTATTCACATTCCAGTCAAGCACAAGGGGGCTTTGGGCTGCATTACCCACAAATGCTTCAATATCCTTATGTTCCTCCTCAGCTCGGCTCTAGCTCTGCTATCCTTTCCTTGCCAACCACCATTTCCGCCACGACTGCAGGTTAAACCTCTTCTTCCTGCGCTCAAAATCAGACCTATTTTGCTAACAACTTAATGACTTAAACTAAATTTCTTGACAGTGCAGTAGGTGCAATGGCAGCATCAAGCTCTTCGAGGCCACCTGGAAGCATCCACGAGCAGAGGCCAACTTCTTGATCTGAAAAAGTGGGTATTTGGCTCCCATGCATTTGATTTTATCCCTTCATTTACTAACAATGATCCAAAAAAGAAAAAAAATGAGATAGAGAAAAAGCCATATATCTAATGGTGAAGGAAGTATTGGGATTTCCTTCTCCTTGTCCTCTCTGCTGGCCATGGGGGACATAACTGACCTCAAATCATTCCATTCAACAAGCGATAATGGATTAGCTCGCTTGCTTCACTAATATTTTTGTGGTCCTCACTGATCCATTTCTGTTCAGTTGGACTTCTTTTTACCAAGGTAAATTCAGAATTTTTTACCGTTTTCTATTTCAACATGACAAGTTTCAATTTGAAGTTAGCTGACATTGTTGAGAGGAAATTACTCTGTATGGGGTGCATGACACCAAGCTTTGAGCTTCATTGGCTCCCAATCGCGCAAATGCTCGGCGAAGAAGACGGTTTTATGTCTCGAAGCACGTAATTCTACAAGCAGCAGCAGCAGCCGAGGGCATGGTTTCTGCTGATATATTAACATCTAACAATTATCTTACAATTGTCTGTAACAAAAACTATTAATTAAATTTATTGTAAGATCTTTAGTTAGACAAATTGAAACCTTCCAAGTTTTCAACTTTATTTTTGTTTCGCTTTCTCTGTTCTGATGCAGTACTCCTAGTGGCAGTATATAGACTTTTTCTTTTTCAATTTTTTTTTTGCTTTGTGGTGATTGAAAACATGTGAAAGAACAGCTTAAACAGCTGGATGGAATCCAAAGAGGGAGACAGCGCCGTTGGTGGTAGGAGGATACAGAAGTGATTTTAGAAGTGGGTAATGAGAGAGAGCTCTATGGCTTACAGTTCTCGTGCCGGTAAAAGAAGAGGAGTACTTTCTTTTTTATTGGAATATGCTAACTGTGGCATGCACAGGAGAGGAAAGGCGGCATGTGAGCGTAACGTGGGTGAGAGTGATGGTTATTGACTGTAAATTTGACCCAAGAGAGAGCTGATTCCTCGCATGTGTAAGCTGTAAAGGGGATGGTTGGGCTTTAATGAAGGCAATGATTCTGGCTTTCGATGCTACCTTCAAAAGTAAAGAGTTGTGATAGTCAAGTTTGTGGTTTTGCGACACCTCATTACTAAGATTACTATTAATGAAAAATGTTTTACTAACTTAGGAGTACCCATATTGGTCATCTTAATCGGTTAATTGGGAGCTTTGACCATCATTTGAGAGGTCTTGAATTTAAATTTTGAGTATGTGATGTGTGTATGAGTTTGTCTTCATTGACTTAAATGTTCCAAAAAAAAAAACTTCGAGTGCCCAAAAAAAAATCCTACGCAGAAGCTTGATCATCATAACATTACTCATTATTAATAAAAATGCCTTGGAATATGATTGAGTATGCTTGATATTAGGTGGCTACGCCTATATGGACTAGGAGATCAGCTTAATCAAAAAAATTTCTTTTCTGTGCTATGTGAGACATGGTGATAAAGAAGATGAACACCATATATGTTGATATCAATTAATGATAACTATTGGATAACAATTGACAAGGAACATAAAAAAAACCAGCCCGTGGTTGGTCATGCTCTCTTGATTGAAAGAAAAATTAGGCTGCTGAGATGACGAGCGTAAGATATTGATGATTAACAAATATAGAATATAGATTGTTGATAGAAATCAGAAGACAATTGACGAAGTTTATTGGAAGTCAGATGATGGACAACCAACTTAGCCATTATTTTGACAGAAAGGACAACTAGTAAGACATGTATCAAATGTTGGTGGTTAGCCAATGTTAAATATCATTAATTCCAACTGTTGCACTAAAAGGCACCTCAATATTTAGGAGTTTAACTTTATTTTCTTGGGGGGGGGGGCTTCATTAGCCTAGAATTATCCACCAAGTAAATATGAGCACTTAGTTTCCATCTTCTAGCTGGTGTATTGCTCTAATACATTTGTAACATCCCAAAGTCTTGGCCATTGAGATATTGTTCGTTTTGGCCTAATGATTTCACGGTTTCGTATTCTTGGTGTAATTTCCCAGAAGGTCACCCATTCTAGGACTGCTCTTGTACGAGCATACTTAACTTTGGAGTTTCTACTGAAATTTCAATCGTTACATCAAAAAATATCTTAATGTTTAATAGTATAACTTTGTTTTCTTGGGGACTTCACAAATATGAAACGCTAAAAGTTGGGCGACGATGGGTGATCGACTTGGTCCTTCTACTTACAATGAGAGAGTCTAGGAAATCAAGAAGATGACATCAACTTTCATGGCTAATAAACATCAATCATTCATCATTTTAGGTTATGTTCAAAAAGGAGTGTTGGAAGTTCGATGATGGCGGACAATCAACTTGGTCCTTATGATTGAAGGGGTGGATGATAGGACAATAAGGGAGATAGACGTTAAACATTGGGAGTTGATGGTCATGGTTGATGACCGAAAAATGTTAATCATTAGCCAACATTAGATGATGGTCGATAAGGAATGTCAAAAGTGAAGTTACTTTGTGCAATCAGCTCAATTATTCTTTTGATAAGAGAGGAGAATGCTTGTCCAAGAACAATAGTGCTAAGATGGCTAGCAAATATTGGTCCTCAATTGTTGGTAGGCATAGAAAGATGATCGACGAGGAACATTTGAAGTTAGGAAGTAGTGAATGGTAGGCTTTGTCATTCCTGATAGGATGGGAGATTGTGTGACTTATAAGATGAGAATTTGGCAAAGGTGATCGACAAACATCATATATTGGTAGGCGTTGAACAATGGTGGATGAGGAACACTAAAAGTTGAGCATGTTGGGTGATCAACTATAATCATTTTCTTGATAAAAAGGGAGACCTAGCAACTTAGAAGACATGTGTTGGGCCTGCGTCATTATTATGTATTATATGATGGTTAATGAGCTGCATCGAAAGTCAAATCATGGTGGGCAATCGATATGATCATTCTCCATAGAAGAGGAGAGATAATGTGACCTAGAGGATGAAAGTTAGACATCAACCATTAGCAGATGCCGAATGAAGAACATCAGCAATAAAATAATGTTGGGCGATCAACTTGATTGTTCTCCTATTATGAGGGGTGATTGGGTAACTAGAAGATGCGTGTAAAGGATCAGTGGCTAACAAACCACAAATGATAACAATAGTGTAGCGGATCTTTAATGTCAGTCAATGATAGATGTTGGGTGATGATAACCATATCTTTATAATTCCTTAAAAATATATATTTCATTTTGTTGAAAATCTTTCATTGAATGTGTAAAAACATGTCTTTTTTATAGTTTTAAGAACGGTCATTTTTTTACTAGAATCTAAGACACTTTAACAAACTATCTGTATAGGTCCTCTTTATTAAAATATATTTTTGATAGATCTTTTACTTTAATGACCTCATAATTCAGTGTCTTGGACTTATTAAGTTTATATCATCAAGATTTTTTCAACTACAAGCATGTAAAATTTAGAGAATGTTTCCTCATAAATAGTCTTTATAAAATTTTAGTTGTGCTTCAAAGTGCTTAATTTAGGCATGTTTGGATATGGATCTAGTCAATCTTGGTATTTTTAGGTTCATCTTATTCTGCTACATTTTATAGACTATACAAATTTACTAAAATTGGAGTTTAAATGATCTTAAAACTAATTCTTGAAGTTTTTAACATAAAAGCTTTAGTAATTTGAGATTTAAAATTGTATCAAATTACTAAATCTTAATGCATAATGGTAATATTAGTAATTTACTGATCTAATTTGCAATATTAGATAAGCAAAGTGATTGTCTTGGAGGCATATTAATTGCCCTTATTTTCAGTTGTTAAAAAATTATAAACCTAAAAAGACTTATTTTGAAAAATTCATTATGCTTGTTAAAAAGAGTTGCAATCAACATCATAAAGTCATTTTGAATTATTATTATTATTATTGGTGGTGGTGGCGGTAGTGGGTGCTTAGATAACCCCCCATTTTATATGAAAGTTCAAGGAAGGATTGTTAGACCACTTAAGCTGCCTAAGGCACACCAATGCAGGGGGAGGATTGATGTTTTAAAATTTTTTCTCTTAAAAATACTCTTTTGAAAAACTTAAACTGAATCATGCAAAAGTAAGCTGAAGTAATTGATGAAACAAATCTTTTTATTCTTTTTAATTTTACAGAAAAATAAATATCAAAGCATTTTTATTTGATTAAATGACCTACGTCCTCTCCTCAGAGTCCTCTCTAAGTATTGCACTAAATAATTTAGTATCTCTCCTTTAGCCCCCTTTGGTAAGGCAGAGAAGCCCTTTCAAGAATCACTTTCATCATTGGTGTTGCAGAGAATTGAAATCCTTTTTACCCTTCTAGTGAGACAGAGAATCAAAATCCTTTTCACCCTCTTAGTGAGGTAGAAAACCTGAATCCTTTTCACCCTCCTGGTAAGGTAGAGAACCTGAATCCCATTCACTCTCCTAGTGAGGCGGAGAAGCTTGAATCCCTTCACCAACACTGTGCGACAGAGTATCTAGATCCTTTATCACCAAAGGAGTCATCTTCCTAAAGCTTCCCTTAAGATAAAATTTAACATGGAGGAACTAGGGTGCAAGTTCGCCCAAGCAACCATGTGAAAACCCCCTCTCACACTCCCTTGAACCCACAAGGAAATTCTCCCTCTCTCTCAAAATTCACCCTTTGTCTCCCCAGCTCAAAGCTTTCTCTTCAATGCTTTCTCACAGAAGACACAATTTAATGACTGTCAAAAGACCCTTACAAAGTCTAATGAGAAAGTTTATATAAGGGTTTCCAAAAACCCTAATTGTTCAATTCAGTCGTCACTGTTTATACAGTATGATATGAAGATCAACAATATTATTAGTTTAATTTTGACGTATTAGTATTGTACGATTACTAGTTAGTATAGTATAATTAGTTCAATTCTTGTCTGTTAGTATTATTTGATGAATATTAGTACAGTACGATCAATTTTATTTCTCTGCTGATCGTACTATATAAATGAGCAGTAGTACAATACGATTAGTTTAATTGAATCCTGATTCATACAAGACGAACCCTATAATGACTAAATATCATCTCTATCGATCATCTAGTACGATCAAATTCATGCAATACAATTAATGAGGATTGTGGAGTAAACTTTTGAATTGTATAAAAATCTCATGCTCTATCACCCAAAATAATGTTTAGATTTTCTTTGATATAAAAAATAACAAAACCCTACTTAATATACCCAAGTATATGTGTTGAATTAAGTAGTAAAGTGATAGAAAAGAGTGTCGAACTCACGAGGAAGTATGCTTACTTACAACAAATTATCACTGTTTACTTTAATTATAATAATTATTCCACTGAAATAAGATAATATTTATATAGATTCTATCACTGAATGAAATAGTAAAAATATTGGATATAATATTTAATAAAAGTGCTTTGAATTGATTAATGTAAATTTCATATCTTTCCTAAAAAGATCCTTAATTATAGCTATGATTCATAGCGTATGCATCCCTAGATCTCTGTCGAGCTTATAGGGATGAAAAGGATATCTTCTGGCCTCCTATAATTATAGTATCTCCTTAAGAAACTAAAATATTTTATATCCTTTGTCTAGGCATGCAAACATCGTGTAGAAGGTGGTATAAACCCGGCTCTAAAAGCATTTAAGAACTCCTCCCAGCTAATCAAAGAATTTAATCTCCCCATAAATTTCTCCTCTTGCTTGCCCATCCACCAGAGTTCAACCTGACCATCTAACAAAAAGATTGCTAACGGTATCTTTCTCTAGGAGGACACTGTATACCATCAAAAGTCTTCTCCAACCTCCTCAACCAATCCTTTGCTGCTTTAGGCTCAATAGTACCATCAAATCTTGAAGACTTCAATCTCAAAAACATATGCAGATGTCTATTTATATCATCAGATCTCTTAATAGGAACTCTGCTCTTTGTCTCATCCATCATCAGAGCTATCAAACCAGCAAACTACGAAACTATATCAGAACCCATCGTCAAAGCTATACTTTATATAAGAGTTTCATGAATGCCACTCTGCTCGTCTGTCATATCTAGGTCTAGTGAATCCATAATCACATATAAATATATAACTGAATATACATATACATGAAATAAATAATAATAAACACCTAGATAGACTTAAAACTATCCCACTTGACTTACAGATCAATTCCTATAGCTTTGTTTTACGATCCATTCCAAAACTATTACTCTGATATCACAAAAGCTTATCACAACCCAACTCGACAAGAACAAGTCCTATCATGTTGAGCTGTGATAGACAAATCCCAAGATCTAATTTTAGAATGTTTCATATTTTCTTCTAATATTCATTTTAAGTAAACTACAAACTACAGATCTACTAAAACATCTAAATACTAAAAATATACTTATCCACAAGATTTCATTAATTTCATCAAAATGTATCTACACTACAGTACATGGCTACATGTAGAAGCTACAGAACTAAATAATAAACTAGTTATGTCTATACAAAAAATAAAATAGAGAAATACCTATAAACTCTGACCAGTCCTAAAATGCCAATCCACAAGCTCCTCTTTTTCAGAACCTAAAAATTAGAATCAAAATCATAATGAGCTATAATCAGGGCTTTGAAAACCGGACCGGACCAGCCGGTCCGCCGGTTCAACCGTGAACCGGTCTGGAGGCCGATCCGGTTCAATCTGATAACCGACTTTACTTCAAACTGGGCGATTTTGGCAAGAACCGCCGGTTCAACCGGTGAACCGGTCCCAATTTTTTAAAACCGGTCGGTTTAAATTTTGTTAATATAAATAATTAAATAAATTATTTAATATTAAATAAATATTAAACTTAATTAATGAATATAAATATTAATATAAAACTCTTAAATTTGTATTAAATATATGCTTAAATAATAATTTCAATCATCTCATATGTCTTCATTACTTCATATGAGCTCTTCTCATGAGTTAAAGCAAAAAGCTATATAAACTATACAAAGCAAAACTTCACAAGTGATGTGGGACTAAACCATACAAAAGTAAAAAGTCATCTTTAGTTTCATATATACACTATACAACATATTTTTTTCAACAATTTTTTTAATTGATTTTTATAATATGAATAATATTTATTTTTTAGTTGATAATATTTAATTTTTATCTATTTATTTTTTTATATTTTTTGATTATATATATTATAAAATTTATGTGGATTCATTTTTGCTCGTCAAGTCACTAGAGTAAAAATTATATGATATAAATTATAATATAAATAATTAATTTTTATAATTTGAATAATATTTATTTTTTTAGTTTATTTGGGAAATTTTTATTTTATTTTTTTAGTTAATAATATTTAATTTTTACCAAATGAAATACTCTTATGTTAAAAAATTTGCAAAGTTTCAATTTTTCACCTCTAAAAAATTTTTATGTTATCAAATGAAATACTTTTATATTAAAATATTTAATTATATTTATAATTTTATATTGTGAGTTTTTAAATAATTTATATTTATAAGTTAAATCTAAATATTTAATATAAATTAGTAATAATTTATATTAAATTATATGGTTATTAACTTATTATATTTCATTATTTTGTTAATTTTATTAATGTTTTATAATAATATTTTTATTTATTATGTCATCAGGTTCGACCCCGGTTCCACCGGTTTGACCCCGGTTCCACCGGTCGAACCGTAAACCTCTCCTTCTTCTGGTTCATTGTCGGGTCCGGTTTTCATAAACTTGGCTATAATAGTTCTACAGGCCACACAAATTGTTTTCAATTTCCAAAATTTTTTTATTAAATATTTTTATGAATATTTTAAATTAATTAAATACAATGTAATAAATTACTATACTGAGTAATATAATCTAAAAATAGCAGTTATCCAATTATAAAAAATAACACTAAGCAGATGAATAAATTGTAATTCATATTATAGAGCAGTTTATAACACATTACCCAGACCCAGATAAAATCTCAAAGCATTTTGACCCCTTATGACTCTTTTGTGCTTATTGCACTAGAACGTGCCCGTAGACACTAGAACATGACTTATAATCATCAGAATATTCCCTGACACAGATAGAATCTTAAAGAATTTTGACTCCTTATGACTCCTAGAATATATTATTTAATCACATATATATATATTTTTCATCATATTATAGCAGTTAAAGCGAAATTGAGCATGTGTCAGAATTACATAGTTTTCTCTAACGGTAGGCAACAGAAAACCCTACTAGGCACACATTTTTATAAAATAACCAAATTATTAGGAATTACGTAAAATATTATTTTAAGATTTTTATCGTACTACAACACTATTTTTTAGAGTCCAAATAATTTTCTATTCAATAAAAATCACACAAATTCCAAAACCATAGTTGTAAAATTTTTAGAAAACTCAAAACATTCTTAATCTTAATCTCTATAACATATAAGAAGTTACACGGTCAAAGTTATCCATATTTTTTGCTAACAGAAATAGAAATTTGATCAAAAATTTATATATGAACTTCGTATTTTTTAAAATTGAGATAGGCGTAATGTGAACTACGTCGATCCGGACAATTTTTTAAACTGAGCCAACGACTGAAAATAACCCGAAGAGATTAAAAATCCTCTTCTTCCTCCCTAAATTCTCTTCTTGCGGCATTTTTCAATCAGGTCAGAACATATCAATCCAGATGCTGAACCTGCATACGTCACACTAATAAGCATTGAGAGTTAGTTATTCATAAATCAACATGTTTTACCTCATTTTCATGGCATTCACTTTCTTGCATGACTACATACATTTGAAGTTGTCGGACAATGTCATTAGGTGTAGTTTTGATTTTATCAACATTGAGGTATATTTTTGTTCAAATTGGATTTTTCTCATCAATTTCTTTTAAAACTATATTGGTCTTACATTACTTGTTTATCATTTTGTTAGGATGACTTATGAATTAATTGCATATGGAGATCAACAATCTCCCTTGCTCTCCTTGCCCCACATCCATGATTTTCCTAAAGGAAAAGTTCACAAACTACTTTCCTATGTAACTCCTAATAAAATAATGTGAGGGGCACATGTCCCTCTTCCCCTTCAATAAGATTCAACTTTGTTGTTGTAACACTCTTTTTTTTCCATACATTACAACTCATTATGTTTTTTGAAACCTATAGTAATAGCAAAAAAAATATCAGCAAAATCTATTTCTTTTAATGTTATCAACTTATTTGCATTCATTGGCTTATCTTCATGATGATTATTACTTACATTTTGGCTTTTTCTTTATCGTTTGGCCGTCTCTGTTGATGTTTCATTACTTCACATAATAAAAATAAGTTTTTTCTTAGTAGCATATTTTCTCTAAGAGGAATGTCCCTCTTCTAATTGTATGCTCCTTTTGAATAATCCCTTATCTTGTCTTTCTTCATAAACACCCTTAAACTTAGAAATTATATGTTTTGAACAAATTGAAATTTTTTTATCTTATAAGTTTATTAAATCTCTTTGATATAATATGGTGTCACAAAAATATTTGTGAGTAAATATCACAAAAAACAATAAAGCTGATCCTTAACATCCATAATCACATCAATTTTTATAAATAATGAATAATGTAAGTAAACTTATTTGATGAGAATTGATAGGCATATTCTCTTACATGTGAAGTAAATAAAGCATTTGCTTCCAATAGTATTTGTATGAAAGGCTTTTTGTCAAGTAAAACAACAATTAAATCATGACCCTTGAAAGTTACTTCCTCAAGGATCCTTACCAACAACTTGTTCAATAATTACAACTACTTATATGAAAGAGCTTTTTTATCAATATATGACTTCGACATCTTTACTCATCATCATATTCATATGTCCTATGAGTGACTTTATAATCTTGTTGAATAAAAAGGGCACTCATCTTGGTTTTGTTAAGATAAAACTTTCAGACCATCAAACTTCTCTATATCAATTTTTATGGCATTAGATTTTTGAACTAGGCTTTGATAACAATTCTTTGTAATAGAAGTATTGAAAATTAATCTGAAAGCATCACCTGAAGTAAGAATAATTCAATACAAAATTAAAAATAATAGATATTAAAAATACAAAGAAGTAAGAGATATCATGATTTATATGAATCAACATCAACCATATTTATGTCCATGAGAAAGGAGATATGACTCTATCCATTATTAAAAAAGTCATAAATGGAATACATAACAAAAGAAAATTCATTAAATCTTTCAAAATATCACATATAATCCTCAAAGTTGGGGTGTCAATTATAGACGCGACCTGAAAACGCGACCTAAAAAAATACGATTTCGAGTCGACCTGTTTAATAAATGAGTCAGTTTCAGGTCCTAATTCCCGACCCGTTTGAAAAATCGAGTCGTGTCTGGGTTAATCTACTAAGCCAAAAATGGCTCGATCTTGTCCCGCGTCCCGTAACCAGCAATCCCGCACTGTGTCACGCTTGCTTGCCTTGCCCCAGCACTCTTGTTGGCAGTCTCACACCCGCGCTTGACACTCGCCTGCTGCCTTGCTCGAACACGTGAGTTAGCAGGTCAGGTCGAGTATACCCGGGTTAGAGGCGGGTCAGATCTGGGTCTAAATTTCTAACATGTTTGTCTAATCGGGTCGGGTTTGGATCAGATCAGTTGAAGGCGAGTCAATTTCGAGTTGGACCCGAACCTGACTCGAAAACCCATTTTGACACCCATACCCCAAAGCTTGCATCATCTTATAGTTAATCTCAATCCTTCATCCGTGAATCATGCAACCTTAAAATTAAATTCTCCTGACTTACTTAAGATACACTTGTTAAGAGTTGTGTACTATATTATCAGGAAGATCCTCAAGGAATCTCCCTAGATCCAATTTCACCCATGTTCATACGTAAATGAAAATAAAAAAAAAATATAATGGAGATTACCTTACAACATACTAAGATCTTCTCGCATGCACCTTTGAAGCCACTTTTCTTCCTTGAAATCCAAGCAACCAAAAGGGTTTATTGATCAAGGATTTAAGAAATATCAATTAAGAGAGATATTCTATATCCCTCAAAATTGTAAGCAAGAATTCTCCTTTTTAAGCCACACAATTTAAGATAATTGTATAAAAATTGAGATGAAATAGATCATCAATATTTATAATTCTTAAGGAGATTCAATTGAATCTTGATATTTGTATAATAGATAAATCCTCTAGTGACATCATTTAATTTATTGCCTAAGCTAGCATCAATCACATGAAAAAATTATCATCAAATCAATCACTCTCTACCTTGATCTACATCTGTCGTAAGTCCTATTGAGACAAAAGCGAAATCAAGTTTGATCATTTGGAATGTTTGGCCTAATATTTGTTTTCCTTTAATTCCATACTTCCTAATAATAAATATCAAAGCTAAAGGTTTGAATAAGATTAATTGGTTCATGCAGTTTATGGCTTCCATGGATATTGTCCACCTTCCACTATGATTGTGCAAAGTTCTAATAATTTGGGTCTCCCTTAATGGATCCATATAGTAAAGTGGATTCTTGTTATATGATATTAAATGATGTTAATAAGTTTATGTTTAAGGGGGGATGATGACCGATGTAGAGAGCTTACACTGAGGGTGTTAATATACATTACACGTCATTCTCATATTTCAAGAAAATACAGTTTAAAGAAAAGCTGTCTTTATGTTAGCCACTTCCTTTTCCTTACATGTGTAACCTTAGGATTTGTTTGTTTTCTCATCTTTGTCTATATATACTCTGATGTACACTAATACATATATATGAAAAGGATTATTGTTTTATACTTAATCTTCTCCTCTATTCTCTTTCTCTCCGCTGTTCTTCGTTGTTCTCATGGTATCAGAGCACGACATCCTTGTGAGCCCCTCTTTTTCCATCAGTTAATCTTCCCTCCCATGGATTCTTCCTCCGCTTCATTAGCCGCTGCCCAAGACAACCCTCACAATTCCAGTTCTTCGGTGGAAACTTCTCCGATTCCCCCCAATTAAAGTTCTTAGTTAGCATTTTCAAAAGTATCGTCTCCATTACTCTTAACTCCGATAACTATCCCGTCTGGCAGTCGCAAGTCTTCAAGCTCTTCCAAGCTAATGGCTTTGACGGGTTTTAGGGAGAGAAATTGTTTAAACATGTGCTATTATTTAGTTTAGTCTTAAGTCATATAGCTGAAAATATATTGATATAATTAGGTCAATGAAATTCACCATAAATTAAACTTTTGGGTTGAAAATAAGGTTGATTACTAATGTATTTGAGCCAACTTTTATCTCCCTTTTGTTCCACTCTCCCTAAAAATAATATATATCATTTAGAGAAATTGATGACTCAAAAAATATGTCTCTTACTATAAAATTGATGATGATGAATGAATGATTATTTATACAAATTTATATAAAGAATTCCTTTTCAAATTCCAATCCCTTTTTTATTTGGGTGCAAGAGGAGAAATACTTTTCTGCTAGCTAATAAATTACAAAAAATAATTATAAAATTGCATCTTATTCATTAGGGTTGTGAATAGAAGATGCTAATCAAACTTCACAATTGTCTCAAAAGAGGATTTGACTTAAAAAATAGGTAGAAATAATCTATAATCATAATATTTTCATCTTATTATGATTGTTTTGGGGTATGCTATAATATGTTGTTTGGTAGGATAAATTTTGAACGTATTATATTTCAAATGTAGGGGTTTTTAATTATTAAATATCTGATTAAGAGTAAATTACTTAGGATTTCGATATGAATAGAGTAAATCCACTTTATTTTTGATTCATTGATGGTCACATTCATTCGAAAAGAGCATTTGACTAGAGTCATTGATGTTCACAATCACGAAGATGTTGGTTTTCATCACATTAGCATTAGCATTCGCTTCAAAAATCATTTGGATGTGCAAGTGAAAGAAGAATTTGATTGGCACTTAGTGATTTGGTGTAACCTTTTGAGTTAGGAACACAGTAACTCATCTGATTCAAGTCTAATTCACTGTCAATTTTGATTATTTAAACATTTTGAGTCTTGATACGTCATCAAAAAAAATTATCTTGATCGGGCACGAATCTCAAGACAAAATCAAGTTGGAAGCTTCCGAAATTAATTTTGGGACCATCCGAACTCCGATTCCAGTAAACTTACAGTCGAACTGAGCGTCTCGGAAATACAAACCCAACGACACCAAATTCAACCCAATCCGAGCCCAAATGAGTCCAAATCAAGGGTCAGGAGCGCGATTGGAAGGTTCAAACCATAATTTGGATTACCCAACGGTCTCCAAATGTGACATGCTTATAGTCGAATCGAGCGTCTCGACGAGACGAATCCAACGAGCCCAAGATTGCCAAATTCCGACATCATTAAGACCTTCAAATGTCCAGCGAACGGTCTATGATCAAGGGATTCAAGATCGGCCATCCATTCAAACCACTCCCTAACTACCCTTGATCTTCCTCCTATTTATGGGCCATGCCACTCACGAAATTCTATAAATAGAGACCCCATTTCTCATGAAAAGGGGCACCTAATCCTAAGGAGAGAAAGAGAGAGCTCTTTCCCCCTTGCTCCTCCTCGACCACTGCCGGAGTCCCACCGGACCACCTCCGGAGTCCCGCCAGACACCGGAGTTCCGCCGGACCACCGCCTGAGACCCTGCTCTTCGCCGGACCACATCCTGAGGCCCTGCTCTTCGCTGGACCACCACCTGAGGCCCTGCTCCTCGCCGGACCACCACCTGAGGCCCTGCTCTTCACCGGACCACCACCTGAGGCCCTGCTCTTCGCCGGACCACCACCTGAGGCCCTGCTCTTCGCCAGACCACCACCTGAGGCCCTGCTCTTCACCAGACCACCACCTGAGGCCCTGCTCTTCACCGGACCACCACCGGAGGCCCTGCTCTTCACCGGACCACCACCCGAGGCCTGCTCTTCGCCGGACCACCACCTGAGGCCCTGCTCTTCGCCGGACCACCACCTGAGGCCCTGCTCTTCGCCGGACAACCACCTGAGGCCTTGCTCTTCGCCGGACCACCACCTGAGGCCCTGCTCTTCGTCGGACCACCACCTGATGCCCTGCTCTTCGCTGGACCACCACCTGAGGCCCTGCACTTCGCCGGACAACCACCTGAGGCCCTGCTCTTTGCCGGACCACCACCTGAGGCCCTGCTCTTCGCCGGACCACCACCTGAGGCCATGCACTTTGCCGGACCACCACCTGAGGCCTTGCACTTCGCCGGACCACCACCTGAGGCCTGCACTTCGCCGGACCACCACCTGACATCCTGAGTTCTACCGGACCTCCACCTGAGGTACGGACTTCTGCCGAAGCACCACCTATTGCCCGGGGCTCTATCAGATCTCCACTAGAGGCCTAGACTTCCGCCGAAGCATCACCTAATGTTCAAAGTTATATCAGAACACCAACTAAGGTCCTCTTGACCTCTGACATCAGATTAAGGTTTTTCTGACCTCCAACGCCAGCCGACCACGGTCCTTCTGACCTCCGTCGTCTGCCAACTATTGTCAGCCGACCCAACAAATGTGTATATATCAATTCTCACCATGTAATGCACTCTATATGATGTATATTGGCTATATCAAGCCAAGCCCTTCCCCAAAATGGAGGACCTCATTTGTAAACAACTACAAATACTAGTGGATTCATTCAAACTGGGCCAGGCCCCGTGGTTTTTCCCCCTTTCAGAGGTTTCTACGTAAAAACTCTGGTGTCTCATATGAATATTACACCCTCTCTCTCTCATTTGATTGTGTGCTGGATCTTCGTACAATGCTAAGACGTTAAGCGTTATATTTCTCTACCGCCGCGAATACTCCAGGACGCAACAAATCTAATATTTTGATTATTTAAACCCATCATGTAACACTTAGCCCATCTAATAATGTGCTTCTATGTATGTACATCTCTATTAGATAAAAAGGAACTGATCTCTGGAGTTTGAAGAATTTGGAGGATTCCTTCAGCATTTATTTGTTATGATTGAAGGAGATCAGCTAAACTTAATTGGTGGAATACCAACTACTTACTACCAGTGCCTATCAGAAAACATGAGCTGCTGCAATTCAAAAAAATAAACACAAAGAAGGCCTAATTAACATTACTCATCATTCAAGCATGAAGGTGTATTGGTTGGTTTGATCAATTTGATTTATCAAATTGATTTATTTTATAGGTTTCTGCTATATCTATTCCTTAATCAAACCTGCTAAGACTTCATTTGGGATAGCTTTTTTATTACTTCTTTGTTGCGGACTCAAATATACGCGGCGATAGAGTTTAATATTTCCGTCTCAGCGTTGTACGTATATTCAGCACACAAACAGAATCGAAATATTAACACTAGGATTTTTATGTGGAAAACCCTGGAAAGGGAAAAAACCACGGGGCCACGCCCAGTTGAAAGAGTTCCACTAGTGTCGTTTGAAGTACACGAGGCTGATCCGTCCTTTAAATTCAGGACGATCAGATTACAATGAGTATCAGTTACAAGGACAAGCAGAGTTCCGATGTCACTTGAGTGTCCGGCAGAATTCCGGCGTCACTTGGGCGTTGGGCAGAATTCCGGCGTCGGGCAGAATTCCGACGTTGCTCCCGTGTCGGGCAGAGCTCCGGAGTCCCTCGGGCGCCTGGTGGTGCTTCGGTGGTGTTCCGGCGGTGTTCCGGTGGAGTTCCGGCGGTGTTCTGGCGGAGTTCCGGCGGTGTTCCGGCGGAGTTCCGGCGGTGGTCGAGGAGGAGCTGTTCCCTCCTAGGCTTCTCTTCTCTTCTTCTCTTCTTGGCTTCTTGGCTTGGGTCCCCTCTTAAGAGAAATGAGGGGCTATTTATAGTTTTTCTGGAGTGGCATAGCCCGTAAATATGTGAGGGATCAGGGGCAAATAGGGAGTGATCCGGATGAACGGCCGATATTGAATCCCTTGATCGTGAACCGTTTATCAAGCATTTGAAGGTCTTAATGATATCAGAATTCTACGATCTTGGACTCGTTGGATTCGTCTCGTCGAGCCGCTCGATTCGAGTATAAGCTCGTCAAAATCGGAGACCGTTTGGTAACTCAAATTGCTGTTTGATGCTTCCAACAGCACTTTGGGTACTCGATTTGGACTCACTTGGGCTCGGATTGAGTCGAATTTGGTGTCGTTGGATTTGTATTTCCGAGACGCTCAGTTCGACTATAAGTTTGCTGAAATCGGAGTTTAAATGGTCTCCGAAATAATTTTTGAAGTTTCCAACTTGAGTTTTTCCTCGAGATTCGTGCCCGATCAAGATAATTTTCCGATGACGTATCAGTTGCCCCCCTATTTTTGGACGTCAAAGCTCCAGGAGTCCAAAAATATATGTGTCGGCTTTTCACTTTGGCAAAATCGCAAAAATTTGCGTTCCAAAAATTAAATGTTTGCTCGAACTTGATCATAGAGGCCCCGTTGAGCTCCGAAAGTGTCAAAATTGAGTCCGGAACGTCGAAAAACGTGTCCGGGGACCCCAAAAACGTCGAATTTGGACCGTCCGGGCCCGAAATCGGAGCCCGGGAACGCGTAGGCAGCCGAACCGGCCGGCCGGCCACCGCCCGCCGCCGCCCGCGGCGGCGCCTGCGCCAACCGGCGCGTCCGCGCGCGTCCGCGCGCGGAACCGCGCGGTTATAACCGCGCGGGGCGCGGTTTTGGTTAAAAAAAATATTTTTTTTTATTTAAATTGTGGGTCCCACATGGGATTAAAAATCTGAAAAAATCCGAAAAAATCCCAAAAAATTCCGAAAATTTTGAAAAATTTCAGGGAATTTAATAGAATTTTGGAATCCTCCCCCCCTTAAAGAAAACTATAAATAGACCCCCCAGGGCCTAGTAGAAACTCGCCCCTTCTTCCTTTCTCCCTCTGGCTTTTGGCATTTTGAGGCTTTCCGCCGTTTTTGAGTAGGTGACTTTCCCTACTTAACTCGGCGCCCCTCCCTTTGCGCAGAAGTTAGAGTATTCCTCTCTTCTCCCCTCTAGTTTCTGGCATTTTGAGGCCTTCCGCCGTTTTTGAGTAGGAGATTTTTCCTACTTGACTCGGCGCCCCTCCTTTTGCACAGAAGTTAGCGGTTTTCCCTCTTTTTTCTCTCATTCTGGCTTTCTGACAGTTGAGGCATTCCGTTGTTATTCAGTAGGTGATTTTCCCTACTTGAGATAACGCCCCTCCTCTTGTACAGGAGTTAGAAATTTCTTTTCTTTTTCATTCCTTCATGTGGAGGTGAGATGTTAGTCGGAGGGAGTCTGAAGATGGTCGGAAGTCAGGCGTCGGGAAGAAGTACAACGAGGGTCCGACGACGGGCATAAGTCCGGCGTCGGGTAGAAGTTCGACGAAAGTCACACGACTGACAGAAGTCTTTCAACGGGAGGAAGTTCGGTGTCAGACAGAAGTCTGACGAAAGTCCCGCGATTGGCAAAAGTCCTGCGTCGAGTGGAAGTACGGTGTCGGGCAGAAGTCCGACGAAAATATTGGGCAAAATTCCAACGAAAGTCCGGCGACGGGCAGAGACCCAGCAACGGGAAGAAGCTCGTCGTCGGGTAGAAGTCCGATGAAAGTCTGATGACGGGCAGAGGTCCGACGACAAGTAGAAGTACATCGTCGGGTAGAACTCTGTCGACGGGCAGAAGTCTGGTGTCAGGCAGAAGTTCGACGAATGACCCACGATGGGCAGAAGTCCTTCAACGGGAGGAAGCTCAGTGTCAGGCAGGAGTCCGACGAATGTCCCGCGACGGGCAGAAGTCCTTCAACGGGAGGAAGCTCAGCGTCGGGCAGGAGTCCGACGAATGTCCCGCGACTGGCAGAAGTCCTTCAACGGGAGGAAGCTCAGTGTCGGGCAGGAGTCCGACGAATGTCCCGTGACGGGCAGAAGTCCTTCAACGGGAGGAAGCTCGGTGTCGGGCAGAAGTCCGACGAATGTCCCGCGACAGGCAGAAGTCCTTCAACGGGAGGAAGCTCGGTGTCCGGCAGGAGTCCGACGAATTTCCCGTGACGGGCAGAAGTCCTTCAACGGGAGGAAGCTCGGTGTCGGGCAAAAGTCCGACGAATGTCCCGCGACAGGCAGAAGTCCTTCAACGGGAGGAAGCTCAGTGTCCGGCAGAAGTCCGACGAATGTCCCGCGACGGGCATAAGTACAACGTCGGGTAGATATCCGAGGCAAGTCACGCAACTGGCAGAAATACGACGTTGGGTAGAAATTCGACGAGGGTCTGGCGACGGGCAGATGATGGCCGGCGTCCAGTAACATTGTGTTAAGGCAATATTCATCCATACTGAAGTGTGCCAACATCAGATATTACTGAATCAAGAGGCCGAAGTAGTGCGACATGCCAATATTCTGGCAATACACTAACACTGTCAACTGAGTGGAGGTCTGATGATGATCCAGTTATGTCCTTTCTTTAAAGGAGCAGTTGTAGGAGATGCTTGCGTGCAGTAAGGGAGAAGTCACTTAAATCCACCAAGGATATTTGACTGTGTTAAAGTTACTTATTGCTGGATGATACTAGCTTGTATGAGTGTCGCTAGTGTACCTTTTGATTCAACTTCTGGTGAGAAGAAATGTATATTTGAATCTGAATTTATGTAACTCCAATGATATTGTATATGAAATGAGGATTTGTCCCCTAGAGAGACCTGAATTGTTATTGCATCTGTAAGACATGCTTTGTGCTTTTGATGTATTATTAGTTTGAACGAATGTGAGAGACATCCTTTTAGGATGTTTGACATATCTGAGACTGTAAGTCAAAGCCCTTGCTTGATGACGTTAAGGGAAGATGTTAGATTAAATCTCCCCAAGAATGATCTTCCAATGATTGGGATACAAGACATCATCCAATGACATTTGACCTATATGAGGTTGTATGTCAGAGCCCTGCTCAATGACGTTAACCTGTATAGGAGTGGTCGAGGTAATCCACCAAGGATGTGAGACCTATTCGAGGTTGTATGTCAGAGCCCTGCTCGACGACGTTAACCTTTATGGAAGAGGTCGAGAGAATCCACCAAGGATGTGAGACCTATCCGAGGTTGTATGTCGGAGCCTTTGCTCGACGACGTTAACCTGTATGGAAGAGGTCGAGAGAATCCACCAAGGATATGAGACCTATCCGAGGTTGTATGTCGGAGCCTTTGCTCGACGACGTTAACCTGTATGGAAGAGGTCGAGAGAATCCACCAAGGATGTGAGACCTATCCGAGGTTGTATGTCGGAGCCTTTGCTCGACGACGTTAACCTGTGTGGAAGAGGTCAGATCGAATCCCCCTGGGATTGATCATCCAGTGATTGAGACACAATAAAGATTGTGTATTTCTCGAATCAAGGATAAAGAGACTATATTTGTCAGTAGTTTTTCATTGTTATTTATATTCTTTTTTAAAGAAAGAGACAATATCAAAACTGGACGAACAACACATTATATTACTGTAAGACAATACAATAATTCCCTTGTACAACAAAAGAGATACATATAGGGACAACCACATCATTTGACTTGGTAGAAATACTAAGGACATTAGAGTGACATCCTACTCATCATAGAAGAGATACATGGTGACACATGACAAGTAGTATTACTAACACAAAGGTTCAAGTTGCAGCATTACTCAATCTCACCAACCATTTGAATATTATTCAATGGTTGTCTTTGTTGTTGTTGATTTTGCCCCCCAGTGGGGCGAGCTTCTTCTCGGGTAGGTGGGTTCCCAATAAACTGTTGAAGATAGCCCTGACGGATAAGTCTTTCAATCTCATCCTTAAGTTGCCAACATGCTTCAGTAGTGTGGCCACGACTACGATGAAAGTGACAATACTGATCTTGATTTTCTGTATTTGGCTTCAAAGGATGCGGCCATTTCACTTTGTCCTGATCTTGAATCGCCATTAACACATTTGCTCGAGATGTGTTGAGCGGTGTGTACTCTTTCTCCTGTCGAGGTTCTCGTTGTGGTAATGGGGGCCTAGAAGGTAGATTGTTATTCCCTTGCTTTTTCCATTGTGATGAGGGAATTTCCACCTCAGGTGCTCCCTTGCGCTTCCCAGTGGTTTGCTCGAACTGTTTTCTATGAGCATTTATTGCCTCATCTGCAGATATCTGCGCCTCCACACGATGGATCAGATCGGCATATGAATGAACAGTGTCGCGCATAAGTGCCGAATAGAAAGGACCAGGACGAAGGCCTCCAAGGAAGACCCCTCGGAGCAATTCTGGGTTTAGTCCTGGAATCTGTCGTGCCTCGGTGGAAAATCGCTGAAAGTACTCTTTTAACGATTCTCCCTCATTTTGACGAATCCCGGAGAGGTGGGAAGAATCTTTAGCAATTCTTCGATTGGCTACAAACTGTTCAACGAAGGCTTTGGCCAATTTGACGAATGAAGGGATCGTTCCAGATGGAAGAGAATAGAACCATGTTCGCGCCTGTCCTTTGAGTGTAGTAGGAAAAACCTGACATAGGAGGGCATCCGAAGCTCGCTGGATATGCATGATGGTTCTGTAATGATCGATGTGCTCGTACGGGTCGGATGTCCCGTCGTAGGAATCGATGCTTGGTAGTTTAAATCCTGCTGGAATAGCGTGTTGGAGAATAGCTTCTGTCAAGGGTGACGACTCCTGCAAGTCCCACTGACGAAGGGGTTGCCTTATGCCTCCTGTAGGGAACTCTTCTCGGACCAATCGTCGCAGTTCGTGGCGAAGGGCATTGCGAGGGAGCTCAGCAATATGTGGTCGGGCTAACTCTTCGGGGAGGTCCAAAGGAATACGAGGTTGCCGACCTGTGTGCGAAGGATGGGTAGAACTTGCTGTATCAGCCAGTTCATTATCTTGATGCGACTGCGAACGCCTCCTGAGTGGAGGAAGAGGAATCTCGTCTTGAAGATGTTCGATTTGAACAGCTTCGACATGTGGTGGATCTTGAGAGAGAAGAACCTCCTCCTGAGGTGCTAGGGTCGGTTGTCGAGTCTCTCGCAAGAGTTGTAGGATCTCGTTTTGAGATTCTTCCATCTTTTGAATTCTCTCTTCTAGGGAGGGTCCCGAGGTCCCTTCTCCAGGTGCGTTTTGCCCCCCAGGGTATAAAGAGGCAGATATCGGGCGTCTATGATTCATAGACTGATTCCTGGATTGATGAGAGTGAGAGCGGGAGGCTCCTATGAGGCGACTGCTACGCCTGTTGACCATCGTAGCAATACTTGAAGTTGTGGGATAAGATTCCCACAGACGGCGCCAAACTGTTGCGGACTCAAATATACGCGGCGATAGAGTTTAATATTTTCGTCTCAGCGTTGTACGTATATTCAGCACACAAACAGAATCGAAATATTAACACTAGGATTTTTACGTGGAAAACCCTGGAAAGGGAAAAAACCACGGGGCCACGCCCAGTTGAAAGAGTTCCACTAGTGTCGTTTGAAGTACACGAGGCTGATCCGTCCTTTAAATTCAGGACGATCAGATTACAATGAGTATCAGTTACAAGGACAAGCAGAGTTCCGATGTCACTTGAGTGTCCGGCAGAATTCCGGCGTCACTTGGGCGTTGGGCAGAATTCCGGCGTCGGGCAGAATTCCGACGTTGCTCCCATGTCGGGCAGAGCTCCGGAGTCCCTCGGGCGCCTGGTGGTGCTTCGGTGGTGTTCCGGCGGTGTTCCGGTGGAGTTCCGGCGGTGTTCCGGCGGAGTTCCGGCGGTGGTCGAGGAGGAGCTGTTCCCTCCTAGGCTTCTCTTCTCTTCTTCTCTTCTTGGCTTCTTGGCTTGGGTCCCCTCTTAAGAGAAATGAGGGGCTATTTATAGTTTTTCTGGAGTGGCATAGCCTGTAAATATGTGAGGGATCAGGGGCAAATAGGGAGTGATCCGGATGAACGGCCGATATTGAATCCCTTGATCGTGAACCGTTTATCAAGCATTTGAAGGTCTTAATGATATCAGAATTCTGCGATCTTGGACTCGTTGGATTCGTCTCGTCGAGCCGCTCGATTCGAGTATAAGCTCGTCAAAATCGGAGACCGTTTGGTAACTCAAATTGCTGTTTGATGCTTCCAACAGCACTTTGGGTACTCGATTTGGACTCACTTGGGCTCGGATTGAGTCGAATTTGGTGTCGTTGGATTTGTATTTCCGAGATGCTCAGTTCGACTATAAGTTTGCTGAAATCGGAGTTTAAATGGTCTCCGAAATAATTTTTGAAGTTTCCAACTTGAGTTTTTCCTCGAGATTCGTGCCCGATCAAGATAATTTTCCGATGACGTATCATTCTTAAAACAGCTTTCTAGTGCAAAAATTCCCAAACGAAACCTAACTACATATATCAAAACTAGGAACTATATTCTCGTTCAAAATCAAAATTCATTTTTTATAATAATTAGAGATTTAAGAGTGTTGAGTTTAAAATTCATATAAAATATTTTGAATATATATTTTTATTTATAGTAAAAAATTTATGTTAGAATATCCTGATATAATTTTGTTTAGAATGTGCATACAAAATACAAAATATTCTTTAAGATAACTGATGTATGTGTGTGAGTAAAATTTGTATTGTATTTATCTTAAACTAAATCCATCAATTTTAAAGTTTATTGTAACTAAAAATTGTATTGTGATATTCCAAGTAGAATTTCTTACTTCACTACAGGAAAATGATTAACTTTCGCAGATTTATCAATCGAAAATCCAAGAATTTTCATTGGAAATTACAATTTCAGGCGGATTCCCAACGAAATTATTTCCGCTAACAGAATGTTGGTAGGAAAAAGATTTTCGATGGATTTCTGACGAAAAAACGAACTGTACTGGGCGACGGAGAGGTCGAGAGAGGTGTTCATGAGAGGAAAAAACTTGAAATGGGAGAGGGGGTGGCATGGGGACGAAATATGGCATTTTTTTGTGAATTTTTTCATCGAAAATTAAATAACATTTCCGACAAAAAATCCGCCAGAAATTTTGTTGGATACTTAATTTCTACTGATAATTCCGCCGGAAATTCCAGCGGAAAAATTCTACCGAAAATTCTATCGGTAATGAGTAAATTTTCTATAGTGCATATTTATATAACCTTTATTGAGGTTTCTCATACTTTTTAATTTAATTATTTTTGGCTAAAATAATTTACTTGGTAAAGATTCTGAAATTATTCTTAAAGCCTAAAGATCAAATTCTAATTATATTTAATTTGTAAAATTATGGATTTTTTCTTTAAAGGTCAAAATGTCAGTCAATGGTGAAAATTGTATGTAATAAATCAAAGGGGAGATTATACATAATTGTATATAACTTTTTATTATTATTATTGTTTATCTGCACCAATTCATAGAATGTCATTCTGTCATTCACATCTAATAATATTTTCACGTTATTTGATCCATATGTGAATCTTTACATATATTATATTCTCTCACTCCACTCTAAGGGCTATACCATTCAAATCAATAACAAGTGATTCAAATTATAAATAAGTTAAATCAACCAAAAAATTAATTACTATCTAATAAAATAAAATCTTAAAAGTGAAGATTAAGGTTTCGTTTGAGACGGTTTTCTTATTGCTTCTTAAAACAGCTTTCTAATACAAAAATTAAAATTTTTGTACTAAAAACTACTTTAAGAAGCATTAAAAAATTTATCCCAAAAGAAGTCCAAATTATTAGTAGAAAAAACTACTTTAAGAAGCATCAAAATCGGGTTACGGGTCAGGTTCGAGTCCAACCCAGAACTGACCCGGCACAAGTTGACCCGACCTGAACTCGACTCGTTTGCGAAATAGGTTGACCCTAAGACAAAATTTTTAAGTCGGGTTCATGTTGAGTTTTCGAATCGTTTCAAATATTGACACCCTTAACCTAAATAATGACAATAAGCTATAATGAACACAATCTTATTTTGATTTAGCTCATAATATTTTGAGTCAAAATTTTAAATTATATTAATGTGAACATGAAAGTTAATGATGAAAGATCTATTAAAAATAGGCCTTTTTTCCACCTTAACCACAGTGTAGTTTGATAAATCACCAATTATTTATCAATAAAGGGTTCTTTTTTTGTTGTGCAAAGTTCCCATTTATCTAGAAAGAACTTAGTTTATTAAGCGGCTTAAAAGCTATACACATTATTTAGTGTGATATCAATCTTTTTGTAGTTATGGAAGATATAATACTAATATTTATCTATTCTTTTGGCCTAACGGCTAAAGCTAAATCGTATCAACGAAGATCCTATGAGGACAATAATATTTGCACTTTATTATCAAATATCAAAGCTAATGATGGAAATTGGAGTCGTATCATTGCCCACAACATTTTTTTTATTACTATTTATCAACTTCTTAGTCAATGCATGTTGATTTATATTTTATTATTATTCATTTTTAAAAAAAATTAATTAAAATCATATTTTATTAAATAATCTAATCTAATTGAATATGAATGCTAACACATCCTTGAGATCAAAGGTTTGTTTAGGGCAATTTTCTCGCTATTTTTATTTTTCAGATAGCAAATATAGTTTTGATTGCCTGCTGCTTTTTTGGTGTTTGTTTACTATTTTTCAAAAATTTATGTGGAGGAAAATTATTTTTTTTGCAATTAGAATAGCAAAATTATTTTTCGTACAACATATTCATAATCAGTCTTATGTGTTGCAGTTGTATCAAATAGATCCTAAAACTAAATATGATGCGAAGCATTTTAGCTTAAAATGTTCCTTAGGATATCTAATTTTCTAGAATCTTCTAGGTTTTCTCTATTTAATTATTATATATAGAATGTGTAAGAGGAATTGAGATATTGATAAATAGTATTCTCTTTTTTAAGTATTTGGGCTTTGTGTTTGTCCCTGGATTGGGAATTCCTTCAAGCAGACTCAATCCTTCCGCCGATCCACTACATCGAAATATATTTAACATAATTTAAATACATGAATAAAATTTGAAGTCATTTTAGTAATAAAAAAATTCATAAAAAAATTATGAATTTAAGGTTAAAGGTGTGGCTAAAGAATGATTTTAATACTAAAATAAATTAACTACAAATTAATGTATATCGTCCTATTTTTCATTAAAATGTAGTTCCTATTTGATTTTTGCAGAAGATAAGTGTAAGTTGATTAAGCTGGATAAAATAAAAGAGGATAAATCAGGACTTAGTTTGATTGGTTAGAACTACCGCAAACTATTTAGAAAGATCCTAAAGCTCGAAGTAGAGTGGGCATAAACTGTTTAAGAATAGTTGTAAAGCTTATTAAGAGAAAGTATTATTGTTGGATTGCAAAGAGAGCTGAACAACAATTTACATTCCCAGATAAAATTCTATTCACATTATGAACTTCTGATCGTAGAAGGATTCGATGCAGATCTAGGCTAGATTGCCTGCCCAAACCCCCTCTTCCATTCAGATCCTATCAGAAAAATGGCACTCTAGTAAAAATAAAAAGCTCTTGTAAGGATCAAGCCATAGAAGAGCGTCGTTCTTTTAAGTAAATAAGCTCTCTCTCTCTCTCTCTCTCTCTCTCTCTCGTTGAAGGTACCCAAGAACATCAAAGAGTTGACTCCAAAGGGCAAGCAAGCAAAAAAAAGTCTCCATCCATTTTAAATCACCGAAGAGTGGGACTTTGAAAGAAGCTAATATTAGCTAAAATCTCTACTAAAATTGAGGAGAGAGTTCATCAGAATTTAAGTCCTAGTTGGGCAAATGAGCATACAATGTCTATTCTAAATGCCACGAAGAGTTCATAAATTAGTGAGCACCAGAGGGCATCTAATATCGAACATGATCATCATAAATATTTCACAGAAGGCTCTTCATCATGAGAAATAATTCTGTGCGGTCACCGAACAGTTCAAAGTCAAATCAGAACGCGTCACGTTACGTGGTATCGAGTGGTACATAGCAGCGATACATAGAAAAAAATGACATGGCGCGTTCTTATTTGCCTCTGGACACCGTTAGGTGACCGCACATAATAATTTCTCCATCATCACATGAAATCACATGAACTCCAGAAGGGCATAAGAAAAATAAAGTATATTAAGGATTTAACACCACCTAACTCTACAGAGCATGTAGGAACCATCGTCCAACGTTCTTAGAATTTATAAAAATCATTTTACTTCATCAAATTTGAATTTCTCATCGACATAAAATCACATCCTCCATTGATGATCAGATCCCTTTCTAATCCTCAAGCACCAATTTTTTTTCTACAGGCCTAATAGTGCATTTTTGGACCATTAATTCAAATATCTAAATCATTTAGATATTTTTTTCAATTATTTAATCTTTAATAGATGTTACTCTAATGGTTCATCTAATATAATTATTCATTGATTAATACTTTCTATTTTTTGTCACATATTCATATTAACATTCTTATCTTTACACACTCAAATTAAATAACAATGATATTTTTTACAACTCAACATTTACAATATCATCCATCTAATTATAATTTTATAAAAGTAATATTTAATCTTCATATATAATATGTTTTTTTTTTTTGCATTATATTTCCAAAAAAAATTCAATTTAATTACCTAATTTTAACTCTAGTAAATTTATTCTCATTTATATATAACTTTTTCATTCTTAATGAATTCCTATACATAAATTTAAAACATTTAGGTATCATTTCTTTTCCTGATCATATTGATTGATTGTTGACCTGTAAAGTCATTTGCTTTAAGCAAGAGATAAGCGTGGTACAGACAATCAAACAAAGCCTTTAGCAAGTGAGCTGTGCTAATCAGATGCTTTGATTAATATAACTCATCATAGCAAGCTAATCCAACCTTTTTTAATCTAAGAAGTCAGTAAGAGGAGTGTACTAATAAACATAAATATTTGCAATCTTAGAACTAACCACCATTGATGCATGGCCTATATATCTCGTAGCATCTAGCTAGTTGGTGGCAATCCCTTTTCTCTTTTAACTTAACTTTTTTAAGGAGGCTATCATTTCATTTGGGACAGCTTTCTTAATGCTTTCAAAAACATATTTTTAGTACACAAATTTTTAATTCAAATTGATTTAGAAATTAGTAAAAAAAATTCCAAATGACGCCTAAGAGTCTTATCGAGTAAGAGTCAACTTTTTTCATCATGATGATGCCATTAATCATATGCATAGCTATATGATTAGTATGTAACATGTCATGTGTATGACTTGTGAACTTTGATACTACTGAAGATATTAAAGATTTGAATCAAGAATAAGTAAAATTCTTATTTAATATGAAGACTAAAATGATGTGAGTTGAGAATATGAATTCACCAAGATCAAATTGAATAGTCTTGTATCAATCTTGAGCCAGTTTTGATTTGCTTCAGTTCAAATCAACTCAATATGTCTCATACATTCATCAGTCATGTATGTGTGCCTGCATGTATCAAGATATATAGAGTTGAAAATAAGAAAAAAAAAACTCTCCAATGATTTTTATTTCATTTGATTTGAATAATATGCTCAGGTATGTGATGCATCACTAATCAAATTCATTTTAAACCCAAACGCTTATGTGAGGCTTCGTTTGGAATAGCTTTCTTACTACTTCTAAAATAATTATTTAATATTGTTGCGGACTAGAATATACGTGGCGGTAGAGTTAGATTTTCTTTTCTTAGCATTGTACGGATATCTAGCATACAAACAAAAGAAAAAATCTGAATTTTTATGTGGAAACTCAAGCAAAGGGAAAAATCATGAGGCCATGCCCAGCTTTCTTACTGCTTTTAACATAATTTTTTGATGATATGTCAAATATAAAATTTTTTTTAAGCCTAAGTAAGAGCCAACGATGTGATATATTTACACAAATATATTTTTAGTTATCTGATATGAAATTAAACACACAATTTTTACATGCTTCAATATACTACATTAAATAGAATAAATGGGGCTCACCGTAGAATACCTGCTGAGCCAACCCCTTCAACAACTTTACAGGCATGAAACAGCTCCAAAATTAAAAAAAAAGAAAGCTTTTGGAGATCAAATATTACAGCACACATCGTGTAGCTCACAGCCATGCACAGCTAACGATGAAGAGATCCTTTTGGATATCGACATATCTAACCTACCCGGTCTGAAATATACAGGTGAAGCAATGAGGTTGGTAGTTCAGGTCCTCAATTATTATATGCGATCGTCGGATTATCCGGAGATTAATTAGGACATATCACATCATCTGATATATAATGGTACACGATAATGATATATAATAAATTGGTTGACAGCCTCCTCGTCACTGGCGGATGCAGTGTGGGGGCCATGGGGGCAACGGCCCCCACTGATTTCTTTGGCCTTTCCCTATTCCACACAAGCAACACAGCCACACATATTTTATCATTAAATAGTATTTATGAACCATTAAATGCATACTAATTACATTTTCTTATTCCTTGGCCTTTCCCTATTCCGCACAGCCGCACAGGTCGTGGCTCTAAGACGCAAGAAGCGTTCCTGTATCTCTCGGAGGAGGAATCCGAACCCCGCCGCCGGCCGCCCATTCACCGTCGCTGAGCCCGAATGCCGCCGGCCATCCTCTGTCGCCTCTCCCAAGCCCGAACGACGCCGCCTTCCTTTTTTTTGGATCTGGTAGCGTTCCCCTCTCTCTCCTCTTCATTTACGCATTTCTTATTTTTTTTTGTTCTCTAAGTATGATTATGTGATGGCATAAATTAGAATATTGAATAAATGGATTCGGAATATTGGAAGAAAACCATAAATCAGATTAAAATCCTATAAATACAAGAAAAAAAACTAAGAAGAAAAAAACTAAGAAATGCATAAATGGATTCGGAATATTGGATTAAAATCTAAAAATTATGTGATGGGATAAATCATAAAGTTTATGAAATATTAATAAACTATTTGATTATCAATTTATGGATTTAAGATTTATGAGAATGAGAGAGTTTTTGAAATTCTGCTTACAAAAACTAGGAATATTAGTTCTTCAAGTTTTTACAAGCTTACTTAATCGTACTTAAAATAGGATATCAAACACCCTCAAATATTTATGTTGTATATTTTATATTAGTTCTTCAAGACTAGTGTTCTCAATTGTAAGTTTTTTGCTTTACTATATATTTTAAATTTTTATAATGAATCTAATAATTAAAAAAAAAAAATTTTAAACCGCCTATGCCGGTTCCAAGCCCTGATAAAAAATGTTGAGGGTTTTTTTTACCTTAATATTTTTTGCCCCCACATGAATAAAATCCTGGCTCCGCCCCTGCTCCTCGTTAGGTCTTAATTTTCACTGTGAATGTTTAAGGGTTATTATAATATTATTTATCATCGTCATCGATCGTGTTGGGAATCTGATTCTTTTTCAAGGCACATTCCTTATATAATTATATGCTAGGAAAATTTTTTCAGAAGCTATCATAAGAAAAAAAATTATTAGGAGCGCAAGATAGTTATGATATTTATGTAATATATATATATATATATATATATATATATATATATATATATATATTGGATAAACTAAGTACAAGATATTTTTATTCAAATTAATTGAATAAAACTAAAAAAAAGCTAATCTGTTTGTATAAAATAGCAATTAAATAATTGTTTTCATATAATAAAATATGATCCCAAATTTAATTTCAGAAGTTTATAACTTGATTTTGCCTTGAGATTCGTGCCCGATCAAGATAATTTTTTTGATGATTTATCAATACTTATTTCAAAATCTTAACAAAGATAAGGCGTCGCTCTCAATCAAGACTAAGGCTTCATTTGGGACGGCTTTATTATTGTTTTCTAAAGCAGCCTTTTAGCTACTAAAAAATTGTTTTATAAAACAATAAGAAAGCCGTCCCAGGCGAAGTCTTCATTTGGGATAACTTTATTTCTGATTTCTAAAGCAGCTTTGTAATAAAAAAAATTAGTTAAAAAAATATTTGTACTAAAAAGTTACTTTAAAAATCAATAAAAATGTTGTCTCAAACGAAGCCTAAAGTGTTATACATATATATAAATAATTGTAAAAATTTTATTCTCATAATATTCTAGAAATGGCCTCTTTTTATTAGATTTGAATGAGAATTTGGCTCTTAATAGAAAATAATAAAGAAAAAGGATTCATATAGCTGACCCCACATAGTGAGCTAAAGGCTTGACGTTGTTGTTCTTGTTTAATGTTCTAATTTTTTCATAAAACATTAAATGAAATATGAAATTATTTATAATTATTTAAAAATATTATAACTTAAAAATATTTGTATAAATATAAAGATTTAATATTTTATCTCATTTCTACCCAGTTTGCTGTGTTAAAGAAATTTTAAAAATTTTTAACTTTTTTTTATTAATGAATCATTTTAAGTACTTAATAATAAAAAATTTATTTAAAGTTATTGACATGAATTCCAAAATGTGACCGTCAACACTGCAAGTGACATGCTTCTCTTATGTATGTCAATATCTCTTTAGCTATTTTCTTTTTAAATTTAAATTGGTTATCTTTTGTATTTTTATTATATAGACACCTTTGATATTACTTTAGTAACACTCGAAAATAGGGGAAATCTTATAACAAATCACATATTTAACAAAGCTACTACTTAGAAGTGTCGATAAAAGACTTGATGGGATAATCCGACCCAAAAAAATAGGTTCGAGTTGACTCAATTAATAAATGGATCAGATTCTGATCTTGTTTTTTGACTCGCTTAACTATCGGGTCAGATTTAGGTTGACCCGTTAACTCTAAAATGATCTTGTTTTGATCTGTGAATAAAGAATTGAAAATTTTGATATGTATATAAGAATGTTACATAGCAATTAAAGTTTACATTAATTAAATCTTAATTCTAATATAGTGAAAAAAATCCAAATAAATATATTTGGAAGCTATAATTAAAAGTACACTTTGCTTAAGTTCATTTGCTAATTAGTTTTTCTAGCTTGTTATACAAATTTTTTTAATCTAAACGGATTATCCGATGAGGCCACCCAAGTTGAAGGCGGGTTGGATGGGTTCAAAACAGACAAATTTTGGGTCGGATTTGGATCCGACCCAGTAATACATTTTGACAATTTCTACTAACGACCCAGTACTATTACTATCATCATCCTTATAATATAAAATTACAATTGATATAATTTTATAACAAATAATAATTTTTATTTTGAAATAAATATTTATTGATCATCATTTAAATTTATCGGTTTCAATATATTAATAATCATTGGGGCTTGTAATAAAAAGTCAAATTTAAATCACATCAATTAGTTAATTAAATTCTTTGCAAGGTTTTGTCAATTTCTACTAATGACTAGTTTTAATTGTCTTTCAAGTAAATTGGACTGTCGCGCTTAATTTTTCAATTGAATATGCGTTAAGTGCTGAAAAAGAGTTAAAGCGTTTCTTTTTTGGGGGACAAGTTAAAGCGTTAACAATTTTTAGTTGTATATTGTCGCATGTTAGGTTAAATGTTCTAATCAAGATCGTACGTAAATTAATCATTATGCGTTACCAGAAAACTTGGTGATGCCATCTGACAGGGATGCTTCATGCTTGTGACTCGCCATCGCAGTTATAAATTTTTTTTTTTATATAACTTTTATGATTTTAAATATTTAAATATAGTAATACGAGAGTGATAAATCATCAAAATTTTATCTTGATCAGGCATGAATCTCTAGATAAATTTGGGTTGGAAGCTTTTGAAATTAAATCCGGGACCATATGAACTCCAATTTCAGCAAAACTTGTAGCCGAACTAAACTTTTTGAAAAGACAAACCCAACAACAATAAATTTGACTCAATCCGAGCCCAAATAGGTCCAAATCGAGGACCCGTAGCATATTTAGAATGTTCAAATTAATCATAATTTGGATGACCAAATGATCACCAAATACGACGTGTTTATAGTCGAATCGAGCGGCTAGACGAGACGAATCTAATGAGCCCAAGATTGCCAAAATCGGACATCATTAAGACACTCAAATACTCAATAAAGGGTACATGATCAAAAGAGTTGATATAGACCGTCAATTGGAAACACTCCCAACTTATCCTAGATCTTCTCCCTATTTATTGGTCATGTCATTCACAAAAAAATATAAATTGCCCCTCATTCTTCACTTGAAGGGGGACCAAGGAAGGGGGGAGGCAAGGAAGAGATGAGAGGAAGAGAAATTTGAGATATCTCTTGCCACCAAGCTCCTCCTCGGCCACGGCCCGACCATCAGTCTTCTCCAGACTTCTGCTCGGTCACCAGCCCTCGTCAAACCACCACCCAGCCGCCAGCCGTCACTTGACTTACGCCGAATTTCTGCCATGCCACCAACTGTCGTTGGACTTGCTCTCCGACCACCGTCTCTCGCCGACTATGGTCCACTTAAACCACCGTCGTCCGCTGACTGCGGTCCACTCCGACAGGCGTCGCACGACTATGATCATTCCGACCCCCGTAACATGACTACTGTCTTTCTGACCTCCAACTATGGTCCTTTTGATCATCGTCTCCTGACTACGGTCTTTTCGACCTCCGTCGCTCGCCGACTACTGTCCTTCCGACCACCGTCACCATACTATAGTCTTTCCAACCTCCGTCGCCAGACAACTGTTTTTTTGACTTCCGTCGCCCGCTGACTATGATTCTGTCGACCAAACGAACATGTCAATATTGATTCTTCCAACTTCCACCATATAACGCACTTTATATAATGTATATTGGCCACATCGAGCCAAGCCCTTCCTCACAAGGAAGGGCCTTATTTGTAATCAACTGTAAATATTAGTGGATTCACTTAAACTAGACAAGACCCCATAGTTTTTTTCCCCTGTGGATCTCCGAAAGGATGCTACGAGTGAGGCTCAGAATGTAAAGGGTACGATCACATTATCCCATAGGATAAAATGATCATATGCATTTACACCCTACGCAAGCAGGCCAATATGAGAGCAGATGGGATCTTATATACGATTAACCATATAGGATAATAGATTTCACCTACATACCTCGATGGGTAATAATATATATGATTTCATAATCACGAGATTTCCCTCATTCGATACATCAACTAGAATGAGATTTATTTGATGTGGGTGTCGGTTTTCTACAGGCGCAAGCCCCCGTAATTAATTACATCTTAAGCCTCGACCTAAGAATACTTTCGATTAAAGATGCTATATTATTCTCTTCTTAATTTGGTGCACATATGGGATTCATAGGTTGTATTCTGAAGAGGATGGCGCTGCAGCGGTGTTGTGTCCGACGTCGCGACAGTGTACCATACTTTAAAATTTTGATCCTTTCCTGTATTTTTCTGTACAAACATAACTAAACAACATGTTTTCATTGATAAATTAACACATAAAATATAATATTATTTTATAAACATACATATATCAGAAGATTCATTCACTTAAATAAAACTTAACTATAGTCTAAATCTTTAACTTTTAACCTTCTCTGTTCACCTGGGACTTTCACTTATCATGAAACAATTTGTAAATATAAAAGATGTGCAGATCTCTTGCTCAATAGGCTATTCGAGATTCTACTGAAGATTTCAACTTTCATATTTAAATATTGTCCATAAAAATAAACAAGGAGTCTTACAGCTCAATCAAAATAATATAGTAATTATGCATTAGGCTACTCATAACATGATTATCATAGTACACCTTACCATTAACAGGGGTTACACGTCAACAATAAACATTTATTAGAAGCAATAATAAGATCGGTTCTTGAACTTGTACACAGCACCAACATCATGAACTTGGAAGTGACAACCATATGAACCAGTAATTGGTGACAACATAATCAATACTTGAACTCATAAATGGAAACAACTTGACTTTCCTTTAATCTTGAACAAACATCTAAGTGAGATACATAACATATATACAGATTATGCAAAAATATGATTTATAAGCACATGTTCTGATGTTTGTTGGTAGCTTCAATTTCATTTATGCCTTTACTTAATCATTCTCACACTTATTCAAGACACGTGGAGACATGCTCAACCCTTATAACTCTACTTGAATTTATTTCTACACTTGATCATTTCACACACTACAGGAAAACAATGAAATACTGGCGGAGTTTCCGGCGGATATAGTTACGCCGGAATCAACGACGGCATTACCGGCGGATTGTTCTGCCGGTAACCTTACGGTGGACTTTCCGGCAGAAATTGCGTCGATAACGTTCCGGCGGCTGAACCGCCAGAATTGCGCCAGTGTTTTCAATATACCGACGCATATTCTGCCGGTAATATCTGGCGGATATTCCGGCGGATTTACTGCTGGGTTAATTAAAACCTGACGAAGTATTACCGGCGGATAAGCCGTCGGTAATCGGGCCGGCGTATTTTTCGCCGGAAAATACGCCGGTAATTTCAATATATTGGCCCCGTGCCCTCGAATTTAGGTCATTCTGCTTCTGCTTAGGTTCGCTGCTTTGACGACGTCCCTACTCAGTTGACGACGCGCCTGCCCTCGAGCTCCGTCGGCGACGTCCCTACCCTCGCTCAATCGAGCTCCTTCGACGACATCCCTGCCCTCGAGCTCCTTCGACGACGTCCCTCTTTGACCTCGCCCCTGCCGGTCGCTCTGTGTAGTTAACTTTCTCCCTTTCGCATTCTTCGCTCCGGTCAGTTCGCCCTCATTTGACGAACTTCTCTCCTTCGACACAGTTCGACTTCTCTCCTTAATGTGCGCTGGTCGACTTCGCTCCGTTGACGTTTGGCCGGGAGCTTGCTTACTGTTTATGTAACTTTCTCCCTTTCGCATTCCTGATTTTTTGCTTTAGTCATGGATGTTCTCACTAGACATTTGCAAGAGGATGTACATTGGTGTATGCTTTTTGCTCATGAAATTATTCTTGTTGATAGGACTATATAGGGAGTTGAAGGTAAACTAGAATTGTGGAGGTCAACCTTAGAGTCTAAAGGTTTTCGCTTGAGTAGATCTAAAACGGAATATATTGAGTGTAATATTAGTAATGATAGACCTAGTGAGGGGATTATGACTTTGAGCGATCAAGTCATTAATAAGAGTACACGTTTTAGATATCCAAGTAGGATGGTTGAAGTGGAAGAATACATCGGGCTTATTGTGTGATAAAAAAGTACCCCTCAAACTTAAAAAATTATTCTTTCCGGACAGCGGTACCGATCGGTACCGAGCGGTATTGCTGTCGGTACCGAGCGGTACTGTTGTCGGTACCGAGTGGTACCGCGATCGGTACCGCGCCCCTAATAATGTGGCGCTTTTTTATTGGTCTCTGGACACATTCGGTGTCCAGACACAATAATCTCTCCTCAAACTTAAGGGAAAATTTTATAAGATGGTAGTGAGACCTGCAATGCTTTATGGTGCCGAATGTTGGCCAATAAAAGAGTAGCATAATTCTAAGATAAGCGTTGCAGAAATGAGGATGCTCAGGTGGATGAGTGGTTGTACCCTTAGAGATAGGATCCGAAATGATTCCAATAGCTCATGCATACATATTTTGGTCAAACCCTCGAGCTCGCTTGCTGTTCTTGGAACTTTATCATATGCTTTCTCTAAATCAATAAATATCAAATGTAGATCATCCTTATTCTCTCTATATTTCTCCATCAAACTTAGATAGGACTACCTTGCTAGTGCATGGGGGGACATGTCGGAGCTATATGTTTGCATATAACAGTGTCTGACACAAGTCATTTGGAAGTATTTATCCTTCATATCTTTTTATCAATGGTAGTATGTAATTATTTTGACAAGTAATCGTAACTTATATCCTTATTGTCAATATTATATGTAGGCTATATATTATAAATATCAGAATTCAAAGAAGTTGGATATATAATCGATTGGCGCAATGATGAAAGAACTCATAGTTATGAAGACCAAACTAAGAGGAGTTATTAAAAAGACTACTTCAATACCACCAGCACATCAAGAAGAGTTTATGTCAAACATACAAGATGTTGCTAACGATGTGGACGATCAAATTACAACTACTGAGAGTGAGTTGCAGTTAGAGGAAGTGGATTTAAACATAAAGGACATTCATGACGAGTCTGACAGTGGTACAGAAGTTTCATCATATGAAAGTGAATCAACATAAGGTAAATGAATTTGGACTAAAAATAAAATTTTTGTATTTATATTTAGTTATTTATTGTGTTATTTTATATTTTAAAGTTTTTTGTACTTACATTTATTTAATTCCTGCGATATTTTATATTCATTTTTTGTCATAATTTCTGTTACTAATATTTTTAAATATTTATGCAGATGGCTTCAGGTGATGACCGTCAGAGAGGACTAATAAAGAATATATTTGGTAGGCGCAGCAAGAAGGTTGTTGTTAGCAGGCCTGCACGTACTGAGGGCACCTCTTCATCTCAGCCTGCTACTCAGAGTCAGCCTAGCCCACCTATACCTACTCCTGCAGCCAGTAGCCCACAGTTCTACTCACTAGACCCACACTTACCTTCACCGGACCTTACACAGACTACTACTTTCTACCCCTATTATCCACCCCCACCTTATTATGGTGCCCATCCTCCATATCCATATCCGCCATATGTCCCACCACTATCTCAGCCCGCTACAGCACCACCTCAGCCTGCTACAGGCGGACCTTCCTACCTAGCTGCAGCAGAGTAGGCGATAGAGGGTCGCCTGTTGATTGAACCTAACGGTGATACGTAGTACTAATTTTATTTCAGTCATGTAAATAGAATTGAATTAGTTTTTTTGACAACTAACATATTGCTTTCAGGTTTCATCCGTCAAAAGAGCCTACGCATAAAATACGGGACATAATACGGAGCAGATACGATGCTCCTTATATTTCTTGGAAGAAAGTCTCAAAAGAAGTACGGGACATGTGGTTTAGAGAGTTTGAGGTATATTATTATATAAAATATTTTTTATTATATCTAATATATATAAGCTAAAAAAATTATTTATTCTTTATTGTATGTGTTTAAATGCAGAAAGATTTTTGTTGGCTTCCACAACATAATGATAAAATTAGAAAGAACTTTGAGAAGTGTGGCTCGACTCGTATGCGAGACATATTTACTGACATTAGAAAGTCAGGCCAGCGACCACTCTAGATTGGTGAGGGTGTATGGGCAGAGTTGAGCAGTGCTTGGGGTAGCCTAGATTATACTAGAAGGAGAGATCAAAATAGACAGAACAGCGCTTCTGATGTTGGGGGCTTGGGTAGTTCCCTTCATACATGAGGTTTTATTCCTCATACTGAGCACAAAAGACGTTTGGTAAGAAATTTTAAAATAATTTAATAATTTACTTTAATTAGAATACTAATATATGTCTATTACAGAAACAGGTGCTTGGTAGAGAACCGACTCCTGTTGAATTGCATAGTCATGCCCACAAGCGGCATGAGGACCAGCAATGGGTTGACGAGCGCACTAGGAGAGCCTATATAAGTATATAAGTTTAATTTTGGTGATATTATGTGTAAATTATATAACTTTTTATTAACTTTCATAGGAGGAGTATACACAGCTTCGAGAGAGTCAGGCTGCAACATGTGAATGTTCTTTTGCTGGATCAACAAACTATTCTGACTACTGCACTTGGTCGCAAGCTGTAGGAGAAATGCAGCATGGCAGAGTATACGGGTTAGGCTCGCAGGCCTATGCATATGAAGGGCAATCATCTAGTGGTAGCAGTTTTTCATCTAGTACCCATGAGTCTTTATATACCCAACAGATAGCTGCCCTTACAGCCGAGCTAGAACAGGTACGAAAAGCCCAAGCTGATTGACAGATGCAAATGCAGCAGCAGCAGATGCAGATACAGCAGCAGCAAGCTCAAATATTAGAAGAAATGAAAAAGATGAGGGAGCAGATGAGTAGTGGTAGGAGTACAGCATCACCTGAGGATGAAACTGAATCAGAGTAGACATTATTTATCTATTTTACTGATGTGGACATCTATTTTTATGTATTTTTTGGACATATTTATCTATTTGTTGTTTGAACATGTTTAGATATTTGTTGATGACACTCTTCTTATATATATTTATTGTATACATGTTTAATTATTCCTTATCTGGATGATGCTCTTCTGGTTTGTGTAACTGTTGATATTGTAGAATATATATGGTATTGTAATTTTTTGTATGCATGTATAAATGTGGAAATCACTTTTCAAAGTGAGAAAGGTTTTTTTTTCTACTACAGGTTTTCGGCGGATTATCCGCCGGTACCTGTGTCGGAAATACGATATAACGATATTTCCGACGGAATATGCGACAGAACTTCTGACGGATAGTTCGAAGATGATATCCGACGGTAAGAATCGGCATCATTTTTTATTGCGGCAGAATATCCGTCGGTAATTCCGGTGGACGTTTTCCGCTGGTAATTCCGGCGGCTTTTTCGCCGGAACACGGCGACAAAAAAGGCGTCGGGTTGTCAAATATATCCGCCGGAAATACTTCCGGCGAAAACAATGCGACGGAAATATTTTTTTGACGCGCGTTTTACCGTCGGAGAGTTTTCCGTCAGAAATCTGCCGGAAACCTATTATTTCTGGCGCATTTTTCACTTTACCGGCGGATTTTGTCCGCCGGTAATAGTTATTTTTTCTGTAGTGACATCTGTCCAAGACAGATGGCGGAATACATGAAGATAGATTTGTAAGGGCGGTTGAAACTTGACTTTTATTTGATCATCTTCCACATTTTTCACATCCGTCATAGGAACGAGCAATTGAATCCTATGTGTAACGATCCATAATCAAATTTGGAAGAATTATCCTATTTCTGATTTCAATAATTCAATGTTTTTTAAATTTATCCAAGATTTGATCTTGGGGCATTACAAATTAGTATTAGAGTGAAGTTTATTGGAAAAATTGAATTATTATGGAGCAATAGAAAATGATTGAGATGGGTAGAAATTGGTAGTATTATAATTTATTTTCTTTGCATTTATTCTACGCATGTGTAATTGAATCATTATTTGATCGTAAAGAGAACTACACCGAGTGTAATGGATCCACATGAGCTGCCAAATGAATAGAGAACGTAAATCAGGTATTAGAAAGAAAATGTGAAGAGAGAGAAAAGAAAAGTCTAAATTTTGTAGTTGTAGAGCAATTTTTGTCCGTCAATTATGTTGGGAGATTTGCTCATCTCATTGTAAGGAATTATTTTCCTATTTTTGATTTCAATAATTTGGTGTTCTTGAAAATTTTCCAATTAAATTTGTATTATATTACCGAAAAATAAGAATAATTTTGTATTGGTAAACTTTCACTGCATAACTTTTAGTATGTGATATATGTCGTCAATATGTATATTTTGACTGGAATATATTGAATTTGTACTGAATATTCTTATAGTTTGGGGGAAATATCTTAATTTGGATAAATTTAGAAATTTGAGAAATAATTATTAAAATTATTTTATATGCATATATGACATGCATAATTGTTATAATTTGGCCATTATTGATATATACATGTGAAAAGAGCACACTATATTTTCTTATAAATTTCACTAAATTTAGTTCATATATAAATTTTACATGCATTAGGATGGCACAGTGAACTGAACATTAAGTGTGTTATTATATATTTATTTTGTTATATATATTATGAAATGTGTGTATGTAAGAAAGGCTAGCCGAATATGATTGACTGGTTTAGTTTGATTGGAGACATGTTATCTTGTACAGGAGAGTGGGCCGACGGACTTTCTTTTAAAATAATAATATAACAAGGGAGGCATAAAGAGACAGATTGATATGATATGATACGTCGCCGGATAGGAAGTGACGACTTCTGATATAAAAGCCACCTGATCTAAATGTCTTGTGTTTGGAGATTGGTTCTTATAGGATTGGCATACAGGATTGGATATAGAAAAAAATATCACAGATAGATGGATGCATTTTCCATCTTATAATACTTGTATATGCATATGATAGAAATATATAAGATATATTGCATATAAGCTATAACTGATATATGTGTTTGATAAGATATGTTTATTTCATTTATGCATTTTTCTTAGTTTTATTCTTTTGTGGTTAAAAGCTAAAAGATATGCTCAATAATGAATGGATTGAACTTTTGGCTACTGTATATGAATTTTGAGGGATGAATATAGTTTTATATTTTAATACATATAACTTTTAATTGCTTTCATTGGATAAATTTATATTGGTCGATTCATAGAAGCTTTGATTGGTTAATAAAGAGATTAAAATAGGAATTTTTTTTCAAAATTTGATCTTGTGGCATTACACTATAAATATCAACTATTGATATATTTAACATTTATAAATGACATTTAATAAAATGCATGAATGTATGGAAGTAAAGCATGCACGACAACTCTAGTAACATACATAAGGTAGAACATATACACATTTTCGACAATGATATTTCAGAAAATTGTTCACCGGAAACATTTATAATATCAATTTAGGGTTTTATTATTTTATAGTACTTTTTATTAAAATCAACATAAGTAGCAAAACATATGAACAATCATATATTCAAATCTAACCGGTGAAATTTTGAGTTTTACCTGTCAAAATGCTAAGAATTATATATTCTACAATATTTCAAAAGTTACACAATAGAAAGTTTCTTAATCTAATAAAAATTACTAAAAACTCCATAAATTTTACCCAAGTATCCCAAATTGAAAACTAAAACACGAAAATGGGAGCCTACCTTGAGGCAAACAATTTCTTTAATTGGCCCAATAGACGAATATGGCTTATCTACAGGTTCAAAATCCTAGCTTGTCTCCTTTTTCCTCTCATCTTCTTCATTCTATGGCCTTCTCTCTATGTTTCTAATTGCTGGAATGAAGTGAGGGAGTGATGATTAATGCTTTTAGATATTCATATAAAATTCCTCAAAATGGGCCTGGCACCGCAACAATGTCCTTCCCAATACAGTTGTGCTATAAGAAGATTTCATTTTCTAAAAAAAAGTTATATAAACCGAGACCTTAGCATCGTAGCTCTAGTACCTTAGGGCCGCAGCACTCCCATGCGTTGAATTTTTATTTACCCCAAATAAAGAGCTTAGCGCCACAGGGCTCTCCAGAGACCTAATAAATACACTATGAACACGTAAATATTACCATGTTCTATTTGGGTCATAACAGGTGATACACAAAGTACACAGCAATTATTATCCTTAGCATAAACCGTCGCAAATACTCATTAGATAAATAGTTTTAAATAAGAAAACTTAAATGAAATTGTGGATATATCTGAAGAGTTGACCTTCTGCATACTAAAAAAATGACTGCTCTAAAGTCTAAAAAATAGCAAATCGAGTTTTCCTTCCTTTTTTTTTTTTTTAATTTTGAGAGAAAATCTGCATCGATTTATTTTTGAGTCTGTATTATTTTTAAATAAAGCAAAATTTTCAAACAATAGGCTATTAAAATAAGTTTTTAGGAGGGTCAAAAAAATGGGATAAAATTTTTAATTAAAAAAATAGGAGGTTAAAGATTCAAAAGTTCAAATGAAATGATATAATAAATATTAAAATTATTTAAATATGATGTAGTTGACATAATAATGCAATATATGTATCTAGGAGAAATAAATTGTATATGTGTGTAGCCCAAGAAAAATACATTTATGTAATAGGCATTCAAATGAATAAATTAAATAAAATTTAAATTCGTTCTAAAATATAACAAAATATCCAAATATAATTATTTTTACTAATAATAGTCCGGCCTTCTCCTACTCCAGGAATAATTGTGAAGACAGCAGCAAGTACGTTCTACCTGCGTCCTGTGCCTTCTTTCTGGAGCCAACCTTCACATTTCGATGCCTCACCTCATTGCCTTTTTCTCCCTCGTTGTTCTCTTTTTCTCTCTCTCTTTCTCTTCCATAATCGACATGGCGACGATAGAGAAAACGATAGCCATCGAGCTCAAAGGTAGGCGGCCATAATCTTTAACATTTAAGTAAACAAAGCACACCCCACCACTCATAAAGGACTTCCATTTCTTCCTTAACAACATCAATGGGAAGGAACCTTAACAACATCAATGGGAAGGAAGATATGGAAGGTAAGAGAATTATATGATAACGCCATCCCATCTTACAAGCAAGTATTTTTATTTATTTTTTATGTATAATTGTTCGTGTGATCTTATTTGAGTTTTGGATTTCATTTGGATAACTTTTTATTGCTTTTTTATTTCGCTTGTGAGGCTTTCTAGCTAAAAATTTTTGTACTAGGAAGTTGTTTTAGAAAGCAGTAAGAAAGTCATCCCAAACGAAGCCTTAATTAAAAAATTAAAATGTTTATACTAAAATTCTGTTTTAAAATGCAATAAAAAAGTCATCCTTAATAAAACCTTAGACTTCATTTGGGACATCATATGACAGTTTTATTTTTTAGATAATAATTATAATTTTATTTTGCTACAACTTTTTTGAAATTTTTGTTGCAGAAAGCTACTTTCTGTCATCATAGTAGTCAGTGACACAAATAGCCTTTTTTTTTAGAGTAGGCAAAATAAATTTGTGAAATATATAATCTTATATATGAAATAGAAAATGAATTTATATTTTAGAATTTGGGCATATGTATTTATTAAAGGTGGACAAAATAACAAAAAAATTTATTTTTTCTAGAAAAATAAAACATTTCAGGGTAGGCAATTGCTCATCTTGAACTTTTTTTTTAGTTATGCCCCTGATAGTAATAAAGTTGTTTTCTTCACAGCAACTTCACAACCAACTTTATAAAATACTGGAGTCGTACTAATCAGATCCTTAATGAACCCAGCAACATTGCAAGCATTCCAATAACATGTATAATGCCTATAAAATTTCATATCAACTACTTATATCAATGATAATATAAACTTTTTCATAATTAAATATTTGTATTTTAATTAGCGCATTCATTGGCAAATAATTCCTCACTCAACTATACATCACATTTAAATATAATATATATATATAATATTCTTATTTTAATACAAATTATCCTTTGATCGTATATAAATATCACTAAAGCGGGGGAATAAGACGACGTACGTCGTTTTCTCTCCCGATCTGATCCTTATCAAATGAAAAAAATATTCTGTTCGGACAGCGGTACTGCTCGGTATCGAACAGTACTGCTGTCGGTATCGAGCGGTATCGCATTTGGTACCGAACTCGGTTATAATGTGGCCTTTTTTTATTAGTTTCTGGACACATTCGGTGACCGTACACAATAATCTCTCCATCAAATGCCATACGAACGACAAAATATTTTTTATAAATATTATAATTATTTAATTACAACGATAATTCTCCGTAACTGGAAGTTGGCCTCTCGTCCGATGATCCGCTACTTGTCGGAAGAAACGTGGCTGACGTGGCCTGATCCTGAAAAGGTTGTTGACCTGGTCAAGCTCCATAGATCACCGACGTCCTCAACTCCGCCGCCGCCGCTGCCGCCGCCGTGTCCAAGAAGACGGCTCGTCGAAGGGCAGAAAGGGTAGGCGTCCAGGTCATATGCCACGAGCCGGTCGATTACGGCCCAGTCACCGAATCCGGTGTCCCGCAAGTTATAGACCGACAACTCCACGTCGGTTCCGGTTCCTTGAACCGGATGAACCTCGCCGCCTGCCATCTCCTGAATGGCCGGGCTGTCGAGAGCCGGAAGTTTCGTGAATCGTTCGTGGATGAGGGTAGTGGCTCGGCTGAGAAGGGTATCGAACGGCCGGAGATGTCTGGGGTGTTGGCCGCCGGCCTGGTTGTCGCCGTCGGATTTGGCGGTCAAGTAGTGAAAGATTTGGTCGAGAGAGCTGTCGCTACTTGAATGCGTTTTGGAGTCGTTGGTCAAATGCGAGCAGGTGGCTTGGTCAACACTGAGCTTATGCAGGCTTTTCTTCTTGAAGACTCGGCATATAACCCATCCTTCCTCTTGCGCAACCTGGTTTTCGGCCACCATGTTCGGACCCTGTATCAGAAAAATAATTACTTGGACTAATCCTTATGCTCAAAGATAACAATTATTATTAATTAATTATATTTATATGTCAAAATAAATGAGCTGTATTCTGAGATATTTAATGACTAAGACAAACATGACAGTACATATCTTAAGAGAATAATAAATTATCAAAAAAACAAAAGAAAAAAATTGTAATGTTAGAGCAAAATAAAAGCCGCCATACATAGAAGGATTGCGAGTCAGAATCATAAAGCTCATCAAGGCGATACTCATGCATGATCCAATCAGATTTCTGGCCATGAGGCGCCCTACCCTTGTAAAAAACCAGCGTCTTCCTCATTCCAATTCTCTTAATGCTGGTATAAATAACTTTATCTCTACCTGTAGCCTTCCAAAACCCAGCAGCCGTAGCCCTGTTAGTTCTTGTTCCAGTCGGGTACTTCTTGTCATTGTGACTAAAGAAATACCAGTCATTCTGTGGCGTCGATCCAATTCTGCACTTCTCTATATATATAATTATTAATTCAACCAAAAAATTAATGTTCATGATCTCACTTAATTATGATATAAAAGGCATATAAGTATGAACTTTTACCTTGAATGTCCCATGGTTCGAGCTTATTGAGATCAATGTCGCGGATAACATCGAGATCTATGTTCTCTGATGCCACCTTCTTCCTAAGGTAATAGGCGAGGAGCTCTTCCTCTGTGGGGTGGAAGCGGAAGCCAGGAGGCACGGTAGAGTGCCCATTGACGGAGATGCTCATTGTGGCTTCTGTGCGCAGGGAGGAGGAGCAAATTTTAAGGAATTGTTGGAGTGATGAAGAAGGGTTGAAGGTAAAGGTGATGGGGGGGTGAGATGGGAAGGGACGTGAGAGGTGGCGGATATTTATATTCTTGCTAACTGAAAGATAGCTATATATGCTCCTTGTACGTACTATCATGAGAATCGTTTTATCTAAAAAAATTCAAATTAAAGCATCATAAATCATTAAAAAAAAAATGCGTGCTCGAATGAAAGGTGCCTTCATCATGCTATCGAAGAGAATTGTATTATAGGTTGACGCACTGTCATGTTAGGGTGAAATTATTTTATGCGGATATGAACGTCTTCGGAGGAGAATCAGAACGCATCACGTCATCTTTTTGCTGTGTATCGCTGTGTATCGGGTGACGTGGAGGGTTCTGATTCACCTCCGGACTATCCTATATCCTCATAGAATAATTTCTTCATACTGGGCATCCCTCTAATAACAGGCAAGAAAATTCTCCTAAATGCAGGATCTTGAAGTTTTAAAAACTACATAAAGCTAATAATTTTTTTGAAAATTAAGCGCAACAGCTTTCAAAATAATTATTTTCATCATAACAGCTTCACAACCACCTTTATTATAAAACACTACCGTCATTCTAAATTGGCTCTTAATTTATTTTATAATTATAATTTAATTAAATTAATTGATTTCAATTGTAAACCAAATAAAACAATCCGATTCTGTTCATTTTAAGACTTTATCCAAATCATACACTCCTTTTTGGAAGGCTAAAGCTTTACTCACTCAGGATTTGCACGCATGAATTATGATTTTCAGTTTTATATATCAAAACTGCTATCATTTATTTTCTTTGCGTACTCATAATTATTGGTGTTAGTTTTGCTGGAATAGAAAAGAGACACCAACCCGTCTGAGCATGGTGGTCCAATATATGAAGAAATGAATTCGAAGAGAGAAAGGGGAGGGAAGATGACACCGGACCTTAAAAATCTTTAATGAGAGGCACAAGCGAAACAACCTCCTCATAGCTATAAAGCAGAATCTATGATCGATCACTTTTAGCCACATCAGTGAGCTATTCTCCTCTAACCACCGCAACAACAACTGCAACCACAAGGACAAAAAAAGCAACAGCAACAAAACGAGATCAGGAAAGAAAGAAGAGAGTCGGAGGGAGAGAGGGGCGATCGATGGAGCCAAGGAATCTAGAAAGGGAGAACGAAAAGGATAGATGATGGACTGAGTCGGAGGCGATGAGCTTTCATGGGATCCACCAACCTGGAATATGAAGAAAAATAGTATATAACAATAGCTTAATACGTTTTTGATTATATATAATAAAAACTCTAAAGTTTTTTGTTCGGTGTGAGTCAAATTGTATTTTGAGTAGAGTTGGCTCAATCTAAGATGAATAGATTTTGATGTCTAAGATGAATAATTAGTTGCAGAACTTTTATTATATTATTCTCACTCAAAATTGAATTTAATCCTATTTAAAATAACTCAAAGTTAAAACAACAAAAAAATTTGAAGTTTAAATTATTTCACAAAAATGTTTAATATAATCATAAAATTGATAATTAAGTTTTGATTTAGAAACTTTTGAAATCAAATTTGGTAAGATTTGAACTCTAGTTTGAATAAATTTATAATCAAAACATGCATCTTAATGGACAATCTAATAAGCCCAAGATCACTCAATTTTGAAATTATTAAGACGCACCAATGCTCCAAAAATATCAAAAAATTATGATCATTTTAAGTTGTTCAACAAAGTGCTTGACTATTGAAAAAATAATCAAAATAATAATACAAAAATTTATGAATAGATCTTCACTCAATATAATAAGGAAATCTAAAGTTATTGAGAGATTTTCGTATTTGATGAATGAATCTAAATATTTTCCCATAGATCAATGATACTGACAGGAAAATGATCCGTCATCATCTGAACTGACTTGACTCAAAATTACAATAGGGTCATAATATGGAATCCGAACCCATCCCCAGGGGCGGATTTAGGCCAGAGAGGCCTATAGGGGCACATGACCCCTGATGTAGGACTACGTGGTTAAAGTGAATGAAATGAATTATTGCACGATTTCTTGTTCTAGAGCATTAAAGATTTAATCATTAGCCGTTAAAACAAAAACATAAAACGAGAGACGGATGCCTATGTTTAGGCTAAATCACTAGCCAAGCACTAGGACAAACAAAATAAATTAGAGATTCAACATTATGCGAAATGATAAGAATTCATTCAAAATCCCTACTCTAACAATGAGAATAGCAACATAGAAAATCAATAGCTCATTCCCTACGTCTACTAGGCTTTAGCAAGACTTAAGTGGAGCGATCCCTTGCGCTTCCGTCACTACCTACAAGGTTAGGAAAACAAATAGATAATTGAAAAGGGAAGAAAAGTCAACCCTTACTAAGAGAGGAATCATCGCCGGAGGAACTCTTGTGAGTTACCAATGGTACCGGCGATGATGCGTAGAAGACGATTGAAGTAACTTTTGAAGGAGAAAATCGGAGTAGTTGGAGGAAAGGCCGGTGTGAATCGACCAACGGTAATCCACTTCCCTTTGACCCTTTGATCGTCAAGAGTATCAACCAAGGTAATATGGATCCTCTCCAAGTATTCTTTAACAGTAGATTCGTAGCTAAATCCTACGTCGAAGAAGGGGGAGCGGAGTACGTCGATATTATCTTGATCGTCAAGTACTAAGCCCGAATCCCATGGGCGGACCTCCATTCATACTTCTCAAGGAGTAGGGGTGTTGCGCTTGATGTAGTATTGCTGTCCTTGAAGGTTCCTTCCAAAGGATGAGGGCTTTCCCTTTGAAAGTCAAGTGGGAAAGGCTAGGGGAGGTGGCGGCTAAGGTGGGAGTTGGGAGGGAGGCTTGTTTGTGGAGCTAGGGTTAGGGTTAGGATGGTTTAGAATTTCCAAATCTGAATTTTAATTTCAGATTTTGAAATTTGGGTGGGAATATGAAAAGGAAATAGGGGTGTTGATTGAAGGAAAATTGGGGAGAGAGAAGGAAAGAGAGGGGCGGCGGCATGAGTAGGGGGGCCGGCGGCTAATAAGGGAGAGAGGGGATTGGGGAATTAATTAGGGGTTGCCTAATTTAGGATTTAAGAATTAGGAAAGCTTTAAATGAATCCTATTTGAATTATATTCAAATTAAATTAAGTTATGCAACTTTCCTAAAATAAGTAGGATAAATTAGGAAAGGAGATTAATTCAAATTTAAATTTGAATTCATTCTTTCATAATCAACACCCAACCAAATTAGGAAATTACTTGAGAGGGGGAAGGGATAGGGGGCCGACGGCTTTGGGAGGGTGGAGGCCTGGGGACGGCCGGCGGTGGAGGAAGGGAAGGGGAGGGCCGTGAGTTGGGAAGGGGGGTTTGGGGCTTTGTCCGTGAGGTGGTAGGGGTGGGGGTGAGTTGCCGTGGGGAGGTGGAAGGAGGAGGAGGGGCCGGCGGTGGATTGGAGAGGAAAGGGGGGAAGATCCACAGAGCGACCACGAATCTGACACGTCTAGATTGGTGGGTAGTGCGCACTCTCCCTCTCCTAGGGAGTCTTCTCAAAAGCTCTCAATCTCAAGCCAACAAACACAAGTGCAGGAAAAACTTTTAATATTCATTCATTAAGCAAAAGAAAATACATAGAAGGCTTTAAATAGCCTCACACAAGGACACAACATAAAGACGACGATGCCCTCTGGGCTTACAAACAAGTGCAGGGTAAAATAGGGAAATAACACATGGGAACTAATCATAGAACTAATGAAAGAAACAAAGACCCAACAAGACTCAAAAATATAAAGACTCAATCGTGGCCGTAGATCGACGGCCACGCCTTCGATACACTTTCCATGTAGCGATGTCCTCATCATTCTCCCGGGGTGGAAGAAAGCTCGACTCCGTCGAGTAAGTAGCTCTGGTGCTATCATAAATCTCCAATGCATCAGGGTCCACCTGCTGCAGCTCCTCACGATCCAACCAAGTATCCTCAGACTCGGGCTTACCTCTCCACCTGATCATGTACCTATGTCATCCACCCTCCCTTGTAGAAATGACTTCATCGCTCAGAATCGCGTCCACTTTTTCTGCCATAGGTGATTTAGGGATATCTGGTAGTGGAGGTAGGTTAGGGATCTCACAAGGTGAGTTCACACAAGGCTGTTGTATGAGTGGGTTTGGCGGATTGAAATCCGGACCTTCATATGCAACTAAATCTTCTATGTTAAAGGAGGGATTGATGTTGAACTCAGCAGGGAGGTCTACCACATACGCATTATCGTTGATTTTCTTAATTATCTTGAATGGACCAGCACTCTTAGCATGTAATTTCTTAACCGTTCCCTGCGGGAACCGTTCCGGACGAATTCGCACCATCACAGAGTCACCAACATCAAAAGTTTTAAATTTTCGTTTCAGATCAGCATGTAATTTGTAATCATTATTGCTCTTTTCAATTTATCGTGCAATTTCTTTATAAAGTTCATGCATATGTGATGCAAATGATGATGCAGACTCCGAAATCCTGTACCTAGGGCACATGGGTATAAGATCTAACGGCTGCCTAGGTTTGAACCCATAAACAATTTCAGAAGGACTCAGGCCAGTGGTTCGATTCACAGAATTATTATATGCAAATTCAGCAGTAGGTAAAATAGAATCCCAATCCTTAATATGTTCGCCGACCAGAGACCGTAACAGATTTCCTAAACTCCTATTAACTACCTCAGTCTAGCCATCAGTCTATGGATGGAAGGCTGTGGAGAATTGTAGTTTAGTGCCTAATTTCATCCAAAGGGTTTTCCAAAAATAGCTAGTGAATTTAACATCCCTATCTGATACGATGGTCTTGGGGAGACCATGTAGACGGACAACCTCATTGAAATAAATCTTGGCAATGTGGGAAGCGTCAGATGTTTTGGAGCAAGGTATGAAATGAGCCATTTTGGAAAATCGATCAACTACGACATATATGACATCATTCCTACGAATTGTCTTGGGCAGGCCTAAGATGAAATCCATACTCACATCTTGCCAAGGACAACTAGGGATAGGTAAAGGAGTGTAAAGGCCAGTGTTCTGCTTACGCTGTTTGGCCAACTGACACGTGTGACATCAGCTAACCATCCTACCAACGTCTCTCTTCAGGCTGGGCCAAAAGAAACGGTACTCCACGGCTTCTATAGTTTTGTCTCGTCCGAAGTGCCAAGCTAGGCCTCCGGCGTGGAGTTCCCAGACAAGAAATTCCCTAAGGGAGGTGTCAGGAATGCAAAGCTTTTGAGCTTTAAAAAGGTAACCATCCTCTAGAAGGAAATCATCCACAAGGCGCGGGCTGCCTGTGGACAAGAGAGAGTAGGTCTCTTTGAAATCAGGGCAGTCCAGATAGTCCCTCTTTATTTGGTCGAAACCCACAACTTCAGCTTTCAACTCAGTGGTAGTCATCATACGACGACTGAGAGCATCGGCAGCTTTATTTTCGACTCCCGCCTTGTGTCTAAGGGTGTAAGTGTACTCTTGAAGGAACTCTACCCAACGACTGTGGCGTGCATTCAATTTCTTTTGGGAGTTGATGTAACGCAGAGCTTCGTGATTCGAGAAGATGACGAACTCTTGCGGGAGCAAGTAGTGTCGCCAATAGCGGAGGGATTGGATCACCGCGTAGAACTCTTTGTCGTAAGTAGAATATCGCTACCTAATGTCATTCAGCTTCTCGCTAAAGTAAGCTACTGGGTGACCTTTCTGGGATAGGACTCCTCCAATTCCGACTCCCGAAGCGTCGCATGTCACTTCGAAGATCTTGGAGAAATCAGGAAGTCTCATCACTGGGGCTTCCACCATTTTCTTCTTAATCTCATCGAAAGCTCGGGTGGCGGCCGGGGTCCAGTGAAACTCACCCTTCTTAAGACAGTCAGTGATAGGAGATACGATAGTGCTGAAATTTCGGATAAATCTCCTATAGAAGGTGGCCAATCCGTGGAAGCTGCGGACTTCCCGGATGTTCTGAGGGAGAGGCCATTCAATGATGGCTTTCACCTTTTCAGGGTCAGCAGAAACCCTATGAGCTGATATGATAAAACCTAAAAAGATGACTCGATCGACAAGGAACGTACACTTCTTAGGATTCGCGTACAATTGTTCTTTCCTTAAGACCGAACAGACTTGCTGTAGGTGGTCCAGGTGTTGTTCAACAGAATGGCTATAGATAAGAATATCGTCGAAGTAGACAATGACAAACTTACCCATAAAAGGGCGTAACACCTGGGTCATAATTCTCATAAAAGTGCTCGGTGCATTACTCAACCCAAAAGGCATGACCAACCACTCGTATAGACCATCCTTGGTCTTGAAAGCAGTCTTCCACTCATCACCGGGTCGGATCCAGATCTGGTGGTATCCACTCTTGAGATCGATCTTGGAGAAGAGAGTGGCACCCGTCATCATATCTAGCATATCATCTAATCTAGGAATAGGGAAATGATATTTGACGGTGATTTTGTTGATAGCACGGCTATCAACACATATTCTCCAAGATCCATCCTTCTTGGGAGTAAGAAGGGCGGGCACCGCGCAAGGGCTAAGACTCTCCTTAATGAAACATCGCTGCAGTAACTCATCGACCTGCTTCTTAAGTTCGGCATGCTCTGTGGGGTTCATGCGATAATGCGGCAGGTTAGGGAGGGAGGCTCCAGGGACTAAGTCTATTACGTGCTGAATATCTCTAAGGGGAGGTAATTGATCCGGGAGATCTTCAGGGAAGACATCAGCAAACTGCCCTAAAATAGGTTGGACTTCTTGAGGAATAGGGTCATCAGATTCAGTGGGAATCTCACGACCTACTAATGCGTACAGAGGTGCGCCTCGGATAATTTCAGAGTTCAGAACTTTAGCGGTGACTAAGTTCAGTCCTTTCTTGGACTTGAGGGGGTGGGGTTTGGGTTCTTCCTTGATCCGGGGCTGCGAAGGTAATAGCTTAATCTTTTTACCCACATGTTCAAACACGCAGGTGTTTGAACGCCCGTAGATGTGGACATCATTATCAAAAATCCAAGGTCGTCCTAACAGAATCTGTCCCACATCCATAATTAGAACATCACACCACACATTCTCCTTATAAGTGGCAAAGGAGATAGGTACGAGACTTCGTTCTTTCACCTCCAAGGCAGTGGAGTTGACCCAAGCTACCTTATACGGATTGGGGTGAGGAATAGCAGAAAGACTTAATTTGGACACCATGCTGGATGAGACAGCATTTATGCAACTGCCACTATCTACGATGACTTTACAATTTTTATCTTTGATTTTGGTGTAGGTATGAAAGATAGAAGTCCTACGCCAATCATCGGATGTAATAGGGTGTGATAGTGCACATCTCACCACACAGATGGGAGAAGTGTCCAACTTCTGAAGGCAGTGAAGGGCGGCGGTGTCATTGTCCTCTTCAAAGAAGTCACCTTCTTCCTCTACTTGATGGACCTGATCAACCTCGGGCTCGAAATCCTCCTCAGTAATTTCCTCAATGATAGAGACTTTGTAGGGACTGGAGCACTGAGAAGCGATATGCCCATACCCTTGACATCGAAAGCACTTGGTCCTGGGGCTGGACCGAGGGGTATCCGGAGTGGGAGGTTTGTTTCTAAAATCAGGTCGGGGGTTTGGGTGACCCGTAGGTGGTCGGGTCACATTTCCAGGAGTGGGTCGTGCAGTGGTAGAGTGAGGAGTGGCACTACCGGAAGGGCTGTAAGAGGGTCTAGAATCATGTGAACGGCTCGGGTGCTGGGAACGGGTCTCCTCTAAATCTAACACTAAACTGTAGGCATTTTCCAGGGTAGTGACGTTCCGGGCAAATAACTCGTTGCGAAGATCCTCTCGCAACCCAGTGCGAAACATAAACAAAATCTGCACGGGGGTGGTAGAGGTCTCCCCTTTGCATCGAATTAAGTAATCGTCGAAGGAGGCGATGTACTCTTTGACTGGTTTATTTCCCTGAGTTAGCCTATTCCATCTATCCAATAACCTAGGGAAGTATGAGGGAGGCAAGTACTTCTGCTTAAGTTTACGTTTCATAGATGGCCAATCATTGATAGGGTAATCGTTCCTAGCCTCTATGAGACTCTCTAAGTTTGACCAGAATTGGCTTGCCCTACCCGTGAGTTTCATTTCCGCAAAACTAACCTTCCTTGCCTCGGAAATATTATACCACTTGGAGAAACTGTCCATACCTTTGACCCAGTCCAGGAAGAGCTGGGGATCGAGGGTGCCATCAAAGGTAGGAGCATCAACTTTAATATTTTTCATAAGTGGTATATCAGGATCATGACGGGGGTCATATCCATAGTGTGGAGTGCGATGATTGGCACGATGTTGCCGCTCATCAAGGTAGGTGTCATCCCCATACATAGACGGTGGTCTAGAAGGGGTGTAGGGAATAGGATGCTCTCGTGCACGCTCAAGTGTATCAAATCGTTCAGTGGTGTCCCTACGAAGTTCGGCTAGGTCGGCTTGATTTTCTTTGAGCTGCTGGCTAATGTTATTCATTTGACCTACCAACAAGTCCAAAGTCCTTCCAAGTTGTTCCGGGTCCATGCCTAGACACTAGGTGGCACTTAGGATGAGTTGGGGTAGAGGGCAGCACTTATTAGTGAAGAAAAACTTCCTCAAGTGTCACTAGATGGTGCAGAAATTACTTGGACAGCAAACTACTAAGGGGAAATAAGCAACCTAGACAACTAGTGAGATGGCTAGGTTAAGGACAGCACTTGACCACTAGATAAACAATCTTAACAACCACTAAATGCATGCAGGAATGCAGTGGACAGCAATCATAAAATGTAAATAAATTATTTTAAATGACCATATGCATGCAACCATATTTAAAACTAGTTAAAACAACTCCTAGGAAGGTGTCTAGCATGCAAAACTAGAGCAAACCATGCTCTGATACCAGATGATGTAGGACTACGTGGTTAAAGTGAATGAAATGAATTATTGCACGATTTCTTGTTCTAGAGCATTAAAGATTTAATCATTAGCCGTTAAAACAAAAACATAAAACGAGAGACGGAGGCTTATGTTTAGGCTAAATCACTAGCCAAGCACTAGGACAAACAAAATAAATTAGAGATTCAACATTATGCGAAATGATAAGAATTCATTCAAAATCCTTACTCTAACAATGAGAATAGCAACATAGAAAATCAATAGCTCATTCCCTACGTTTACTAGGCTTTAGCAAGACTTAAGTGGAGCGATCCCTTGCGCTTCCGTCACTACCTACAAGGTTAGGAAAACAAATAGATAATTGAAAAGGGAAGAAAAGTCAACCCTTACTTAGAGAGGAATCGTCGCCGGAGGAACTCTTGTGAGTTACCAATGGTACCGGCAATGATGCGTAGAAGACGATTGAAGTAGCTTTTGAAGGAGAAAATCGGAGTAGTTGGAGGAAAGGCCGGTGCGAATCGACCAACGGTAATCCACTTCCCTTTGACCCTTTGATCGTCAAGAGTATCAACCAAGGTAATATGGATCCTCTCCAAGTATTCTTCAACAGTAGATTCGTAGCTAAATCCTACGTCGAAGAAGGGGGAGCGGAGTACGTCGATATTGTCTTGATCGTCAAGCACTAAGCCCGAATCCCATGGGCGGACCTCCATTCATACTTCTCAAGGAGTAGGGGTGTTGCGCTTGATGTAGTATTGCTGTCCTTGAAGGTTCCTTCCAAAGGATGAGGGCTTTCCCTTTGAAAGTCAAGTGGGAAAGGCTAGGGGAGGTGGCGACTAAGGTGGGAGTTGGGAGGGAGGCTTGTTTGTGGAGCTAGGGTTAGGGTTAGGATGGTTTAGAATTTCCAAACCTGAATTTTAATTTCAGATTTTGAAATTTGGGTGGGAATTAGAAAAGGAAATAGGGGTGTTGATTGAAGGAAAATTGGGGAGAGAGAAGGGAAGAGAGGGGCGGCGGCATGAGTAGGGGGGCCGACGGCTAATAAGGGAGAGAGGGGATTGGGGAATTAATTAGGGGTTGCCTAATTTAGGATTTAAGAATTAGGAAAGCTTTAAATGAATCCTATTTGAATTATATTCAAATTAAATTAAGTTAGGCAACTTTCCTAAAATAAGTAGGCTAAATTAGGAAAGGAGATTAATTCAAATTTAAATTTGAATTCATTCTTTCCTAATCAACACCCAACCAAATTAGGAAATTACTTGAGAGGGGGAAGGGATAGGGGGCCGGCGGCTTTGGGAGGGTGGAGGCGTGGGGACGGCCGGCGGTGGAGGGAGGGAAGGGGAGGGCCGTGAGTTGGGAAGGGGGGTTTGGGGCTTTGGCCGTGAGGTGGTAGGGGTGGGGGTGAGTTGCCGTGGGGAGGTGGAAGGAGGAGGAGGGGCCGGCGGTGGATTGGAGAGGAAAGGGGGGAAGATCCATAGAGCGACCACGAATCCGACACGTCTAGATTGGTGGGTAGTGCGCACTCTCCCTCTCCTAGGGAGTCTTCTCAAAAGCTCTCAATCTCAAGCCAACAAACACAAGTGCAGGAAAAACTTTTAATATTCATTCATTAAGCAAAAGAAAATACATAGAAGGCTTTAAATAGTCTCACACAAGGACACAACATAAAGACGACGATGCCCTCTGGGCTTACAAATAAGTGCAGGGTAAAATAGGGAAATAACACATGGGAACTAATCATAGAACTAATGAAAGAAACAAAGACCCAACAAGACTCAAAAATATAAAGGCTCAATCGTGGCCGTAGATCGACGGTCACGCCTTCGATACACTTTCCATGTAGCGATGTCCTCATCAACCCCCCTCCGAAATTGCCATTTTCATTTTAGGGCTGTTTGGACACAGGATTTAAGCAGGCTTTGAGCAGGATTTTATCTAGGCTTTGAGCAGGATTTATGCTAAATCACCCCAAATAGGATTTAGGGAACCGTTAAATCTCACATCGAGTTAAATCCTCTATTTCACTCTTTTTGTCATAAATTCTGGAATTATGAGTTCGGAAGATTTACGGGATTTGGCTGAAGAAGCGCGAACGGAAGAAAGATGGCTACCTTCGCAACGCGTAGGCTACCATCAGTCGTCGTCGTCGTTACTTCTGATTGAATATACGAACAACGAGGAGGTGTGATGTTAGATCCGACAAGAAGGAATGTCATTGAAGGAGGTGAAGAAGTTATTTAGGGACTCGTTGCGATAAATATGAAACTATTAAAATAAAATAATAATTTCAGTAATATTTCAATAAATGAAAAAATTTTAAAAATACATACATGATGAAATATTAAATATCAACTTGAAATAAGTCAAAAAAATTATTAAATAATTAATTAATTTCAATTTTAATTTATATTAATTAATGTTGGTAAATTTTAATATTATCAAATTTATAATATTTATTACAATAAAATTTATATTTTGCTTCCAAAAAATAATCAATCTTAGGGTATAAGTATATGATTGAATCACAATCACACAATTAGTACACCTATGATTTTTTAAAATATTTTGAATCACATTATGAAAACAATCAAATTATTTATCTAAAATAACTGGTTCAACTATATTTTAATATTTTCATAAAATGTGTATTTTATTACTTGGTAGGAATATATCATAATTTATGCTCACGCTAATAAATTTTTTTAGCTCCGCCCCTGCCTGTCTTGTTTTCCAAACAGGACCCGATCTCAAAATTTTTTAGTCAGATTTGGGTCGGATTTTTTGGTCATATCAAGTATTGACACCTTAATGGTGATTGTCAATGGGTTGAGGTGACCGTCGGTGATGGCCGATGACGAGTTGCTAGGCTGAAGGTGGGTAGTGGCAGACGGTGGGTAGTAGCAACCGATGGTGGTGGTTGGTAGCGAGTGGCAGCAATCAAGCCAATTTGCTTGCGATGTGAACTGTTCTCGCTCAAAATTGAACGAGTTTAGTTTACCTCAAAGATAAACTTAAATGATTTACACAACATTTACTTTACTTTACATTCCTTTTGCATTCAAGCAAATACTAGTATGTTTGAAACCCTACATTTAAAATATTTTACACCCATTTTACTTCCAACCAAACAACCTCTTAGTTAGCCTAAGCTTTGTGTTATTTCGCTTTCAACAATTTTCATCCAATGGCGCCTATGCCTTCTGTGAGCTTATTTTTATATACAGTTTGTGGAACTTTATTTAAAATTAAGATATAAAATTTACACTCTATTGTTGTAAACTTTCAAACACACAATAAAAAAAATTATGAAAAACAAAAAATTACCACAGAGAGAGAACAGATTCAATCATATTTAAACCAAGCCACTTTAGTTTTTTTTTTTTTTTTAAATCAAGACAATAATCTAGTTAATGAATAGAATGAAAATGTTTCAAATTGATTTTGGGCAACTAAAAAATTACATAAATTTTGAATTTTGAATAGTTTTATGATCCTTAACTAAGAAAACAAAATATAAAAGAGGAGAGATGACGAGCCGGAGTTCCGAATATTTTCATACACATCAATTCTTGGTCTACATAATTGGACGATTGAACTTGCTCGATTGAACAAATTTTCTTAATTAGATGAATACTTTGTTCAACCAACTTCTGATCTTAAGAGGTAAGCTTCAGTTTTCACAGTAATTCACCAATGAAAGCACAGATGAACACAAAGAAGTATAAATGTGATGAGAATTAGAACAATTTTTACAAATATTGTTTTTTTGGCCTGGCGGGAAAAATTATTGTGTGCGGCATCCGGATTCGTCTGGAGGTGAATCTGGACGTACCACGTCACTCAGGACTCAGTACATTTGAGTGATATGACGCGTCCAAATTTACCTCCAGGTAGTCCAGACGCCACCGCACAATAATCTCTCGTTCGACGGGGCGGTTGGTTTTCTCTTTGATTTGTGCTGAAAAAAAAAAAAACTGGTTTTCATCACCTCCATTAGCGCCATTAGTTTAATTTTGAGAAAATAATAAAAAATCTAGCACTTTGTTTTTCCTATGTGATTCGCTCGAAAAACCCATGTTGTCTCTCCTGGCCGCCTGGCCCTCGCTCTCTGGTCTCTTCTATCTCTTGATATGTGGTTGCTAGAACCTCGCCGTACCTGCGGTCACGAGGAGACCCGACGGCTTCTTTAATTAGGATGTCGCAGCCAAATTCTTCCGGCCCTTTGTCGCCGTCATCGACATCTGTTTCTCTTCTTCGATCATTGACCCCCGACGGTTTGTTCTCTAGTCTGTTTATCTTGTTGTGCAATATATAAGGATGAGATAGGTGGAGAAGATAGCACAAGGTTTTGCATGTATTGCTTGAAACCTCCATAGGGATAAGTCTTGTGTTGCCCTTAGGGGGTGTTTGGTTGCAAGATTTAGTCTAGCCTGGATTTAGGCTTTGTTTCTGACAACATTTTTGAATGTTTTTGTGATAAGAAATATAGCCAATAATAGAAAACAGTATTTGTTTTCCAAGTTTTTTTTCTTTCAACTTTTGTTTTAGAAAAATTATTTTTTGGTAGTTGCAACTGGTGGTGAAAATAGATGTTTTTTGGGCCCGTTGAGTGCTGAGATATGTGGTGAAATTTTTTTTTTTCAAATTAAAGTTTCGTTTAGTTACCAGGTACATGTTGTAAAAGGTTGTTTTAAAAATGATAATTGAGAGAACGGAGGTTTCTAACGGAGAAGTAAATACCAAAAAACTTTTGAAAACAGTAGAAAAATGAAATTTTGTAAAAAGCATTTTCACAACAAAAGTGCCGTATTCAAATAGCAACCCAACAAGAATTTTGTGCCCCCCCCCCCCCGGCCCCCCCCCCACAAAAAAAAAAAAGAAAAAACCTAGACTAAATCTTGCTAAACAAAATTTTAAGCTACATAAACTATGATACTTTCTTAAATCTCATTTTACTCGTGTTAAAGCTAAATCTCATATTTAATGAATACTAGGGAAGTATGATTTAAAGATTTACATCTTTCTCATTGTGCCTCTTATTTTGTTTCATTTCAATCCTAACTCTTAGGAACTATTTGGCTACAAGTAGGATTTAACAAATCCTATTGATAAGTCTTTAAAGATTGTATGGATCGAGCTTGAATCTAAATGCATATTTGAATTAAAAAATTTCATAATTAAATTTAGTATTGTTCGAACTTTGATTTCAGTAAATTTATAATAGAATTAAATGTCTCGATGAGACGAACCCATCAACACAAAAAATGATTCGATTTGTGTCCATGTGAGCATTGATCAAGCACTTAAAGCGTAATTAAAAATTTTAGGATATTAATTAGATGACCAAACGACCTTCAAAGCTTGCATGTTTTTAGTCAAATCGAGTGTCTCAATGAGATGAATCCAATGAGGCTAAAATCATTTTATTCTAACATCATTAACACTTAAATGCCGAAGAACGGTCTATAATTGACAGACTTAATACGAATCGTCCAATTGAGTATTCCGGATTTGGCTATATTTACGAGGCATTCTACTCTAAAAAATTTATAAATAGCCTCTTACTCTCTACATAAAAGAGGTACTTTGGTTTGAGATTCAAGAGAGCTCAAAGGCCCTAAGAATTTCGGAACTCCACCGGAGCACCACTGTTAGGCCATCTTTCAACTGTCACCATCGGACCACCACTCAACCATCACTAGGCCATTGTCTAACCACCACCATCAAAATGATGCCCAATCGCTATCATTAGAGTACCGCCCAATTGTCGCGTTGGACCACCACTTGACTAATGTTTTCAAACCATCGTCACTCTGACTATGGTCCTCTAACCATTATTACCTGACTAGAGTTCTCTGACCAGGATCCTCATGATGAGAGGATTCAAAGTATGAGTCTAAATATGCTTTGATTTCACATCTTTTTCACCCACGTTGATTAATCATAGATCATGCTTCAATTTATTTTCTTAAAACATCCATTTGAGTGCTCATTAATTAGCTAAGTGTTGCCTTCAGCCTTTGTTTGTTCATTATTCTCAAATTGAATCTAAATATTACCTTCAGGTCTAGAGACATATGTGCAGTATTTTGTAATTGCTTATGTAAAAGAAGATTATTCCAAATGAGCTTGTCTTTGAGTTGTAATTTTTTAACTCAAGCGTATTATTCTTTCATGCCTTTTTGAAATGAGTGCTGATTAGTGTAATTATAGTTAAAGTTTAACACCCTAGTTCTGTGTGTTTGTTCTTGAAATTAGAGTTTATAATCATTTGATGCATAATTATACTTTCTTAATTTAATTATTGAGTTGCAACTTGAGAAAGAATAAGTGATGATCACCATAGTGCACTGTCTCGATCAATCTTTGATATTTTTATCTAAAACTTGAGTACTGTTGTCAATGATGATTACCATGAATATGTTGTATCCATACATAATGTCAATTTAGATGAGGTTTCTTGTGACAATAAAAATCACTTTCGTCAGAGCTTTAGCTTTAATTCACATGGTATCGTAACTATGATAAACCTCTGCCGATCACTTACTAAAGAAAAAAGGCTGAGTAAATCCATTCCCTATCAAGAAATGTCTTAGGATATGGGCTAAATGATTGTGAGTAGGATGAAGCTAGATTGTGAGTAGGATGAAGCTACAATGGAACGAATTTCTTGATAATTATTTTGCTTTTTTTCTCAGATAATTCCTTTGTATCTTTCTTTAGAGTTAATAAGAAGTAGCTTTGACATAGATTTCGACGGGAACATGTTCTTTCTTTGGAATGACTTCCACATTCTCCATAATGAATCTCCTTTAGGATATGGGTAGTGTTATATTCTTGCGTGCATCAACGATTAGTGGAAGTGAGAGATCTTTTGAACTTGAACCTCATAAGGTCTTCGTCATAGATGGAATTATGTTCAGTGATGGATGTTGGATGAAAGAATTGACCTAATTAGTTATGAATTCAACTTGTAATGCTTTAGATTCTTCAATACTCTAGTTGGCAAATTCAATGACAAATCAATGATTAGGTCTCTTGGTATTTTTTTCAAAGCATAATTATTTTTTGTTTCACATTTGAAAATATATTTCTTGCATCATAAGATTACAAACTTCAAACTCATCACTAAATTGGTTGATAATAAGAAGTCTTGATAATTCTCTTGCATCTTTTCTTAGATAGTTCCTTTGTTTCTTTGTTTAGAGTTAGCAAGAAGTAGCTTTGACATAGATTTCAACGGGAACATGTACTTTCTTTGGAATGACTTTCACATTCTCCATAATGAATCTCTTTTAGGATATGGGTAGTTTTATATTCTTGCGCCCATCAATGATTAGTGGAAGTGAGATATCTTTTGAACTTGAAGCTCATAAGGTCTTTGTCATAGATGGAAGTATGTTCAATGATAGATGTTGGATGAAAGAATTGACCTAATTAGTTGTCTTCAACTTGTAATACTTTAGATTCTTCAATACTCTGGTAGGCAAATTCAATGACAAATCAATGATTAGGACTCATGATGTTTTTTTCAATGCATAAGTATTTTTAGTTTTACATTTGAAAAAATATTTTTTGCATCATAAGATTACAAACGTCTAACTCATCACTAAATTGGTTGATAACAAGAAGTCTTGATAATTTTTTTGCATCTTTTCTCAGATAGTTCCTTTGTATATTTCTTTAGAGTTAGCAAGAAGTAGCTTTGACATAGATTTCAACGGGAACATGTTCTTTCTTTGGAATAACTTCCACATTCTCCATAATGAATCTCCTTTAGGATATGGGTAGTTTTATATTAGTGGAAGTGAGAGATCTTTTGAACTTGAACCTCATAAGGTCTTTGTCATAGATGGAATTATGTTCAATGATAGATGTTGGATGAAAAAATTGACCTAATTAGTTATGACTTCAACTTGTGGTGCTTTAGATTCTTCAATACTCTGATAGGCAAATTCAATGAAAAATCAATGATTAGGACTCTTTGTATTTTTTTTCAATGCATAAGTATTTTTAGTTTTACATTTGAAAATATATTTTTTGCTTCATAAGATCACAAACTTCAAACTCATCACTAAATTGGTTGATAACAAGATAGAGTTGGAGAAGGCAATAAGATGCTTGGTGCCAACTCCTAGAGCAAAATGAGGGTCAACAAGTTTGTGGCTTCATAATTTGCTATTGGTGACTTGGAAGCATTTTTTGACATTATGCGATGGAACAATTTCAATAGGACTCTTTAGGACAATGTTGATTCCTACTCTTTGGTTATAAAAATGTCGTTAACAAAGGGAGATTAGAGAATCTTCTTGTGTTCTGATGTCCTCTTCAACTCCTGCGAGTGTGAAGTTAGACCCGACGTCGACTAATGTTTGCCCCTTGATAGCATTCATTGTCATATAGGATATTTGAAACCCGTTCAGCTCTACTTACCACTTGAGAAATCGACCCAAGTAGTTAATGATGACTTAAATCACATAAGCTTGAAAATAAGGACGATGTTACTAGATAATGATGAGTAGCATAATGACACTCATCCCAATTTCTCTATAATTATGTGTCTCAATTCATCTTTGTGAGGGATTCTACTTAGTAAATTGGTTACTACTTCATTCAAATTTCTTTAATAAAAATATTATTGACAGTATCCTCGCCCACTCCAAGCTATTGCAACAAGTCGTTGAGCCGTGGGCTATAGTGACGGGGAGAAGAGTCGTGTCTTCATGTGATTGAATTTTGGTTGCACTTGACATTCCATTTAAAATGCTTGGCGCCTAAGGATTTTGAAGAAAGGCAAGCACTTGTCTTTGGATTTCAAGATAAAACAATCAAAGCTTGAAACTCATCTTGTTAGTTGTTCGAGTTCTTTGGTAGTTGCTTGGGGTTATATTTTTAGGATCACTCTAATTTTATTTGAGTTTATTTTAATCCCTTTAGACAAAATAAAGAAGCCAAGAAATATGTAATCTAGCTCCAAATATGCACTTCAAAGGATTGAGATGCATATTGTATTTCTTACGAGTGATGAATCTCTTGGAGGATAATGATATGATGTGCCAAATTTTGGTTTTAACCGGTAATTCATCGATGTATTTTTAAATTTTTATGTTTTTTGTGTTTGAATATGCAATCCATCATGTGCTTTTTAGTCACCTTAGAATTTTTGAGTCTAAATGTCATAACTTTGTAGCAATACCAAATTTTAGATCATCATTGGTAGTGAAGGTTGTATTCTCTTGATTAGCGGATGTATTGTGCTTTGATGATAGTTTAGAAGCTCATAATCAAATAGCTGATTGTCGGATTGATGATAACATCTATCTGTGAGAATGTATAGTTGTCCTTAGTCAAGCATATTTATTATTAATAAAATAAATGCACGTCTTCCACTGCTCATTAGCTCTAGACGCTATTATGACATTGGAGATCTAGTTAGGGTAATTTACTTCATCGATAAAGTTGGCCTTTAGCGACCTCTAGACCTTTTCAATGGATGGGCTTGGCCATAGTTGTAGTGATTTTGCAATTTTCTTACTAAATTGGCTTTGCCAACTTTTCATTGTATAGTTGATGACAAACAACATTAATATCAAATCCTACCATTTCTAATGATCGCTAAGCGAAGTCATGTGTTCGATCAGAGGATCTTCTCTATGCCATGGGTTGAAAGATGTACTATCTTGGAGGTTATGAGTTGGTTGATATTTGAGATTATGTTATTGACCCTTTGTAATTCTGAATGAAACATAGTTGATGGAGCAAAAACATGAAATGGACTATGAAGGAAGAGAGAACGAGGCAGCTATGGCAGACACCGAAACAATAGCTACATTTTCAAAGGAACATGTGACATTCCAAGCGGTGAAAACAGACACCCAAATGACTTGAAAGATTTTCATGCTTAAAGAAGAAAGTTTCATTCCTTTATTTTTTACAAACAGAGGTATTCTTTTGGCCTATTGAGTTGCGACAACAGTTTCATTTTTTCGGTTTAACGGTTGCGGATAGTAATAAAGAGCACATGTGTAACATTTAGTTGCAAGGCTAGTTTATAAATATATGTGATTGAACAACTAAGGAGATTAAGAATTACGTTTCTATTTCTGTTATTGTTTCCCATTCATAGATTCTGGATCCCCTTGAAGGATACTTGCAACCTTCTATCACTGGAATGTCGTATCAACTGGTGCTTCTTCATGAAGAACTCAGATCTTGTCGATGCCTTGTGTGGCATAGAAAGAATAACCTATTTCCAATTCTGCGAGCATCAAATCTTTGCACCATTTAGAGGTTTCATTCACCGCAATAAACAAAACCCTACAGCAATTTCAATCTTTCTTGATGAATTTAGACAACCATATTGGGACCTTATCTTCTATAGGGCCATCATCTTTGGTTCAGCAAGAAAACATCATGGATGATAATACAGTGTCCCTACGTTTCAAACTGGTTTTGCCATTAAGGGGTTTCGTTGATTTGTCCCTTCCATGCGAATAATGAAAATTGAATTGCTCCGTTTTAATTGCTCAGGCTTAAACAACTAGATTTTTAAGGCTAATGAATCCTTTTATTTTTTATAGTAAGCTGGAAAACCAACGAGTTCACATTGCTTCTTTTTTATCTAGAAGGTTCAAAAGCAACATGGCACCAATGGTGCCGAGTAAAGGTTGACATGTGTCTTGGCGCGGATTTCTTCGTACCTCACAGAGCCATTTTGGTGTCTCTCAATACGAATATTTGCATGGAAATCTTTCCATGCTCCAGACAGATTTTGTTTTGGACTATCAAGACACTTTTGAAGATTTGGTTTGCACCGTACCGGGACTTTTTGACTTCTATTTTGTAAGTTTTTTCATCTCTAACTTAAAATCAGAACTTTGGCGAGAATTATTGGTGGTGAAACCCCTCACCTGACCATATGAGATGAAGCTTGCCTACATTTATGAGACCAAGATCCAAGAAATGCGTTGTGATCCTCCTCATTCGTGGTTCCACACAACATTTATGCATTCATCTTCTTCCGATCGATCAACTTTGGAGGCACCCCAACTACACTATCTATACCATGCTCATCTGCAGCAGTACCAAATACAGTACCAACTCCACCCCATAAGAAGGAATTATTGTTCGCCAATTGACTATAGCTAAGATCCAATCGCGAAGCGAAAAAGGCTTATGTTTTAATTGTGATGGTAAACATTCAAGCCTAACCGTAAGTGTCAAAGTAAATTTTATTTACTTCTAGGTACAGACAAGGATGATCTTCCTTTACAAAAACAATATTTTGTCAACAACCTCTCTATTCCAGACACCTTATCCAACATTAGCCTTAATGCTTTGGCTGGCCAACTCATTCCATGATCTCTTTATATCATCGGATACATTCATGCTCTCCTACACATGTAGTGATTGATATCAGTAGCACAAATAATTTTATTCAAGAAATGGCAGGTAAGCATATGGGATTGATAATTTCGACTACGAAGAAGTTTCATGTCTGTATTGGCAATGGCAACTCCTTACTTTGTTAACATAAGTGTTCAAATCCACATCTTCCTTCAAGGTCACTTGTTCTAAGTGGATATATTTATTTTGGCCATCAAGGGTGCAGAGCTTTTTTCCAGTTTCATTGAGAATTTGTTTTGGGGGTTTTGGAGTTGAACCATCAAGATATCCATCAAAATCATTTGCAGTAAAAAACTTTAAAATCTGAGATTTCCACAAAGCACAATTCTTAGAAATTGTCAGGACACCTGTACATTTTAGTTTCTTGATCCTTAGGATATCTGACGTGTATTTACTTCTATTAAGTTTCTGTCCATATATAGGCGTCCTTGTAATACTCTTTAGCTAATCAAATGAATATTCCTTCTTCTGTCTTTCTTCATTCTCTGTCTTCTCAAGATCTCTCTAGCCCCTAACGGAGAAGAAGTTCTCTCATGGTATCAGAGCGCTCCGCTCACCCACAGCTCTTCCCTCCCATGGCCGATTAAGCGTCAGCATCCTCTCACCCCATGAACTCAGGTCTCTCCTCCTCTCTCGCCGAGTTCATTGTTCCCACCCCACTCAAATTCTTGATCTCAAATCTCAAGACTCTTGTTCCTACCATCCTCACAAATGAAAACTACGCTATCTGGCGGCTTCCAGCTGTATCAACACTTCTCCGCAAATGGCTTCACCGGCCATCTCACCGGTGTCGTTTCTTTCCCGCACGCTTCCTCTGTCAACGATCACAACCTCTGGAAGCTGATAGATCGGAATCTCATTTCTGCCATTTTGTCTACGATCTCCCCCTCCGTCCTTCCCTATGTTCTCACGCTCGCCACCGCACACGAAGTATGGATCACCCTGGAACGCCGCCTCCAACCAACAAATTGGTCACGTGTCATCCAACTAAAGAACAAACTACACCAAATTCAGATGAAAGACAAAACGATGCAGCAATACTTGGCTCAAATCAAGACTCTTGTGGACAACATAGCAGCAGCCGATTCTACGATCGACACAGAGGACATTATCTTGTACATCTTGAATGGGCTTCCAACCATCTACAATCCTTTCAAGACCGCCATCAGAACATCACTAAATCCCATAAATCTGGATGTTCTTTATTCTTTGCTATGCAGCGAGGAGATCAATCTCCAACAAGAACAACTTAAAGAAACGCAGCATTCAATTGACTCCACGGCTCTGCTGTCAACTAGGAACGCTCCCACTCGCAGACGATCAAGCAGATACCGCGGCAAAGGTTTTTCCTCCAAACAACGGCACTCCGTCATCCGCTTCCAAACCGCTTTGCCAAATCTGCGGCAAATCAGGCCATATTGCGATCAATTGTTGGCATCGCTGCAACATGCAATACGCCCCCACCTCTTCTTCTTGGAATAACAGAGCCCTTCTCGCTCAACAACCCTCCGGCACGTCCCCTACCGATGAATGGGTCTTAGACTCCGGAGCCACCTCTCATCTTACCTTCGATGCATCAAATCTACGTCATCCCGCTCCCTACACTGGCTCCGACTTCTTTTTAATTGCCAATGGCAGCACTATTCCGGTTCATCACACCGGCCAAGGCATCCTTCCCCTACCAGATTCTACTCGTAAGCTCCATCTTCGTAATCTTCTTCATATCCCATCTCTTTCACATAAGTCCATTTCCAAGTTAACTGCCAACAATAACGTCTCCATTTCTTTTGACGCTAACGGTTTTGTCACTAAGGATCTTTAAGACAATCAACCACTTCTTCATGGTCGCAATCATGACGGTCTCTATCACATTCGCGTTCCACACAACAACAAGCCACTTGCTCTCCGGGCAAACACCAACTTCAACCCTCTGGCACGCCCCTCTCTGTCATCCTCATGCTCGCCTTCTTTCAGTTCTCGGACAACACATTCCTACACTACAACATGTTTCTTCTTCTTCTAGTTCTCATGATTGTATCTCTTGCAAAGTGGCCAAAAGCCACAAAATTTCTTTCACTGCAAGCATTTCTCATTATACCAAACCGTTTCAATTAGTGCATTCGGATGTATGGGGTCCCGCCCCCAAAATGTCTTTCAACGGATATAAATACTATGTGATATTCGTAGACGACTTTACTCGTTTTTCTTGGCTCTATCTCATGACGTCAAAACAAGAAACCTTTTCCAAATTTCAAAATTTTTGTCAGCTCATTCAAAATCAATTCAACACTCAAATTCAAATGTTTCGCTCTGACGGAGGCGGGGAATTCATCAATACTTCGTTTCGCAACTATCTTCTCTCCCACGGCATTCAACATCAATTAAGCTGTCCCTACACTCCTGAGCAAAATGGCTTGGCTGAACGCAAACATCATCTCCTGGATCTAACCCGAACTCTTCTTCACGCTGCCAGTCTTCCCTTCGCTTTCTGGGTTGAGACAATATCCACGGCCAACTATCTTATTAATCGTCTACCTTCCAAAGCTCTCTCCCTTCAAATTCCTTATCAAAAACTTCACGGACGTCCTCCCTCATATGATCACCTTAGCACATTCGGAAGCTTATGCTTCCCGTGGCTCCATCCTCAGGCTCCTAATAAACTCTCACCAAGATCACAAGAATGCGTCTTTCTTGGCTATTCTCCCAACCCAACCACAAAGGCTATCGTTGTCTCAATCTTCTCACTAATCGGTTACACATCTCTCGTCACGTTGTTTTCCATGAACAACAGTTTCCGTTCCACATATTATCTCCTAAATCCGTCACTCCTCCATCTACACAACAATACTCCCCACTTCTACTAGTTCCCACATCCACCATCTCTTCACCCAATTCTGCTCCAGAATCTCTCCCCACCATGCCTACAGATCTTATTCCTGTCAGTAACACACCTCTCTCTTCCTCCGCTACCTCATTTCCGTCCTCAACTCATTCTCCTATTCCCGTAACCACTTTCATTCAAACTATCCCACTCTCTCATCATCCTATGCAAACCCATCTTAAATCCGACATTTCCCACCCCAAAAAGATCGTAAACCTCTCGGCCACAACCAACGCATCTCCCACCCCAACCTCCTACTCTCAAGAAGCCAAACACGAGCATTGGCGCACTGCCTTGTCAAACGAATATATGGCACTTCAAAAACAAGCAACTTGGTCCTTGGTTCCCCCTCCCTCAAACAAATCCATCTTAGGTTGCAAGTGGACGTTTAAAACTAAGCTTCACCCCAACGGTCAAGTTGCGAGTTACAAGGCTCGGTTGGTGGCCCAAGGTTGCTCTCAAGAATTCGGTGTAAATTACACCGAAACTTTTAGTCCGGTCGCCAAAATGACCACCATTCGCATTCTCATCACTTTTGCTCTTCACCAACAATGGTCCATTCTTAAACTCGACGTCTCCAACGCTTTCTTGCATGGTGACCTTCAGGACGAAGTTTACATGAAATAGCCTCCAGGATTCCTCGACACAAACCATCCAGGTCACGTGTGCAAACTACACAAATCTATTTACGGCTTAAAACAATCTCCTAGACAATGGTTTAAAAAATTAACCAAGTTTTTGCAGGAATTCGGGTTTACATTCAGCAAAGCCGATCCGTCTCTGCTACTCTATCATCACGGAAGCACACACCTATTCGTTCTAATTTACGTAGATGACATCCTCATTACCGGCAACAATCCCGACACCACTCAATCTCTCCTCAAGCAGCTAAACTCCGAATTCCAACTCAAGCAACTTGGTGACATGTCCCTTTTCCTAGGCATATAGGTCACTAAGACATCCACAGGCTTCTTCATGTCACAACAGCACTATGCTCGTAAGCTTCTACAAACTGCAGGTTTCGAAACCTGCAAGCCCGCCAGTACTCCGATGGCCCTTAAGCACTCCAAACAGCAAGACAATCACCTACCATACGATGATCCTACACTCTACCGCAAGCTGGCCGGATCTCTCCAATACTTGTCCATCACGAGACCCGACATAGCCTTCGCTACAAACTCCGTCTGTCAACATATGCACACCCCAACAACCTCTGACTTTCAAAGCCTCAAACGAATCCTTCGTTACATCCAAGGCACACTGCAGCTCGGCATTCACATCACGAAAGGCGATCTTCAATTACGAGAATACGCGGATGCCGACTGGGCAGCCGATCATGGTCGGAAATCGATTTCTGGATACTGCATGTTTCTCGGTACAACTCTCGTTTCATGGTCCGTAAAGAAACAAATCACCGTCGCGAAATCCTCCACTGAGGCTGAATACAAATCTCTTTCCTCAGCCACGCAAAAGTTCTATGGCTTTGTCGTCTACTAGCAGTACTTCAGCTTCCTCAACGCCAACCCACAATCATCTTCTGCGATAACACCTCCGCTATCGCTCTCGCCAATAACCCAGTCTTCCACGCAAGAACGAAGCACATCGAAATCGACTATCACTTCATCAGTGGACACCTCACCGTCAGCATCTCCCACATCAGTTCAACAGATCAAATTGCCGACATTCTAACAAAACCTCTCTCCACCAAACATTTTCACTCTCTTCGTTCCAAAATAACCATCCGCTCCCAGGATGCTAAATTTGAGGGAGGCTGTCAGGACACCTATACATTTTAGTTTCTTGATCCTTAGGATATCTTACGTGTATTTACTTCTGTTAAGTTTCTATCTATATATAGACGTCCTTGTAATACTCTTTAGCTAATCAAATGAATATTCCTTCTTCTGTCTTTCTTCATTTTCTGTCTTCTCAAGATCTCTCCAGCCCCTAACGGGGAAGAAGTTCTCTCAGAAATAAGTTGAATGTTGAGAACCGACTTCACATTGGTCATGAGAAATTTTAGTTGAGCTGAAATAGAGATATCACATATTTTGAAAAGAGGTTCAGTTTGAAGGGAAGTAGAAGTACCGGATGAAGTGAACTGAACCATAGCAAGGAACTTCAGCGAAAGGAAGAATGAAAGAAAAAAAGAGAGAGAGTTGCCATTAGGCACACGACCCTGATACCATGTAGAACCTGCAATGTATACAGCTAGTACAATACCAGCTGCTGTTACATACAACCATACATGAAGATAGTTGAAGACAAAGAACACAGAACATAAAACATGGACTAAAGAATAGAAAAACTGCAATGCATTTCCTTGACCTTACTTCAGTACAATACTAGCATATATATATTCTAATCACTGCAAAGCTGGTTAGAGAAAAATGCCAGAGCAAAGGCCAAGATGATTCAGCTAGGCATCAACAGTGAGGAAGAAAGGATAAAGCCTGCATATTCTAGAAAGTGGACACATGAGCAGATATCAGAGATAACTTATCTTTATAAGTCGACTTGCTCATCAATTTTATCTTTCATTGGCTGAGCTTTGCCACAATACTGTAGAAAGACAAACACGGTAGAAAGGACAAGCAGAAAGAAGAGAAAAAGACAGAACAGAGAAAACTTTTCCTTATTTCTCACAGCCAGAGTACATGGTTTATATAGAGAAGTTACAGGGAGATAACCTTCTTACAGGGAGATAAGCCAAGAAGGTACAAAACTATAAATCAAGAAGGTACGTAGCAGCTTGAGAGATGCCATGTCAGCAATATATTAACAGCCCCCCGCAAACTTATGACTGGATGACAGCGATAAGTTTGGTAGAGAGTTCTTTAAATCTGTTCCGGGGCAGTGGTTTTGTGAACAGGTCGGCGAGCTGATCTTTTGTACAAATGTGATGAACGGTGAGTTGCTTTTGCCGTATGCAATCCCGGATGAAATGGCAGTCGATCTCTATGTGCTTTGTCCGAGCATGGAATACCGGATTGTTGGCCAAGGCGATTGCCGAAGTGTTGTCGCAGTAGACAGTGGTGGGATCATTTTGAGGTATGTGAAAGTCTTGAAGGAGTTGTCGTAGCCACATGATTTCTGATGCCTCAGTGGCTAAGGCGCGATACTCAGCCTCTGTGGATGACCGAGCGACAGTGGTTTGCTTCTTGACCTGCCAAGAGATAAGAGAATTACCTAGGAAGTTGCAGTAGCCAGAGAGCGATTAATATGACCCCATACGAAGTATTATACGGGCATGTACCTCCATTTCAGCATACTCACAGGGCAGCACATCCATTGCCGCAGTGGAATGACCACTACTGGAGCGTAATGAATTTCCATCTATCGTGCAAAAACAAGCAAAAAGCTCAAGCTCGCATGAAAATGGTGGCTGACCGCCACCACTGGGATGTCACATTCAACATCGATGACCTTGTCATGTTAAAGCTACGACCTTACAGCAACAATCTCTTGTTGCGGGCTCTAATAAAAAATTGGCAAAGAAATTTTATGGTCCATTTCACATTGCGGAAGCAGTCAATCCCATCGCTTTTAAACTTGCTCTACCATCCGATTTTCGAATCATCCAGTATTCCATTTTTCGGCTCTTAAACTTTTCAAGGGAGATTAAACTACTTTATGCTCCTCATTATCATCTTTAAGATTAAATAACCAACCATTACTGATACTTGTAGCTATTCTGGCCCGGTTCTACAAATGTTGCGGTTCCCAGCAATTTCAGTTCCAACCTGGGAACCTTTTTGGACTTTTTGCCGTCTATATTTTCCCTCAACCTTGAGGATAAGGTTACTGTCGACAGTGAAGAGGGTGTTATGGACCCTCTAGTTCCGAATGAAACACAGGTGAGTGAGCACAGCATGAAATGGATTGCAAAGGAAGAGAACAAGACCTAGCTATGGCAGACACCGGATCACAGCTACATTGAGAATGTAACATGAGGGCGGTAGACTACATTCCGAGCAACCAAAACAAATACGCAAATGGCTTAAAAGATTTCCACACTTAAAGCATGAAGTTCCATTCCTCTGTATTTTGGCAAACAGGGTATTCTTTTTGTCTGTTAAGCTGCGACAACATGAAGTTTTTCTTTGCCAGTTTAGCTAGCAGCTGTGGATAGTAATAAGGATCACCTGTGTATCTCATTTACTTGCAGGGCTAGTTTATAAATTTATGTAATTGTGAACAACTTAGGAGCGTAAGAATTCTATTTCCATTTCATCTTTGTAAGTGTTTCCCGCTCTTGGAGGACGAATATCCACTCGAAGGATACTTAACGGCATTCTTCACTGGAAAGTCATATCAAGCGACTTCTATTGTACAGTGGTTATTTGTATATGTCTAATGGCTTTGAATTCCATACAGAAAGCCATTTGATAGTGTCAAGATTTGCGATAGAAAAATATCTCAATCTTTTCAAAATTTAATCGCTAGATATACTTGCATCAAGATTCAATTTATTTATGCAGATTGAGCACCATTAGATGTTTAGAACTATTCTCAAGGTCCAAATTTCAGATCCAGGCATCTGCTGTGAAGCATATTAGGCACATTTTTTCGTGCGCTTCACCCAAATTCAGGCTTTGTTTGGGACGGCTTTTTTATTGCTTTTTAAAACATAATTTTAGTTAAAAAATTAAAATTTTTGTACTAAAATTTTGTTTTGAGAAGTAATAAAAAAGTCGTCCCAAATGAAGCCCCAATCATCTGATTTTAAATTTTTTTTTCTGATATAGAAATTTTGGGGGATTTAGATTCATTCCATAGAATTTTTTTAACAATTTATTTTTCTTATTTATCTTGTAGTTATAATTAGAAGCACCTAAATCCTCGTTTACATGCATGAATCTTCATAAACTGGCACCAAATCACAAGATAAACAGTATTATATTGCTTATGACGCATCACTTAACTGCAATTGTTAATTACTGCTCATTCGAGCATCTAAAGTGCGATTAGTAATGAATAATCTCCTAAATTATTAGGCTTAGCCCATCATGTACGTTATTTAATCATATAACATGTAGAATAAATCCGTTATTAAATTTACTAAGTATAAAAATAATGGAGAACTTCTTGGAAGAAGATACTTAAAAAATTCTTATGAGCTTGAATTCATAATGACCGCATCTGCATTAGATAATTAGATTCTCCCAAAGTGCAGCTGCCTGTACTCAAATAAACAAAAAAATATTTTTTTAATCATGATTAAAATTTTGACTATATGTAATTACTTAAAAAACCTTTGTTCCCATTTCTTATTTATATAAGATGTTGTACTTATTCTACATAATTTTTATTTCTATTTGGTTGAAATTATTCCTAATATATTGCATTTGGAATGTATGTATTTTGAAAATCTTATTGTAAGGATTAAAAAAAGTAAATGAGCTGTGGAATTTAAATATATATTTGGAATATCCCCTCTAATTCATTTTCAATATATTTATAATTATTTGATTTGAATGAATTTTTAATACATAACTTATGTGAAGGAATATATGCCCCACTCTCTGTATTAGAATACTTTTGTTTCCTTCATTTCACTCACAAAAAAAAAAAAAAAAAAAAAAAACTCCACATCAGAAGTCTAGAATTTATGTTAACTCAAAAACTAATCTTAAACCATATTAATAGTAAAAAAGAATCCAAATATTGAAAAGTGATTGATATAATTGTGTGTCAAATTTATCAAATAGCACACTAGAAATAGCATTTAGGCTACTTTTCCAGCAGAAATGAGACTTCAATAGTACTATTAGAATATTTAATCTTACTTTTTTACATTTGATATAACCCAAAAAAATTATATAATCTACACGAATCTCGTGTCAATCTTTGAATTATAAACTTTTGAAATTAAAATCATGGTCATCTGAACTCAAAATTTGATATGTTATCGTCGAATGGAGTGGCTCGATGAAACGAATCCAACGAGGCCTAGATCACTCAATTCTGACATCATTTAGGCATTTAAATACTGAAACAGATGCTTCATGATCAAACAAATCGATATTTATCGTAAGAATGAGTGTTTTGAATTTTGGTTCAAATTACAAAAATATCCATACAAATAAATAAATAAATAAATAGAGTCTTATTCTTCACATGAAAAGGAGGAGAGAGCTATCTTGCATTTTTTTAGCTATCACCGCTGAAGACCATCACCAGCTATTGCCACCGACAACCACCATCATCTTCGACAATCACTGTGAGTAATCACCGCCATCTTCAGACCCTTATCAAGATTTAACCATATTATTGTATTTCAATTGTCTGCTTTTTCTACAAGGCACCCTGTGATTTTTTTCTTTTCGGGTTTTTCATGTAAAAAATTTTCTGGCCTTACTACTTTTACCTGTGCGTATAAAATATTGAGATGTAAAACACACACTTTACCGACTCAAATTTTCTATCACGTAACAATACTAATAATAAGTACACTTCTCTTAAAAGTATGATTGTCTTACCGATGAGTGTAAATATTATTATATTATATATGTTAAATTTTCAGTGAAACTGTTTTATTTTAGTTATGTTTGTGCAGGAAAATGCTGGAAGTATGCAAAAATTTTAAGTAGGTACATCGCCATGGCGTCGGACACTATACCGCTGCAGCGCCATCATTGATACCGTCGGAGCGCCCAATATAAACATGGCGGCGCCCAATCTATGTTTAACAGCATCGCAGCATTGAAGGAGTCAGCGCTACAAAGCCCAGTCTCTGTCTACACAGCGCTGCGGTGCCATTTTCCAGGGCCGCTATGCCAAGGGGAGTGCCACGTGGACGCCGCAGCACTCAACCGTCACCAGCGTTTCACCAGCGTTGTACCGCTATAGTTGTAATTGTTTAGGACACAATATGCCAGTGAAGTAACCTATCTATTCAATAAATAGTAGGTCCATATTGTAATAATATAAATTTTTAAATGATTTTTTTAAATAAAAAATTTGAATTTTAGCACCATGCCTTATCGAAGAAGAGAGAGAATATTGTTCGGTGCTTTTTCATCCGTAAATTTTATTCAGAAATTTCTTCTATTTATTGTAAGTAACTCAAATCTTATTTTAGTTTTTAATAATTTTAATTATTATATATTTTTTCTTATATTGAATAGAATTGATTATTTCCTATTTTATTTTGATTGTGGCATTTGCATAAGCAAGAAAGGTTGGCTGTTAATACTATAAAATGGATTGGCTGTTAAAACATAATACTCTACGTAGGAGGGTTGGCTGACGGGCTTTTCTTTAAAGATGGTTTATGGTGTTATCCTGATTATAGCCTGTAACAGATGACCGATTACGCCGATGGACAGAGAGTGACAACTTTATTGATTTAATGAAGCCACATGTAATGATAATTGATTAATTAGATAGGTAATAATTATTTATATTGATGTATAGAAGCTCTGGTTTATTCTTAAAATGATAAATAGATAATTCTTTTAAATTTGTTTCTGGGGTGTACACACGTCGGCAAGTGCTGCAGCGGAGGATATCGTTTAGCGCTACAGCGTTAGTTCATTTTTCGGGCACCGCGACGCCAAAATCTATTTTCTATAATTTTTTTATAAATAGTCTGTTTGTAATGTTAGTAATGAAGTTCAGTTACTTATTTAATTTTAGTCTTCACAGTGCTTCTCTGCAATTTTCTTAGGAGTGATAACTAAGAAAATTCAGGGAGTGTTAGATCCACTTTATAAGAGTGCTTGATCAATATTTTGGAAGGAATTTTGTAAGTTTAAGGAGTGTAGAGGAGATCATTAAACTTATCCGGTGATATTTTTTTTATGTACTTTCTTTCTTTTGTGCAATTAATAAAAATAAGTTTACTTCACTTATTTTTCATGTCTAGCTAAATTCTCTAGCTTTGAATTGATAATATAAATGAAATATGGAGTGCTAATACATTCTCTTCATTAATAATTTAATAATATTTTCAATATATTAGGTCTTCATTTAATGCACGTAGTGGTCACATGCATAATTAGTATTGGGTGTAATGCGGAGCCTAGGAATAGAAAAACAGACACAACAAAGTATATTGGATTGGTATGATGTAAGCATAGGCGTAGTGCTTGACATATACCAAATTTATAAAGATGAATTGTAATGAGGGGGTTTTAACAAGATATGCTTTACTTACTCTTCTAATATTTTCATAGGGTGATAGACTATAGGAGTTTAGAGTGGTATTTAGGTTGGAAGGGTTTAATCTATCTTTTATCTCTTCACGCTTGATTGAGCAGTCGGTGATGTATATGTTTTGAATAACATCAATATAAAAGAGAATCGTTAGGAAATATATTGTATTTACATTCCATCAATTCAAAATATTTTATTCAAATAGTATTTTATTTAAATTTTTTATTGATTTTAAACTAAGTGATTGAATCTCTACCAAGATTTATTTTTATTAAGTATGATAATTATTATAATTATTATAGACAATATTAGTATTTGCAAGTAAATATTCTTCCTCATGGGATCGATACTCTACTCTATCACTATATTACTTAATTCAGCATGTATACTTGCGTATATTAAGTGAGATTTTATAATTTTTATATCAAAAAAATTTAAGCATTATTTAGGAATTGATAGAGCCCTAAATTATTTTCACAATTCTTTAGGTTACTCCATCACCGCCATCACTTAGCTATGAAATAAATGTTCTAATTTTTGTAGAAAATAATGAAGCTTCTACTTTATAGTAATAAAAGGTTTTTATTTGGTGAAATACACATAGATATTATATATATATATATATATATATGTATGTATGTATTTATAATGATTTTATATATAATAAAAAATAAGGTTATTTACTAATATAAATTTTATCTTAGAAGAAAATGTTGAGGAATAATATTTCTTATTAATAATATAATCATCATGCGTAAAACACATATTTAATATGTTCACTAGTTTATACATTTAAATGAAAATATAGAAAATAAATATATTTTTGGATCAATTCGTACACATTATGACAAAAGTATAATTATATTTGTTGCATGCAGAAACATGCACAACGATAGAGAGATGAAGAGTTTAACATCTTAATATTGACTAAAGATCTAGCACGCATACAAATAATAAAGAGGGGGGTAAGAATTATAAGAGATACCATAATTTGTACATGAAAGTTCCTAAAAGGGGAAGAAAAACCATAGGGCCTTGCTCAGTTGAAATGATTCTACTAGTATTTGCTATTGATTACAAATGATGTCTTTACTCAGGGGAAGGCATCGGCACAATATAGCAAATATACATCATACAAAGCATATTATATGATTAGAGTGGAAGAATCTAATGGCATGAGAGCTATTCTGAAGAGAACGTTGGCCTGTTTATTCGGTCATTAGGATCGTGGTCGGGTGATGGTGGTTATAGGATCATAGTCAGGCAACAGAGGCCAGAGGGAAAGTAGTCGAAGTCGGATGGACTGCAGTCGATGGGTGATGAAAGTCAGAAGGACCGTGACAGGTGATGGAGGTTAGAGAAACTATAGTCGGATGATAGTGGTCTAAGGATTGTAGTCAATGGGAGACAAAGGTCGTAGGGATTGAAGCTGAGCTACAGTTGTCCTAGGATTGTAATCAACGCACGACTATGACCTAAGGATCGTAATCGACGAGTGATTATTGTGGAAGGGATCGTAGTCAGGTGACGATGTTCTAAAGACTGTAGTCGACAAGCAAAGGAGGTCGGAGGGACCAAAGTTAGGTGATAGTGGTCGGAGGGATTGTAGTCGGGTGATAAAGGTCGAAGGGACTGTAGTCGGGCAAATATGGTCTGAGGGATCGTATTCGGGTAACTGAAGTCAGAGGGGCAATAGTCGGTGGGTGACGAAGGTCAGAAGATCGTGGCAAGCGACGAAGGTCAGAAGGATCTTAATCGGGCAACGGTGGCCTAAGGACCATAGTTCGCAAGCGATGGTGGTCTAAGGACCATAGTCAGAAGGCGACGGTGGTCTAAGGACCGTAGTCGGGCTAGGGTGGTTTAATGACCTTAATCGAGCGACAATGTACTAACCCAGACAAAAAAAAATTTCAAGAGACATTATAAGTCAACTTTAAAAATCGTATTTGTCATAAGATAGGTATTATTGTGCTTTAATTACACAAATTTTTTTATAATTTTTGGAGACTGGTGAAAATCCTTAAAAAATTGACACTTGTCAGTACAAGTGAGGATTTTGAGACCATTAAGTATCCGTTTTGCAAATCAATTTTACTAATATTTTCTAAATAAAATGAATTTATTTATAGATATTTTTCTATACTTTTTGAAGTCTCAAAAGAATTTATATGAATTTTATATTGAAAATTATATAATTATATTAATATTATTTTATTAGAAATATCTTAAAGCATTAAGAACTTTATTTAATCCTTATTTCCTCTTATTCATTCGACTAAACAAAGGCTTGAAAACTAAAATGATAGTGAAAAGAGAGGAAAGAGAAATCTAGATTTGGAGGTCGTAGAGCTATTTTTATCAGTTAGCTCAGTTGAAAATTTTATTTGTCTCATTGTAAGGAACATTTACCCTATTTTTTATGTCAATAATTTTATATATTTGATATTTTTTTGATCAATTTTATATTTTCGTTATCGAAAAATAAGGATAATTTTGTATTGGTAATACTTTCGTCGTGTAACTGTTTATGTTATAGAGATCAAGATTATGAAAAAAATTTTAATATTTATTTAATATTTTTCACTAGGTGATTTTAAAAATGCAGTGATTTTTGTCTACTCAAAAATTTATGGTGATATCTAAAAATAGTGCTTTAATTTAATTAAAGCTTCAGAGCGTTGTTTTATATGATATTTGACAATTTAATAAAAAATTTTAAAATATAAATTTTTGCTCAGTAGGATCTTCTATTGCCTACTATTAGGATCGCAGTCGAGCGACTGAGGTTGAATGACTGTAGCTGATGAGTGATAGAGGTCAGAAGGATTGTAGTTAGTGGGCGATGGAAGTTGGGCGGACCATTATCATTTGATAAGGGTTGGAGGAACTATAGTCAGCAAGAGAGAGAGAGAGAGGTTGGGTGGAGACCTGGCGATGGCATTCAAACGGAGGTCTAGCAATGGTGGTCGGGGGCTAGGATTCATCGACGATGGTACCTAGGTGCTTTGGGACTCTTCGAGCTTCAAAGCTCTCTTGAGTCTCTAGCCCAGGATCTAAGCCTCCAAAAGTTCAAGCCTCTTTAATGTGGGAAGTGGGGACTTATTTATAGATTTTGAGAGTGACAGACTTCATAAATATAGAGAAGATATGTGACAAATTTAGAGTATTCCATCAGACAACCCATATTGATCCACTCGATCATAGAGCATTCATTCAGTATTTTAGTATCTCTGTGATGTCAAAATTAAGCAATGTTGGGCTCGTTGGATTCGTCTCATCGAGCCCCTCGATTCGATTATAACAATGCTATATTTTGATATAATTGGTCACCCAATTAATATTAGGTATCTCAGCGGGCATAATATCTCAGTGATGCTTCCAAATATACTTTAAGTTATTGATTTGAACCCATTTGGGCTTGAATTAGATCAATTTTGGTGTCATTCAATTTGCCTCGTCAAGACGTTTAGTTTTAATATAAGTTTGTTGAGATTGGACTTCAGATGGTCATGAATTTAAATTTGAAAGTTTTCAATTGAGACATGCCTCAAGATTCGTGTCTGATCAAGGCAATTTTTGATGAAATAAAAAGTACTTTTGAAATAAAAAATATACTTTAATTAGTTCATCTAAACACATTGACTAATATATATATATATATATATATGGAAAATGCTAGACTAGCCCAATTCATTACTATAAAAAAAATTACAATAAGAAAAACCCAATACAACCCAAAAAGATGATGACATACATATAAGAGTTGTGCCAAAAATTCAAAATCCAAAGGCTAAAAGAAGAAAAACAAAAAAGAGACCAATCAGAAGAACTCCTAGACCCAATAGGCAGCAAAAAGATATTCATGCCTGAGAAGTACACAACAACAAAAAATTCACAGTAGGTCGAAGTACGGGAGATAACACATGGTTGCCAATGTAGAGCAGAGCTGTCTTGAATTGATCAGAAGATGAAGGGAACATATCTACATTATAGTCCAGCAAAAAATAAATCCCCATAGGGATCAAAATTTAAATCTCAAAAGTCCTAACAAATGAAAAGCTTAATTTCATCATAGTTTTTTCAACTTTTAACTTTCAAAAAGATTGCCTTCGAAATCTAATAATAAAGAGTGAAAGTAGAATAGTTTTCAAGCTTGAAAAGTCTAGCATTTTGTTCTCGCCATAAGTAGTAGATAATAGAAGAAATAACGAGCTTGTGAGCATTAGCCACCTCCGATTGCTGGCATAAGCTATCATCAATGTAGTCGAGAGCCTACAAAATGTTATGATGCAGCAGGAGGTGGACAAGGTAGGAAGGATCCTTCTCAATATATTATAAGAGAAATCACATTCAAAGAACATATGATTGATGTACAAGAATTATGCATATATATATATTTCTACGAGCAAGGGCATTACAGAATTCAGACCACCAATAAGTGCAAGCCAAAAATACATAGAAAAACGGTGAGCAAATTTTTTATGCCAAACTTACTTATATCAATTAACATCCTCCAGATTATCAAACGATAATTTCAGAAAGTGCTTAAAAACCGGACTGACAATACCCTTTCATAAAATTGGGCTGACCCTAGCATGCTTGATGGGGATATCATGCAGAAAAACCTGTAAACCAAAAGAAAAAAGAGCAGAAAAGATTCCATTTCCCATTACAAATGATATCTGACATAGTAATGTATTTGAAAGGAGGCAAAGTGGAATAAGTAATGCAAAGCAAATTTTCAATAGCATTCCCATTAACCCAAGGAGTCTCAAATAAGTACTATGAGCAATGACATTGAAAGAGACTTGCCCGGAGACTATCCCCGCTGAAGATCTAAGGATATTCCACCATTTGGAGACTTTGGAGGTGCAAGGGCTCCAAAAGGAGACATATTTGTCTTTCCACCAAGAACTTAGAGGGCTGTTAGAGGTAATAAAACGCCATAAAGAATAATTATAGACAAAACTGAGGTCATTAAGTGGAAAATCCAAAATAAATTTACGCATTCCTTGGGAAACGCGTTCTCAAAACCTATCGGTCAATTCTCTTTCCCGCTTCCCAACTTTTTTTTAATTTTTACTGATTACTCGATTGGCAAAACCTTAGGACGGGGAAACGAACTCCGTTCGCTTTCCGAGAAACGGAATCCCTAGACGAAGTGCTGCATTTGGCCGCTGTGGGAATATTAAATTGATTCAAATATGGTCTCGTTACCAGATGGAACAGATTGAATGGACTGTTTCAGTGTTTGGTGTTTGGAAAGCAGCCGAATGTCGTTGGGCTGGGTAAGCAGTTTGATTGTTGGATGGGTTACATGGGCATGCTACAATGGCTGATGAGGTTCTTGGGTGTTCACGCGCGGTGAGTAAGACAAATTTTACCGGATCTTCTGATTTTAGAAGCTCAAAAAAATAAAAATAAAAATAAATTTATATATTTGAAATATTTTTATATTCCTGGCAAACATCTATGTTATTTGTTTGGCTATTTAGAAAAATATGGCTTTTTTTTCCTTACATAAATGACCTTTTTATGCATATATTCTCATCTTGTTAAAAATATTAATCATATTTTATCATACTCACATCCACACTCTTGGTGGTACTCTCCATTGTGGATTTCATCCTCCTTTAGTTGATAAGATCATGACACTAAGTTGATATTTGGTTATCTGAAAACAGAATACAATGTAAAAGAAATTAATTGTATTTGAAATATTTTGGACTTGTTTGATGAGTACAAAATAATTACAGATGATTACTTTTTTTTTTACTTGAAGTAAAATGAATACAATATAAAATTCAAAAATGGCAATGGTCAATGACTGACAATGGTGGTGGTCATCGGCAGCAGCGGTGTCCAGTGGCGGTGGTGGTTGGCGATGGCCAAGGTGTGCGGTGATAGTGACAGCTGGAGGGTGCATGGTGGTGGTAGCAGCTGGTAATGGTAAAGGCTGTTGGAGACAAAGAGCGGTGGCGGTGGTAGCAAGAGGCGGGTGATGGTGAGTGGTGGGCAAAGGTGGGTTGCGATGGTGCCAAAAGTGGTGGGGGCAGCCGACAATGGTGGGTGCTAGCGACGAGTAGCAAGTGATGGTGGGGAGTGGCGATAGACGGTGGCAATGACGATGAATTTATGGTGTATTTGAAAATCGCTTACACTAGATGAATTCAAATACACTGAATTTTCATTAATTAGATTGTGCCTTTTCTTTTACTTCAAATCAAACACCCATATAATCAAAACTTCTACATTTGAAATACGTACACCCATTATACTTCAAACAAAACAAACCCTAAAGTTGAATCAAAGAAATTAGTTTAACAGCGACATCCACATTTATGGGACGTTGTATCATATAATCCAAACTAGTGTATAACGTTTAAATGATTTATATATTTTTTATTGAATTAAGATTGTTGCGGACTCAAATATACGCGGCGATAGAGTTTAATATTTCCGTCTCAGCGTTGTACGTATATTCAGCACACAAACAGAATCGAAATAGTAACACCAGGATTTTTACGTGGAAAACCCTGGAAAGGGAAAAAACCACGGGGCCACGCCCAGTTGAAAGAGTTCCACTAGTGTCGTTTGAAGTACACGAGGCTGATCCGTCCTTTAAATTCAGGACGATCAGATTACAATGAGTATCAGTTACAAGGACAAGCAGAGTTCCGATGTCACTTGAGTGTCCGGCAGAATTCCGGCGTCACTTGGAAAGAAGTCCGGCGTCACTCGGGCGTTGGGCAGAATTCCGGCGTCGGGCAGAATTCCGACGTTGCTCCCGTGTCGGGCAGAGCTCCGGCGTCCCTCGGGCGCCTGGTGGTGCTTCGGTGGTGTTCCGGCGGTGTTCCGGCGGTGTTCCGGCGGTGGTCGAGGAGGAGTTATTCCCTCCTAGACTTCTCTTCTCTTCTTCTTCTCTTCCTTCTCTTCTTGGCTTAGGTCCCCTCTTAAGAGAAATGAGGGGCTATTTATAGTTTTTCTGGAGTGGCATAGCCCGTAAATAGATGAGGGATCAAGGGCAAATAAGGAGTGATCCGGATGAACGGCCGATATTAAATCCCTTGATCGTGAACCGTTTATCAAGCATTTGAAGGTCTTAATGGTATCAGAATTCTACGATCTTGGGCTCGTTGGATTCGTCTCGTCGAGCCGCTCGATTTGACTATAAGCTCGTCAAAATCGGAGACCGTTTGGTAACTCAAATAGCTGTTTGATGCTTCCAACAGCGCTTCAGGTACTTGATTTGGACTCGTTTGAGCTCGGATTGAGTCGAATTTGGTGTTGTTGGATTCGTATTTCCGAGACGCTCAGTTCGACTATAAGCTTGCTGAAATCGGAGTTCAAATGGACTCCGAATTAATTTTTGAAGTTTCCAACTTGAGTTTTTCCTCGAGATTCGTGCCCGATCAAGATAATTTTCCGATGACGTATCAGTTGCCCCCCTATTTTTGGACGACAAAGCTCCAGGAGTCCAAAAATATATGTGTCGGCTTTTCACTTTGGCAAAATCGCAAAAATTTGCGTTTCAAAAATTAAATATTTGCTCGAACTTGATCATAGAGGCCTCGTTGAGCTCCGAAAGTGTCAAAATTGAGTCCGGAACGTCGAAAAACGTGTCCGGGGACCCCAAAAAACGTCCAATTTGGACCGTCCGGGCTCGAAATCGGAGCCCGGCAACGCGTAGGCGGCCGAACCGGCCGGCCGGCCGGCCGGCCGCCGCCGGCGGCGGCGCCCGCGCCAGCGGGCGCGTCTGCCCGCTGAACCGCGCGGAACCGCGCGGTTATAACCGCGCGGGGCGCGGTTATGTTTAAAAAATATTTTTTTTTTTTTTTTTTTTTTTTTTTAATTTGTGGGTCCCACATGGGTTAAAAAATCCGAAAAAATCCGGAAAAATCCCAAAAAATTCCGAAAATTTTGAAAAATTTCAGGAAATTTAATAGAATTTTGGAATCCTCCCCCCCTTAAAGAAAACTATAAATAGACCCCCTAGGGCCTAGTAGAAACTCGCCCCTTCTTCCTTTCTCCCTCTGGCTTTTGGCATTTTGAGGCTTTCCGCCGTTTTTGAGTAGGTGACTTTCCCTACTTAACTCGGCGCCCCTCCCTTTGCGCAGAAGTTAGAGTATTCCTCTCTTCTCCCCTCTAGTTTCTGGCATTTTGAGGCCTTCCGCCGTTTTTGAGTAGGTGATTTTCCCTACTTGACTCGACGCCCCTCCTTTTGCACAGAAGTTAGCGGTTTTTCCTCTTTTTTCTCTCATTCTGGCTTTCTGACAGTTGAGGCATTCCGTTGTTATTCAGTAGGTGATTTTCCCTACTTGAGACAACGCCCCTCCTCTTGTACAGGAGTTAGAAATTTCTTTCTTCTCTCCTCTAGTTTCTGGCATTTTGAGGCCTTCCGCTGTTTTTGAGTAGGTGTCTTTCCCTACTTGACTCGGCGCCCCTCCCTTTGCGCAGAAGTTAGAGTTTCTCTTCTTTAAGAGATCATGTGGAGGTGAGATTTAGTCGGAGAGAGTCTAACGGCGGTCAGCGGCCGGGCGGTGGTCCGACGAAGGTCGGGCTGAAGTTCGATGGCGGTCCGCGACCGGGCGGTGGTCCGATGAAGGTCGGGATGAAGTCTGGCGGCGGTTAGCGGCAGGGTGGAAGTTCGGCGGCGGGAAGAAGTACGGCGTCGGGTAGAACTCTGACGAAAATCTGTCAGCCAGAAGAAGTCCCACAACGGGTAGAAATTTGTTGTTGGGTAGAAGCCTGACAAACATCTGACGACAGGCAGAAGTCCGACGTCACGTAAAAGTACAGCGTCGGGTAGATATCCGACGGGGATCCAACGACTGGCAGAAGTCCGACGTTGGGTAGCATTTTAGCGTCGAGTTGAAGTCTGACGAGGGTCTGACGACGTGTAGAAGTCCTCCAACGGGAGGAAGCTCAGCATCGAATAGAATTTTGATGTTAGTTTGTTGATGATGGACGATCGGGTGGAAGTCCGTTGGCAGTCAACGACCAAGTTGGGAGCAGAAGGAGAGAGTTCAACGGTGCTGCTATCAGCAGTTGAACGAGAAGCCGATGATGGCTGATATGAAGTAAAGGACCGCCGGCAGATATCCGACGAAGGGTTGATGATGGCGGGTGTCCAGTGATATTGTGTTAAGGCAATATTCATCCATACTGAAGTGTGCCAACATCAGATATTACTGGATCAAGGGGCCGAAGGAGGGTGATATGCCAACATTTTAGCAATACACTAACACCGAGTGGAGATCCGATGATGATCCAGTTATGTCCTTTCTTTGAAGGAGCAGTTGTAGGAGATGCTTGCGTGCAGTAAGGGAGAAGTCACTTAAATCCACCAAGGATATTTGACTGTGTTAAAGTTACTTGTTGCTGGATGATACTAGCTTGCATGAGTGTCACCAGTGTACCTTTTGATTCAACTTCTGGTGAGAAGAAATGTATATTTGAATCTGAATTTATGTAACTCCAATGATATTGTTTATGAAATGAGGATTTGTCCTCTAGAGGGACCTGAATTGTTATTGCATCTGTAAGACATGCTTTGTGCTTTTGATGTATTATTAGTTTGAACGAATGTGAGAGACATCCTTTTAGGATGTTTGACATATCTGAGACTGCAAGTCAAAGCCCTTGCCTGATGACGTTAAGGGAAGATGTTAGATTAAATCTCCCCAAGAATGATCTTCCAATGATTGGGATACAAGACATCATCTAATGACATTTGACCTATATGAGGTTGTATGTCAGAGCCCTGCTCAATGATGTTAACCTGTATAGGAGTGGTCGAGGGAATCCACCGAGGATGTGAGACCTATTCGAGGTTGTATGTCAGAGCCCTGCTCGACGACGTTAACCTTTATGGAAGAGGTCGAGAGAATCCACCAAGGATGTGAGACCTATCCGAGGTTGTATGTCGGAGCCTTTGCTCGACGACGTTAACCTGTATGGAAGAGGTCGAGAGAATCCACCAAGGATGTGAGACCTATCCGAGGTTGTATGTCGGAGCCTTTGCTCGACGACGTTAACCTGTATGGAAGAGGTCGAGAGAATCCACCAAGGATGTGAGACCTATCCGAGGTTGTATGTCGGAGCCTTTGCTCGACGACGTTAACCTGTATGGAAGAGGTCGAGAGAATCCACCAAGGATGTGAGACCTATCCGAGGTTGTATGTCGGAGCCTTTGCTCGATGACGTTAACCTGTGTGGAAGAGGTCAGATCGAATCCCCCTGGGATTGATCATCCAGTGATTGAGACACAATAAAGATTGTGTATTTCTCGAATCAAGGATAAAGAGACTATATTTGTCAGTAGTTTTTCATTGTCATTTATATTCTTTTTTAAAGAAAGAGACAATATCAAAACTGGACGAACAACACATTATATTACTGTAAGACAATACAATAATTCCCTTGTACAACAAAAGAGATACATATAGGGACAACCACATCATTTGACTTGGTAGAAATACTAAGGACATTAGAGTGACATCCTACTGATCATAGAAGAGATACATGATGACACATGACAAGTAGTATTACTAACACAAAGATTCAAGTTGCAGCATTACTCAATCTCACCAACCATTTGAATATTATTCAATGGTTGTCTTTGTTGTTGTTGATTTTGCCCCCCAGTGGGGCGAGCTTCTTCTCGGGTAGGTGGGTTCCCAATAAACTGTCGAAGATAGCCCTGGCGGATAAGTCTTTCAATCTCATCCTTAAGTTGCCAACATGCTTCAGTAGTGTGGCCACGACTACGATGAAAGTGACAGTACTGATCTTGATTTCCTGTATTTGGCTTCAAAGGATGCGGCCATTTCACTTTGTCCTGATCTTGAATCGCCATTAACATATTTGCTCGAGATGTGTTGAGCGGAGTGTACTCTTTCTCCTGCCGAGGTTCTCGTTGTGGTAATGGGGGCCTAGAAGGTAGATTGCTATTCCCTTGCTTTTTCCATTGTGATGAGGGAATTTCCACCTCAGGTGCTCCCTTGCGCTTCCCAGTGGTTTGCTCGAACTGTTTTCTATGAGCATTTATTGCCTCATCTGCAGATATCTGCGCCTCCACACGATGGATCAGATCGGCATATGAATGAACAGTGTCGCGCATAAGTGCCGAATAGAAAGGACCAGGACGAAGGCCTCCAAGGAAGACCCCTCGGAGCAATTCTGGGTTTAGTCCTGGAATCTGTCGTGCCTCGGTGGAAAATCGCTGAAAGTACTCTTTTAACGATTCTCCCTCGTTTTGACGAATCCCGGAGAGGTGGGAAGAATCTTTAGCAATTCTTCGATTGGCTACAAACTGTTCAACGAAGGCTTTGGCCAATTTGACGAATGAAGGGATCGTTCCAGATGGAAGAGAATAGAACCATGTTCGCGCCTGTCCTTTGAGTGTAGTAGGAAAAACCTGACATAGGAGGGCATCCGAAGCTCGCTGGATATGCATGATGGTTCTGTAATGATCGATGTGCTCGTACGGGTCGGATGTCCCGTCGTAGGAATCGATGCTTGGTAGTTTAAATCCTGCCGGAATAGCATGTTGAAGAATAACTTCTGTCAAGGGTGACGACTCCTGCAAGTCCCACTGACGAAGGGGTTGCCTTATGCCTCCTGTAGGGAACTCTTCTCGGACCAATCGTCGCAGTTCGTGGCGAAGGGTATTGCGAGGGAGCTCAGCAATGTGTGGTCGGGCTAACTCTTCGGGGAGGTCCAAAGGAATACGAGGTTGCCGACCTGTGTGCGAAGGATGGGTAGAACTTGCTGTATCAGCCAGTTCGTTATCTTGATGTGACTGCGAACGCCTCCTGAGTGGAGGAAGAGGAATCTCGTCTTGAAGATGTTCGATTTGAACAGCTTCGACACGTGGTGGATCTCGAGGGAGAAGAACCTCCTCCTGAGGTGCTAGGGTCGGTTGTCGAGTCTCTCGCAAGAGTTGTAGGATCTCGTTTTGAGATTCTTCCATCTTTTGAATTCTCTCTTCTAGGGAGGGTCCCGAGGTCCCTTCTCCAGGTGCGTTTTGCCCCCCGGGGTATAAAGAGGCAGATATCGGGCGTCTATGATTCATAGACTGATTCCTGGATTGATGAGAGTGAGAGCGGGAGGCTCCTATGAGGCGACTGCTACGCCTGTTGACCATCGTAGCAATACTTGAAGTTGTGGGATAAGGTTCCCACAGACGGCGCCAAACTGTTGCGGACTCAAATATACGCGGCGATAGAGTTTAATATTTCCGTCTCAGCGTTGTACGTATATTCAGCACACAAACAGAATCGAAATAGTAACACCAGGATTTTTACGTGGAAAACCCTGGAAAGGGAAAAAACCACGGGGCCACGCCCAGTTGAAAGAGTTCCACTAGTGTCGTTTGAAGTACACGAGGCTGATCCGTCCTTTAAATTCAGGACGATCAGATTACAATGAGTATCAGTTACAAGGACAAGCAGAGTTCCGATGTCACTTGAGTGTCCGGCAGAATTCCGGCGTCACTTGGAAAGAAGTCCGGCGTCACTCGGGCGTTGGGCAGAATTCCGGCGTCGGGCAGAATTCCGACGTTGCTCCCGTGTCGGGCAGAGCTCCGGCGTCCCTCGGGCGCCTGGTGGTGCTTCGGTGGTGTTCCGGCGGTGTTCCGGCGGTGTTCCGGCGGTGGTCGAGGAGGAGTTATTCCCTCCTAGACTTCTCTTCTCTTCTTCTTCTCTTCCTTCTCTTCTTGGCTTAGGTCCCCTCTTAAGAGAAATGAGGGGCTATTTATAGTTTTTCTGGAGTGGCATAGCCCGTAAATAGATGAGGGATCAAGGGCAAATAAGGAGTGATCCGGATGAACGGCCGATATTAAATCCCTTGATCGTGAACCGTTTATCAAGCATTTGAAGGTCTTAATGGTATCAGAATTCTACGATCTTGGGCTCGTTGGATTCGTCTCGTCGAGCCGCTCGATTTGACTATAAGCTCGTCAAAATCGGAGACCGTTTGGTAACTCAAATAGCTGTTTGATGCTTCCAACAGCGCTTCAGGTACTTGATTTGGACTCGTTTGAGCTCGGATTGAGTCGAATTTGGTGTTGTTGGATTCGTATTTCCGAGACGCTCAGTTCGACTATAAGCTTGCTGAAATCGGAGTTCAAATGGACTCCGAATTAATTTTTGAAGTTTCCAACTTGAGTTTTTCCTCGAGATTCGTGCCCGATCAAGATAATTTTCCGATGACGTATCAAAGATAAATTTGAATGAGGCCTAATGCTTATTCAAACCTTGTTCAAGCCTTATTCAAGTTATATAACATTTGAAAGATGGTGTATCATATGTTTCTTCGAGTTATCACCTTTAGTCAAACCAACAGCCACGTTATCCTATATGTTGTGAATCGGCATGCATAAGGTGACGCCCTTTACCATGTCAATCTTCTCACCCATTGCTATATAACCCACCAAGAATCACATAAACACTTTTGATCACTATAATCAAAAGAAATTTATGAAATTGTTTCATGCTAGAAAACTCGTAGAAGTAAAGTGAAAAAGTTTTACATTTTAGTTTTTCATGAAGAGCCCACAAACAAACCAGTAAATAAAAATAACGCACGAAACACTAAAGTTTTTATGTTGAAAGTTCGGGAAGGGAAAAACTACGGGGCATAGCCCGGTTGAAATAATTTCATTATTTGAGCATTTATTACCAAGATTTTTTCGTCCTCCAAAAATGTTCGATAACAAAAGTATGAGTTGCGGGAAAAAAATGTTGCACAGTTAGTAGATGATGAAAGGATTTCAAATGGTTATGGCCAATTGACGACGATCCGACAATGGTGGTTGTGAGAAAATGGTTGTCAACAGCACTGATACGACAATAATAGTCTGGTGGTGGTCTGATAGTGGTGATCCAACGATGGTGATCTGACAATGCCAACTAGCGATAGCCTAGCTATGGCACTAAAGTCAAGCTTCAGGATTCTTCAGGCCCCTGAGCTTTTTGAATCTCTAGTCAAGGGTCCTCTTTATGTAAAGATTCAGGATCTATTTATAAATTTTTAGAGTGACACGCCCTGTAAATATAGCCAAAATCTAGATCACTCTATAGGATGACCCATATTGATTTCCTCAATTATAATATTTAAGTGTCTTAATGATCTTAGGATTAGAAAATATTAAGCTTATTAGATTCATCTCGTCAAAATACTTGGTTTGACTATATACATGCTAAATTCAAAGATCATTTGGTCTTTTAATTAATCCCCAAAGTTTGTAACTATGATTTTAGTGCTTGACTGGAGCTCATTTGAAATCGGATCATATCACTTTAGGTGTCGTTGAGTTCATCTCATCAAGTAAATATGTTTGATTATAAGTTTATTAAAACTAGAGTTCAGACAGCCTAAAGCTGAATTTTAAAAGTTCCCCATTTCAATTTGTATCAAAATTCATACTCGAGTGTAACATATCAAAAATAAATACTTATCATCTATGCTTATGCCCTTGACTTGCATCTCTATTGTATAACACAATTCTCCAATTTGAACTGTGTTCAACTATGCTTAGATCATATTTGATTCATGCTCAAATATGTAGATCCAAATATTTAGAAAACTCAATTAACCTCGTTCAAATATAAATTAACTTAACCTACTTGGTCTCATACTCAACGATCTACAAAAGAACTCACCTCAAACAAGCAACCATGAACTTGCCCTAGTCATTTAGTAAAACATATTAGTTGACACTAACGACTATACAATAGACAACTTTTCATGCAAAGCTATTGCTCGGCAACTCAGCTACTTGACTACCTGACTGACAAGTACATCAAGTCAGATATTTATATCAAGACACACAATTATTATATTTTTTCTTATTTCATATATTCATATATGTAACCAATTCTATAGCACTCAAGCTTCAATCCCAATCTATAAATAAGATGTCGAGTGGAGAGTTCAATTTATATATATATATTTTTTGTAATTCTATGTGATTGAACATTTTTTTCATATATTTCAGTAGTTCTTACCAATGTTCTTGATACGTCATCAAAAAATTATCTTGATCGGACACGAATCTCGAGGCAAAATCAAGTTGGAAACTTCCAAAATTAATTTTGGGACCATCCAAACTCTGATTCCAGCAAACTTACAGTCAAACTGAGCGTCTCAAAAATACGAACCTAACGATACCAAATTCAACCCAATCCGAGCCCAAATGGGTCCAAATCAAGGGTCTGAAGCGTTGTTGGAAAGTTCAAACCATAATTTGGATTACCAACGGTCTCCAAAGGTGACAAGCTTATAGTCGAATCGAGCGCCTCGACGAGACGAATCCAACGAGCCCAAGATCACCAAAATCTGACATTTCTAAGACCTTCAAATGTCCAGCAAACGGTTTATGATCAAGGGATTCAAGATTGGCCGTCCATTGAAACCACTCCCTAACTACCCCTGATCTTCCTCCTATTTACGGGTCATGCCACTCACAAAAATCTATAAATAGAGCCCCCTCTCCTCTTGAAAGAGAGACCTATTCCTAAGGAGAAAAAGAGAGAGCTCTTGCCCCCTCGCTCCTCCTCGACCACTGCCGGAGTTTCATCGGACCACCACCTGAGGCCCTGCACTTCGCCGGACCACCACCTGAGGCCCTGCTCTTCGCCGGACCACCACCTGAGGCCCTGCACTTCGCCGGACCACCACCTGAGGCCCTGCACTTTGCCGGACCACCACCTGAGGCCCTGCTCTTCGCCGGACCACCACCTGAGGCCCTGCACTTTGCCGGACCACCACCTGAGGCCCTGCTCTTCGCCGGACCACCACCTGAGGCCCTGCACTTTGCCGGACCACCACCTGAGGCCCTGCTCTTCGCCGGACCACCACTTGAGGCCCTGCACTTCGCCGGACCACCACCTGAGGCCCTGCTCTTCGCCGGACCACCACCTGAGGCCCTGCTCTTCACCGGACCACCACCTGAGGCCCTGCTCTTCGCCGGACCACCACCTGAGGCCCTGCTCTTTGTCGGACCACCACCTGAGGCCCTGCACTTTGCCGGACCACCACCTGAGGCCCTGCACTTCGCCGGACCACCACCTGAGGCCCTGCTCTTCGCCGGACCACCACCTGAGGCCCTGCACTTCGCCAGACCACCACCTGAGGCCCTGCACTTCGCCGGACCACCACCTGAGGCCCTGCTCTTCGCCGGACCACTGCCTGAGGCCCTGCTCTTCTCCGGACCACCACCTGACGTCCTGAGTTCTGCTGGACCTCCACCTGAGGTCCGAACTTCCGCCGAAGCATCACCTGATGTTCAAAGTTATATCGGAACACCAATTCAGGTCCTCCTGACCTCTGACATCAGATTAAGGTCCTTCTGACCTCCAATGCCAGCCGACCACGGTCCTTCTGACCTCCGTCGCCGTACCAATTCAGGTCCTCCTGACCTCTGACATCAGATTAAGGTCCTTCTGACCTCCAATGCCAGCCGACCACGGTCCTTCTGACCTCCGTCGCTCTACCAATTCAGGTCCTCCTGACCTCTGACATCAGATTAAGGTCCTTCTGACCTCCAATGCCAGCCGACTACGGTCCTTCTAACCTCCGTCGCCCCACCAAATAAGGTCCTTCCGACCTCTGTCATCTGATTACGGTCTTTATGACCAGCAACATCAGTCAACTATGGTCCTTCCGACCTCCGTCGCCTGACCAACAAAGATCCTCCCGACCTCTATCCTCAGACTACGGTCTCCCTGACCTACAACGCCTGTCAACTACAGTCTTTCCGACTTCCATCACCAAACAACGGTCTTTCTGACCCCTGTCTACCGCCAAGTACGGTCCTTCTGACTTCCGTCGTCTACCAACTATGGTCAGTCGACCCAGCAAATGTGTATATATTAATTCTCACCATGAAATGCACTCTATATGATGTATATTGGCTATATCAAGCCAAGTCCTTCCCCAAAACGGAGGACCTCGTTTGTAAACAACTACAAATACTAGTGGATTCATTCAAACTGGGCCAGGCCCCGTGGTTTTTCCCCCTTTCAGGGGTTTCCACATAAAAACTCTGGTGTCTTATATGAATATTACACCCTCTCTCTTTCATCTGACTGTGTGCTGGATTTTCGTACAATGCTAAGATGCTAAGCTTTATATTTCTCTACCGCCGCGAATACTCCAAGACGCAACAGTTCTGTTTCTCTCTCTATTTTTATGTTTTTATTTTTTATTCTATATTCTTAGTATAGATGGGTGTGAATCACAAATAATTTTTGATTCAACAAAATGTTCTCAATAGTAAATATTCATTTTAAACAGAGACTTAGACTTCGTTTGGGACCACTTTCTTACTGCTTTCTGAAGCAGCTTTTTTGTACAAAATCTTTTAGTTTAAGATATTTTTGTTCTAAAAAGTTATTTTAGAAGGCAATTAAAAAGCTGTCCCGAACGAAGCGTTATATTACCGCATCATCGCAGCATCAACTCTCTATTTCAAATGGATACTTAGGTTTAGTTTAGGATAGCTTTTCTGATGCTTTATAAATAAATTTTGTAGTACAAAAAATTATTAAAAACAATAAAAAATTACCCCAAATAAATCCGTAGATTTTTCTCGCCGTATAAACATGCTACACTGATGAGATCGACAGATGTACACAGTACTTTTTCTTATAAGTTTTGACGCTTGATGATTCTTATTGAAAGTATAGAGCTAAAGATGTCCTGAGCTATAAGTTTGGTAGCTTTATCGATTTTTGCATCTCATTTATGCATTAAAAAAAAAAAATTGTGTCAGAATTTGAATTAATTTGAAAAAAAATGTTAAATCTATTTCACAATTACATCACTAAAATTAAAGTGAATTAAATAATTTTATAATTTATTTTAATTCATATAAATTATGTCTGACCATTTTTTTTCTATTTATTTCAGTGTGATTCTCTACTTACCATGAAGACCATATCATTAATAGAACTCTCAATCCTATCATTTTAAATGGGACCATATTAATTAATATCTTGGAACATTTAGGTCAATTAAGACAAACTCATATACACATCACATACAAGACTCGAATTCAAAATCTCTTTATCAGTAGCCAAAGCTCTCAAGTCTCAACAAACAGACTAAGCAAAGTTGCATACATCAACAAATGTGAAGAAGAATAAATTAATTATAATTGATTATAATTAATTTTAGATTAGAAGAGTTAACAAATAACCCCCTTATCAACCCATGTTGAATGTGCATTTGAGTTTCTAAAATGAGAACACTATTTGAATTTAATATTATGCTAATGATGTCAATAACTATTACATGTGAGAAAGAACAAATAAAACACAGCTCATCTTAGTCTATTGGTTGGGAGCTTTGACTATCAACTAAGAGGTCTTGTATTTGAGTCTTGCATATGTATTGTGTGCATATGAATTTGCTTTAATTGACATAAATGTTCCATAAAAAATAAAAGAAAAAAACCCAACATTTTTTTTATTTAAAAAAAAACCCCAACATTAAATACTTAAGTTGGCTCCACTTAGGGCTTACAAAATATTATATTCAAATTTTAATCAATCTAAAAATTAAAACTTAGGCCGACCGATATGGGATATTTTTATCCATTTAATAAAAAAATCAAATGTAATACTAACTTTTATTATATTTTCAAGAAAATATAGAAATATTTTGGTATAAATTAAAACTAAATAGAATAAACATTTGATACACATGCATTTAAGAATGTCCGCAACTCCAAAAATTAGATGAGTAGAAGAAAAGATCAGAAAATAAAGATTTATCTCATTTTATTCTTTCATGCCTAAACTATCTTAGTTAAGAGTCTTTATTGGTATATCATCAAAAAATTATCTTGATCGAGCTCGAATCTCAAGGCAAAATCAAATTGGAAACTTTCAAAATTAAAATTGGGATCATCTGAACTCCGATTTCAGTAAACTTACAGTCGAACTAATCATCTCGGAAATACGAACCCAACGATACCAAATTCGACTCAATCCGAGCCCAAATGAGTCCAAATCAAAGACCCGAAGCACATTTGGAATGTTCAAACCATAATATGGGTTACCAAATAGTATCTAAACATGACATGCTTATAGTAGAATCGAGTGGTTCGACGAGACAAATCCAACGAGCCCAGGATCGCCAAATTTTGATATCATTATGGCATTAAAATGCCCAATAAATGATCCACGATCAAAGGATTCAACATCGGCCGTCCATCCCAATCACTCCCAATTTGCCCTTAATCTTCCCCATATTTATTGGCCATGGCACTCTCAGAAATATATAAATAGACCCCTCACTTCTCATGGAGGGGGTGCCCAAGCAAGGAAGCAAGAAGAGAGATCAGAGATCGCTCTTGCCACCTAGCTCCTCCTCGACCACCGCTCGGACTTCTATCGGACCATCCCCTGACGTCAGACTTCCGCGAACCATCGCCTGACGCTGGACTTTCGCCGGACCACCAATTGAGGCCTGGACTTCCATCGGACCATTGCCTGACGCCAGACTTCTGTCGGGCCACCACTTGACGTCGAACTTTCGCCGGACCACCAACGGATGCCGGACTTCCGCCCGACCAAACATCGCCAAACCTGCGCTTAACCTCCGTTTGTCACTAGATTTCAGTCAGACAGTTGATTATTGTAATATGATCGCCCTCAAGGACGATTTAGTCAACTGTAATATACTCAAATACTAGTGAAATTCTTTCAACTGGGTATGGCCCCATGGTTTTTCCCCTTTTGATGGTTTTCTACATAAAAAATCATGTGTTCTCTATTTATGTGTTGGATATTCATACAATGCTAAGACGTAAAATTCTGACTCTATTGCCGCGTATATTCTAGCCCGCAACATTTATAAAAACTTCAAAGGCCACATTTGCTTTCTTAGGGGCTATTTAGTTTGCTTCAAAAGGGGTGTAAGATATTCCAATGCAGGGGTGTTAAAAATATTTTTATTTTGCTTAAAGTATGTTCTCTCAAAAAAAATAGGCTCAGACCTCACTCTAACAAGCTTAAGGTCCTTATTTTATTGAGATAGACTGAATTTTAAATTAACTAGATTTCCTCTGAGAGTAGTGTCAGGATTTACTTAGATTTGGGTCCTACTTCCTATGAGTGTAAGCCTTCATAGTTAATTATCCCTTTTAACTCGTAGAAGAGCACTCTTGATTAAGGATAAAATTATATTTAGTCTGTGTATGAAGTGCAGATGTGTGTGCAATTGTATATGAATATTCTAAACTCTTATTGTGGGGGATGAAGGTAAGCCCGATCAAGATCCCATGGTTCCTTCATCCCGGGAATACCGTAGGTTTCAGTCCACCAACATTAGCGACCATTGATCGTACTTTCTATGGAATCTGATTAACAGCCATGGGTTACCTCCTCTCAGTGTTTCTGAGTAAATTGAAGTGGATATGTATTAGTTATTTAGTTTAGGAAAGGACTAATGGCTCCATTTAGAAGTTGTCCATAGTTTTAGATTTGGATTGGGTCTTATAGCCCCCTTTAAGAGTTACCCATAATGATTAGATTTGGGTTGGGGCTTACGACTTTTATTTGAAAGTATTCCTAATAACAGGTGTTACGGCTCCCCTTTGGAAGTAGCCTGTATAGTGGGTATTATGACCTCTATTAGATGTGGCCCGAATAGCGGGTCTTACAACTTAGCCCGATAGGCTAAGATGCTCATTGAGTTTTGGATGTTCAAATAGGTCTAATGGGTTCTAGATTTTGAAGTTTCCTAATGATGGGTCTTACGACCTAGCCGTATAAGCTAAGTGGCCAAATTGTGGGTCTTACAATCTAGCCCTATAGACTAGGATGCCCGTTAGAGGGGTCTAGAGTTATGTTATTATCTAAACATTTTTCCTTAAAAGTTGGACTTACAGCTTTCATTAAAAGTGGCCGGAAAGTGGGTCTTACAATCTAGTCCTATAGGCTAAGCTACCCAACGCTTTACATAATATATTTTCTCTAATGAAATAGTTATTAATAGGATTCATTACTTCTAATAAAAGTGACCTATAGGGTTTCGATTAGTGAGGACATGGCTTTACACACTTCACTATTTTAACACTAGTGTCAGCATCTTGTTTTATCGTCTTTGCTTTAGTACTAGCCTGCAGTCGTTGTTTTGACACTTACTAGCCAGCAGTTATTTTCTGCTCTAGCTTTTAGTAGTGTACTTGTTGTTTTGTACTTGTAGTTTTTCTGCTTTAGCAGTAGCTTTACTCTTTCCAGCATTAATTTTATTTATTTTGTGCTAACTTTTATTTACTTGTTTGCAAGTGTTCGTGACCAGCTATTTACAGGAGCTGGAACTTAGAGCTGCAATAGCTGGTGTTTAGAGTAGGGGTGTCAATAACTGACACGACCCGAAAACCCGACCCGAAAAATTCGGGTTCGGGTCAACCCGTTTAAGAAACGGGTCGGGTTCGGGTCTTATATTTAGGCCCGTATGAAAATCGGGTCGGGTTCGAGTCAACCCATTAACCCGAAGATGACCCGAACCGACCCGACGTTAGCGACATTAATACGACATTTTGTCGTTTCGTGGGCATTTTATCCCCCCCCCCCCCCCCCCCCCCCCCCCCCCCGAACCCTCGTTCAGTCGTTCTCATTTTAGGGATTTTAGGGTTTCGGCCTGCCCGCAGTGGCATAGTCGTAGGCTCGTAGCTCGTTGAGTCGCTGGCATTCTCGATCTCGACTTCTCATTTCTTATCATCTCCTGACTCCTCATTCTTTCCTATTTCGGTATTTCCACCAGCAGGACCAGCACAAGCCCAGCAGTCAGGCTTCTCGAATTCCCGACAGCCTGTATTCTGACATTCTGTAATCAGAACTCTGTATTTCGGGCTATTGCTGTTTGAGACTTTGGGTGTTTTGAAAGTGAAGTTGAAACCTGAAAAGCGTTTGGATTTTGGAGAATAGGTTTTCGGTTTTCCGTTTTTTCGATTTTATGGTTTTAGATGTTCAAGAGTTTCAGATTTTCTGTTATTAGGAAATTTCCTTGTTTGCTGTCTTGCACCTTTGCACGCTTGTTGTTTGACATGTTCTTGACATGTAATATGTTGATCTGCCGTCTGCTGGTTGGGTCCGTTGGGAGAGTAGGGTTTTCCGTTGTGACATTTTTAATTTTGTTATGTTGGTCTGGAGTCTGGACTCTGGAGAAATGGAGAATGTGGTTATCTTTTCTATAAATGCACATAGCTGTTGTGATTTGTGAATTTGGTTGTTTCATTGTTTGGCCGTTTGCTGACTTGTTATTGTGAACTTGTTTTATTGTTCTAGTCCTTCTGGAGTTTGGAGAATGGAGATCATTTGCTGATTTGCTATTTTGCTAAGTTGCCACTTGTCTGTTTATCTGTTACTCTGTTAGAGTGTTAGACTGTTATTTAGGCATAATGGTATATTGGTATATGATGTTTCAACTGCATATTATATATTTATATATATTTCATATTTGGTATCATGAAGATTGAAGAGTGCAATAGGCTAGAGCAACTGAGCAAGACAACAAACATTTATGATTTACCTCTCTACTCTCTAGTCTCTACCAACATGTTTGTTTTGTTTACTTATTTACTTGTTTAGTTACAATACTAATACTAATGCTTGTTTAGTATATTAAAAATTTAAATTCATTATTATCATATTATGCATGTTAATTTCTTAATTTGATAAAAATGTACATTCTTTGTATTTAGATGGAGGATTCTAATACAATTATTGCAAGTAATCCTTCTGAGCATAATGAGCAAGTGCCTATTGAAAATGATGTTGAGTTTGATAGTGAGGAGTATGACAATGTGGATGTTGGGGAGATTGGTGATAATAGTAATACAGTTAGAGTTGATGAAAGCAAAACAAAAAAAAGAGGAGGTTGACCTCTAATGTTTGGGGATTTTTTGAAATGTTGCCACTTGCAAAGGATGGAAAACAACGTTGCAAATGTAGGAAATGTGGGGCAACGTACCTTTGTGATAGTAAAAATGGTACAGGTAATCTGAGACATCACTTTAAAAATTGTAAGAAACGGGACTCCCAAGATATTGGACAGCTTATTCTTCAAAGTAACACAAGCACTTCTATTTCTATGGTTGAAAATAAGTTTGATTATCATGAATTTCGCTGCTTGTTTACTGCTTGCATAGTTATGCATGATCTGCCCTTTCAGTGTGTGGAATGGAAAGGTCTTAGATCTTTGCTTCGGTACCTACGACCTGATTTACAATTTTTTTCTAGAAATACTGCTCGAAATGATTGTAAGAAAATGTTTATCAAGGAAAAAGTACAAATACAAGCTCTTATATCTAGTTGTAAGAGTAGAGTTTCATTAACTTCTGATCTATGGACTTCCATCAACACAGATGATTTTGTATGCTTAACTGCACATTTTATTGACAATAATTGGCGGCTACAGAAGAAGATTTTAAATTTTGGTTTCATGCCACCCCCCCCCCCCCCCATGATGGCTTAGCATTGTTTGAAAAACTCCAACAACTTTTCATTGATTGGAAAATTGATAACAATTTTTAAGTTATGTTATGATTTTATGTTATTCAAAGTTAGCACATGGCTGAAATACTTAACACAGGATTATGATTCATTTGAGGTGGATGTAGCTCTGCCAAAAAAATCAGAACTTGAGATATATTTGGATGAACCCAAATTGGATAGGAATAGTGAGTTAGATGTTCTGCTTTATTGGAAAGTAAATCAATGCAGATTTCCTCAAGTCGCAAGAATGGCTCGTGATGTTTTGTGCATTCCAATCTCTACCGTCGCATCCGAAAGTGCTTTTAGTAATGGTGGTAGACTTCTAGACCAATATCGAAGTGCATTGAAACATGATATTGTAGAAGCATTGGTTTGCACAAAAGATTGGTTGTACAATAAAGAAGGTAATAAATTTATAATACTAAGATATTTATATTTTTACTCATCAACTTCTATTAATTGATGATGCTGTTTTGGTTATAGATACAAAAGACACTGAGCTTGATGCAGTGACAGATAACATCATTGGCTTTGGTGTTGAGGAGAATCAAATGGGCAATGTGAATGAAACAGTGAATATAACATCTTGAGTGTGAAGAACTTATGGGAGCTGTTATATTGTTATTGTCTTGTAACTCTTGTTGCTGCCTGCTGAGTGCTGGCTGGCGGCTGCTTGCTGTTCTGCTTTGAGCTTTCTATTGATTTCTGCACCTTCTATTTATTTCTGCTTTAAGAGCTTAATTGCTTATTTCCTGCATTATGTTTCCTGTAATTATGTAATGATGTTGAGATGTGGGCTTTAAGTTACTGTCTTGTAACTGCTTGCTGTGTTCAAGCTTTCTGGACCTTGTTTTTTATTATGCTGAGTTGATTTGGTTGGGTTGGCTTGGGCCTTGGTGCCTATAGATTACCTGGGTTGAGTGGGTTCCAAGTTCCAACTAGTTCTTTCTGGACTTATTTGAGTGGTTAGCTTTGGTATATTTAATTCTTCCATATGGACCATATGGTGTTGTAACTGTTGTTTGGAGAACTTAACTTGATTTTGCGATACTGTTAGAACTTAGAACTATATGTACTGGCTGCAATGCTGTATGATTGTCTATTTTCCTTGATGGCTTGATTGGGTTGGGTCGTTGGGAGTTGGGACTTGGGAGTTTGGAGAACTGGAGTTGCCGAGTTTGGGACTTCTATTATTATGCAGTTAATGACATTTTGTGGCATTGCCTTCTGCTGCTGAAATTGTGAAATCTAAATAGCTGAATAGCTGATGCAGTGATGCCTGAATTCTGATGGCAGTTAATGTTATAGGGCTGTGATGAAGAACCTGGCGAAGTAGCAAAAGTAGCAACCAGATTACAAATTGGGAAAAGTGGATTTATTTCACATGAGCAGATACTTTTTAACTGAATAGATACTAAATTAAATAAATTCTTTTTCCCAATTGGTAATCTTGGAGGGCTCAAAATTGTTGCAGATGAACAGATGACTAGATGATGGTTCTTTCATGATTTCATCTTTGCCAGGTTCATCCTGAGCCCTAACTCATCGAGCATGTCGCCTTTTTTTTTTCTTTTTTTTGTTGAAGGTTGATTGGTGAGATGTTTAGATTTCATCTGGACGACTACACATGCATTCAACGATTCAGAAAACTACTTGAGCAGTTGTATCTTGTATTTGTAAAATTCAAAAATTGTAATATTTCTTTATATTTTCAATTTCAAAAAGTTATGTTGATTTTGTAATTTGTAAATTCTAATGTACTTTTAAAAATTAAAATGTAAAGAATTAATAAAATTTTAATTTTATTATTTTCATTGCAATTTGAATTTTATATATTTAGAATTTATACAGTTTTCAAATTTTATTTTTTAATTCCTAAAAACTCTCCAAAAAACGAAATTGGCGGGTTGGCGAGTCGGGTTCGGGTTCAGGAAGTGGACCCGTTTGGCTAAACGGGTCGGGTTCGGGTCGACCCGTTTAGCGTCGGGTCATTTCGGGTTGAACCCGAACCCGACCCGTTGACCCGAATTGACAGCCCTAGTTTAGAGAGCTCACAGATTGCTTGCAGCTGTCTGTTACTAAGAGCCAGAGGGTGCTGAGAGTTTGAGAGCTTGTTTAGAGAGCTATTACTTGTTGGGGAGTTGTTGTTGGAGAGCTGTTTGAGTATTAGTAGCTTGTACCTAGGTTGAATAGTATGAACATTGTTCTATTATTATTTAATGCATTTATTTAATTTTGAATTAACTGCATTAATTAATTAAGGTAATTAATTTAGCTGAATTTTAATTTGAAGTTAAATAAAAAAAAACAATTGCTCAGCTCATTAACAACATTGTATTTTAAATTTTATTTTTTTATTTAGATTAAATGACTTGCTCAATTATTTAATCTTTAACTTAAAATTGACAAGTTAATTCATTAAATCAACTTAAATTTTAAATTTTAAAAGAATTTTAATTTGATTTAATTATTAATTAAATTAGTGCTCTTATTAGTTAATTTTTTATTAATTAAATATTAGCTCAATTAAGTTAAAGTTTCAATCAGATTTTAAATTAGTTAAAGTTATGAAATTAATTAAAGTTTTTATTTTAATTGAGCTTTAATTAGGTTTTAATAAGTTAATTTAATTATCAAGCTAATTAAATTTCTAATTTTTATTTCAATTAATTAAATTTATTTGTTAAATTAACTAATTTGTTATTTGTTAATTAGGATGTGGTGGATGGTTGGCGGTGGCCTTTGGTGGTTGGCGGTCGGGCGGGCGAATGTGGCTACAAGGGGTAGCAATGTCTTGAGTTTGCGGTATATTTGAAAATTGTCCAAATATAAAGAATTTTAAATACATAAAAAATGAACTAAAATAGAATACACTACATATGCTTCACTTTATTTTAATTTATTTTTTATTCAATCAAACACCTAAATTATCAAAATTCTTGTATTTAAATTATCCTATACCCTAAATACATCAAATCAAGCAGCCCCTATATTCCTTTTTTTTTAGGCAACCAACAGCCTCTTAACTACTCCTAAGAACATTACATTATCCGTTATAATTATTTAAATACTAATCTAATAATCTATTACAAAACCCGATCAGACACTCTTAAGCAAATCTAAATCTGGATGATTTAACACTATTAGGCCTCTGCACAGCATGAGAGAGAGAGAGAGGGAATGGCGATTTATGGCCTGCAAGCATTATTGAAAGAAGTGACGTCATGTAATGATTTCCGATTAGACCATTAACTAGGAGGTAATTTCACCTCCATGTGATGTGATTCTCCAGCATAATTCTCCAATAGCCTCGAGATCTGCATCCACCCCATCTACGAAAAATTATTCTATGTAGAGCCTGAATCGTATTCGTAGATCAATAAAAAGGTGTCACATTATCTTAAAAATATTTCGCGCTTAATATCGAGCTCGGTGTTATGCTCGGTGTACCGAGCTCGATATCAAGGTCGATACCTAAGTATAATAGGAGGGGAGAATCATCTAGAGTCCGCACAGAATAATCTCTCCATCTTTACATCCACCCTCACACTTCCACTGCTACAGCTCCTCCATCTTTTCTCTCATTTATGAGCTAATGCTATTTAGATCGCACTGAAATGTTTCAGACTTTTGCTCTAAAAAGTCTTCTTTTCTCTTTTGTTTTTTTACTTTCTCCAGACCCAGCTTTTCTTCCTTTTCCCTTTAAGCTCTTCTACCCTTCTCAATTTGTGAATAGACTTTTAATGGCATAACGTAGACTGCTTCTATATTTGATAGGGGCTGTGTTCAATATTTTTAAAGGGATTTATATATATGTAGTACTTAAAAACTTAATATTACATATATACCATATTATATTATCTTAATATTAATTATGACACTTATATTTCATTTCCATCATCTCTATATTTCATTCCTATCACCCATATTTGATATGAAAGTGAATTATGGATGGTATGGATGTAATATTAAAATTTTAGTTGTTAGATAAATAAATAGAATAATACATAATGGTATGTAAGTAAATCCCTCATATTTTTATTGAGAAAAGTTATACTATAGTTAGAACAATAACATAAACAACAACTTGATTATAATTTCGATAAAGAATGAGCTACCAAGTGGAAAGAAGTAAAACATTACAATTACAATCAGTAGATAAAATAACTATCAAAAGAAAATCTAAAATGGGATAAAAAAAACACAAAATAAATCATTGATGATCGAATATTAATCGTCCGATATGGCTAAACTCAAAGTATAATATCTGATACAAATCGATTAAGACAAGGTGACCACCAACATAATACACAAAGATTGAGCATTTTCATATTTTATATTGGATAAATATAAATGATCAAAATAGTTCATTGACTTTTTATAAATGATAAAAAATTATTTCTAATAATATTAAAGAATAATTTTGATCACCCAAATCTTTAAAGATGAATCAAAATAGTCTAATGATAGAACTACTTTGATTCATCTTTAAAGAGTTGAGAGATCAAAATATACATATAATATAATTTAGACTATTTTCGTCTTTTATGAACAGTCAATCGATCATTTTGATCACTTTCTTATTTTTGAAAGAGAAGTGAGATCCTCTCTTTGTCTTGTTTTGATTAGGGGTGTCAAAACAGGGTTTCAAGTCGGGTTCGGGTCAAACCCGAACTGACCCGTGTTCAAATGGGTCGATCCTAACCCGACTCGGTTATGTAAACAGGTCAGAAATCCGAACCCGGACCCGACCCAACAAGGTTGACCCGGAAGGCGACGGTGGGACGGAGGCCGGCAGGACGGTGGATGGTGGGCGCGAGCGTGCTTTGGAAACTTCGGGCGCAACGCGGGTGGCCGCTGGCATGCGCGGGTAGCTTCGGGTGCAACATGGGTGGGTGCTGGTAGTCGCGGGCAGGCTTGGGAAACCTTGGGTGGGTGCTCGTGCAGTTTCAGGCGGGCGCGATCAGCTCATTTCAAACGGATTTTCAGGTTGACCCGAAAACTCAAAGGGTCAACCTGGACCAGACCCGATTTTTCAAACGGGCCAAAAACGAGAACCCGAACCCGACCCATTTCAAAACTTGGTCGGGTCCAAACCGAAATTTTCATATTGGGTTCGAGCCGGATTTTCGTGTCGTGTCAAATATTGACACCCCTAATTTTGATCATGCTTTATAAATGAAGCTACTCAAATTCTAGATTAACGTTTACATGATGCTTATAGGATAAAAATAATTCTTAATGTAATCTTTTGAAATTCAAATAAATATTTATAAATAAAATTAAGGCAGCAGACCATACAGCATCCTTAAAAATTTAAGGATAGGGAGAAGCGACAATAAGTTGGTTGTTGAAGAATTAAAGACTATATAGCTAACTATTATATTATATTCAAATTATAATAAATTTTAGAATTTTTTATAATTATTAAAATTTGATCAGAATATTTTGATTCGTACCTTTCATCCAACAATAATAACAAAAATAACAAAATTAATGAAAAAAAAAACTTTAGCTTAGAATCTCCTCATCAAACTTTTTTTATGATAATTTTTAAGAAACTTAAATTTATTTTGAAAGATATAATAGAAAAGTGAATTCATTCTTAATGCATTATATTTAATCTTAAAATAATTTTAAGCATAAAAAATTTCATCTTGATTAAAATTTTAATCATAATATTCTGATTATATTAATTTTTGTCAAAATTTCTTCTTCAACGTGCACGAAAGATTCGCTTAACTTAAGAAAATGATAATATAGTGCGAATAGTTATGATATAGCTTTCAAAAGAAATATTTTATATAAATAAAATATTTATTAGAAAGATTTTCTATGTTTAGGGAATAAATTAATTTTATTTGAAAATTTACACATATTTCCCTTAATTTTATTTAAAAATAATTATTTTAATGCTCGCCAAGCTAGAATTGTTTTTTTTAATAATTCCAATATTTTCTAGAATTATCATCACAATTAGGCTATTAGCAATCCTCTTTTGATTCTAAAAAATTTAATTTTTAATACAACAAAAATTATAAACATGTTAACTCATATTAAATAAAAAAAATCTATATATAAATATATTTATGTGTATACATTTATTCTTAATAAAATCTAATCTTATAAGCAAGGGGTGTCAAAAAATGGCATGACCCGTCAACTTGTTCCGAATCCGACCCAAAAAATTTAGGCTCGGGCTAACCAATTTAATAAAAAGGTTGAGTTCGCGTCCGGAATTTGACCCATTTATTAAATGAGTCAGGTTCGGATTGACACGCCAACCTGATTTTAATCTTAAATGACTTGTTTAAATTATATTTTTCTTAAATTTTTTTTATTTATTGGTATAAATATCTTATTTTTATTAATTAATTTAAAATAGATTGTTAAAAAGTTACAAAAAAATTTAAGTCAGGCTTATTATTGGGTCATTCAGATTACTAACAGGTTAAATTTGAGTTCACCTTTTTTTATCCATTTATTATACGGATAAAATTCGAATTCATCAAATTCGAAACAGATCAATTTTCAATCCGCTCCGAACCCGACTAATTCACCCGTTTTGACACGCCTACTAGAAGCATGCAATGACAATACCAGCAGTTTCTGCTGCATTCATCGCCTGCATTGATGCCACGTCACGTGTTCCGGGCCCACGGGCCCCTCAGTCTTATGAGCATTTATTTTTGAGCCTCCTTAGGCGTACGCCGCCGCATCGTCGCCATTGCCTCCAACCCAAAAATAAAGCCACCCTGTGGCCAGCCCTTCGTTTATTTCCTCAACTCCTGCAACTCGTACTCTGCAACCCTTCTCTCTCTTTTCTCTGTTTTCCTTAGTCACGTTATGAAGGACTATATGGGTTTAAAGAGATAAACCTTAAAGAGAGAGTTTGGTAATGCCGTGAGCTGTCATGGGAAGGAAGAGTGGGAGCTCATGGCTGACAGCGGTCAAAAGAGCATTCAGGTCTCCCTCCAAAGACTCGGAGAAAAGGACTGAGCATGAAGAGAACGAGACTAACAAGGTCTTGTTCATGGCGGCGTGCACGCAAACCACACTCCTCGCTCTTCCTATTCTCTTCTTCTAACTTTTTTTTTTTCCATTTTTGCTTCGCAGAAGAGGGAGAAGAGGAGATGGATATTCCGCAAGTCTTCAAGCAGCCAGCAGCAGCAGCAGCAAACGGCCAATATAAAGCAGCAACCGCTTCCGCGGCCGCTGCCGATGGTGGTAACTCCGGAACAGAGGCACGCCATGGCTTTAGCCGTCGCAACTGCAGCCACAGCGGAGGCTGCGGTCGCTACCGCTCAAGCCGCAGCAGAGGTGGTCCGGCTCACTAGACCAACGGCTTGCTTCGCAAGAGAGCACTACTGCGCCATTGTCATCCAAACGGCCTTTCGTGGCTACCTTGTTCGTATTCTATTCGTCTTCCTTTTTCTTTTTTCTCTGTTTTGTCAAATGATCTGAAAGTTGTTTTCGATGGTGGAAAAGGCCAGGAGGGCGCTTCGGGCATTGAAGGGGCTTGTAAAGCTTCAAGCATTGGTCAGAGGGCACAACGTTCGAAAACAAGCGAACATGACTCTTCGATGTATGCAAGCGTTGGTGAGAGTTCAGGCACGGGTTCGGGATCAGCGTATGCGGCTGTCTCAGTCACATGACGCCGCTCCTTGCAGTAGCTATAAGTCTTCTCTTAGCTGCGACAGCAATATCTTGGACTCGAGATATCTTCAAAACATCGTCGAGAGAAGATCTATAGTAAGATATAATACCATGTCATGTTTTACCAATGTTAGATATGTTCTCCTTCGTTCAAAGTTGGGATTTTTACTTTCAGAAGTCGAGAGAAGGGAGCATATACGCCGACGACTGCGAGGACCGTCCCCAGACCATAGGGGAGACTCAGGCGACGTCGAAGATTAGGAAAGAAGCCGTCTTGAAAAGAGAAAAGGCAATCATTTCTTTTGGGTAACAAGTAGCTCTGCTTCCCCTGTTTTCCTATGTTACTAAAACATTTTTTTTTTCAGATATGGAGAGCAGATACCAATCTCTCTCCAACACTGAATAATTTTGAACCAGAAGTAGAGCCACCGAGGTGGCTCGAACGGTGGATTGCCTCACGAGCATCATTTGACAACCGAAGCACCAGCTGGGGTAGAGGTTCCATAGACCACCGCGACCCAATCAAAATTCTTGAAATCGATACTGCTCGGCCATTCTCCTACGCAGCAGCACGCCGGCATCCTCCGGTAGCTCTGCCAGTCACCTCTCCCCGCCACCGCTCCCCTGCCACTCCCTCGCCATCAAAGGCTCCGCCTTTACAAGTCCGCTCCGCGAGCCCTCGCTACGCCCACACACCAAGCTTATCAGCAGCACGTGCAGTGCCAAACTACATGGCGCCGACGGAGTCGGCCAAAGCACGCCTGAGGTCCCAGAGCGCGCCGAGGCAGAGGCCGGCGACGCCGGAGAGAGAGAGGATGGGTTCGGTGAAGAAGAGATTGTCGTATCAGGTGCCGGAAGCGTATTGCGGGAATAGTTTGAGAAGTCCAAGCTTCAAGAGCGCGATGGGGAGGATTGGGTCCGAACAGAGTTCGAATGTTTTATCGACCTATACGGACAGCGAAGTGTCGCCGTCGTCCACGACGGATCTCCGGCGGTGGATGCGGTGAGGAGAGAATCCCGTTCTTTGATTTCATTTGTGTTTTTAGTTTGTTTCGTATTGCTGTACTGTAATGGGGTTTGTTTACTCGCTTTCGCTTTTCTGATGTACCGAACGCCGTTTGGGTTGGTTTGGAAGGAGGAATCCTTTGGCGAGAAGTGATAGGCTAACAGAGTGGTGGTCGGTAGTGGCTTCTTTTATTTTGGATTTCTGATTAGATTGTGCTGAATGAATGAATTTACCATTTTTCTCACCCGCCTTTACCATTTCAAGTAATTTCTTTGTATTTTTTAGACACTTTTGCAGTTACTGTTTTATTGTTAGTGTTATTATATTGCTCCTTTTGCTCAGAAATTAAAATTTATACACTTTTGCATTTACTGTACTTTTTTAAATAAGAGCAGGTAGGGTTAGGCAGTCAGGGCAAAAAGAGGGTGGTGTTTCCACTTTTCATTGGTATTAGGAAGAGATGCTCACGAGAAAGGCAAATGGATTTTATTTCATTATTTTATATTGAGAGTTAGATTTCAATCTAATTAATTTATAATTATATTTATATCTTAAAAATGAATGTATTTTCGGTTGATATTTATCAAAATCCTACCAAAAAATAAAAACTCAAAAATAAATATAATAACTCATAAATCTTGTCATCATTTCCACTCCTAATAGCAACTAGAAATTTCATGCTTCACTCACACCTATCTTGTTTGTCTTCGTTTTTCATGATGCTACAACTACGAAACCTCTTGATCGATCTTGTTTTTTTATCTCTTACCAAGGGAAAATTATTCTGTCCAGAATCCAGACACATTCGGAGGCAAATCCGGGCGCGCCACGTCACCGGGACCTAGTGCATCCGATGACATGACGTGTTCGAATTCGCCTCTGAACACGTTCGGATTCCGGACAGAATAATCTCTCCTCACCAAGGCACCGACAAGTTTCAGAAACATCATCACTCCTCCAACTATCTCTTTCTAGCACGCTCCTCACGGTCTTATTCTATCATTATTGATCTTTCAAATTTTATTAAATCAATGTAATTGAATAATAATTTGTTATTTTTTACATGTTATCATTTGAGTTATATATGAAGAACATGACAATGAAAAAAATTACCATCACTTTTACAATTTTAAAGAACATGAAAAGTAAATTTACATGTTAGCTCTTAAATAATTGAGAGTATTGACGACTTCACATAATGCGATAAAATATAATCAAAAGATGTTTTGTCAACGCTGGCAGATGTAACTGTCATCATTACTGATATTTTTATTGTTGTAAGAATATCAGTGAGTTTCTTTTACTCTTTTTGATATTATAAATATGTCAGTCAATTTATTTTCTCGACTCTTTTGTTATTGTAAGAATACCGTTAAAATGAAAATAAATTAATTTACTCTTCTTGTCTTTTAAAGAATATGATAATAGTTTGGATCAATAATAATTTTTAAAGTGATGTCACTAAATCATCATGCAATGATATATTGTTTGTCATCGATCAAAATTAAAAAAAAAAACATATGTTGATTCTCATTTCACGAGGACGACCAACAAAAATTTAAGGATAAAAAATGCCTATGGAATTTTCCAAAAAAAAAAAAGCCTATGGCAATAGTGTATACATTTGTTTTCTTGACAAGATGTTTATTTGCTCCTAATTAAATTCTCACTTTACAAAGTTCCTCCTGCCAAATTGATATCTAGGCACTTAAAATTTGACCATCTCTTTTTTATTTCTTATGGATATTGATTAACTCGATTTTATAGTCGTATCAATTGAGATCGCACTCTGTCGTTATAACCTTAGGGTTTAATTTGTTTATATTATTAGGTCGCATTTTATTGTATTTATCTTATTTGAACTCTAGTCAAATCTCACCTTAATTTAATTCGAATTTTATCTGAGCTTTATTTGTGCAATGCCCGAAGAGGACTTTAGAGAGTGGATGTAGATCAAGTTGACTGAACCACTATAAAGATCTGGTTTGTGTTCTTTTATTTTATGCATTTACTTTCTGTTGTTTACTTTCTTGTATATTTAATTTTATTATAATCTGGTTGACTTTGATAATCACTATGATTGATTGAATTTATCGTTGTTTCAAAAAAAAAAAAATCAAAATATGAAAAGATAATTTTGTTATTTATTTGTTCTAGAAAGTCAAATCCTATAATTTTTAATAGATATATAATGAATTGTTACTCCAGTGGAAGATACGATTAGAGAGAGTCGTCTTAGATGGTTTGGTCACATAAAACGGCAGCCTCCAGATGACCTTGTTAGAAAAGTAGAGGTATTAGATTTGACTTATGTTAAGAAAGGTAGAGGTAGATCTAAAATGGCTTGGTTAGAAAATATTAGAAATGATCTTTATTTATTAGATTTAAACGAGAATTTGACTCTTAACAGAACACGATATAGAAAAAGATTCATGTAGCCGATCCCACGTAGTGGGACAAAGGCTTGATGCTGCTGTCGTTGTATATAATGAATTATTAATTGTTCATAATTTTATTAAAGTAGGCCAATTGTCAGACTGATAATGAGTTTGCACCCATTTTTAATAAAATAGATTATGGGCTTGGTGTCAGAAAGATTATTTAGTGCAAGAACTATTATTAAGAAGTTCGTACAAATATATTAGAACAGCAATCTGACAAAATGAATAAAATAGATATGAATTTTATTCCAGAATTCTATACAGAAAGCTTGAGGCTATACATTGCATGTAAATCTCTATGGCATATGTGACCGCCCTGCTTGCTGCTGCGGTTTATATAAGAATGAAGAAATATGTAGCCATAGGCCGAGAGATTATTATGTGCAGCATCCAAATTATCCGGAGGTGAATCTGGACGAGTCACGTCATCCGGATGCATCGGGTCCCAGATGACGTGATGCGTCCGAATTTCTCACCGGACGAATTCGGACGCCGCACGTAATAATTTTTCCTCTACAAGTGGGAGTGATTTGTGAGTTAATTCTTTCACTGCAACATTATTTAATGCACATATACATTTTGTTCAACCAAGCTCCAAAATCTTTGCTTTACCCTGCTGCAAAATCTAATTCAAATATAATGAGAGAAAAAAAAAAAAGAGAACTTAAAAAAAAAAATCATTCAAAAAAACATATAAGAATTTTATATAAGTTCTTCCAATTTATGCCTACGTATGTCCTATCATACAGATTTATTGTTTGAAGAATGATGAGCGATGGATCGCACAATTTGTGACTTAAAAATTATGATCTTGAAAAAACAATCTACTCTAATCAACTGTTAGGCCGCAAATACTTCTATAATTGCTACAACTTTTATTATAATTGTTGCATTCTAGACATTCGTAGTGGTAAAGAGATACAGAGTTTAGCGTCCAAATTTTGTATGAAGATCCAACACATAGATAGATAAGAGAGGGGAGTGCAAAAGTCATAAGAGACACCAAAATTTTTACGTGAAAAACCCTGAAAAGGGAAAGAACCATGGGGCCTTGCCCAGGTAAGAATCTACTAGTGTTTGTAGTTGATTACAAATGAGGCTCTTCCTAGGGAGAAGGCCTTGACTCAATGTAGCAAATATACAGCATAATGGGCACATTACATGGTTGGAGTAGGAAGAATCCAGTGACATATGAGTTATTCTCAAGAGAATGTTAGCCTGCTTGTTTGGTCAGTAAGATCGTATTCGGGCAACGGTGGTCGGAGGGACCGTAGTCGGCGAGCGAAGAAGGTCCAAGGGACCATAGTAGGCGAGCGACTGAGGTCGGAGTGACTGTAGTTGGCTGACAACGGAGGTCAGAGGGACTTTAGTCGACGGGTGATGGTGGTAGGGGGATCATAGTTGGCGGGCGACAGAGGTCGATCAGAGAGACCGTGGTCAGCTGGCGATAGTGGTAAGAGGGACCGTAGTCGACGGGCGACAGAGGTTTGAGTGAACGTAGTCGACGGGCGATGGTGGTGGTCCGATGACTATAGGCAACTGGGCGGTGGTCAGATGATGGTCTGGCGAAAGTCCGGCCGCGGTCGGTTGCGGGTGGATGTCCGGCGGTGATTGGCGGACAAGCGGTGCTCGGGCAACTGGGCGGTGGTCCGGTAGGCTAACGGAAGTTTATTTACGGTGGTGCTTGGGTGAAGCTCTAGATCCTTGAAACCTCAGAACTCTCTCCCCTCTCTAGCCAAATATTCCCTACACGAGGAGAGTATGGACCTATTTATAGGTTTTTTGTGAGTGGTATGCTCCAAAAAATATAGTGAAGATCCAGGGGCAATATCGGAGTGTTTGATCGGACGGCTTATATTGATTCCCTCAATCATAGAGCGTTTATTAAGCATTTAAGTGACATAATGATGGCATAATTAAGCGATATTAGGCTCGTTGGATTCCTTTCATCGAGTTGCTCAATTCGACTATAAGTATGCCTTATTTGGTGATCATTTGGTCATCCAATTAATGCTTTGAACCATCCAAATGTGCTTCGGTCACTATTTGAACCCAATTAGGCTTGAATTGGATCAATTTTGGTGTCCTTCAATTTGTCTCCTTGAGATGTTCAATTTGACTATATGTTTGTTGAATTGGAGTTTGGATGATCCCGAATTTAATTTTGAAAGTTGTCAGCTGGAATATGCCTCAAGATTCGTGCTCAATAAAGGTGATTTTTGGTGATGTATCAATAAATTTATTATAAGAAAATGCATCCCTATTTTTTTTCTAAAATAACACTAATAAAATTTACCATTTTCTCATAAACTTCCATGCGAACGTGTAATCGATACTCCGTTTATGTATTAACACCAAAACAATATCAATACAGTAATCATAAAGCAAATATAGAATAAAAACATAAACTCAGAACGCATATGACATATTATGGGTTGCACTCAAAACAATGGCCCAAAAGGCTTACCTTTTGAGTGCTTCAATTCAAATAGACGAAGCCCAAAGACTTGGGCTGCAGTATCGTGGTATGGATCCATCACGACGGGACATCAAAGAAGCCTAAAAGCTACACTTGCGCCAATCTACGACCCATCTGGCCTCAGAGGGATCATCAAATATCTATTTAGACAACAGCTTCACTGCTGAAACTTCCAGGCTGGGTGGGAAACGAGAAACACAAGAAGCTTGCAATGGATTCTTTATAACACACTCACTATCTTCGAGCAAAAATACTTGGCATTCTTATAAGCAATAGGAATCTCAATCAGAAGCTTGTTTATATCCAACTCATGACCAATTTCATCAGATGTTTGTGATGAAAAAAAGCACCTTAAACAGATAGCAATCTAAATTACCAAATTAGTTAGTGTTGTGAATCTAGTTTAAGTATTAAGAATATGTTGAGTAGTTAACAATTGATTAATTAGTTAAAATAATTAGTTTAAGATAGTATTGTATTCAATAACTACTCCTTTTGGAGAGGGTGATAATACGAAGAATACGTAATGAGTTTGCCCCTTTTCTATATAGTTCTCTTTTCTTCGCAATAATAAAATCAATTTCCTTACAAATCCAGCTAATCTTGTAAGGGCGCGGATGCTTTGTAGTTTTGAGTTGAAGAGCATTGACAAGCATGCCATATATAATGTTTTTGGTGCACATGATATCCACCAATACATCATAAACTTCGTCAATGATAATGTGTTTGATGCAAAATATAGAATGACGTTACAATAAAGACTAGTTGTCCGGCTGCTATTAATATTTTCCTTAGAATGCACAAAAAAAAAACTCGTGTTCGTCTCAAAAAAATTCTTTTGCTTAAGCACCATTTAATGGTGGGTCAACAAACTCTTCATCATTTTACTCCCCTTCCTTCAACTAGGCTTAACTTTGATTGAGACATTCGCTAGAACAATGACTTGATTGTAAATAATGAAAAAACTTTGAAGAACCTGATTTGAAAAAACTTTGATGAACCTGATTTGATTTTTATGTTTTCACGCAGGGCTTCCATCATGGATTGTGCCTGAGTTTCCATGAACCGCCATTCCTTTGCCTCTTGGAACGTGCGAGGCTTCAATAATTTAGATCATATCCTTGTTTCCAAGAACATTATCCATTCTTTCAATCTTAACTTCTTGTGCATTCCAGAAGCTAAAATCATCATCTTGCAAATTCAAAACTGGTATTTTCAAACCCCTCATTTGCTATTTGGGAATGAAGGTAATTATAATAACTTTTCTTTCTCCTAACCCTACAAAATATGTCTTAAGTGGAATGCAAGTAAAATCTGTCATTCTATCAAACATTGATATTCAAATCATTCATCGACAAATTACCTATGGCAATGACAATTCCTATGATCTATGATGCAAATTCTGCTCAAGATAGAAACAAATTATACTGAAGGTAAAAACATATGCTCTCAAACTGATCAACTGTGAGTCATTCTTAGTTATTTTAACAACTACAGACATAATCATGAAAAATGGGGAGGCAACCCAATACCTCCTAACAAGCTATGTGGACTCAATTACATAATCTTTGAGGTTGACATCACAGACTTGGCCTCTGTAGGCTTATCTTACAATTGGTCTAGAATGCTCCTCCTATCCTCTACAAATTTGAGAGTCCCCGATGTTCATACCATTTCCCTTTTGATCATTCACACTGATCATCATTCTGAAAAAAGACAGAGTTTGTTATAAGAACTACTGGTCAAGAATGTCACTCTTTAAGGACCTTCTTCATCCATTTTCAACTCCTGATATTAAAGGTGACCACATCATTTCTCTCTACAACAAACTTCAAACATTCAAAGTTGCGATGAAAGCTTTTAATTGGCATTCAACGTCATGCATTTTGAAGAAACATTAAGTCATTTGTTTTCAACTCTTGATCAGAACCCATTAAATTGCGACTTAAATGCCAAAGCCAAACATATTGTTGAAGCTTTAAACAATTCTTATGTTGCTTGGTCTTCTTGGACTATCCAGAGAGCCAAAACCTAATTCTTAAAAATTGGAGTAGATGACCTCGAATTCCTTCATAGGAAATCAAAGGTAAAAAAATCACAATTACAATAAAGAAGTTACTACCACTTTGGGCATGTTTATTGAGCATTATCTTATTATTGAGGCTACCATTAATCACTTCAAAAATCTTTTTAACACCACTAATCAATCCTGATTCATTGTACCGCTAGCAATATTTTGATTTCAGACCTATTTTATTATGCAATTCCTTCTACAAAATTATTGCAAAACTCTTTACTGAAAGACTCAAACTAGTTATGTCACACATTATCCACCCTTGCCGAGCTTTTATTTTTTTTTATAAAATAGAATTTCTAATGCCAACATTGTTGTGGCAAATGAGATTCTCTCTGAATGCAAAAAGAGGAGAAATGAGACCTACTTTTATGCTAAATTAGATATATATAAAGCATTTGACTTTGTTTCAAGAGAATTTATTATTCAAATGCTGCAACAAAAGAGCTTCCCTAACATGATTATTAGGTGGATAATAGCATGCATTGAAAATGTTTTCTATTCAATCTACATTAATGATAATTTGGCAGGCTTCTTTGGAACCTCTTAGGATCTTAAGCAAGTATGCCCCCTCTCTCGCTACTTATTTTGCATTGAGATGGATGATTTATCTAATTTAGCATTGTGATGGATTGTTTATCTAATCTCTTTGATAAAATTATTTTAGATAATTTCTATTATGTTATCTCAATGGACACATTGCACATCTCTCATTTATTGCACACTAATGATCTTTTGGTCTTTGAGAAGGCCAACCTACAAAATATGGATTCCCTAAAAAACATCCTTTCTCACTTCAAGCTACTTTCTAGACTAGTTATTAACCCCACTGAACGCTCCATCATCTTCTCAAAAACTTATGCCCAATCAACACAACTTACTGAGGTTCTCAACTTTCCTTACATTTCCAATACTATTACTTACTTGGGCATTTCTATTTCCAATAAAAAATTACTCACTTCAAACTTCACGCCTCTCATGTGCAAAGCTTCTTTGCTAATGGATGGTTGGAAAGCTAAACCCCTCTCTTTTACTAGGAGATTGTAATAACTCATATTTACTATTTGTAACTCTGTTAGGTATTGGATTAGGGGCATTTTTTTGGCTAAGAGCTACTTCATTAAGCTAAAAACATTATGCTCTAGTTTCCTTTACCATGCTAACACTAATGCCTATAAAACAATCAAGTAATATTGGACTGTTTGGATGACTCTGTTTAGTTTTCTGGTCTAATATATAATAACCCTTAAATTTTTAAAAGATATATTTTGATCTAAAACAGTCAAATAATATTTCAGGAGTCATTATAAGTCCAATTTGCAAACCGATTTTACCATAGTCTTCCAGACATGCTTAGCCAACTTATTAATTTTTTTTCATAATTTTTGGATCCCCAAATCTGAAGATATAAAAGGATTTATAAAAATTTATGTTTAAAATTAAACAATTGACATAATTATCTTTGTGTCATAAAGATTTTTTATTACAAAAATCTAAATGCACTTACGGAAATCATCAAATTGTCATTTCCCCATTTTCAATTTTGTTTTCTCAAGCCATAGAAGGAAAAGGAAAATTTGAGAGGAAAAAGAGAGGAGAGAGGAGAGAAGAGGGAAAAGAGAGGAACTAGCATTAGAAAGACAGAGAGCTGTTTTTGCGAGTCGGTCTAGTTAGGAAAATTGCTCGGGTCAAGGTAGGTTATGCTTTGCCTCTCTTAGTTTTTAATAAATCGGTGTTTTTGGGATTTTTTTTCGATTATAATATGATTTTACAAAACATAGTTTTATCATATTCTTATAACTTTTATCGTTGTAACTTTTGATATGTTATCGATACGACTGTTCTGATCGTTTTGACTATTTATTCAAGATTTTTCGTTGATTTTGAAAAGCAGTGATGTTTATCAATTCAGAAATTCATTTTGACATCTAAAAATATTATTTTAGTTCAATTAAAACTTCAGAACTATATATAATATTTGGTAATGTGGAGAAATTTTGAAAACTTAGTTTTGACAAACTGTAGAACACCGGGTGAAGAATCATTTGATAGCCATTAGAGTAATTTTGTAGACTCATACTATAATATTGTGACTATTCAATAGTGTAAAATGCACTTTATTTTCAATATATGTGATTGAAGTATTTGAATTAGTGGCGATAAGAGATTTTGTTGGCGTCGAGAAGGAATTATGTTATGTTATGTATTGTAAATTCTAAAACATAAGGGCTACATTTATTAAGTCTATTAGTGACGAGAAGGGATTTTGTTAATTGGTATATATGATAAATTGGAGTCTGACGGCATTTTGATAATTACTATGAAATATTTTATTATATTTCAGTCGGCTTCACTACAATTTCAATAGTTATTTAAATGCTTATTAAAATTCAGTATTAGTATTCGTTCCAGTTTCAGCTTTTCACATAATATTTCATTTTAAATAATTCAATAATTTCAACTCTTTTGGTTGAAGTTATTGATTCATATTTTAAGTCACGATAATGTACTGAGCCGTGTTAGCTCATTCTTATTTTTTCTTCCATTTTTAGGTTAGGAAAAGAGTATAGGCTTTGATCTGTGCTATAGGTATGCCTTTTTGGCTAATTTCATTTTTAGAGGTTTGACTTTTATTTTTGTTGTATTTTTTGTTGTCAAGCATTATTGTAGATAAACCTCAAATTGTACATATATTTTTGAATGATATATAAAAAAATTATTTTGGGTGCAAGATGATGTTTTATTTCTTTATATTACAACTTCTTATGCATTCTTTACCATTCTGAGTTCAATTTTGATTCACATTCCCAGCACTTTCAATGATTCTGATAAGCTATCTCTGTTTTTGGTTATTACATTTGGAGCATTACTGAATTGTTTCTGCAACTCAGTTTCAATTGCAAATTATACTGAGTTGTAATTTTTGCCTTTGTCTTTGTAATTATCTTTTACAGTATATCAATGGGTGTTGCCCTCAATTTACCACCCAAAAAAATTCAATCTTTCCTGATACAAATTAGCACATAAACAAAGGAAACCCAATCCATCACCGAAAAGCCTTAAACCTTTTCTACACTACTTACTTTCGTCTTTATATCACAAAGTGTACACAATCTTTAACCCTTTTTTTTTTGGGTAAACTTTGAGGGCATAGCCCATTCTATTAAAAAGAAAAAGGTGTACAAACAGAAAAACAAAAATTAGTCACAAAAAACCAATGACTAAAAAACCAACAAAACAAGATCAATGAAGTAAAATAATAAGAAGTAGAAAGGACCAAAAAGACAGTAAAAAACTGTCAAGCCTGGACTCAGGAAATCAAAAATCATGAATGTTGATCAGTGCTCCTTTGGTTGCCCGTAGACCGTCCAAAAGGAGATTGGCAAAGTTCATCATTGTCCAGGGCCCAAAAATCTGCCTGTCAAAAAACATTGAATTGTCGAAGGCTTCTCATAAGGCAACAGATATTATCTCTATTTGCATCACAAGCGTTCCGATCAGCCAAAGTATGCAGACCCTTCCAAGAGGTGGGGAAGGAGCAAAAACCACCAGCATTTGGCTCACAAAACACAGTTCCATCCCCAGAAAAACAATCGTATTGGCACGGTGTCTCAAAGCATTCATCATATAAAATAGTGCATTGTCACGAAGAAATACAGAGCCCAAGTGTAGTATAAGACTGGCAGGCTGCAAATACGACCCAGCAAAGCCAGTTACTAATAACTCAAGTGCAGTTTTTCTATCACCTCCTTCCCTCGTTTCCATCTGTCAATCTTAATATATAGAGCTTTAGTAATCTTCCTTGATATGGTATTGACACAATCTTTAACTTTATTTTATGCTACTATATTTTCCTCTATGCTACTGTTTTACTCTCTCTCTCTCTCTCTCTCTCTCTCTCTCTCTCTCTCTCTCTCTCTGACGAGAGTGAAACAGCATAGGCAAATGTTTTTTTTTTGGGACAGTTAGCCCGGATGAGATAGGAGGAACGTGTTCCGTCGACCACTCGATTGCAGACCCAATCTCACATAGGCAAATGTTAACACAAAAAGAAAAATATAATATTCCTTAACTTGAAGCAACCTGATACAGTACAGACATAAGAAAAACCCAGGAATTATGGTACAAGAAGAAAGGTAGATCAAGATTAGTAGTGAGGTATCTCGACAACCAGGATAGCAGATGTTAATACAAACAGAAATATAGTATTGCTAACTTGAAGCAAGCAGAGTCCAGCATAGACAGTAAAGCCCAAATTTCTCCCGAAGAAAAGATTAATGAAGGATGTACAAGACCAAATAGAAGTTACATGGGATAATTTAAACAAGAGACCACTTTGAAGTAGGGAAAAGAGAGAGAGAGAGAGAGAGAAAAAAAAAACCAAGACAATATAAAGACTACAAGCTGTTTTGGCTTCCCATGGTAGAATAGTTTTACAATATCATAACTATGTGCGAAAAAGAAAGTTCAATTCCTAATCATCCTCTATTCCTAACATCACAATTCAAATTCGTCCTCAAGTTTGAAAGCCTCCGCAGCAGCAGCCTCCTCTTCATCGTCAATCACAAAGTATGGATTATGAACCTCAGGCCTGAACTTGTACCCAGTAAATATATAGAAAGCAATGGTCGCAAGCTCCCCTGCAACCACACTAGTCCAAAGATATCTATAAGATGTAATTGTAGCCAGCACATACACCGCAACCCGGGTAAAGTAGATGTAGCAGATGACTACAACATAGTATTGTCGGAAAAGTGTAAGCTTCATCAGGTTAACAGCAGCTTTGCCATCCGTCCTTGCCGCCTCCCGAAGGTTTTTAATGGACCAGACAATAGGGAAGAGAACTGCGCAGCAGCAAATGACATCAACAAGAAGGAAGACTTGCCTCCACGTAGCCCAATTTCGGGCATAAGGTCCAGATTCATCGATCGCCACTTGAGCTATGTTAGCGACGACCTGAAGAGGGATTACTACCATGAGAACCTTTTTCTCCTTGTCCTGCAGATATGGTTTGAGGAAGGACCAACCAGTTCCAATCAAAACGATGAGCGTGAAAAGGGAAATCCCCTTCAAGAAGCTAAAGATATAGAAGAGAACGTCCCATCCATGGGCGCTGCCAGTGCGCTCAATATACGATTTGTCTTCAGCCTCGCTTACAAGATTAAGCGCCTTGAGGATGACAACGGCGAGCATGAAATAGTGGATCCGGTAAGCGGTCAGCCGCTTGCGAACCAAAACAGAGACCCAAAGTGCCGCAAGGCCACAGTAGACGAGGAAAAAAATGAAGTAAACGAAGGGGAGGACGGCTGACGCGGCGGAAAGGTAGACGCGGCGGCCGGAACGGGGCTCGACGTTGTACATGACAGACCTGACGGACATTGAGACGCGAATCTGAGGGATGCAGTTGGCGAAGAGGAGGGTGTACTGCCCCGGATTGGTTACGTTAAAGAGAGAGCCGAAGCTGGTCAGGCGACCGGCTGGGGCGGCGGCCTGGAGATGGTTAAAGGTGTAAACAACCTCGAAAAGGTCTGATTGGAGAGCACAGGTGACGCCTAGTTCCTGGTTCTGTTGCAGGACATGGATCCAGGCGCCGCGAGTGCTGAGAAAGAACCCTAGTTGGGAGAGATCGAGATCGGGGCTACTATCCGAAAGGGAGATGCCAGAGACGTTGAGTTCAAGAACCCCAAAGTGGGTGAATCCGAACTCGTCGAAGGGGATGATCGTCCTGGCGTCAGATCTCACCTTCGTCTCGCGGATCTCCGCCGTTACCGGGGATATTATAACCGCCGCTACAAAGAGCTGGAGAATGAGAAGCGCTGCCACTCTGCAGCAGGAGCTAGACATTGCCATTTCCGTTTCAGAGATCTGATCGCAATCTCTCTCTCTCTCCCCCTCTCTCTCTCTCACCTTCCTCGGCTAACCGGACTTTAGAAAGAGAAGGACGAAGCCCAGCCGGCAAAACCGTCCTCGTTCTCGAAGCGTTAAACGCCGGCTATGGTTGGGATTGGCAGACCGTAGATTGCTAGACTTCCGCAGAGTCTACGTTCATTTAAACTAAAGTGACACCGACAATGGAGAAAATTACCAAATGCTGCCACGAAGACTAGAGAAGGCGAGAAGAAGGATTTGTCTACAGAATATTTTCGTAAATATTTACTAATAAGAGGGTGATAGTTGAGATTTCGTAGTTATTTGTTGGTACTGTATATTAAATCCTAACCGAATATCGTACGTACCAACTATTAACGAAGAATAATATTTCCCAACAGTATTTTATTAATTAATTTTGTTAAAGTCAAACGGAATTTCAAATTAATACCCTCCCAAAGGTCAATCCACGAGCTTAGCCCATAAATTAGTAGTTGAGCAATAATTCTTCTAAACCCGGCCCAGCATAATAGGGGTTGGGTCATCAACTCCTTTCCGGTACTTCAAACCGGTCGAAATACACTAAAACATAAAATGTTGGGTTGAGCCGAGCAAAAACATTCGTGATCAAACCTTATTTCAAAATATAACTATTTTATTTGATAAAAAATGAAGGTAAAATATTTCAAATGTAACTATTTTAAGAATTTTGATATTTGATTTGATTAAAATTAAATACAGAATAAAATTTTTTATGAACTTTATAGTAACTCCATATTTTATTATTATATGTGCAAAGCTAATTTATGTTTTCAATGAATTTTAAATACATTACAAGTTAACTCCATCTATAATAATCAATGCAACCATTGACTACCCTCCTGCCACTGCCATCAACAGCCATCCGCCGCCATTATTATTGTCTGGCTATCAACGCCATCTGTCATTGCTTGCCATCAATCACAATTATTATTGAGTTTTATATTTCATTTATTTATTTTAAATTAGGTAAAAAAATAATCATCAACATTTATTTTATATTTGTCTAAATAATTTTAAATATTTTATATGGTTAGTCTTCGGACAACCAGGAGTTCGATCCTTTTATTACATGATTTTATTCGGTTCATACCTAAGTCCTGGTTTTGTGGGTCTGCTTGTTTCATCTTGTAATTTGTTGTTAAAATATTCCCAAAAACAAATGCAGCTTTCTTTTTGGAACTTTTTAATGATAGTAAGAAAGCTACATTGGAGTCTCAAAAGGATATTCATGAAAATATAAAGGCTACTTTATTGAAGAAAAAACTAGTGCATCTGAAAATAGTAATAATGAGTGCTTCTCATATAGCTCAATCTAATGAAATGCATGTTATTCATACACTAAAATATGCAATAAAGTTTGATATTAAAAACCCAATTGTAATTATATATAAAATCATGAAAAAATAATAAGATAAACATTCTTAATTAGTGTTGTCACCAACAAGAAAAATATAGGAAGTGTATTTCACTTGTCATGATAATATATTTTTTGATATATCTATAGAAATTTTACATGATTGGCACAAATTAAGGGGCAAAATTTAAATTGAAAATTTTCAAAATTAAATTCAAGTTCATCTTGACTCCAATTTCAACAAACTTATAGTCAAATTTAACGTGTCAAAAACTAACATGATCCGAAACCCGACCCGGATCCGACCTGAAAAAAATCGGGTTTGGGTCAACCCTTTTGTGAAACGGGTCGGGTCCGAGTTCGGATTTTTGACCCATTTAAAAACGGGTCGGGTTCGGGTTGACCCGGAAACCCATGGGTCGACCCGATTTGACCTGGAAAATGGCTTCCGTGGAGCTGTCGTGCTGCATCTGGTCTGAACCCACTTGGCTCGCCTGTTGCGCTGGCACCGCGGCACCCGCAGGCCACACTCGCGCTGTCACGCTGGCCTTGACGCCTCGCCTACCACACTATCCTCACCCGCGCTGGCCTCGATGGCTCGACACCTCGCCTGTCGTACTTGTTCACTGGCCTCGCCTGTAGCGAAGCCTCGAATGCCGAATAGGTTAGGTTTCGCGAGTCGGGTCGGGTCAACCCAGTAACCCGACCAGGTCGGGTCCTGGTTTGCAATTCGAACCCGTTTAGCTAATGGGTCGAGTTCGGGTCAACCCGTTTGCACCCGGGTCAACTCGGGTTGGACCTGAACCCGACCCGTTGACCCGAATCGACACCCCTAGTCTCGACAAGACAAACCCAACTACATCAAAAGTGGTCAAATCTGAGCCTAAATGAGCCCAAATCAAGTATTTGATGAGTAATTGGAAACTTCATATCTTAATTGAATGATAAGATGATCTTCAAATTTAGCATGCTTATAGTCCAATTGAGTAGAAAATGCTTCTTGATCAAAGTAATCAATATGAATCGTAAGATGAAATATTTTGAATTTTGGCTAAATATATCAAAATGTTCATCTCAAAATTCTTATAAATAGAGCATCATTCTTTATATGTGGGGAAGCCCAAAAGTTGAGAGAACTAAAAAGTTCTCTATCATTTTCTAACTATTGCCAGCCGTTGTCACCACTAAGGACCACCACTAACAATCACTGCTATCATCCACAAATTCCTATTAAGATCTAACACTGTTGTTGGAGCTTCTATTAAAATGATGTAGCACATGAAGGTGGTGCTATCACCATATCAAGGCAATAACATATGAAGTTCAAGCCATAAATGATCCATAATGATTTACATCATTCACTTCTTTTAATGTATTTTCGTGTTTATGAATTGCATGTACGTAAATATTTACTATTGTATGGACTTTATGTGTCAAGTTGCTACTTTATGTGTAAAATAGTTATGGAGAGTGATATGAAGTGGCTAGGGAGTGTAGTGGACAACCAAACATGAAGGATAAAGTAGTTATGGTGATTGCACATGCGGGTTACCCCTCACTCCTCCCATTTTTCTCATTTGTTTTATTTATTTTTTTTTTTTTTTAATGAATGGATGTATCTCTTCACTTGATTTCTAGTTGTATAAAATATTGTACGATTGAAATGAAGAGAGATTTTGTTTTCTTTCATGTTTTGGTGAAAAGTAGTAAATTGGTGTTAATTGCATAGATTTAGAGAAGATGATGGAGCTTTGAGTAAGGTTAATAGTTGGTGTAGAAAGTAGCTTGAAATGAGAAAGGATGTTTAAATGATGAAGGAGGTGCTCTTTGATTTGTATTATCTCCATATTTTATTTTGTGGTGGGAGAGTTCCATCATACTATGATGATGATATTTGTTGTCAATTCTCCTCAAAGAGGCGTAATGTTTAAAATTGAAGTTCTGTCATCCAAAGTATTTACTCCTCCAAAGTGAGGCTTAGGGGGGTCTACATCACTTATATTATGTTAACCTTTATTAAAGGATTGATTGTCAGTCATTACGAAATAATTATAGTATACTTGGAATGTTTCCTACAGAAGACACCAAACTGTTGCATACTACAAAATTTGTGTTGGTAGAGTTGATATTTTATGACTTAGCTTTGGACAAAATTAGCACACAAATAACAAGTTGTAGGAGATTAGTAAAAAAATATTATATGGAAAACCTAGAAAAGGAAACAAATCACAGGGCCTTGTCTAGTCGAAAAATCTACTATGACAGGAGATACACGAATCTTTTCTTCATCATGATTGAAGAATATTACTATTTTTGGAATCAATGTATGATTTTCCCTATAGAGATTATATAAATAAATTATCCAAAGAGAGACAATTAATACCTAACATTAGGGTTAGATCTCGATTGAATTTTGTAGAAAATGATGGCGATTGCTGGCGGTGGTCATTGGCGGAGAGAACTTGTGGTGGTTTTTGGCGGCAGTAAGAGCTTGAAAATTCAATGTAGCTCTCTCATTTTTTGAACTCTTAGGCTCCTTCCCCATATGTGTTGAGAATGGTGTTTTATTTAGACTTTTGAGATGGGTATTTTGATTTTGATAAATTTGGTCATAATTCAAAACACTTCATCATACGAACTATATTGATTCTCCAGATCATGAAGCATTTTCTTAGCATTTAAAGCAAATTAATTATGTCAAAATTAAGTAATCTTTGGCTAACTAGATTTGTCTCGTTGAACCACTCAATTTGACTATAAGCAAGTCAATTTTGAAGATCATCTAGTCATCCAATTAATGTCTAAAGTTTTTCATTATGTATTAAGTGCTTGATTTGAGCTCATTTAGACTTGGCTTTGATCACTTTGATATTATGGGGTTTGTCTTTTCCAGACGTTCAATTCTACTTCGAATTTACTAAAATTGAAGTTAAACTTGAATTTAATTATAACAAGTTTGTAACTAAAATGTTACCATAAGATTCATGTCATTCATGCACACTTTTTTTTTTCTATATCAAAAATATTTTCTCAAATTTCATTTTACCAAATATCCCTAACAGCTCCTTAACGCAGCTTATCTTAGACTATTGTTTGAGAGCTTTGACTATCAATTGAGTGGTCTTTAATTCAAGTCTTACATATGAATTTGTCTCCATTGATCTAAATGTCCAGAAAAAATTCTTAAATTTTGAATATTATATCTATGGTTTTGAAAATTCGGCCGAACCGGCCGGTTCGACTGGTTCAACCATGAACTGGTCCTATGACGAGTTCGGTCCCCCTGAAAAACAAGTCTAGCATCAAACCGATGAGAACTGAGTTAAACCGCCTAGCCGTTGAACAATCCTGATTCAATTCATAATATATTTAAATAATTTAATTTAATATAAAAATATATTATTAAATATTAAATTGATTTAAATATAATATATTTTATTTAATAATATAAATTAAAAATTTTATAATATTTGTATTAAACACTAATTAATCATACCCATATGATTCCATCACACCATGTGATGGATACAAGAAAAGGTATATAAAAAATTAAATATAAAGCTCCTAAATGATGTGGGACTACACAACAAGTAGTTTCTATAATGTGTGCATGGTGGATGCTTCCATGAGAATTTATTGGAAAAATTTTATATAGAATATTCAAATAAAAAATGATTATAATAATTTTTAAAATTCTTAATATATAATTATTTATGTATTTATTATTATTCAAAGAAAAAATAATTATTTATAATTTTTAAAGTTCTAAAACTTATCTCTAAATATGAAATTAAATGCTAATAAGAAAAATAAAAAATCTAAAATAAATAATGTTGTATGATTTTATAAATATAATTTTATAATGTGAAATTTATATATAATTTATAGATGTAAATTATACCTAAATATATAACATTGATATATCACCAAAAAACAATTTTGATTGGGCATGAATCTCGAGGCAAAAAGCAAGTTGGAAGCTTCAAAGATTAAATTCGGAATCATTTGAACTCCGATTTCAACAAATTTATAGTCGAATAGAACGTCTCGGAAATATGAATCCAACGACACCAAAATCGACTCAATCCGAGCCCAAATGAGTCTAAATCAAAGACCCGAAGCCCTATTGGAAGAGTCAAACCACAATTTGAATTACGAAACGGTTTTCAAACGTGACATGCTTATAGTCAAATCGAGCGGCTCGACGAGACGAATCCAACGAGCCCAAGATCGTCAAATTCTGATATCATTAATACCTTCAGATGCCTGATAAACTGTCTATAATCAAGGGATTCAACATTAACCGTCCATCCAAACCACTCCACATTTGCCATCGATCCTCCTCCTATTTACTGGTCATGTCACTCTCAGAAAACTATAAATAGACCCCTCATTTCTCATGAGAGGGGACCTGAGGAAGAAGAGAGGAGAAGGAGCCAAGGAAAAGAAGAAGGAAGAGATCTCTCTTGCCACCAGACTCCTCCTCGACCACCGCCAGATTTTCACCCGGTAGCCAACCTACGTCGAACTTCTGCCCGATCACCCACTGACACTAGTGTTTTGCTCGTCTGTCGACCGATGTCTGACTTCTACCTGACGTTGGGCCTCCGCTCGTCGTCGGATTTCTACCCGATGTCGGACTTCTACCTAACACCGGAGTTCTGCCCGTCCGCCAACTGACGTCGGACTTCTACCCGACGTTAAACCTTCGCTCGTCATCGAATTTCTACCCAACGTCAGACCTCGGCTCATCGCCAGATTTCTACCTAATGCCGGACTTCCTCTCGTCGTCAGATTTCTACCCGACATCAAACTTTTACCCGACGATGGAGTTTTGCCCGTCACCGGACTTTTGCCTGACTTCTATCAGATGCCAGATTTCTACCCATCAACAGACTTCTACCCAACACCGGACTTCATCCCACTGTCAAATTCCTGCCCGACACTGAACTTTCGTCCATTACCAAACTTCCGTCTACGTGACATCGAGCTTCTACTAGTCACCGGATATTTGTCGGACTTATATCTAACGCAGGACTTCAATCCTAGACTTTTACCCGGTGCCGTCCTTTCGACCTCAGTCGCCAGATAACGGTCCTTCTGACCTCCGTCGCCTACCAACTAAGGTCCTTCCAACCTTCGTCATTAGACAACGATCTTCCCGACCTCCGTCGCCCGCCTACTATGGTCCTTCCGACCAGACGAACACGTCATCAATGATTCTTTGTATTGCCACCATGTAATGTACTCCATATAATGTACATCAAGCCAAAAGCCTTCCCTCTAAGGAATGGCCTCATTTGTAATCAACTACAAATATTAGTGGATTCATTCAAACTGAGTTAGGCCCCGTGTTTTTTTTCCCTTTTCAGGATTTTCCACGTAAAAATTTTGGTGTCTCTTATTAATACTGCATCCTCTCTTTCTTTATTTATGTGTGTGCTGGATCTTCGTACAACGCTAAGACATTAAACTTTGTATTTCTCTACCGCCGCGAATACTCTAGGACGCAACAGTTTGGCGTCGTCTGTGAGAAAATCGTTCCTGACTGGGGGGCAACTATTGCTCCAATATCAAAAATGGTTTTTGTCAATATATTGACATCTTAAAGAATTTAGATATGGACTGGGGGGGGGGCAACCTTTACTGCAGCAGCATTCAACAAAGTTCCTCTAATGTTTCTGATATCTAAGACGATATATTGAGATAATAAAAGCTTCTAACCAATGCAATGATGCTTTTAATAAATTTGAAGCTTCATACAATCTCTAGTTGGACTTCTACTTCTTGAGTAAGGTCTTAATCTCGACCTCAAAAAGGCAGAAATGGTCTAAAGATAGACCATTCTTTGATTCGGGATACGCGCAGCATTCGCCCCCTCCCAATCAAGACATAATCGATCCCAGGGGGATTCGATTTGACCTCTTCCATATATGTTAACGTCATTGAGCAAAAGCTCTGACATACAACCTCGGATAGGTCATACATCATTGGTGGATTCTCTCGACCTCTTTCACATAGGTTAACGTCATCGAGCAAAGGCGCTGACATACAACCTTGGATAGGTCATATATCCTTGGTGGATTCTTTCGACCTCTTTCATATAGGTTAACTTCATCGAGTAAATGCTTTGACATACAACCTCGGATAGGTCATACATCATTGGTGGATTCTCTCGACCTCTTCTATTTAGGTTAACGTCATCAAGTAGGGATCCGACATACAACCTCGGATAGGTCAAACATCCTAGGAGGATGTCAATCAAAGCATAAAATTCTTGATTCGAGAAATACATAATTTCTATTGTATCTCATTCATGGGATAATCAATCCCAGGGGGATTTAATCTGACCTCTTCCATATAGGTTAACGTCATCGAACAACGCTCTGACATACAATCTCAGATAGGTCAAACATCATAGGAGAATGTCTTGTATCTTAATCACTAGAAGATCAATCCCAGGGGGATTTGATCTGACCTATTCTATATAGGTTAATGCCATCAAGCAAAAGCTTTGACTAACAACCTCGGAATTGTTAAACATCTTAGGAGAATGTCTCTCACATTCGCTCATATTATATGCTTAAAAAAGCACGAGGGGTAATATATCAAAACATATCTCAAAAATGCAATAACAATTCAGCTTCCTCCATGGGACAAGTCCTCAACTTCATATATAATATTAATGGAGTTACAAAATTCAGATTCAGGTGTATATTTATTCTCACTAGAAGTTGAAATTAAAAAGTACATTGACATCATCCGTACAAACTACTATCATCAAGCAGCAACAAGCAACTTTAAAACAATCAAATATCCTCGGTGGATCTAAGTGACTTCTCCTCTACTGCACATAATCATCTCTTGCAACTTCTTCTTCAAAGAAAGGATATAACCTGATCATCATCAGGCCTCCACTCAGTTAACAATGTTAGTATATTGTGAATATGTTGGCATAACAAACTGCATTGGCCCCTTGACTCAAGGATATCTGATGTCGGCACACTTCAGTATGGATACATATTGCCTTAGCAAAATGGCACCGGACACCCGCCATCATCGGACATTTATCTGATATCTGCCAGCGGTCCTTTACTTCATATCAGCTATCATCAGCTTCTCACTCGACTACTAATGGCAGCACACCCTCTAACTCTCTTCTTCAGCTCTCCACTCGGTCGTTGACTGCCAATGAATTTCCACTCGATCGTTCATCGTCAAAGGACTTCTGCTCAAATAGCATCGAAATTCTCCCCGTCTACTAATCAATTCTGGTTCTCCTCCCCGATACTATTACCACCAGATCTTCTCAAATCACCCTCACATGTAAGAAGCATATAATCTTCTTCTATCAAGGACAATTGAGTGGGAGAATAAGCTCTCATTGTAACTTCCTCTACACAAAAGAGAGGCACTAAAGCTTGATAGGGGATGCCACCTATCTCCGATAGTGGAATGCCTTAAATGTAAGAAGAAGACTATAGAAGAAAAAAATGGAGAGGAATGCAAAAAATTCTAACTTCTGCACAAGGAGACGGGCACTGATTTTGTGTAGGGAAAGTCACCTATAAAAAATAGTGAAATGCATCAACTGTAAAAAGGTTAGAACGAAGGAGGAGAAAGAAAAGGAACGACTCCAAAAATTCTAACTTCTACACAAGGAGACGGGCCCTGATTTTGTGTAAGGAAAGTCACCTACAAAAAAATAGTAGAATGCCTCAACTGTAAGAAAGTTAGAATAAGGGAGGAGAAAGAAAAGGAACAACTCCAAAAATTTCAACTTCTATACAAGGAGAGGGGCCCTGATTTTGTGTAGGGAAAGTCACCTACAAAAAACAAAGGAATGCCTCAACTATAAGAAAGTTAGAAGGAGAAGGGAGAAAGAGGAGAAAGGTGCAATTTTTTCGTTGCCTTAAGGGCCTATTTATAGGCTGAACAGAGGGGGAAATGATTCAAAATTTGGGGGGAAATTTGCCTCCAAATTATTTAAATTCATTCAAAAAATTTCTAGAAGCTTTTTAAAATTTATTAGGCCCACATTTGGAATTTTTGAAATTCCTTTATTTTTATTTTAATAAAAAGAAGGTGCGGGGCCCACTTAAAAAACATTATTTTGTAGAATTTACTGTAGCGGCGGTACTGCAGCAACGTGAAAAAAATTCATTCGGCAGAATTTACTGTAGTGGAGGCACTGTAGCACGGTACTGTAGCAACCGTTAGGAAAAATAAAAAAATAAAAAAGCGGCAACTAGGCGCGCCCCTTCGCCTGTGCTCGAACGCTGGCTGCCGCTGCCGGTGGCCGGCCGGTTCGACCGCCTACACGTTCACGGGCTCCGATTTCAGGCCTGGACAGTCCAAATTGAACATTTTTTGGGGTCCCCAAACACGTTTTTCGACGTTCCGGACCCAATTTTAACACTATCGGAGCTCACCGGGACCTCTATGATTGACTTTGAGCAAGTTAATATTTTTTGGAACGTAAATTTAAGCAATTTGACCAATTTAAAGTGTTATGCTATATATTTTTAGACTCCCATAGCTTCGACGTGCGAAAATAGGGGGCAACTGATATATCACCAAAAAAATATTTTGATCGGGCACGAATCTCGAGGCAAAAAGTAAGTTGGAAGATTCAAAAATTAAATTCGGGATCATTTGAACTCTGATTTCAGCAAACTTATAGTCGAACATAACATCTAGGAAATACGAACCCAACGACACCAAAATCGACTCAATCCGAGCCCAAATGAGTCTAAATCAAAGACCCGAAGCGCTATTGGAAGAGTCAAACCACAATTTGAATTACAAAATAATTTTCAAATGTGATATGCTTATAGTCGAATCGAGCGGCTCGACGAGACGAATCCAATGAGCCTAAGATTGTCGAATTCTGATATCATTAAGACCTTCAGATGCCTGATAAACGGTCTATAATCAAGGGATTCAACATCGACCGTCCATCCAAACCACTTAACATTTGCCCTCGATCCTCCTCCTATTTACTGGTCATGCCAATCTTAGAAAACTATAAATAGACCCCTCATTTCTCATGAGAGGGGGCTCGAGGAAGAAGAGAGGAGAATGAGCCAAGGAAGAGAAGAAGGAAGAGATCTCTCTTGCCACCAGACTCCTCCTCGACCACTTCCGGATTTTCACCCGGTAGCCGACCAACGTCGAACTTCTGCCCGATCACCCACTGACACTGGAGTTCTGCCCGTCCGTCGATTGACGTCGGACTTCTACCTGACGTTGGGCCTCCGCTCATCATCAAATTTCTACCCGATGTCGGACTTCTATCTAACACCGAAGTTCTACCCGTCCGCCAACTGACGTCGGACTTCTACCCGACATCAGACCTCAGCTCGTCGTCGGATTTTTACCCGACGTCGGACCTTCGCTCGTCGCCGGATTTCTAATTGATGCCGGACTTCCGCTCGTCCTCAGATTTCTACCTGACGTCGAACTTCTACCCGACGACGGAGTTTTGCCCATTGCTGGACTTTCGCCTGACTTCTATCCGATACCGGATTTCTATCCATCAACAGACTTCTACCCAACGCCGGACTTCCGCCCACTGCCGAATTCCTGCCCTACACCGAACTTCGGCCCATCACCGGACTTCCGTCGGATTTCTACTGGACGTCGGACTTCTGCAAGTCACCATATATTTGTCGGACTTATATCTAACGCAGGACTTCTGTCAATCTTGGACTTCTACCCGACGCCCTCTTTTTAACCTTAGTCGCCAGATAACGGTCCTTCTGACCTCCGTCGCCTACCCACTACGGTCCTTCCAACCTTCGTCATTAGACAACGGTCTTTCCGACCTCCGTCGCCCGCCTACTATGGTCTTTCCGACCAGACGAACATGTCATCAATGATTCTTTGTATTTCCACCATGTAATGTACTCCATATAATGTACATCAAGCCAAAAGCCTTCCCCACAAGGAAGGGTCTCATTTGTAATCAACTACAAATATTAGTGGATTCATTCAAATTGGGCTAGGCCCTGTGATGTTTTCCCTTTTCAGGGTTTTTCACGTAAAAATCTTGGTGTATCTTATTAATACTGTACCCTCTCTCTCTTTATCTGTGTGCGTGCTGGATCTTCATACATCGCTAAGACATTAAACTTTATATATCTCTACCGCCGTGAATACTCTAGGACGCAACAAACATAAATTAGCAATTATTTATATTAAATTTATATATTTATATATAAACTAAATTTCTATTAAATATGAATTAAAGTGGAAGAACATAGATATTTATATTTAAATTTAAAATTAGCAATTATTTATATTTAAATATATAATATAATTATAATAACTATTTCTATTTAACTTTAAAATTATGTAATATATTATATATGTATAAATTTTATTTATTTTTTAGTCTCAAAATTCTTAAAATTATGAAATTTTTAATATTAGATGATTATCATTATTATATTAATTTTATTAATTTTAAATAACATTACTGATAAAATTTTAAACCTGTTCTTCTTTCGATTTATTATCTGGTCCAATATTAACCACCTTGATTATATCAGCTAGACTACTGTTCTTTATTAAACACCGTCCAATCTCCATCGAACGCCAAGAATCCCGTCACGTGTTTCAACTGCGCGCTTACGATAGCACTTCTACTTTCCATTCCAAATCACGTGATAGCCTTTAAAGGGTGAGCCCTTCGGCCGCGAGCGGGTGAGTTATTCTGCCGGAGGCACCTGCCGTTCTTTCTCTCTCTCCTCCTAACCGAGAGCGAGTGGGATCTCGACCTGTAAGATTTATCCTTCTAATTTCTCTACCTTTTTCCTCCATCCATTCTCTTCAGTCCATCTATTTCTTACAACGTTTTCCAGGCCAAAGGATTCTGAGATGGGTAAGTTTGCATCCTGTCGTTGAGTTCAAGTTAGGGTTTTCCTATTACCATCGGCGGGGGTTTTTTTTTTTCCGATTCTGGCATCTCATGTCTTCGTTTTGGGAATTTGATGGGGATGGGGTGAATCCAATGGTTTTTTTTTGTTTGTTTAGTCATTATTTCGCCAGATTTTTGCTTTCTACTTGCTCCGCGAGCTGGAACATATTGTTTTGAACTGACCATCTTTTTTGCGATTTGGGGTTTGTACCGCGATCCTGAAGTAATGTTGCAACGTCTTCTTCTAAACTAGGGGGTTTCTTTGTTCCCATGTTTATTGTGAGATAAAGAAGATACCAGTTTAAGGAGAAATTGAATCGGATATTAGAAGAGTGAAAATCAAAAGTATGAGCATTTAATATATGCGGACTGGATGGTAAAGCTGTTGGAGGTCGGTGATGGCGCATGTTTGTTGTTCATTGATGTGAACCTTCTTGTTATTAAAATCCCACTTCACACGCACACAAACTTCTGGATTGGGTTTAACTTAAGGAAGCTGAATAATTGTGTAAGGTAAAACTTCAAATACTTGAATAAAGATTAGAATTTGTTGGCTTTGGATACCTTAACATTTGCAGGTTCAGATTTTATTCTCTTAGCTAAATCTGTTACTTTAAAATGAGATACAACATAAATATGGATCTTACTTTCTTACTTCAATAATTCCCTTCCTCATTATGTTGGCGCAGTAATACTCATTCATTTGAATTTTACTTTTCATGACTTGTGACACTTAAGTTTGTTTCCAATACCGCTGGCCCTCATTGTCTAGGTTATCTAGATAACAAAGCATGGCTGAGCACCATGCTTCTGTGGAGGCAGATGAGCAGATTGACCTTGATGATGACAATGACATTGAAGACATGATGGATGATGAAGATGCTGGAGATGAAGATGGATACAGGAGAGTAAGGGATGAGTACAATGAAGAAGAGCAGCATGATGAATACCGTGAAGAAGATCACGAATCTGAAGGTGAAGGCGATGATAAAGTTTCATCATCTGATGAGCTAAATAATACTTCTAGCCCTTTGAAGGATGAAGAGACAACTAAGAGAACAATTGATGAAGAAGAAAGGCAGAAGCATGCTGAACTGCTGGCTCTTCCTCCGCATGGATCCGAAGTTTTTGTTGGTGGCCTACCACGTGATGTGACAGACGAAGAGCTGAGAGATCTTTGTGAATCCTTTGGTGAAATATATGAGGTAAAAGTGTTCTATTTCTTGAGCTACAACTGCTACTTCCAGGAAATAGTGTAATTTTTCTGATTGTTCAGGTAAGGCTAGTAAAAGATAAGGATAAAAAGGAGAACAAAGGTTTTGCTTTCATTGTATTCACAACGAAGGATGCTGCACAGATGGCCGTTGAAGAGATCCAGGACAAAGATTTTAAGGTAATGTTCTTTGTAGCTGGCCTTGTTCCCTTCTGCCCCCTTTTTTGTGTGGATTTTTAGACCCTGTTCTTTCAGGGGAGAACATTGAGATGTTCCTTGTCACAAGTTAAACATAGATTGTTTATTGGAAATGTGCCAAAGAGTTTAGCTGAGGAAGAATTGAAGCGAATCCTTGAGGAGACTGGTCCTGGAGTTGAAAACATTGAATGCTTCAAGGTACCTTTTCCCCTTGTAGGACTCGATCAGTCTGAGATTTTTGCTCACCTTCTTTTGAAACTCTGTTTCAGGACCCGCAAAATCCAAGCCGTAATCGTGGTTTTGTCTTTGTTGAGTACTACAACAATGCATGCGCTGATTATGCACGGCAGAAAATGTCAAGATCAAATTTTAAGATTGATGGAAGCACTCCCACTGTTAGTTGGGCTGACCCTAAAAATTCAGCTGATGCTTCTGCTGCTGCTCAGGTAAAACCATTTTAAAAGATGGTGGTTAATATATATATATATATATATATATATATATATATATATATGTTTTTGTTCATAACTCAATTTGCATAGAGGAATGAAGTCCTGCAGGGAAAGTAAACTTATTTTAGTTTTAATGTTTGTTTCATGGATTACTTCTGGATAGATGATCTAGTTTTAGCCCTTAAACACTTCCTAAAATTTAAAATATGCTTTATCGGGTTGATTGAGGTTTAATGAGGTGCTAATGAGCCTTGTTGTCTGAAACATGTTCTTTAGAAGTTTAAGGGGATTTCTTAAATATTTATAAAAAAACTGTTTGGAAAGGTAAAACGCTGAGAAAAGGACCAAGTGGCATTTTCAAAATTATTGCTTTATGCCAATTTTTAAATTCTTATGCTGTTTGATGCAAAGTGCTAGCTTTACCTTTTCCTATAAACCACTTGGAATGCCTTATAAGGACTTCTTTGATATGGGACTGCTAAAGGACTGATACAAAATAAATATGAACTGTTCTATTTAATGTCAAAAGTATTAACAAAGAAGGCCTAATTTCAGTTTTTATCAAAATGAGTATAATTCTCTCTCTCTCTCTCTCTCTCTATATATATATATATATATATATATATATATATATATATATATATATATCATATTGTTTATTGTTAGCAACAACATGAATATTTCTTGCTAATCTACTTTCATCATAATTGACCATATCATGTTGTGAGAAAAAAAAAATGATAATTGGATAGTATATTAGATCTCACGCGAAAGTGTTGTTTTGCCCATGTAGCACTACCACCACCAACAACAACAACATCAAGCTTTTGTCCCACTATGTGAGGTCGGTGACATGAATCCTTTTTCTCAATTATGTCATGTTAAGAATCAAATTCTCATTTAAATCTAATAAAAAAAGAGTCATTTCTAATACTTACCCAAGTATTTAATTCCAAGCTATTTGAGAGACACCACAGCGAAAATACAATTATCTTATGTTATAATAATTATCTATTTAAACAAAATGTGATGCATTCAATTAATGATTAATTAAAATTTATTAAAATCATGTATGCCAATGATTTTAATGATATATATGCTGATGTGTTGTCTTGATATTACATTTAAGGTCAAGGATTTTATAACAATTCATTGGTTATATATTTAGTGTGGGTCAATGACCATGCATATGTGCTCATTTGTACTTTTAGGTACACATTTATTCGTATAAGGAAGTTTTAAGTCATGCAAAAAATTTGTTAGGTAAAGTAAAAGCTATTATTTGACACTTTATATAACGAGTACTTATCCTTGAAGAAAAAATGAGCTATATAAAATAGCTATTGCAAAAGATTAAACATTTATGACTTTGCTGAAGTTGCATGCATTAAAATTGATGATAGTATGGATTTATTTAAATATGTAGAGATCAAAGAAATATGTGAATATTATTCTAAAGAAATATTAAATAAGAGTTTAATGAAGATATCTTTTTCGAAGAGCATAATGAATAGAATTATTAAATACTAGTTTAATGAAGATATCTTTTTTGAAGGGCGTAATGAATAGAATAATGAGCTATTATGTATTGTTTCAAAATGGTGAAGTGGATTTAGCTTTGTTAAAGATGCATAAAGGTAAAGTTTAGGTCCTTGTGAGATATTTATTTAGATTTTACATTTGTAAGCAATATTTAAGTAATTTAGTTAATAGATTTTGTGAATGAATTTTGAGACTAAGATGATTTAAATGTAATCCTAAGCTCAATAAGCTAAGTTTTTAGGACTCATAGGAGATATATATTATGAGAATTTTCTACTATCATCTCAATTTTTTTATTTTTGATGCACTCATTTTAAATATTAATGACTTTTTAACAACCCAAGATTCACATCCATGTAACATCGCCAACCTAATTATGATTTTATTAAATTTACCTTTAAGACTTTATGGTATTGTCATATCACATACAGCTGTTAAGACACTTTTTCATCTTAACCATTTGGCTTTAACTCTAGAAGTTATATTCTTGTCTATATTTCCATTCTCTTGTATAAAATTCAATATATTTAAATCTATCATACCTAGGCACTTATCTTCTAATAATGTTGAATGAGTATTGTTAACTTGACACCCATTAAAATTCTATAGTATTCACTTAATCATTGCTTAACTAATTATAAGGTTTATCTTCTAAATATTTTCTCAATTATTCTAATTTTTCACTTGTTTTTGTGGATGACTCACTTATTAGAATTATCTCATTTGCAAAAAGGATGCTATAAGCTGCTCCATTTTAATAATCTTTTAAGCCTCTCTATAATCAATGCAAAAATATATTGAATTAATGCTTATCCTTGTTGTAAACATATGACAATTGAAAACTCTTAGGTCACTCTACAATATTTATAATATTAGTCAATGCCCTATTATGCACACCTTTAATAACTTTTAAGTTTTAACATATTATTAACACACACATTTCTGCCTTAAAGTACAATAAATCGATTCTACTAGTAATCAATTATACGCCTTCTCATGGGCAGTATAACTCATATGAAGATCATTTTTTTGTTCTCTATATTTCTCCATTAGTTATTTTGGCATAAAAATCACTTCTGTTGTAGATCTTTTTGGCATGAAACCAGATTGGTTCTCCAAAATTATTGTAAATTTTCCAAACCTATATTCCAATCAACATTTTGGGATCTGCTTGTGTGGCAACCTTTTGGCCATTTTTCCTATAAGAGAAAAACAAATGGCAGAGTAATAAATTATTTTAAATAATGGCAAAACTTGAATTTGTAATCACTTTTAATAGAAGTTATATTTGGTTATGAAATGATCTGTTTAAAGTAGGCTAACAAATATTTATAAACAATTTTTTTGGTTAGATCAACTTTAGTTATACATGATTCTTATGTTGGTATATTTTCATTAGGCTTTAGATCTCGAGTTCTTTTCAGGAATTATCATAGGTGCAACAATGTTAATAGAATGCTCATAACATGTCTTAATACTCAAATATCTAGATGAAGCTTTAAAGAGTATTTTCAATAAATTGTAGCTTATTTCATTCCTAAACTTTTGCCTTTAACCTTTAATGAAACAAGTAATAGTAGCAAAATAGTCCAAAAGTAAGATATGTGTAACTACAAGACGTGCGAATCTCACATATTAATTATGTTACAATTTTCATGTTTACAACTCTAAATTTATTATGCAATTCACACCGATATCCATCATATGGAGGATATTTTTCTTTGCATATGTTTTATACCATCATATGTTTATTTTAGTTCATTTGATATTCTCTGTCATACTAATTGAGTGCGCATAACCAATTTGCTTAAACAAGTTTAACTTTTTCAGAATAAATGGTAATGTTCAAAGTAGTCTTCGAAATCATTAATCCACCCTAAAAATATTCTAAGATCATATCCTTTGTTGAGTTTAGGAATGTAATTTTGAACATTGTCATAATTACATTATTGTTGACTAGAATCATAATTAATCCTATCTCGTTTAAATTGTATCACTTAGAATTATTTTTTATTGACCCCATCAATATACCTTACATTTAACTGGCATGATGATCCAACCATAAGCTCTAATATTAATTTGATGCCTGATGACTTTTGGTCTAGGGTTTTCTTAGATAACTATTATGAATTTATGATTCAAAACATGAATACATGCAAAAAAAAGAAAGAGAGTATTCACATATCACAAGCTACCACAATTCCATCACTTTTCTTAAATGTAAACATACAATGTTAGAATTAAAAAACAAACTAATTATGAAATTGTCAAATCAATATGAGAAATTTTGTGAGGATTTAGAGCTATATAAAATTTGCTATCAATTATAATTTAATTTCCACAAATTGATTTTTGAAATACCAAATTTGAACAAATTAAGAGCACTAATCTATCAACTATCTAATGATATATATGAAATAAAAATCACGAATTGAGAAATTAAAATAAGAAAAACCAAATATCACTCTGGGTTCATGGAGATGACTTATTTTAGATTTAGGGGCTGTTTGGTTGGAAGTAAAATTGGTGTAAAGTATTCCGAATGCATGAGTTATTCCAAATGCCCGTGTCGCCACTCGCACCCGGTCACCACCATAGCCGGCCATCGCCACTCGCTGCTGACCACCATCTTGGGACGTTACATTTCAATTATTTACTTTTAAAAAAAAATCATTCACCTACATTTACTTTACACTCATCTAAACAACTTCAAAGTATTCTTTTTACATTGCATTCCTTTTTTAGCCAACCAAACAACCCCTTATGTAGTTGCACTTGCCACTTAGAGGAATTCACCAATCCACTTGCACTTGCAAGGTTGGAGACTGGTAAAAGAAACTTTATTCGAGCAAAGTTTCTCTTAGTACATACTTTATAATAATAATATCCATTCATAAATTCCACATTCTCTGTGCTAGTAGATATGATTGGCACTAGATGAACACAATTCATATCTAAATTTTATCCCCGAAGATAAGAATTAATTCATTTTTAAATTTAAATCCCACAGACTCTTATCTTGAACAAACGAACAATGTTTAAGCTCACAATTCCACATATATATTGCGCAACTACAAAACCCAATGTTAAGAAAAATGTTGTGCCACTCACAACTAATGAAAGCTGTAGCTTGCATGACCTAAATCACATATAATGGGAGAAAGAGCTGCTATAGAATTCGTTGGTTACAAGCCTTGGTAGTTGCTACTTTTATCCAAAAAGCTTAAAGCAGAAAAAATGGCAATGGCATCTCATAGTTAAAGAAAGATAATCATTAGGCATACCTAAGGCATTGCAATTTAAACGAGGATGAATTATAACTTGCCTCAAATATTACGAAATATGTCTTTAAGGGCTTTCACTTTTATTAAACAAGCGTCTATGAGCTAGAACCAATTAGCTAGTATATGTTTCTACACTATAACAAGATAAGTTTTCATTTTCATAATGGTACAATCTTAGAAGCATAAAAATGACTCAATTGAAATCAACATAATCAACTTTAATTTCTGATGAGCTGCAACTTTCAATAAGCAAGCAACTTTCAATAAGCAAGCCTGTTAGATGACTTTAGAAGATCGCAAGGAATCTTTAGGATATAAGAGTTATGATCAACAACAATGGAAAGCACATCGAAGTTCCACAATAGATGTCATGTTGTGGAGCTTAATTTTTTGCACTACAAAAAATGCGCTATGTAGATTTTGTAGCAGTTAGACCTTCACGGTAATCTCACCTCAAGGGTTTGGAGAGGGGGCAGAGCCTTCCTCTCGATGGTTTGGGAATAGAGCCTTCGAAAGTTATTTAATATTTGGTGTTATTTCTTTAAGGTTGTTTTGAAAATTTTATTGTATTTTTTGATTGCCTTACTCTTTTGAGTGACAGAGAGGTTGTGTCTCAGGCTTTATTGAAAAATTAGGGTTATAATTCTCAACAATCAACTATAGTGATATCTATGAAGGTGGCAACATGGCAACCATAAATTGGGTGAACATGTATAAAAATCTTGTGCGTTTTGTGTTCATGATATATATATATATATATTGTGTTTTCTGTTTGTGTTTGCATGGGTTTCACTATCTCCTAACAAATTTGCATAATCAATTTTCTCAAATTGAGCTTTAAATCAAAATAATTCATGGATAGTCTAGATGACAATTCATCATTGGATATTAAGCATCAACTTTAAAGGCTTAATATGCACAACCATGCTCCCGTCAAATAGCTTCACAACTATTCATGGTTACTCAAAATGTCAAGTCATCATATAAATTTGAAAAATTGCAATGAAGGCTTAGCATGAACGACATATCTTCTCTCAGGCAGTGGCACAAAAGAAAACCTCGCATGGACGACATATCAATGTTGAACTTAACATAAGCACTTTCGGTATTGAATGAGTCCTTTTTAAGAGTCATATGAATAACTGGTAGGCTGGTACGAATAATAATTGAATGTGAATACATGATGCTGACCCTTGCTCATCAAGGAGTCTACATTTCACTTTAAGCTTTGACGTTTCACTCATCGCTTTAAACTTCCACAATTTATCCACAATTTATCCACTATATGTGATTTGATTATCATCTTCTTTAATCCGCAACTACTTAAATATATGTTAAATTTCATTCCTGGCGTTCTTATTAGTTTTGTTTTTAACATTGAAGATTTGCTTTCTTATTGGGATATTTTTTATCCTGATGAACCATATACTGACATGTAGGTAGGTGTAGTTTTTATTCTTACTATAGCTTCCTTGGTTTGTAGCTTTTGCCTATTATGTTAGTCTGCTACTGTGTTGTACAAATTTTGAGAAATGAGGTTAATCTTAGGTGGCGCAACATAAGAAATTCTGTTTACATTTATGTTCAATAGGTTTAGAATTTATCAGAAGTTTTGTTTAGTTTTTATTTTATTAGATAAATTATCCTTTTTGGATAATTTAAAGTTTGACTTAGAATTATTATAATTTTATTTGGTTAGATAAGCCTAGATTTGAATTCAAACATTTGGCCTTATCTTTAGAGCTTATCTTTTTAACTATTTCTATAAACAAGGGATTCATGGCTTGCAATTGATAATTTCAGAATGAATTGAATTAAAAATATTTCCTAATTTATCTATGCTTTTAGCAGACTATGTCTATCTCCTGTCTCCCCTTTTGAGTATCTCTCATAATTCTCGACTCTTCTTATTACTAGTCTTGTTGACATTATTTAGTATTAGAGTCATCCTGATTTCATCTCCATGCTTGATCCCACATTTCGATACCTATGCATGATTTGTCTCACGCCCGCATTTTTTGCTTCTTTGTGCTACTTCCGTATGTAGCCAGGTGGCTCTTTTGTTCCTACTTTTGTTTCTTTGGTTTCAGTTTTTCCTATTATGTTGGCTTACTATGTTGAGCAACTTTTGATAAAAGAGATCAGTAGACCACCATTAGCTGACATAAAACTATAAATTAGGTTTTGATTTATTTTCAATGTTTTTTAAATTTATTAGAAGTTTTGTTTTGTTTATTTTTTACTAAAATTATCTTTTTGGATACTTTCAAGTTTGAATTTAAATTATTATGATTATAATTAGTTTAGATTTGATTAGATTTGAATTCAAACATTTGATCTTATCTTTGGGGGCTTAACTTTGTATTTTTTTTTATTAATAGGGGATTTAGGGTTTGTAATCGATCATTTTAGAATGAATTAAATTAATGATATTTCCTAACCCCTCTTTTTTTTTGATGGACTATGATTGTTCTCCTTTAACTTTTGCATATCTCTCCTATGATTTGATTCTTTTTTTTTTTTTAAACTACAATTGCCTACATCATTTAGTATTAATGCTGCCCTGCCTTTGTTTCCTTATCCTCATTTATGCATATGTCTAAACATGATGCGGTTGAAGCAGAGCAAAATTGTAAGCCTGGTGATTTAATGCCTAAAGATGAACTTGAGCTAGACTTGAACAAGTGGCCTTTCTCGTGTTTGTTTTTGTACCTCATGAGTTCCTAAAATCTTATAGATGAAGATATAATTGAGTCTCAACTTCCTACAAAGCTTCTTGTTAGTGGTGCCAATAAATGACTTGACTTGAACCTAATTTGAAAATTTTGGATTTGGGTTGACTTGAAAATATGAAATTGACTAGAAATTGACCTGATTATTATTCAGGTTTTGGTTAAATGGGTTAGATTTGAGTAACTTAAAATTGCATGATCCATATAACATTGTCAAACAACCAGTTTTGGGTCGAGTCGGGTTTCGGTCAAATATTTTGAACAGTATAATAAATGGGTCGGGTTTGATCAAGAGCATATTTAGGCCTGGTCAACTTCGGGTCATACCTACAATTGAGCCGCCAACTTGAATTGTCACCCCTACTTCTCTTATTGTTGTAGATTGAGTTCATTTTAATCATTATTGCCACTGTGATGTGACTACGAGCAAGTCTTTACTACTTTAAACATTATATATATTAGGCATGGTTTCAACCAACTTTGAAGCCTTCATATTATATTTTCTATGTTCATTCTGGGCGTGGTGCATATTCAAAAAATATTCATGAGGTACTTCCTTCGCCTCATCCTAGGGGTGTAAATGAGTCAAGTCAAGCTTGAGTTACCCAATATTTGACTTTTAGATTGATTAATTAATCGAGTTTGTGCTTGTGCTTAATTCTAAGAATTTGAGTCGACTCATGAGCCAACTCATTCTGAGAAAGTAATTTTGTTTCAAGCAAATGCTGTAATAAATTGACAAAAAATAATAAATTAGAGAAGAAATAATAAGAATTCACATGATATAAAAAAGTGAAGGATATTTTTTAATTTTTTTAATAATTTTATATTTAAATTCTTAAATTTTAATATATATTAAGTATATATTGCTCATTATGAAAGAGAAAGTAATTTTGTTTCAAGTAATTATTATAATAAAATGAAAAAAAAAGAATACAAATTAGAGAAATAATAAGAAATCACGTAATATAAGAAAGTGATACATTTTAAATTATTTTTAATAAATTTAAATAAATTTAAGAATTTTTTATACTAATATTTTCTAAATGATCAGACTCATGAGCAAACGAGTCATCTCTAGGGTGGCTTAAGCATGACTTGTTAGCACATCTTGCTAAGCTTACGAGCCATTTATCAAGTCGAGCTTAAGTTGTCTTGACTAAACTACACCCCTAACTCCACTGTGAGCACTGTACCTTTAGGAATGAGCCTCTATGTAAGTCTTTTGGAGAATAGTTTTTTGGCTCGTGGGAAGTGATGCACAACAAAAATTTTGGTTTAACTTTATTTTCAATAATTTTAGAATTAATAAGATTTATATTTTTTTTATTAGTTAAGTTATCCTTTTTTTAGATGATTTCAGGTTTGAATTTAAATTATTAGAACTAAATTTAGTTTATATAGGCTTAAGTTTTGAATTTGAGTAATTGACCTTACAATTTATTTCTATAAATAGCGGATTTAGGGCCCTTGTAATTAGTACTTATAGAATGAATTGAATTAAAAAAATTTCATATTCTCTCTCTTGCTCTTCTTCTTTTTTGACTATTTGTTCTTCTCTTCTCTCACTCTCTTTTTCTCTTAAAATTATAATTTTCTTCCTAGTACTCTTGTCTGCTTCATTTAACTCCTATATGTTTTAACACTTACCTTTCTATTGATGCTATGACCCCGTGTACTACGACTCTTATTTTCCATTAATGGTATGACTCATTATTTGATGACTCTTGGACCCCTTCTCCACAAAGTCTTTTAGATGATCATCCTTTTATTCTTCAAATAACTTTTTTTTTTTCGCTCTAGGGGATTCGATCTGGATAGGCGTCCTCATAAATTTGTAGATTATAAGTTGGAGATTCATAATCGTCTCATTTTTTGTTGTTATCATTTTCATGTATTTAATTTTGTACTTGGCATGCATTTTCGTTTAGTTCATTCTCCAGTAACTTAGTGATATGTATAGTTCTTAAGGTTTATTGGCATGTAGGTGCATTTTAGGTGATATGTATAGTTCTTAATGTGCTTGACTCCTCTGTATAGGAGTTAGCGTTCTCATTTTAGATGTTGCAAAATTGAGAGCATTTTTCATCCTTTATATGGTTTTGGCTATTTGCATTATGTTAGGTTCCATGGAATGATTGCAAAGGAGTTAAGTGCTCCTTGACACAAGATAAGTGCAAGTTTACTCACATCTTCCTTTTTCTCTCAAATTTTGTTCAACTTTCCATCAACATATTCTCTGATATTTATAGCATACGCACCGTGATTATGCCACATTGAGGAAATTGAAAATATTTATTAAATTAATTGCAAATTCTTTTATAGATTAGATTACACCAACTGATAAAAAATTGGATAAGAAAATGATTGCTTATAGTTTTGCTAATAACACATTAATGATCTCTAAGCAATATTGAACGAACCAACTTTCTTTATTAGAGAAATTCCAAAAATCATAGCAAAAAAATAGCATAATTCAGTGCTGATTATAATGAAGAAAAATACTATACCTGTTGAAAATGGGTTGACTTTGTCAAAAAGTTGGCTATGATCTACAAAGATGCCACCAATTAAGAAGAATGGAGAGAGTTACTGAGTACAATTTTGTTGGGTTATCATTGCAGTTTGAGGGTAAGGATATTATGAACTCTAGTTTCCCATGAAGGATCGATTTTCATTTGTAATCAGCCTTATATTATATTTATATGTAACTAGCCTTGCCCCATACTTCAATTTAATAAAAATATTTAGGATATGTTTTTATCTTAAAAAATTATACTACTGAGTTGAGAAACAAAAATGAAGGGTGGAGATGAGCCAAATTTATGAGTGAAGAGCTGTTTCTGTTTGATTGGATAGTTTATTTAGTGAATTAGGCGGAGCAACGACCTGCTTTGTAAATACCAAATAGGTGGGGTCCTTTTTGTGGTGATGAATTGCCAAATAGGGTACCGTCCAAGTAGAATTATTATGGTTGTACAAAGATAAATTTGAATTGATCCTTCAATCAACCCAAATTAATTGATAGAATTTGAATTCCTTCATAGTATAGTTTTACAAGGGTCACACAAATATAAATTTAATAGAGTTATAGTTAGATTGTCTATGTTTTATGGATTTGAATAATAGAAGTTATGAAGTTAAGGCCTTCTTGGAATTTGATTTGTAATTGATCTTATGCCATCTTTATCTATAACTGACTTTGTGCCCTATTTGTCCATAAGTACCCTTTAATTTTAATTTTTGAGAAATATTTGAGATAGGTTTGTGTCTAGTTGAGAAATAGAAATGTGTAAGAAGATGAGCCAATCTTAGGGATGAAGAGCTCATTAATTGGATAGCATATTTAGTGAACTATGTGGAGCAACAACTTTCTTTGTAAATACCAAACGATTGGGGTCATTCCTGCGTCAACAAATGCTACAACAAAGAATTGACCTGGCTTGGGAGATGGAAACAAACCCCCCTCATGGGTTCAATGGAAGGCAGATGAATTATATGTATATTTCTCCCTTGAATACTCTGAAAAAGAGGGGACTGTTCTATCTAGGAGAGATAAAAAATAGTTCTCTTTACAGATTCAAAAGATAAATACACATATAATAATAAGTATCTATCCCAAAGATTTTCCCTATCTATCACAAATAAAGTTAGATGGGATTTATTTAATTCTGAGGCCTAGTTCCCTATAAGAGCAAGCTCCTATAGTTAATTATATCCTAAGGCTTTTAGGACCTAGGAGAACTCTCGATTAAAGTCATGATTGGGTCATAAGATTATCAAAGATAACGTGTCATGAAATATTGTATACTCTGGATATGAAAGGGGACCACTCACAGAAAAGATTTGCTGTCCAAAGGAAGATAACACTAGGAGCACATAAGCTTAAGAGGTTCAATATACCCAAAAGAAAGCCTAAACCTATGTTAGGCTTTATATTTTAAGAATTATCCTATTTAATCGTAGGTTAAAATTGATCATTTGATTAGAAAGTAGGGTTTGCTATCCTACCACAATGTCAACTATTCAATTTGGGGATTGCCCGGAAGAGAACTAGCACACCGTAAAATGATGCTAGCCGCGAACCTAAATCTATAATAGGGACTTAATATACCTCTATGGTATAGTCCTCTACATAGTCTAATGCAAACGAGCGATGAGACTTACAACTCAAACCCCATAAGGGGCAAAAGATGCCCATGACATGGACTTACTATTCTGTCTGGAAAGGACAACCATCTAACAAGCACATTTAAATCAATGAATTCAAGTCTCTATGCAAATACAAGATAGGGTGGATGTTATTATTAAGAATAAGACTTATAACCCCGCCACTAAAGCAAGGGTTGCTTGACCATGTGTGGACATGAAATATTTATGCAAGTTTTTTTGGTTATCTTACTCTAAGTGGATTTGCAAAAAAAGTAAATCTAACATACTGACTTACTAGGCTATGCATGCGGGTGTTAGTTTGGGGTTTTTACTGACTTGAGATTGGGTTGATTATTATTTTAAAAAGTAGCTTTAAAGAAAGCCATGCATTTTTTGTTTTTTAAAGAAAATAATCATTTTTTTCTATGTTCATTTTTTAAGTCAATTGGTTATTTATGGTAGAAAGTTTAATATCCTAGGAGCCTAACGAGGGCACAAGTCCATGCCACCCACAAGAAAAACAAATAAAGAAACCTAAGAAAAATCATGCAATTCTAGTGTGCAAGCAAAGTAAACAAATCAATTGCCATATAATAAAATAATAATAAAGGCCAGAGTTGAGTTTTGCAATACATCCCAATAAAGAAAAAAAAAAGGTATTTGAACTCTACTATAATTATAACTCAGCCTAAAACTATATATCAATAAAATGATATGTGGGGTCTTAAACGCTTCAATCTATATTAACAATTGACCCCCTGCCTTCTAAAATAACCCACATAACTACATAGCTTTCCTAAACTAAAATTACATGATTAAAAAAAAATATTACGTATTGCCCCTATAAGAGAAGATAAAGTTAGCATAACAAAATATATATCCGCACAATGCTTGGCATAAATTAGTGCCAAACTATATCCATAGCTCCTATTGGCCATGCCTAATTAGGGCTTGAGCTTATTATGATAGCACCTGCAAGCAAGATTGATTATGCATAATTATATAACTTTATTTGCCCTTTTATAAGCATGGCCACCTGCAAGTCGAAACAATATGCATATATTTCTATCATAACTATTTAAGGGCAAGTGCCCATCACATCATCAATCAAACCATCACATCATAATATGCATGAAAAAGAAAAATCCTAACTACACCCTAGCCCTAAGATGCCTAAGGGTTGTGCCTATCACAACACCTAGTGTGTGCTAAGCCAGTGAGGGTGTCAATCTAATTAAGCATGTGGTGTTCAAATTATAAGTTTGGTTGAATTTTATTTAAATTTATTAACCCGGGGCGGTTTCAGTTTAAATCATTAATAATTTATTCATCAATTTATTACTTTTTTTTGAATTAAAAGTTTCGTTGTTTAAGGGTTATAAAGAGCCCAAGTGTGATGCACATATACTACCCAGAGGTGAGAGATGTCATCACAAAGGGTCCTCAAATCTATACCTAGACTATGGTTTTAAAGAACTAAAAGATAGTGTAATCCATCTCCTAGCCCTGAATCCTAAGCTGAGGCAAAGGGTATGTTGGGGATGCAAGTAAACACAAAAACGAAACAAACATGAAAAATAGAACACTAGCGGAAAGTAAAGGACGCCAAGATTTAACGTGAAAAAACTCAAAATCAGGACCACACCACACCAAGAAATCCACTATGAAAATAGGAAAAAATAAGTACGTATCTCTCTTTTTTTTCGCTCTCTCCTTGCTTCTCTTATCTCTTACACCATTCTCATACACTCAAACAAAAGAGAAATACTAGTTAATAATACCAAGGGATGCCACCCTTGAGAAAAATGAGAAAAAAATTTGTTTAGTCTGCCTTGCAGCGCTGCGGCGCTCAGGCCTCTGTCATCATGATGCTACAGAATTGGGACACTGCACAGTGCTGCTGCGCCAAATCTAGAGCATTGCGGCGCTCTGCTCTCTGTCATTTCTCTCAGCAAACTTTGCAGCACTGGGGTGCTTGGGGACACAGTGCCGGGGAGCTCGAGTATACAGCGTCAGGGCGCTCGGGTACACAACGTCAGTTATCTTAGGAAAGACCTAAGGCTACTCAAGATGTACCACTAATCATTCTAAAGCTAGCTAGAATCCCAAAAAGGGTAAGAAATCCCCTATGTGACTAGAAGGGTAAAAGGGTCAAAACCACTATACCGCTTAGGATCATCTAAGGGGAACATATAGCTAGGGCTACTAAGGCTCTTAGGGTCATCTAAGGGTCACTAAGACAGTATAAGGGTTTAGGCGACTAGCCCACTTAGGATCATCTAAGGAGAACCTAGAGCTAAAGTTATTAAGACTCTTAGGGTCATCTAAGAGTCAATGGAAAGGTATAAGGACTTAAGCTACTAGCCCACTTAGGATCATCTAAGGGGAACCTAGAGCTAAGGTTATTAAGACTCTTAGGATCATCTAAGGGTCACTAAGAAGATGTGAGGCTTAAGTTGGTAACTCACTTAGGATCATCTAAGGAGAAGGCTAAAACCATGTAAGAAAGTCATTGAACAACAAATATCATATGAGATTGTCAAAGGAAAACTACTAGCCACATTAGGATCATCTAGATTAGACTAAGGTATACATATTAATTTACCTAAGGTCCTGAGGGAGAGCTAGAGTCAAGGATATATGTCCAAAGACTTCCAATGACTATGCCAAATAGCTTTTTAAATTGAGAATTTTATGAGTTTTAATATGGGTGATTAAAGGGGATTAACCCTCAACTTTTTTTTAGGATTTAAAAATCACATATTATGTCTTTCAATGTTCTTTAATGACTTTTTAAAACTCCTAAAATTTCCTGTGTCCAAAGTCTGCATCCCAACGGAAAGGTTGTATGATATGCATGAATAGGAAGCCCATAAGTGGGCGGTAGTGAGACCCAGGTCCATGGCTCACACAAAGGTGAGGGATTTGGATCGGCAAGATCCAAATCGCATAAGTGCAAAACGTAGGCTATCAAAAGGGGCTACTCTCACATGTAGGATGAGAGTAAGACACCCAAAGTCTCGCCCTACCAGACCTATGTAGGGTAGAAAATAAAACAGCAATTCAGAGTGTGCTCGTGTGTACCATTTGTCACAACAAAAGAGAGGTCTTAACAAGTTGGAAAAATTATACCTTGATCGAGAAGCAAACCGAGGGGTGTGCGCACGCCTCGATTAAATGAAGAGGCCTCTCTTGAGGCCCAGGGACTACAACTCGTTAACCAACACATGTACATAAATTCCTCGCAAGTAATCATAAAAGAGGCATGAGCGAATATGCTTGCATTAAAATAGATTCATGAAATGATGCACGAAAGTCATATAATACTCTTATCTAAATCATGCAACATGTAAGCTCAATGAAATGAAATCATAATGTGATATAATGCACTTGACGATGCGTTACATAGAATGACATTGAAAGATCAAAAAGAATCTCATATAAAAGATTTTTATTCTGACATGAATATGATACAATTTGAATATTTTAGAATTGATTTTTAATATTTTTATAGTACAACATTACAAAACATGTTACCAAATAAAATGATGATTATATATTCGTACATATGTTTGATCACATCATAATCGATTCCAAGAAAGAGACTATTTTTTATTTATTTTTGATATGATTTAATATTTTAATTAAAATATTGTTATAAATATTTATATTTATTGATATATCATCACATTCAATAAATGGGTATTAATATGCCACTCTATTCAATTGATGACAACACAAATGGTAATATTTTCTTTTAATATTAAAATGCAAATGTGATACAGGTGAGATTATATTTCAAAAGGCTTGAATTATCTAATTTTGATTTATTGAAACAAATGCCTTGAAAAAAATCTTAGATATTTATAGTTTTGCTCATGACATTCTATATACTTAAACTTTCAAATCTGGTTAGAATGATGAGCTAAATATATGCTAAACATAATTATTCAATCACTCCTTTTTTTTAACACAAATCTCACATGAATGTGATCCACAAGCCGCTCTCTTTGTGGCATTTGATGAAACAGTTGTCATATAACACTAAGAAAGCTTATGTGAAATAAATCAAGTAAAAAAAAAATCATGTCACAAAATCACATGCTGGCTTGAACAAATGTTTAACACATGTATGAAATGGGTTATATTTTAATCTAAAGCTTTCAATTTGATGAATTAAAGTGCCTGTACATATTTTCTCAATTTTGATAAATTATATGGTTAAACATTTCTTCAATAAGATGATGAATAAGCCCAAATAACTCATGCTTGAATCCATGATAGCAAAAGATACATATATATAATATTTATACGTTATGTATTTGTACCCAAAAAAAATGCTAGCAAGTCTTTATATAATATTATGGTGTATTTCAGATCCGATTAATCAGGAAATATTTTATCAAATATGCATTATTCTTATGCAGAAATAAAAGTTCTGACCATATTTATAAAAAAAAAAAAAAAAAAAAACCAAAAATATTGCATTGCCGTTTAAGGATTGGATTTAATCGGAATATATTATACCTTGGTTCAGGGGCGAGCTCGACTAGAGGTCAGAGGGCTTGGATGGTGGCAGGTTGCGAGCTAGGAGTGACGAAAGAAGAGGTGGTGGGTCGTCGGGCTGCTGGGTGTGGGATTAGCCTGATGGCTGGCGGATCCAAGTAGAATCATTGGTGGTGGAGTGGCTGGCTGCGCGTCGCGAGTGTTTAGTGGAGAGAGTGGGGTGGTTGTGAGAAGTAAAGCGAGAGTGCTGGAGAGTGGCGTGAGATTGAGAGCCCGGGGATAGGTAGAGTTTTCTTTAATGCATCGTATCAGAAATAAAATAAAATAAAATAAAATAATAAATAAAAAAAATTGTAAGCTCCTCTCATTGACCGCTACTATGTGTGGAGATGAGAAAGTCATCATTGTTTGCTGCTATGTGAAAGCTAAGGCATACGAGCATGACTTCCTTTTGGGTGTGAGTCTCAATGTAAAGAGATAAAGGTCACTTTTTATCAAGGAAAAAAAAGATTTAGCAGATAGAGGGAGGAAAGAAAATGAATAAAAAAACAAATGAATATATATAAAATATAAATATAAATATATACTTGAATATATATATATATATATATATATATATATATATATATATATATATCAAAATTTATATATCAACCCATTTAAATTAAATATATATATTACTTAATTAGAATAAATAATGAATATATGTATATACACACACACACACAGACATGAGTTTGATTAACTTATTTAATTTAAATATATGTTTAGTTACATAATATTTAAATAATAATTTACATGATCTTTTGACGAATACTAAACTCAGTTTGATTTAGGCGCGAGTAAGCTCATTTGAAAGATCTTGACGAATCAAGGAATCCAATTACAAGCATGAAATTTTACAAGCATGAAACTACGTGAAAATATCTACGAATCACCATCACACTCGTCACGTGCCTCATCAGTTATAATAACGAACGCAATGCGACTCACAGAATCCAATTCCAAGCATGACGACGAATCGAGGTGACCATGGGTGACTCAAACTATTATCACACGTGGTCACGATAAAGACTCACAAATTAGACTCGATTGATGGCTCTTAAGGCCAACGACGATCATGATCGATGGAGGAATATCCCATTAAGTGTGAAGGTAGGCTCAAGATGTGTGCTAAAAATGAGGTCAACAGGTAGAATTGGAGTACTTTTAAAAAGTAAATGTAGCAGATCTATAATCAATTTGCTATATTATATGTATTCGAGAAGTAAAACTTATGAAGTCATTGATAATTAGTTGTGTTAGTGATTGCGAAATTTTGAATGTTACGATGTTAGGAGAAAATTCGAAAGAATGGATGGAAGATGATTATATTTAAGAGATGATTTGAGTGGTAGTTGTGAGAACGATTTGATTTCGAGTTGATCTAACACAAGAATCGGATTGAACCTATATAAGTTGGGTCGAAATTGGCTCATGGATTAAATTGAATTGATTTTGGACTTGATACTAATGTTTCTCAAAATTTGTTTGGATTCATACCGAATAGGTCTTTTATGGAAGTTATACATTCATTGAGATGTTTTATGAAGAAGTATAGAGAATGATGAATTATTTATGATATTTATTGATTTGCAGAAAACATATGATAAAGTTCTAAGAGAAATGCTATAGAAAATTTTGCAAAAGAAAGGAGTTAATGCTTATATTTAAGTTATTGAGGATATGCATACTGGAGCTGTTATTTGTGTTCAAACACAAGGTGACTTGCAACGACGGATTTAAGGGGGGCTAGCGGGGGCACGTCCCCCCCCCTCCCCCCCGAAAAAAAAAATTTGTACATATGCGATTGGGATTTATCGCTTTTGCATGAAACTACTGTACCGTTGAGGCCACCTATCAATAAAGCACGATATGTTGAAGCCAATCAACACCATGACGATGACCCAAGCAATATTCACGGCATCACATATCAATCTATAAAAAAAATGTAGCAAATCCTAGTACGTGGTAACTATGAGATTCTTTCACTTTGTCTATGCTAATTTTGATCATACATTTTATTAAAAAAATAAATGTTATAGAAGTTGAAAGTAAATACAAAATTTCAATAAAAGTCTCAATATAGGATTTGTTCATTTTTTTGCTTTAAAATTGTCTATGCTAATCAAAACCTAAAAGAAAAAAGTTGATAAAAAATTTGTCAAAATAAATTTAGGCCCTTGTTGAAAAAATTTTCTGCCTCCACCACTGATGATTTGACCAACTATTTTCCTTTTTTAGTTGGTTTACATCAAGGATAAGCTTTAAGCCCATATCTTTTTGTTTATTCATTGAAGTTCTTACTATACATTTACATGAGGATGTACCTTAGTGTATGCTTTTTGCTGATGATATTCTTCTTGTTCATAAGGCTAGAGAGGGAGTTGATGAAAACTTGAATTATGGAGGCCAACCATAGAGTTTAAAGGTTTTCGTTTGGGGTAGATCTAATATTGAATACATGGAGTGTATTTTATTAGTAATAGATCTAGTGGTAGGATTGCGAATTGACACTAACTTAATTCTTCTATAATTCACACACTCTAATGTGTGATTAAGTCATTAAAAAGAGTACACGTTTTAGATATCTTGGGTATTTTGTTCAAAGCAATGGTGAGATAGATGAGGATGTTATTAGTTAAGTTGGATGGTTGAACTAGAGGAATGTATCGGGCCTGTTATGTGATTGAAAAGTACCATTCAATTTAAGGGAAAATTTTATAAGATGGTGGTGAGACCTACAAGTTTTATGATGCTAAATGTTGGCCATTAAAAGAGAATGATAAAATTAAGTGTTGTAGATATGAGGATGCTAAGGTGGATGAGTGACTTTACATAGAGAGAATGCAAAATGAGTTTATAAGTGAAAAGGTTTGGATAGCACTAGTGGCAGATAAGATTAGAGAGAGTCGCCTTAGATGGTTTGATCACATAAAATATCTGCCTTTTGTTGAACCTGTTAGGAGAGTAGATGTATTAGATTAGGCCTAAATCAAGAAATGTAGAGGTATACCTAAAAAAAGTTTTATTATAAAATATTAAAAATGATATTTTTATTAGAAGTAAATGAATTTGATTCTTAATAGAATACAATAAAGAAAAATGATTCTTGTAGCCGACCTCATGTTGTGAGATAAAACTTGTTATACACACACATACATGTACATACATATATGTATATGTATCTGGTCGATCCATTCCACACCAAGCTTGAAATTGGCTCTATGATCAGACTGAGCCAAAAATTTGGACTATGGTTCGGCTTGTTTGGCTTGATCCAAGCAAAAAATTGATTCTATCTTTGAATAATTTTTAATCTTCGAATTAAAATTTTCAGCCTACAAGTAAACATATATTGGAGAGGAGATTGTGGGATGCACTTGTATATTTGGGCATCTACAAACGAACTCGACTGATGCCCATTAAAATAGGTAGATAGAATTAATGTAACATGATTAAAAGGTAAATGAAGGTAGACTAAAGGTAACTAGGAGTAAAAATTGTGGAGGAAGACATGCATATAATTTAGGAAGATTCATAGAGTTTGCCCCAAATTGGACGGATGAGGTTAATGATTGTTGGATTGTATTATGAAGCACTGACATTCTGATCACATCAGCATCATTGCAGTCCTACATGGAAGCTTTGTTTTATGTTTTTTTTTTTTTTAATTTTTATTTTATTGTATGGGTTGCTAGTTTCTACCAGGATACAGTATCCTTTCATCTGTTTTGATGAATCTGTAAATTTAGTTGGAGAAGGCCTGGATGATTTGGGTTCTTTTTGAAATTTATTAAGCAAATACTGTAGGTATGTTGAACTGCACCGGTGCAACAGAATTTGGTTATAAAAGGATAGACTAGCTGAAATGAAATATAAGAAATATTATTTAGTGAAAAGTTATTATTCTGACAAAAGAAATTTAAATGTAGTTCCTGTTGGTGAAGGATTTTCCTTGATCCCTCTTTGGTCTTTTCTTCCATGTTCTCTTAAGCAGCTTAAAAGCAAAATTTTAACATGCGATAGATATTCGAATTTAAGTTTTGAAGGACTTTTGAACTTCTTAGTTTTCAATGTTTTGGCAATCTGGGTTTTTACAGGTGAAGGCTATCTATGTTAAAAACTTGCCAGAAAGTGTTACGTCAGAAAAGTTGAAGGAAAATTTCGAACGGCATGGGGAGATTACAAAAGTTGTTCTTCCACCAGCTAAAGCTGGGCAAAAGAGAGATTTTGGGTTTGTTCATTTTGCTGAGAGATCTAGTGCGCTGAAGGCAGTCAAAGGAACTGAGAAATATGAAATTGATGGTAATTTCCTTCCATTTTCAGTTTTCCACATGTTGAGTTCTACCGCTTTGTAAAAAATAACAAGCTGTGTCAAGTTGATATGTTTCTTCTGTGCCTCTTAAATTTGCTGCGCCTTATTTGTTCGCGTCATCTAGTGAGCGTGCAGATTGTGCAGTTCAAGTCCTGCTATCACCGTATGGATGTGTTAATTATATTGATATTTTGATGTTAAGCCTTTCTAAGAATGCTCAATGAATTTTGTTTATTAGTTTTTTTAAACATTCGAATAAATGGTTTCTTGTTCTTGTACTGGGTTCACGATGAGTAATCCACCTGCATGCATTTTGGCTGGCCAGTTCATCAGATGATTTTGTATGCTTGAAGTTTGTAATAATACTTTTTTGTGATTTTTGTGCTACAGGACATACAATAGAGGTCTCCCTGGCAAAACCTCAAACGGAAAAGAAGTTGGAAAGCCAGCATAAGCCTGGACTTCTTCCGAGTTATCCTGCACTCCCTCCTTACGGCTACTCTGGAGATCCTTATGGGGCTTATGGTGGCGGATATGGTTCAACTGGATTGAGACAGGTTTGTTTTTTTGCTTTTTATTTTTTTGAAAATTTTTGAGTACTTCCATAGAAATGTACCACCTCAAATGTTTTGTCCTGCTTATCTTGAGCGGTCGTAACTGACCAACTTTCAAGCGTTTTTCTATCTGATTGCTGTTGACACTTGGTTCTTTATCATGTAGCCTATGATATATGGGAGAGGTCCGATGCCTGCTGGGATGAGAATGGTGCCAATGGTTCTACCTGATGGGCGCCTTGGTTATGTTCTGTAAGAACGTTGAATTTTATTGCTCTTGGGATACACTTTTTATTTCAATCTTTATTAAATGATGATTGCAAACTATCCTTCGCTTTTCAACTTTTTCAGGCAGCAACCAGGAGCACAGCCACCACCTCCACCAGCACATCGAAGGAGCGACCGTGGCGGCGGATCTAGTGATAGCGGCGATAGGGCACGAGATGGAAACCGTGCCCGAAGATACCGCCCGTACTAGTCTAAGGGTGAAATCACAACCAGTATTTGCGGCCAATCGTTATTTATCTTGTTGGTATTCTGCATCTAAGTATGTTGTCCTGTCCCAATGCGGCAATACATTAAGAAACTTATCTGAGTGATAACTGTAGCTTCAGTTAAGAGATATTTATTACTATCACCAAAATATGAATACACTGATGTTTCTTTATGTATTGTTACTTTTTTCGATTGCTCTTCTCTTGTTATTTGAGATTGACAGCTATAACTAGCAGCCTGAAGTTCAACTGTTCTATTGGAATGATATTCAACTGCAGCTGTGATCGATGTCTGCTCTATAATTTGTTTTCCTGGCTATCCTATTTGTTTATAGAGACTGTTCTGATATACTTTGCTGATTAACTCTGCACGATTATGCTAATTTGATAAATTTGACATCATGTGGCTGCCTGTTTCTATTTTCTTTGATATATTTAATTTTCTAGCAGAAATAATAAAGTTTATGATTTTTAATTGGAATACTTTATATTATGGTGCTAGAATTTTGGTCAAGTAAAATAATATTAATGAAAAACAAATGCAAGCGGCCTGTTTCTCCTGCATCACACAGCCCTCTAGTTTGCTGTACTTTTTTTTTTCTTTGTTCAGTGTGTTTGATGTAACAAGAAAAAAATTATGTAAATGTCGTATTTAACAATGATTGTTAGGTGTAGGTAAAAATACATATAAGATGTATTTTTTGTGGGAATGTGGAAAATGGCTTTCATGCATATTAATTATTATGCGGGGGTGGAACATGCTTAGGGTTTAGGGTTTAGGGTGGGTAATTGACCAACAATAAAATTACAATTTTAATTAATAAGAAGAGCTTTTAGATAATTGTCTCCCAAAATTTTATTTTGCCTAAAATAAGTTGTTTGGCTGCAGGATTCGAGTAGGATTTAGGCATGATTTAGGCTTCGTTTGGAATGATTTTGTTCATTGACGGATTTAGGGGGGGCCTAGGGGGGCACGATCCCCCCCCCCCTCTAAAAAAAAAAATTCTTTAGAAAACTAGGAAGCTATTGGTTGAAATAAATTTTTTTTCACTCTCTCTCTCTCTCTCTCTCTCTCTCTCTCTCTATTGCCATTTTTTTTGGTTATCTCTGTCAACTTTTTTATTTTTTATAATTGCTACTAGTTATAGCCCTCTTTCTTCTCTCTCTCTCTCTCATTAGGGTGAGATTATTTTTAACTTTTATTTATTTATTTTTCACTATCTCTCTCGTAAGATTAGCTATTTTTTTGTTGATTTTTATTAGACCATCTTAAATCTTTTTTTTCATTTATATTTCTCTTTTTATTTATATATTTTCCCATTTTAATCATTTATCTTTATATTACTAGTTTTTTTAGTTTTTTTAAAATTAAAAATTTCATCAATTTTTTAATTATTTTAAAATCTCCAAATTCTATTTTATAGGAATTTATATAATTAAAGCCAACAAATTATAGTAGAGAAAGATTATAATATTTAAATTTAAATCAAGTAGCTTAAAATATGCTAATTATAATTTTTATATATTTTTATATTAATAAAATATAGCTTTTTTATATATTTATTACTCGTTATAAAATATTTATTAATTATTTTTTTATTTAAATTAGATATGAGAACCTTAATGATGCAATACCGGTTAACTAACAGAGATGGCAGAACACTTTATCATTCCTAACAAACTTTATGCTTTTCACTATTTTAGTTATTATTTTCTGCTTATAGTACTATGCATATTTTTTACAGAATTTTCACTAAGATAGTAATAGATGGGTAGAAGAAAATACATATAGAAACAAAATACAATAGTATTCTTCTTGCCCTGTTCTCTATTTCTGCTTGCTTGCGGTATTCTTTGAGGTACCACCGATCCTGCCAAAGGACAACACTGAAGTTAGATATTTAAAAAAAAATTAAAACCCTAATGTTAATTTCAAACTTGAATGAAAAAGATTGATGGTATTTTTCAAGTTAGAACTTTGTGCCCCCACAGAGAAATAATCCTGACTCTGCCACTGATTTTCTTATTACTTTTTAAAATGAAATTTTAGTGCTTAATCTAAATCCTACCAAACAAAACTACACAGAAATATAAATCCGGTTCCTTCTCCATTTTGCCTTAAACTCTAGATCTAATAAATGTTGTAGTTCAGGAGATTTGAGTGAATGGGGAGAGAGATTGTTACCTCCGTGGTGAGCTCTTAATGTGACTTGATCTAATAGGAAGAATGTCTTCATTGAAGGAGGCGAAGATGCTTGCTTTAATGACTCTTTCACAACTCTATTTAATGCGAAGCAGAAGCAGCACAAAAGAATGTACACAATGAAAAGCAAATTCTAAATGTTCAGGATTTCATCTGAGTTTGTATAAGTATTATTCTGTTTAGATTTTTGTATAGTCATGATTAGCGTTTGTTATGTTCTACTATGTATTTTACTAACTGTAGACATGTACTATAGTGTCACTATTATATATACATTTTGACGATAAAATAAAAGGGATTTTGTGGATGAGTTTGTTTCAGCACTTTTGATGTTTTTAGTAGCTTTGCAGTATGTTGTTTGTTTTAGCATTTATATTGAAAGAAAATCTTAAAAAGTTACAAAACTAGATATTTGGATTTGCCTGTTACAGCTCAATACGATAGGACTTGCCCCATCAACGGATCTTATTAGGTTGGGTTGTGACACAATAGTTGGGTGACAGAGGTTGGAGGGATCATTGTCAGATGACCAAGGTTGGAGGCATTGTTATCAGGCAATGGAGGTCAGAGGGACCATTGTCGGCATGCGTCTGTGGTCGGGCAACAGAGGTCGGAGGGAGCATAGTCAGGTGATTAAGGTAAAATTTGTCGGGCGATAGAGGTCAGAGAACTATAGTCGGCGGGCTAAGGATGTCAGAGGGATCATAGTCGACGGGCAATGAAGATAAGAGGTATCATATGTAACAATCCAAAGTTTAAAATGAACTTATTTATAATATATATAAATTATGAAGTGGAGCACTGCAACGCAATTCTTGAGAGAGCAGCGACACTGAGGGCACTGCGATGCCATAAACCATCACAGTGGCATTAAATGTTCTATTCTATAGTAATTTAGGATTCAGCATACAACGCAGGGTCATGGGAGTGCCGCGATGCCAGTAGACACTAAAATATGTTTATATATAAATAATCTAAATCCCTACCACCATCTCACTCCCTCCCTCACTCTCATTTGTTTGGTCGTGAAGGAAAGGAAAGAGGAGGGGAAGAGAAGGGATATAGGTGAGGAGAGAGAGAGAAAAGAGAGGAAGCTCTCCAAGGCTTTTTCATCTGATGCTTCTATTAGGAATTTTGTTCTATTTGAAATGACTAAACTCTTACTCTTATTTTCGATGACTTTGATTTTTACGGGCTTTATTCTCTAAATCTATCAAAAATGTATTATTCCCTGATTTTGTAAGCTTTTATCATATAATTTTTGATATGCTATCATGATCATTATAAATAATTTCGTATGATTTTATTATATTTTTTATGGATTAAATATGTTTATATGAATTTCTATGTGAAAGGAGTAGGGAAAAGATATATAAAAATCGGTTGTAAAGTGATGTACTATGATTTTGATACGATACTAAATTATAATATGGACTAAAATAATTGATGTGATTAGTATGTATTGAAACATAGTACTGAGCTAATTCTAATCTGATAAAAATGATGCACTTATTGATATACTGATTGATATCAAATATATGATATAATAACGTTACGTTATACCCTTAAGATCCATGTGATTTTTTGATGGGAGTTATAAGGAGTTGGAGACTGATTCAAGAGTCATAAGTGCAGGAGCAATATCCATACGATCTACTAATCAGAGTTATAAGGAGCTGGAGATTGATAAGGGAGTCACAAGGGACAGAGCAAGATCAATATACCCTCATCTAAATATTTGATACACAAGGAGAATACTGATAATACTATTATATATGTAACTGATTTACAAATATAACTGATGGACTGATAAGATTGAATGAATGATAAGATTGGCTGCTTGAATCAGACTGATTGAATGATAAAGATAGATAGATAGATTGATTAACTAAATAAGATTAATTCAGGATTCAAGATTGATGATTGACAAGTTGAGATTTGATATGTAATAGACTGGTTGATATAGGTGATCGATATATATATATATATATATATATATAACATATTTTGATTCTTAGATTCCCTGTCATGTTTCACAATATACTGCTTCTCTTTTCCCGTACATTGAATGCAGTGATAAGTTTTTGCTACTTGCTAGACTTTTATGCTCATTACATGATTTTACACGATTTCAAGCAAAGGTAATTAGGAGCTTGTAACATGAGGCTAAGTAATGATGCTAGTTTAATTCTACATTCAGCTCTTTAATTTTATATGTATTCTATTATAGCATGGTGTGACTATTATATATATTCTTTTGAATTTTGGACTTTGAAATAAAATGTGAATATTGACGGTACTAATCTAATTATAATTTTCACTTTTATAATTTATATTTTTCATGAATGTAATTAGTCAGCTTGGGTTGTCAATGATTTTGTTATAAGTGAATTTTGGTTGTTAATTAAAAATTAAAAAAGAAAAAAATTCTTCCACTTTAGATCACGGGGTGTAACACTGTATTTTTGTGATTGAGATCAAATGGATCGTTGTCGATTGATAAAGGTCAGAGAGACCATAGTCAGCGGGCGACGAAGATTGAATGGACCATAGTCGGCAGACGACGAAGGTCAGGCAGAGACCAACGGTGGCTTTCGGATGGAGGTTCGTCAATAATGGTCAGGCAGAGTTCCAGCATTGGTGGCCATGGGCGGATCCCTGCTTAGCTCAGGGTGGGTAAATGTCCACCCTCAACAAAAAAAAATATATGTATAGGAGAGGGAGTTTTGAAATTCTGCCCACTCTCAAAAATAATTTTTTCCCTAACATGCCCATCTCGTGCCATCTTGCCCATCCATCCGAAGTTTCAAAGTTCGTTTTGTCTTTGGCATTTGCGAATCGTGCGCAGCTTGAAGAATGAAGAGGTTGCTGTTCTCGCAGGAGTCCGCTAGTGTCGAAGCCTCACGGACCGACAAGTAGAAGAGGCAAAAGCCTTTGATCCGTTCTCCCTCTATGGATCTCCCGATTCCCCTCCAGCCCAACTACGACGAATGCATCGTTTGCCGGTCCAATATGCACGACGGTGGCAGCAGGATCACCAACTATAGCGGCGCCCCAGTTGCTAATTTGTTCTGCATCTCTAGCATCTCGGAATATAGCATCGTGGATGTTGTTGTGGATGTGCTAGTTTCAAACCCAAGGCAGTCTTGAAGAGAGTAATATAGGAAATACCAAAATATTAATGGAATTGGGATTTGTATTAATCAAATCCTAGATTCGTGTCAGAATTTATCAAATTCCACAACAACAACAACATCAAGCCTTTATCCCACTAAATCTTATTTTTTTTTTAGATCCTCTTATAAGATATTTGACGGGTTTTGGTTTGATTCCAACATAAATTCTACTTAAAATGGCCAACCAAACAAAGGCTAAGATAGATGATGAACCAAGTTTTGTAAAGAATATTCAAATGTTTGAATTAGCTAACATAGCTTTTCTCATTATAAAAAGCTTGATCAATGTTCACCAATGAAGCAACTAGTAGAGATTTCTCAAAATGCTAACACTACTCATCAGCTATATAAAGCTATCTCAAACATCTTCTTAAAGAATTCCAGTAGGCCGCATTTCTTTCACATCTAAGAAATAAATCACATACTGAGCCATATATAGACATAATTATCAATATTTTTATAAAATATGCATCAGTTTTTGAACATTGGAGAAAAAAGAATATCCGTTTAATGACATTAGATATGAAAGGAGACAAGTCAGTCTTGATGCCTTAGATACTTGGCTACTACAAGAGTATAAATGAGCTACTTGGCCACTGCAAGAGTTTGCCCACCCTAAAAAAAAAGGTTGGATCTGCCCCTGTTGGTGGCCGAGCAGAGAGGGTTTGTCGGCAATGATGCCGGGGGGGGGGGGGGGTGGAGCTTCGGGACTCTTTGAGCTTCAAAGCTCTCTTGAGTTTCTAGCCTAAGATCCAAGCTTGCAAAAGTCCCCTTCATATAGAGAGTGGGGGTCTATTCATAGATATTGAGAGTAACATGCCCCGTAAATATGGAAAAAATCTAGATCAAATCAATAGTGCTCCATTGGACGACTCTTATTGATCCCTTCAATTATAGAGCATTTGTTTTCCATTTATGTGTCGTATGATGTTAGAATTGAGTAATATTGGGCTCATTGGACTTGTCTTATCGAGCCAGTCGATCTGACTAGAAACATGCTATATTTGGACATCATTTAGTCAATTAATATTTTGAAGCTTCCAAATATGCTTTATGTTGTTGATTTGAGCTCATTTGGGCTCAAATTGAACAAATTTTGGAGACGTGTTCGTCTCGTCAAGACGTTTAGTTTGACTATAAGTTGGCTGAAATCAGAGTTTGGATGGGTCCAAATTTAATTATGAAAGTTTCCAATTCATATATGCATCAAAATTCTCTCTTGATAAAAGCAGTTTTTTATGACATATCAAGATTATATATAATTTAGAATAACTATCTAATTCTAATTATAGGAATTATGAAAATAAGGTATGCAGGAGTAGACAGTTAAAACTCAACAACAAAGTTTTATTACTAGTTACTAGTTAGCGACATTAGTTGGATGATGAAAGTTGACGATAATTGTTGGTGGTCTCAACGATGACTGTTGAAAAATACGATTGAGTTTTTTTAACTCTTTTAGCTTTAGAATCATCTTTCAAATAGAAAATAAGGTTATATTTATAGTTTTTCTGAGAAGTCATTTTGATAAAATTGGTTAGAATTCAAAACAACTAGCTCATATTGAATCCCTTTGAGTGACTTAATGATGTTATAATGAAATGATTTTTGGCTCATTACATTCATCTCATCGAGCCGATCGATTTGATTATAAGCACTCAATATTTGAAGAGTGTTTAGTCCTTCAATTAATATTCAAAATCTTTTAAATATTCTTCTTTTTTTATTTTTACTTTTTTTAAATCTTTTAAATATTCTTAACATATTTGCCTTTGGGTTCATTTAGGTTCAGATCGGATCATTTGTTATGTCAAAGAGTTCGTCTTTTTGAAATGTTCAGCTTGATTATAAGTTCGTTGAAATCAGAGTTCAAATAATGCTGAATTTAGTTCCAAAATTTTTTAATTCAAATATTATCTCGAGATTCATACAAATCAACCAAAGAAGTATCACATAGAATTGAATGTAGAGTCACATAAATAAATAGATTTAAAATCAGTTATAAATATAGGTGGTAGTTACGTGCTAAATTTTTTGCTAAGTTGAAAATTTTTTATTTAAAAAAGTTGTAGTGTGGATTAAATATGCGATCTCTATTCTGAAAATTAATGGGCATATAATTTAAATTACACTGCTTCACAATATATATTATAGAAAAACAGAAAACGGAGAAGTTTGAAATTTTTTTTTGGATTTAAATCGTGTTGCTTTTGAGTGTGAGAAAGTATCTCATTAATAAATACTGCCATAAATTTGTGCTTGTGGAGTAATGCATCACAATCTTTTTTATAAGCAATGAGTCAATACTAAGGCTTCGTTCGGGACAATTTTAATTTTTGTACTAAAAAATTGCTTTAAGAAAAAGTAAAAAAGCCATCCCAAAAAAAGCCTAAGATTTTTTTTGAGACTATTTTCTCATTACTTTCTAAAGCAATTTTTTTAATACAAAAATTTCGAGCTTAGAAATTTTTTATCAAAAAATTATTTTAAAAAGCAGTATAAAAGCTGTTCCAAACAGAGCCCAAGAAATTAGTATATCAGCTTTTTTAACTACTTTTTAAAGCAATTTTTTTTTAAAAAATTTGCACGGAAAAACTGATTTAGAAATCAGTAGGTAAGAAAGCTGTTTCAAACCTAAACATTTTTTTTTTTTTCACATTTTGTTATTATTATTTTATCTAACCCCTTAAAACACCATGCATAATTACACTCCCAACTACATAAATTCCTTCAGAGGACGGCGAGCGGGGTTCCTAATCAACGCCACACCCTGCGCCCATTTTCCATTCGCCTTCCAAATTAACCTTCCAACACAAACAACAACCATTCAAGCCGTCGCAGCACCGGCAAAGAACGCCAGAGCGCCAACCATGGGAGCATTGATATATGTGGTGGGCTCCGACTGCTGATAATTGGCCCGGTCATCGGCGAACCCATCGCTGCTATCTGGCCCGCCCACAATGGCTCCGATAAGAACGTTGGGGTTCGGAGAGCTGGAGTGCAAGTACTGGAATCCATCGTTACAGGAAACGTGGCCCGGGAGCGCGCGCGTCGAGGGGATGGAGGATCCGCGGTGGTGAACGTGGAGCGGGTATTTGCTGCCGAAGCCCACCATGTATGATATCTTTGCAGGGTTCTCGCCCAGTATGTAGTCCACCTGGCACACAAATTTATGTAAGGCTTGTAGTTTGAAATTTTATTTTAATTTTTCAGATTGGTGACTATTAAATTTAATTTTGATTTAAATTTTATTTTCAAAATTGATAATTATCAAATTTAAAATTTATTCATACTTGATTTTTTAAGCTACAAAGTTTTAGATCCGTTCACATTTAAGATTTATTTGGGATAGCTTTGTCGCTGTTTTGTTTTTCAGATAATAATCATAATTATATTTGATTATTATTTTTTAACTTTTTTTAAATTTTTTCTGATAAAAAATTATTTTTTACAGTTATAATGATAACAACTTCACACGTAATTCAATTTGGTCTATTGATTTGGAGTTTTGGTTACTAATCAAGAGGTTTTAGATTCAAATTTAAGTATGTGATGTGTGTATAAATTTGTCTTAACAGACTTAAATGTTAAAAAACTATCAATTTTATAAAACGTGTCAACCATTTCAAACTGACCCTTAATATTGTAAAACAACCGTTTTGTATGTTTCTTTATAACAAGAGAAAGAACTAAAGATTATAAGGCATCCATAATCACAAGCAAATCTAGAGAGGATGGGGAGACAGTGGAGAGGAACTAAGAAATTTTTTAGGAGCTGGCAGAAGAGAGAGAATCTACTTCTTAAAGAAAATATTGATAGTGAAGTTTTACAATATAATCGTTACAAATTTATATAAGATCACATAAATTTATGATTGTAATCTTCATTTGATCGTTTTGCTTTACCTGTTTCTTTGCTAGAGAGATGAGATTTGAAGCAGAGACTGTGGCGGAGCCGCAATTGGTGTATCCGCCGCTAGAGGTGAGGTACTTGGAGTATGTGAGGAGAAGGAAGGCAGTGGATGTCACGTATTGCAGATTGCTTCCTGTTTCTCTGTAGAGGAGACCCCCTGCATACAATATTAGCAACCAATGCTATTAGATTATCGAATGCCCACCACTATCGCGGTGAAGCCGAGCTCGACCAGTTGGCCGCAACATGGAGGGAAAAAGTGGGTAATTAAGGGTTTGTTTGGGATGGCTACAGTATTTTATAAAAGTGATTGTGAAATTGTTGTACAGAGTAGTTTTTTTAAAGCTGTTGTAAATATTATAAATATGTATTTTTAAAGGGCCAGTTTCCTCACTGTTTTTATTTTAGATACTATTATAATAATTTTTAAATATTGTATGTGAATAAGATGTAAGCATGAAAGTCCCTGTTCTGATTTGCTATTATTGTTCACATCCGGTTACATTTCAATTTTGACGCAGGCAAGCTTCAATAGGAGTTATGATAAAAATTACTAAAAATAATTAAATGTAGTAGAGATTATAACAAAAATTACTTGCATAAAAATTTCAAAAAAAAAAAAAAAAAAAAAACTTAGATATATATAACAACTAAATCGAAATTTCTTTTTACAACCTTTATATATGTAACTATGCTACTCATCCATATCCTTCCTATAAGAAGTATACCTGGTGTATATTGAGCTTGGAAGCCACTTGATCCTGGCACCAGCGAACATATGTAGTTGTCTGTGTGGACCTTATAAAGCTGCAGCCCTGCAATTTTTTGTTCCAGGAAGGCCTGTGGACGCCAGAACCCCAGTTTGATTAATGAATGAGCCTTTGCTCTGTTTTCTCAACAAGAAGAGGATATAATTGAGCTGTTCAATTACCTTAGAAAGCAGAACTTTGGTTCCCACTCGCTTATCATCCCAGCTGAAGGAGAAATCGTCGTCTTCAGCACCCAAGACATGGCCATTAGACTGGATGTAGGACATGTAAGTGGCATTTCCTGAAGCTCGTTGAAGCCATGCTGCTCCCCATAGAAGCTCATCCTGGTTCATTATTTCGTTTTAGCTAGAAGAATGTTCATTTACGTTTGAATTTTTATAAAATCTTATATCATAAATAGCATCTGACGATTCTTATTTATGGCTTTATGGTCTTATTCAAGTTGATGAGTTTTGATTTGGTAGATATCCATCCACTCTTGAACATTGTTCAAACATGAAGAAAAGCCTAAGATTTACGAAAGACTCTTTATATTGGTTGGCCGCTTACTTGGTATCCAGAGTATGAGCAGTAGAAGGGGCACACCACCGAGCTAAGAGAATCACTGTAAGATCCTCTGAATCTGTCCGCAAAATCAAACACCTGAAGCAAAGCAAACGAACGTTGGATCACAAATGGCAAGTCCAAGTGCTAATTAGTTGAGACCTAATAAGTTACTTTTTTGGCAGTTTGCAGAAGTCTGGACGAGTACGAGGATCCGAGTGCTGAAAAACGATGGATGCCGCGGCCAACGCCGCTGCTGTCTCAGCCGCAACATCTGAGCCTGGATTCTGATTCGTCACCTTGTAGATGTTGCGAGGGGTGTCCATGTCCTCAGGTCTCTCCCAGCACCGGTGATCAGCGTTTGGATCAGCTACCTGTATTACAGTATTAGTTAATTACTCATTTAAATCTTTACCAAACCAACCTTCAAAAGCTCAATAATTTTACCTTAAGAAGATGATATTAATGATATTCTTTATACGATTTAAGGATTTAAATGTTATATAAATAAATATAAAAAGTTTAGATATTAGAAATGAAAAAAATAGAAAAATTTTATGTATATATGCGACTCACATATGTAGGTTAAAAATTACTACAGGATCTTCTCAGATAAGAGATTTTTGCTATTAATATTATATTTAGCACTAAAAATAAAAAGGAGCCTTCTCTCCTTTATAATTTTATTATATTATTAGATTATTAAAGGTACATCTAAAAATTATCTAATTATCTTCTCTAATGTATTAGTATACTATTTGTTTGTGATATTTTTTTTGTAATTTTTTTCTAAAGCATTTATTTATTAAATTTATAAGGCATTAAATAATATTAAATAGAAATTTTCTACTAATTTTCTTTTTTGAACAATGCCAAATACATTTATAATTAGAAAAAAAAATCAATTATAATTCTAATAATACTTCAATTTATTTTCCATATAATTAAAATAAATTCACTTAGAATTAATGCATGTGCGAAGAAATATAATCATGATAATTACCATAAATCATATTAATTTTATGGTTGAATATTCCATTATATTCTCTACAATCATTTATATTAAATGAGTTTCTACCCAAAGTTTAGATCAAAATATGAAGGTATTTACTTAAAATTTAATATTTAAATAATGATCCCAAACCCAAATGATATCAACTTTTATGTCTCTTTAAATTTCTAATTATTATTAAATTTTTTATATATTTGCATACATATCACTGATTTCTTAAGTATTTATCTATATATATATATATATATATATAATATCAGAAGATTTTACATATACATTAAAAAATCTTTATATATTTTTATATCTAATACCTACAAATTATATTTATTTAAATATATCATTTTAGTATTTAAATTACATCAAAGCATATGCATGAAAAAACATATTTTATTTTAAATAAATTAATGTTAATATTATATTTGAACTGATTTAAAAATATTAGTATTATATAGTTGAATATAAATATTTAAATGTTTAAAAATTCTCTGGCTTGAGAATATTTGGTTTTTCCCATGGGCTGATCAGGAGTCACGAGAGCACTCATGGCTAATAGAGTAATTTACCTACCTGCACATAAAGTGCGTTCGGAGAGACCGTCGCAGCCTTAAGCAGATAATCACTTCCCCACCGCACCGCCGCCACCGCATAATCCTTCTCCCCCGCCATTCTATCGCCGAACTCAATAACACTCCATGCCAGCATTGTAATGGTGAAAGCCATCGGCAATCCAAACTTAACATTATCTCCGCCATCATAGTACCCGCCCACCAAATCCACCTATAATATTATCAGAAATGAGGAATTTTCAGTCACTAAAATATGCTAGTTCTTACACAGTTATAATCGATTATTTATAAAGCTATACATTAGCAGAGGACCCATCAGAAAGGCCAGAGTTCCCCCGCCATTGTAGACGCTGGGTTGGCGGGAGCTTGCCTGAGCGCTGCCCCTCGAAGAAGAGTATCGACTTGTGGAGAGCGTCGGCATATTCGAAGGCAGAGGAAGAAGGGAGGCTGAGGAGGAGAAGGAGGGAGAGAAGTGGGAATAAAGTTGGCATTTTTGGTTTCAATGAGTTGGTTATGAGTATTTTTGAAGGTGGGGATGGAGGATTTATATAGAGGAAGAAGGAGTATGGAGATGGTGGTTTGTGTTTACAAGTAACGGGGAAAACAAAGGGGTGGAGGTGGAAGGAGAAGGAAGGGGCTCGTGGGTTCACGGGATCAGCTGCGGGAAACAGGAAGGTAGCCGTTGAGGGCAGCAGTGGAATCAGGAATTCTTTTTATTAGGAAAAAAATAATTATTTAAAATTTTTTTAATAGATATTTATAATTCTAAACCGGTACATTTTGAGGTTTATAAATTAAAATTAGAATAAAGGTTATATTTATGAAAATACATATATATGGTATATAAAAATAGTTTAAGATTTTAGGGGGCACGAAACCCCTAAATTCTTTTTTGAGCCCTGAAATCTTGAAGTTTTATTTGGACTTTTCGAGAAATGTTTAATATTCTAATTTCGGACTCTTTTAAGGTTCATTTAGTTTGATAAAAAAATATAGAATAAAATAGAAAATAATGTAAAATAAATATAATATATTTGAAATATTTGAAATTATTTGGATGAGCTTAAAATAAATGCATTTGATTTGAAGTGATATGAATGCAATATATGAACAGTTGGCCATAGTAGCCTCGACGACAAGGTAGTGGGCGGTGGTAGCATTGGTGGCAGCTAGTCGTTTCTATGATGGCCTAGTGAGGCAGTGCTTGGTGGTGGCTGGTAGTGAGCAGTGAGTGGCAACATCAGTAGCCAATAATGATCAGTTGCCAACAACTAAGGGTTGTGGCTTGTGGGCGGTGATCTGCAGTAAATAGCAGTAGTAGCAAGCGGCGAAAGCTGGCGGCGATCATTGTGGCCGAAATGAGCAGTGGGGTAGTTGCCGGCAGCTAGCTAGTGTATCACTGTAGCGGCTCACGGTGGTTGTGGAGTCTTGCGATCAACAATAATGACAGAAAATTTACTTGAAAATCCGTCAGATCTAATAATTTCTAAATGCACTAAAATTAAACTAAAGGGTATAACAAATTTTCATTATACATTTCATTTACTTTAGATCAAACATTAATAAAGGAAATTAATGAGGCATAGAATCAATCACTTTTCATCCATTTTACTATTCTTTTATATTTATCATAGTACACTATACAAAACTTACATTGCCACGTGACGTTTGAATCACGTAGCAATTGGACCTTAAATAGAGCAACATATATAGTTGCAATAAAAAATATATAGTACTTCGGTCTTTTCATGAATTACGTACTGACAGCGCGATTGGCGCCATCAATCATTAATAAGGCTGCGATCAACCTTTTTTTTTTTTTTTTTTTTTTTTTTGAAAAATTAGGGGCAAATCCCATCTTATAAATCATAAGCGGTTACAAGAGAGAAGAAAAGATAAAAACAAAATTATAATCCTAAATCTCATAAAAGAGAGAACAAGGATTCTAAAAGGAACAAAAAAAAACCTAAGTTACAAAACCAATTGGCATAGGAGCCAAGAAGGACTCAGGAGCTCCATGTTTCGTCGGCAGCAGATCAAATCTCGAAAGGGTCCAAACAGGAGTGAGCCTCTGGTTGCCAAAAATGGCCGTCCAAGAGGCAGCTGAACAGGTCAGCATTCATCATTGTCCTTCCAAAAAATAACACCCAGGCAACCCGTAATGGCGAGAAAATCACAGGCACCTCAAAAGCTTCTCGGATTCGAACAAGAACAGCATGAACCATCATCCCGACCAGATGAATTAATAGATGAAGAAGTGACAGCAGGAGCATCCAAGCAGGTACAAAACAAATGCGTAAGCAGATAATGAGCAGCACATTTCCAAGGCCATCAATAGAATTCCCCCAGTTGCCATACAAAAAAAAAAAAAAACCACCCAACAGATCCAACATGGTACAAAAAATAGGCCGTCCAGGGGTGAAAAGAAGTGCCAGAGAATTCATCAAATCCCAAATAATCCATATAAACCTTTTCAACTAAGAAAGGAATGAGAGAAGCAAGTAGGAAAAGATGCTTTAATACTCTCATTATGTTTCCACTTAGAAGTTTTAGCAGTAATAGCAGTGGATATCTTACAGCATAAGGCAGCAGGCGTGCAAGAGTTTCTCCCATATCTTCTACCATTCCTTTCCCTCCAGATAAAATAAACAAAGCTGCAGATGACAGAAAAACAGAAAATTTTCCCCCAGTAGTTGCATTCATATTTCTCATCAAAGAAATCAAATAATTGTAGCAAAGTCGGCCTAAGCAAGAACCCCTTTACCTCCGGAAAAAGCATTTCAAGAGACTGAAACGAGTAATTACATTGGAAAAAGAGGTGAGAGATACATTCCTCCTCCACCTCACAAAGAGGGCAAATAGGGTTGATGGAGATATTTCTAACAGCAAGTATGTCAGCAGTTTTAAGCCCATTACGAATAGCTAACCAGGCAAAAGCAGAATGTCTCAGAGCCAACCGCTTGTGCCAAATGATCTCGAGCTAATTCTACATTGGTTTAAGATTAGGTAAAAAAAACGTCTAATATGAGCTTGGGCACAGTTAGATTGGCTATACACTCATTTTCATTTGGTTGAACTTAAATCAAATCATGATAAAGGCTTGAATCAAGTCAAATTAAAAGAGGTTATGCAGAAATTAGTACATGCGGAGTGCGGACGTAAAATTATATTTGGACTTTCAATTAAATGAAGACGTGTGTTTTTTTTTTCTAGCGTGACTCGCCGATCCAACCCAGCCCAAAGTGTTTAGAAATTCTCCATGTGCACACACTGTGCACAAGTTGTACACACTACACAATGTGTGAAAAAGTGGGTCGGGTTATCGGACTACGCTAAAATTACGTGTCACGATTTTATTGGAGCCCGGACGTAGCTTTGCGTCCACACTCCGCACATAATAATTTCTCGGCTCATTGAGACTTCATTTTTGACAACTTTCTTATTGGTTTCTGGTATAAAATTTTTAGTTCAAGAAATTTTTGTACTAAAAAGCTGCTTTAAAAATCAATAAGAAAGTTGTCCCAAAAGAAACCTGACATATTAAAACTTGCATATTTAGAAATATCGTAAGGTTTCATGTCACCTAGAATTGAATATTGAACGAATCGTTTGAAGAGTTAGCACTAATTTGATCCTTATTATTAAGATATTGAACTCGATTGATCGAGTGATTTATGAAACAACATATTAATCAAGACAATTCGCTCAAAAGAACTCGTCAACTTACAAGGAATAGTCATCAATTTATTATAGGTTTTCAATAGAAGAGCCAGTCCAAGGAACTCGTTTGCAACTCCCCTAACTAGAAGCCAAACTCAAATTTAACTTGTTTGCCACATAAGCATATGCCCTAAATCTTTTTTTCTTTCATTGGCTTGGCTCTGCTAGGGTTTTTCCCTAGCGCTTGCCTTGCTGGTCTAATGCTCAGGGAAGTTTTCTATTCCCTTTTTTTTCTTTTGTGGTGATTTCTGCTTTCACCTTTCTTTCGATTCGTCCTTCGCCGGCCTCTTTGGTCGGTATGGCGGTGAATTGATTAGTCGATCCCAATTTTTTGGATGGACCGATCAAGTCTCAGTCCTTCCGCGATGCTCTCTCTAGCTCTTCCCTTGATGCGAGGTTTCCAGATTTGAAACCTTCCTCTTTCCTTGGCTTACTGTCATTACGGATTTCCGAGGAGGAAATACTTGCCCTAGCAGCATCTCTGCATTTTGGGTTAGTTGGTTTTTTTCCCTCTCGCCGCCCCTCTCTTGACTCTATTTGAAAGTTTTTCTTCAATCTGAAGCTTATTAGTAATTTCTCTGTTACTTTGTTGGATTCTTCACACATTTTGATTAAGTTGGTTAATGACTTGGACTACAGTAGAATTTTTTTGTCATAGATCTTACCTTATAAACAACTATTATATGAAATTGACCAAATGATTTTCTGGACATTGGCGTGGAGTCTCCTGTTATTCCTATATGGATTTCCTTCCCTAACCTGTGCCCTCACCTATTCTCTCCCCGTATCCTCCATAGTCTCGGCTAGCTTTTTAGTCGCCCGTTAAAAGTTGATAATGCGACATGTAATGGCTCCTGCCCCTCTGTTGCACGTGTTTTGATTGAGCTTGACATTACTAAAAGTTATCCTGATAAAGTTTGGTTAGGTCCTAAAAAATTACATGTTGTCATGGAAGAATTTTTCCCTTTTTGTGCGTTGTGTAAACGTATTAGACATGTCAAGGGTGATTGTCGTCCTCATCCCTCCTCTATCCTGGTGAATGTTAGTGTTAATGATTCTAATCCGATTAATCTCAATGTTATTTCTGAGGAGTGTTGTTGCTAATGTTGATTCATTGGATAATATAGTTCTTCCTTCCATGAATGCTTTGCTTGTTATTCATGGGGTGCTTAATGATGAGAATTGTGAGGCCATTGGGGTTATTGGGCTGCAAGGCCCTAATGTTGCTCTAACTGTGGATATTGATGGTCATATTTTGGTGAATAATGTTCCACCTTATGACCCTATCTTTACTATGGAGGAATTTTCAGCTTTAGCTACTTCTTGCGAGATCAGAGAGGGTGTTTATGAGGTTAGAGGTGATAATAATTATATGGTTAATCTTATTTATAGTCTTATTGATTCACCTAGTGTTTATGTGGATGTTGCTTCTGGGGGCTGTGAAGTGTTGAGCCCTTTGGATGGTGAGTTGTCTGATGTGCCTGTTGCGACTAGGGATGCAGTGAACTCCTCTGGTTTGGCTGCTGCTTGTGTGGACTCTCCTGTGACTTTGTTGGAACCGTCGAATAAGCTTTTTTTTTATGTCCTTGTTTCGTTAATTTCAAATGAGGTCATGAAAGCTTAGTTGGCGGTTAATTTGAAGAGTATTTGTGTTGATCAAAATGACTGGCTTGAGGTGTCCCTCTCCTCACCTTGCAAGGGTGATGGGGAGGATTTCCATGGGCGTGAAGATGATGTTTAGGCAATGTTTAATTTGAAGGTTAATCGTATTGTTTGAAAAAGCTTTTGCCCTGGGGGGTGAAAAACGTCATAGAAGGAAGTTTAAAACGAAGTAGTTCGTTTCTTGTTTGAGCTTTGGCTTGGTTTTGGTTAGGTCTCTTTCGGCTGTGACATTTCCGGTTGCCAGTTGGTTGGGCTGTTTGGTTGAGAGGTGTTGTTGTGTTTTGGTTGTGGCGGTTGTTGCTGGGGTTTTGCTTGGTTGGGAAGATGGGTTGAGGGTCTGCTGGTGTGTTTTTTCTTTCCATTATCCTTTCTCTTCTTTGTGCTCTGTAACTTGTCTCTTGCTTTGGGTAGTTCCGTTGCCTTTGTTTCGCAAGATTCCTTGTTGCTGGTCTTCTGCTAATCATGGAACTGGTGCTGTTTGCATGGTTGTCTTGCTCAGGTGGCTGCTCTCTTTGGGTTCCTCCTTGGCTTCCTTTGTTCTCTAATGGCCTTTTTTTTTTCTTTTGCTGGTTTTTGTTGTCTTTTCTTTTATTTGGTTTTCTTTCATTTGCTTTTTTTTGTAATAGATTGGATCAACAACTCCTAGGTTTTGTTTCTAATGATGTATTTTTAGAGGGTTGTTGATTCACTAAGGAATCGTAATCTTCTTCTATTTAATGCGTAAGCCCCATCGTGAGGGTTTTAACCCAAAAAAAAACTTGTTTGCCACACAACTAGCTACAACTAGTTTATCTAATATATTTTAGATTTAATTGTACGAAGATATAAATTTTATAGCAACGATCTTAATCCTATCCTATAAAGTGGATTATCGACTGCAAATGCGTATAAAAAAATATTTATAGTTATCCTAATAGAATTCTCTATAATTTTTTCCTTGAATTATTCCTATATAACCCAATTATTTACTTGAAATTTTGTAGTATGTAGTATTTAAGGAATAAATCATTCCTATAAATTAAGAAAATATATAATTATATTTTATTTAAAATATTGTTAAATATTAAATTTTAATATCATATGTTCTAATTGTGATTATAACCAAAACCATTTCCCACTTTTTTTATCTTAAAAATATTTTTTTAAAAATATGACTATATGTTTTTTATTTTTTGAATTCTTAATGACAAATTTTGAAAAATATGATTCAAATTTGACCTTAGAGAAATAATATCTTCCTTTTAACCAAAAATTGACCTTATAGACGCTATAATTAAGCCGAATCAAACGTGCCCTAAACCTCAGATAAAAATGACAGTTTAAACTGCCATAAAAAAATAGCCTATAACTGCAATTTTCAAATCGCACCTACTAAGTGTTGCAAAAAGAACACATCTTTGGTGGTGCCACTGGCTTGTACATGGCTATTCTCCCAATTAGGGCTGCAAAAGAACAGAGCCGAGCCGAGTATGTGAGTGTTCATGTTTGAGTTCATTGATTATCAGCTTGTTCATGTTTGGTTCATATTTGATTCGAATTTTATTATTTGTGTTCATGTTTGGTTCATTTAAATTAATGAGTGTTCATGTTTGATTAATGTTTGGTTCATGTTTGGTTCGTTTAGAGGTTATCGAGCTTTAAACAAACAAGTCTTAACTAGCTATAAACGAGCTCTACTTCTAAATGTCCATTAACTTAACAAACGAGCTTTATCGAGCCTCCTAACAAACAATTACATCGGGCATGTTCGTGAACATATTTAACAAATTTTTTTAGTTAACATATATTATAATATTTAATTACTTTAAATTTTATTATTTATCAATAATTATATCATTATGTTATAATATATATTAAATATTTATATTATGTATATTTATCAATTTTATAATCAAATATTAATTGAGTATTTATTGAGCTTATTCAAGACTTCTGAATCGAACACGAATCGAGCTTAATGTCGAACTTGTTCACGAGCTTTAAATGATGTTGTTCATGAATATAAATGAGCCGAACACATTAGTGTTCAAGCTTGTTTATTTAATAATTGAGTATTTAAAATATTATTCAAGTTTATTTGTTTAATTAATTAAATGATTACAAATAAACTTTAATCGAACTGAATTACGAGTAGCTCGTCGAACGTTTGATTCGCTTGCAACCCTACATTGGGCCATAAATCCTTACACTTGTGAGTAAATATTTAATCATAGTTTCTAATAAACAATTAACTAAATATATATTTTAATTATAAATATTTTTAATCCCACAAATAACAATTACATTGACTAAAAATAAAATAAAAAAAGATGTTAAAAGATGCACTCCACCTTAAAATATATCAAAAATAATTTAACATAAGAAAATCTAAATTTGCATCTTAAAATAAAAAATAAAAAACAATCGTTTAAATTGTACTGAGGACTTTCCAAAATAAAAAATAACTCATTTAAAATATAAAAAAATTCTAAACGGATAATTTAAAGTGATACACTGATAGCAATGGTCTATTTCAAGAGAGGCCCTTCTCCTACGTTGTGTGCCACATGGCTGGCTAATTAAGGCTTTGTTAGCTTTCTAAATATTTTTTAAAACAATTTTTTAATATAAAAATTTTTAATACTAATTAAGATTTCATTAGCTTTCTTAATATTTTTAAAGCAATTTTTTAGTAAAAAAGTTTTAAATCAAAATTTTTTTATTAAAAAACTGTTTTAAAATGTTGCTAAAAAGCTGTCCCAAATAAAATTTAGGCTTCATTTGGGACAACTTTAGACCACTGTTTTTTTCCTGCTTTCAAAAAATTTGAATACTAACAAACAGCTTTACAAAACAATAAGAAAGCCGTCCCAAATGAAACCTTGGGGCTTCGTTTGAAATGACTTTCTTACTATATTGAGAAGCAGTAGGAAAGTCATTCCAAACGAAACTTATATGTACATATAGCATTTTATATGCTGCAGGAATAAGAGCTTGGTGTTGATCTCCGGTGAGAAAAGAGTGTAGGAGAAGTATTGCCCACCCGAGTAATATCATTGGAAACCTAGGCTTCAAGTGTAGGGATTATAGGTTCAGGACTTTTAATAAAGCTTATGATTCACTCAGTCCATATATATATATATATATATTAATAGGATTAGTGAATAAAAATATTCCTTATGCTGATCGTTAAAGCTTAATGCTTAAGTTCTCGCATGCCAAAATTGATAAATAAACAAAAAAGAAAAAAAAAACATTATTAAATGAAGCCCAAGAAGTCATCCTATAAGTATACAAAAAGCCTCCAAAATACTATTGTGATTAAGTTGTGAAAGCTCAAGCATGGTTCATGATAACAAGTAAAAGCCAATAAGCACGCTATCTAAGCCAAGAAGCTAAGGCTTCTATACAGAAGCCAGAATATCAGTTTGTTTAGCCAACCTTATAGCTTGGAGCTTTTCAGAAAAGCTCCTTTCACCATCACATGTATAGCTAAATTACCTGCAAAAGCAGGAAATTAGTTAATCTATCTTGACTTTTGTGAAGGAAATACAACAGAAGAAGCTAATTGCAAACAATTTAAGCACAGTCGCACAGTCCATGTGGTCTTTATGGAATTAGTCCTCAAAAAAATGCGCCATTGATGCATAACTGACGTTATTAAAAGTCAGCAGCATCCTTTGTTTGGAACAAAAATGAAATTAAAACGCAAGACTATCATGACAGGCATGCAGAGATTTTATTTATGAAAATTAATCCGCCATCAATGGAACAAATTTGGATAGAATAGTTTGATCAAAATTTTGTCAATGAATGTTGAAGTTGTATAATATATGAAAATTTAATTAAAGTTTATATAAAAATAAATCATATCATAATAAATTCTAACAAGATGAATTTAAAAATTATTAAATTTACTTTAAAACTAATCATATATATATAACTTATATTACTCTAATTTTAAAATGAATTAGTGACTTTCAAATGTAATTCGACATAATTTGTATTAGAATATCGTGACAATTTTTTCAATTTATATTAACACTCATCTAAAAAAAAAAGAATAATTTCAAGACTAATTCTAACTAAAAATTTGGTCAAAAATATCCTAAGCCAAAAATTTTCACCAAAAACTTTATTATATTATTTAATTACAATTACATGAAATAATGCCCATAAAAAATCAACAAAGATTTCATTTGGGACAACTTTCTTACTGTTTTATAAAATTGCTATAAAGAATATAACTTTTTAAGGCTTCGTTTGGGACAGCTTCCTTATTGCTTTCTAAAGTAGCTTTTTATTACAAAAAATTCAAGTTTAAGAAAATTTGTACTAAAAAGCTGCTTTAGAAAGCAAGAAGAAAGCTGTACCAAACGAGCCCTAAAGTTATTATAAAAAGCAGCTTTCTAGTAAATTTTTTTTTGAAAATAATGAAAAATAGTGGCCGAATAAAAATTATAGTTGTAATTTGAAAAGTAAAATAATAGAAAAAATTATCCCAAATAAAACCTTAGCCTAAGACAGATACAGAGCAATTCAAGAAATCATATTTTTATTCACAGAATATTCTCATTGAATATTCCAATGTATAAAAAACATAACGAAAGAATCTACAAAAAGAAAGTCTTCAATAAAAATTAAAGTCCATGAATCTTGAACTGTTAGCTACACGTTAAGACTATACAGTGAAGGAGGCAAAAGTCTTGTATTAACATGGCATGTAGAATTGTCTGAGTATTCAAGAAAGGGACAAAGTGCAGTAATTCCGCTGTGATATCGGGCCAAAGTGCATGTGGAGAGTAAATTGAACGATGCATGTGGTCGCACTTTGGTCCAAAAAACTTTCAGTCGTTTTCTTCCTATTTGTCTTCAACTCCTCATTTTAAATTAGCAAAACTTAAATTTTGATAGATGAATCTCTTTCTTTTGATATGAACGCAAGAAAATTCAATTATAATTTTATTATGTTTATTTTAAAATAAATATAATAAAGTTGAGGTTCATTTTAATAAAAAAGATTTGATCAGAATATTTTTGACCTATTTTATTCTTTTTAATGAACAAAAGACAGGATCACCTTTACTGCTAAGTCGTGGCTGCAAGAATGGCTGCGACATCTCTGCCCATATCAAAGTTCACATGCTTCAGCTAAGTCATGATCTGCATGGAAATGACCAGAAAACATTGAATGCCATTGATAGATATGAGGAATGAAAAAGTAAGTTACCTGTTTCACATTTTTATAAGAAAAAAAAAGTTGAGTGAGTAAATCACTAAGGCTGTGTTTGGGATGACTTTTTTACTGTTTTTTAAAGCAATTTTCTAAAAAAGCCGTCCCCAACGAATCCTATGGCTTCATTTGGAACGACTTTTTTATTGCTTCTTAAAACATAATTTTAGTACAAAAATAGAGTTTCAATACAAAAATTTTAATTTTTTAACTAAAATTCTGTTTTAAGAAGCCATAAAAAAGTCGTCCGAAGCCTAAATCTCATTAGTCATGGGGTGACAAATGTCTTGTGTAAGTTAAAAGATTACCCCATCTATAGGCATCTAGAGGCAATATATCCTGAAGTAGATCTGTTCACCATAGACCCAACACAATCTGCATTAGAATAGGCTTCTATAATTTTAGATTCTCCTTTCTAAAAGAGAAGACACATTTAAGGGCTTTTTTTTAAAGCATCTGAAAATCGTATAAAATGACTTAATATGTACTGCCATAACCTAATTCAGTCATTTTTCTTAAGACTTGAAAGATCTTTGTTAATAGCATGAGTATAATTACTTTATCTGGAATATTCATCAAAGTAATGCATACCTCTGACCTAGCTAGCACTGTCAATCCTTTTTTTTCAAATTTTGATCCTTAAATTCACAAGATTTGGATAATAATGTGATTCGAAAGTTGTGAAGTTCATTGTCTTGCTTACAAACAAGAGATTGAATGAGAGATTTCAAATATATAAGATTGAATTTAGACAAAACTCATAGTTAATTCTAATGGTCATTGTCCTAGCAATAAGGAACAAAAATACATCAACAATTTTGAGTTTGAGATTTCCAAGAGAATGAGTGTAAGATGAGAATGGGTGAGCATAAAAGGTCATGTGAGCTAATGCTTTAAGTCAGTAATCTAAAATCTCTGCCCTCTCTTAGTAAAATGGAGACCAAAAGAAAAAAGGTATTTTTGGAGGCCAAAGGGAGGTGTTGGAAGCTTTTTCAAAATTGAGTAATTTGTATAGAAGATTCATCTACTCTTTATTTAAGAAAATATTCCCAAGATTTTCACTATTTTTCATCTTTAATCAATCACTATAAGTTTGATAAGCGTGTCTTTGCCATATTTTCAGAAATGTTATAAATTGTTGGCTTGCCATGAAATTTTCAATAATTATTTTTAGTGATTCATTTTTTTTTACATACATAACACCAAAGATTGCCTCTTTCAATACCTTAGGTCATGATCTACTGCAATAGTGGATTGTTCAACTATGAGAGTGTTTTTAGTACCTCCAAGCATTATTCTCCAACTATTTTCTTCCCTTCGGACTTCAACAAATGATTCTTTAAATTTTGCAAGTGAACAAATCCTTAGGATTCTTCGTACATTTCTTTTAGCACTTTAATGAGAGCTAAAAGAAATCATAGATTCTTGTTTCCCCATAAATTTGATGTATTTACCTGCACACTTATTGCATCAATTATTTAGCTAAAAAATATCTGATTATTGCCAAATTTTTGTACGAGTGTAAAGTGTTTAGTGACACTCATGCTTTTAGTTGCTTGAGATCACAAGCTGGATCTTGTAATTCACAATCGAGCGAAATTTTTATGGAACTAATAAACTAAGATATTACTAAGGCATTATAATATCCCATTAGAGAAAGAAAAAATCAACCATATTAGTTTGACGGACGATACTAATTTGACATTTAATCTCTCTCTTTCCTGGAACATCATTTAAATCGATGTTCACTGTAAACCTAAAACCACAACCCACGATCCAACTGCCGACCTCACATCCGGACTCAACCACCGACCCACCTCTCCCACGATCCCACATCTCACAACCGCTCCTCACGACAAAATCAAAGGCACGGGCATACTGCAAGTGTAGGCATACAGAAACGGGAGAGGAGGGATTTTGAAACTTACAATAGAGGCGAAACCGAAGCCTTCTTCTGTTCGTCCACGCCGGAAGCCGAAGCCGCACAGCCCGCCGGACTCCATCAACTCCAGCACCCGTCTTCTCCAAGTCCGAAGCCAACCCGACCGATGCCCGCCTTTGCATCCGACCGCCAATCTTCGTCGAGCAAACCGACTCTGTCAGCCTCTTCCAACTGCCTTCTGCGCTTGACCGCAATCGTGCCCTAGCCAACCTCCAGCTACCTGACACCGACTAGCTACTGCTCTTACCGCCTCCGGCCTGACCAGCCGCCGACCGAGCCCAACTTCCTCTTCGCCGACGCTTGCACCCGACGTCCGCCTGGTCTTCAACCCTAGCCTGTCGGGCTCCCTCCCTCAATCTTTTTATAATATATATATATATATATATATATATATATATATATATATATAAAGAGAAAAAAGGGAGAGAAGGGATTTTCAAATAGGTTGGAAGACTGAAGGAAGTCCTGGGGTTGATTCGGCCCCCTGAAGCCCTCGGCTGACGATCTGATCCGACCAAGTGGATCGAAAACTTGAAGAGCAATTTCGGGACTCGACAACATCCCGAAGCCCTCGATCGTTGACTATCTTTCCGGCTGGGCGAATTGAAAGGGCAAGTGCCCTCCCCAACCTCCCCTCGCGGGGAGGGGGCGTCGGAAGGCTGTCGGATTTTCGAGGGGAACCAAAATATTTTTAAATAAAATAAAGCCACTTAATCAGCACGTCGCGCACAATCAGAGAATCGTCGAAACCAATTCTGGGACCCGACAACGTCCCAAAGCCCTCAATTGTTGACAATCTTTCCAGCAAGGCGGTTTGAAAGGGAAAGTGCCCTCCCCAACCTCCCCTCATGGGGAGGGGGCGCCGGAAGGCTGTCGGATTTTTGAGAGGGGTAAAAACTATTTTTAAAATTAAATTAAAATTAAAATTAACAGGTTGCACACAATTACAAGACTTGAAGACCTATTCCGGGATCAAACAACGTCCCGAAGCCCTCGGCCGTTGACTATCTTTCCGGCTGGGCGGGTTTGAAAGGGCAAGTGCCCTCCCTACCTTCCCTTGCGGGGAGGGGATGTCAGGAGACTGCCGAAATTAAAATTGAACAAAAGGGGACCCTCATTTTATCATATTGTTATTTTAAGTGATTTAAAATAAATACAATAATAATAAAAAAATAACACATATGTGACAACCCTTCTCTAGTCAAGGCCAACTTGCAAGTGAATTCATTAAGCACCTCCAAGTGAAAAAATATGACACATGGTGAATGTGATAGATTTCTACAACTCTTACACAGTCAAATGCTCCAACCAATGGAAATGAAGGAGATATTCATGAATGAAGCATGGAAGACGTGTAATAAGTGAAATGAATTCCAATACACCCTGTATATTATCTATAAGTAAGGGTAACACATTTTGCAAAGCATATGAGCTCCTACATACTGCTGTAAGATACCCCACATTCATGCAATAGTTCATCCCTGGTGATGGCTAGCAACATGCAACCAGTACAATTGAGTCTCTTGTAGACATATACAGTGCAACATCCAATGGATACTGACATCTATCGACAACAATGAAAAGTGTGCTGTATACACAATAATATACAAATGGGTGACAGTCGACAAAAAAAAAGAATATTATAGCATTCGTACAGCCAGCAACCATGCAATAGAGGTCAAGTACCTTAGTCCTCTACAAGCGAGGACAAGTAATGTGTAGCAAAATATGAACACCTATGAGTCACCTTAGGAAGTATGTCGTACAACTGATGTTCCGTCCATAAGCAAATGTAAGGAGAATTGTGGTAAATGCAAACATCTATAAGCCACAACTTGAAGCATAAATAAGAAGAGAGCAACAAATACATGGCATTACCAATAGATAAAGGCATCAAGCCTGCAATGAATGCAAATATTGACAAGTAAGAATGGGTGACTCGTTAGTGAACGATAGTCTACCTGTATAAATCAACAGACAAATAACCACGATGTTATGCCCCGCCACTAGATCTATAACATGCTTGTACAAGCGGACAGAAGGTTATATCCTTATGATAATACTAAAAATACATTTGAAAATAACTTCCCTACATGTGCTGCGATAAACGTGTTAAAGTTACAAACACAAAAGTCTGAGAATGCTGTGCAGGGCCAAATGTTCATTAATATAACATTCTATTTTTAAACTAAGCATAACCCGCATGTGCTCTGATTATCACATATGATTTCTAAATCCAACAGTCCGAGAATGCTACGCGGGTCTAATATTTAAGTTTCATTCTCCTCCATGAAAAGACCGGAGTCGACCTGACTTGAATCATAAAATGCCTCCCAAATTCCTGCAAAAATAAAAGTGATTTTTAACGTCACCCCAATGATGGTGGTGTTGAATAAAATTCTCAACCGGAGGGGGTAAAATCTTAAAACCAATAAAATTCAAGAATTCTTAAAATAAAATCTATTAACTAAAAACTTAAAACGAAAACACATCCACCTCTCATAACCGTTTGTTAGGGGTGATATATTTGAAATTAACTTCAGCTCACAAAGAGCGAATGTTGTCGGGTGTATCACTAAGATTCATCCTCAAATAGTCTCTTGCCAACAAGGACGTGGCACATGCCCTCTGATCGGGTGGTTTTATCGTAAAATGACACATTATATTACGATCACGGCTAAAGCTCGTATGTTTCCTAACGGCTTCAAACCCTTGAGTAATGAATTATAGGGTACATTCGATAGGCATAAAGCCCTCTGTCAGCTAAAGTGGATTCAGATCTATCCTCTTAGATAAACATCAACCCACGTCTACAAGGTATTCTTGGACAAAACAACCCATGATTGCTAATAAGGTACCTTCTGTCAGGTTGGGTTGACTATCTCCTTTGACTAAATAGACCAGGGAACATGACAACCTGGGATGACGAAATGATGAGATCTTGATCGGGCTCGTCTTCATTCCCCCCATCACCAGTTTTAAGTTTATGGTGATAAATTCCAAATCACAATTTATATCCAAATTCAAACCCTAAAACTGTTGATATTATGTACTGGATTTATAACCTAAGTGACCTCTTTAATAACTAGCCTTAATCAAAAGTTCTCTCTTATTATCAGGAGAGGTAGTTAACTATAGGGGCTTATGCCTATGAAAAACCAGAACTCATATCATAAAGTCCTCACAAAATGAGGGCGAAATCTCTAGGTAGTGTCTTATTTAAAACCCAATCTGCCTCCTGAAAATTTACCCAGAACCTAAGCTCGTTAAAACTCTCCGCCGTCAATGAACAAAAAAGAAAGAGACTGGCTCGGAGAGGCTGGGAAGCGCAATGGAATTTTTGGAGCCCACAATCGAGTGAGACCATTATAAGAATTTCTTATAATTTAATTTTTAGGAAGTGATTTAAAGTGATGAGTGTACTATGGAGACTGCCAAAAAGATTATACAGCTTTGTAAGGTGGAGTGAAAACTGATATTCTCTCCTTTCTAGGCACAATTAGGGTTCTCTCGTACTTATTGGCTATTGCTTAGACAAAATCTAACTCTGATACCATATAAGAAAGAAATAGAAGATAAACAGGGAGAAAGAAAAGTGAAATACTCCATGGGCCTATTTTGTCAAAATCTAGCCGCTTAAATGAAATTTTATAATGAAGAAAATTAAAAAGAAATAAAAATACCCTAATAAGAAAGTGAAGTTACATATTGCAATAACTTTTATATTTAAAACCCGTTACATAAAAATCTACATGATTGAACTTCATGAAATGTAGGTGGTTCCGATAAGGGATTGTATCCTCCACCTTCGCAATTCATGTAATGACATTCCTTCTAAAGAATCTATTAGCAGGAGCCCAATTATTGTCACATCTCCACTTTTATCCAGAGATTTTTTGGTGCCAATTACACCCCCTCTGAATCCCTTGCTGCCATTAGGGACATTGTGAGCAATCATGTGACAACCAAAAGAAGGGAAGGGGGCAAACAATTACACATTCAATATCTAAATCATATTGTGAGCTTTCATTTCATTTGAAATTCGCCCGATTTATTTAAATTTTAAATTCTTCCAAAATATGTATTATGAGGTATCCAAATCCCCAACACAAATGTTTCGTATTTAGTTTACTTCAAATCAACCACCAAAAAAATTAAAATCCTTACATTTTTTTACTTCATAATGCTTACAACCAAACAATTCATTAATGAGAATGATAACATAATAAGTGTTACAACAAAGAAAAATACCTTCTAGTTAAGGGGGAAGGAAAAATAAAAATCACCTTTAAATGAACAATGAAAATTCATGAAGTTGATCCAAAATTGTTGGGTAAGGATAACAATGATGATGAGGATAATAATTGACGTCATTGTAGATATATTAGAGGCATCAGCATGGAATAATAGTATAATTGTCAGAATAAGAAACCAATCACATAAATAAATAAAAAATGAATATATATATATATATATATATATATATATATATACACACACACACACTCGGTTGCTTGCAGATATAAATTCTGCTATAAAATATGATGATATTAAATATTTAATATTTTCTCCAGTAAAAAGTAATTGTCTATGGCAGTCATAATTATTATATAACAAAATGAGGGGTCATACAAAATATCAAGAAATGTTTTACAATTAATGAAGAAATGATATAATCCCAAGCCAAACTTTGCCTTCCCATATCATAAACTAAGTATTTCCTGAATTTCGTACTCATACGTAAGTTTTTGCTTAGTTGCATGAATGCATGGCTTAAGATTATGAAGAATTACCTATGATCAAGTAAGTATTTTCTTAAAAATTAATCAATTTATCAACAGTAACAGTTGTAGCCTTGTCATGATCAATCTTATATCCAGAATCTCTATCATTGGAGTTTTGGCTTCTAAGTAACTGCAATCCTTGAATCAATTATTGATTTGTTTTATTCTCTATAAATGTGACCTGAGGAATAACTATCTAGAGATCTACAGCAACTCTACTTTTGGCCTTTCTTTTTTTTTAAACACATCAAAGGCGCCCATGCAGGGTATGGAAAAATTCTGAACATTCTCATTAAAAGAATCTTCATGTCATACACAAAATGCAGCAGTACAGTTGCTTCTATACGTTACTTCTTTCAGCTAGTATTTAATACGGTCCTAATCACATTATCCCTTCCATCTAAAGTACTGGAGAACAGTATTCTCTGTTTAAGCACGCCATGACTTGTCAAGTTTTCCTGTGAATACCATCCCAAGCCTCTATTCTCGTCAAATTTTGTTAAGAAAGCTTTCACATGCTCTTGGTTTGGTGATACAAATTTCTTTGATATGATAGCGACTCAGTTTCAAAGCCTTTCAAACAACTTAAATTATGAATGAAAATCTGCATGTTGACAAGAGAACATGACTGTAAAAATGCAAAATGTCATAATAATTTGATGTTTGTAAAGGTCCTCACTGAATATTTCTCTTTGATAACGTCCAAATGCAAGATTATAGAGAGGGTGATTGGGTGCTACCAATAATCAAACTCTTAGCGTGAAAAAGCAAGCAAATAAATGACAAAGGAGCGACCTAGGCTAGATGAAAAATATGATCAGGACGTTTGATTGAATTTATTGAATATTGTTGTCTCAATGTTGAGGTGTTCAAATGGTTAATGAAACAAGACTAGATCTTATTTGAGCCATTCATGGCCGACAACTTATACATGGGTTTTGCTTGGGGTTTTGTGGGGTAAATGGTGGGAGATTGGTTTAATATTGTAAAGGGAAGTTAGAAGAGAGATCTAGAATAAGAAAGAATAAATATTTACATACATATAAAACCAATCATTCACCAAAATGATTAGGATTAAAGAGATAACCCAATTTCTACAAGGAGTGGCAAGCTACCTAGCCCTCAATCTCACTTGGAATGAACTCTTCAAAAACACATCAACCTCATTCTGTTCATAAATATAAACTATTTATAGTGTTTTACATCAAAACAAAATTCAAGAAAAAAAGGGAGGGAGGAGTTGGAGGCTGGCCATGTGAAGCGGTGCAAAAGTAGGTAAAACAGCCTTTGGAAAGTGTAACTACCACTTTTCAAAGAGGAGGCTAGGCATAGTTGCATGAAATTTTTTTCTTTCATTTTTTTCAACCCAATTTCATTTAAATTCATTCTAATATTCCCTCCGTATAATCTCTTCATAATTCAAAATTTGAAAACTCAAAAATTCAAACAAATTGAATTTCAAAATACAAATTCGGATTACAGGTTTCCAAATTCTATAAATGTCAAAAATATTAAAAATACAACATATATTGTCTCTTACACAATTACACATACACTAACAAAAACAAAACTAATTAAATTTAAATACAAAAACTATGTCATAGCTTGAAATTTGTCATTGGTCGTGCTCTTTTCTCTTTAGCTTGCTTTTTTGTGCTACATTACTTTCCACAATTCTTTGATAGAAAAATGTTTCTATTGTTGCCTTGTGAAGCATCATTGAGTTTATAATGAATTACATAGCATCCCAATTTACCCCTATCTTTCAACAAATATATTATGTTTTTTTTTGTTATGGTAACAAGATTCTATGATGAGAATTTGCAACTTTAATGCCAAGAAAATATTTCAGCTTGCTTAACCCTGAACTTCAAATTATTTAAATGATCCTTCTTTCAAATTCTCCAATCATTCCGCATAACTACTTGTCATGATATTGTCGTAGACAAAAATTAGTAGTGTTGAGATTTCTCCAGAAGCTGTTTATTTTACAAATAATGTATGAACCTATTGATTTTGTTGCATCCCACATTGAGTATTACCTTGGTGAATCATTCAAATGAGGCCCTTGGAGATTGCTTCAACACAAACAATGCCTTGTTTTAGTATACATACATTTTATTCTATATTTGAATGGAATCTTAGTGGTACCTCCATATACACTACTCCCTCTAGGTTGCCATGTACGAATTAATTCTTAAAATTAAATTGTTGTATTTGCTAGTCTAGATTAGCTGCTAATAATAAAAAAGCTCAAAGTAGTGTTCATTCTAGCAACTAAAACAAAGGTTTCATGGTAATCAATTTCATATGTTTGAGCATAGCCTTTAGCAACTAATTTAACTTTATATCTTTTGAGTGAACCATATGAATTGTACTTTATAGGAAAGATGCATCTACATCCAATTGATTTCTTTTCTTATGATAAGTTTTTCAATTCTCGCTTTTTATTTTTATTTTAAGAGCTTCCATTTCTTCTTCATAATATTATTCAAAATTTTCTTATTTAATTCTGCATTTATTGTCTTAGTAATAAAAGTAGAATGAAAGTTAGTACGAAAGACTTAATGATTATGAGAAAATTATTTGTATGATAAACAAATGAGAGTGTTCAAAAGTTCTTATACTTTTGATATTAAGACACCTTTCAGTTGTAGGTTCAATGGTCCCCTCAACGGATTCAATATCAGGAATTGATTCGACTGATTGGACTTGCAAGATTGAAGGATTAATACGTAGGAAGTGGCTAAGGTATAGAATTGGTTTGAGTAGGAGTAGTTGATTTTGGCATGGCACAAAATGGAAATCAATGAGAAAATAATCTTTATCATTTATCAATGATATTTCTTCTTGAGAATAATAAATAATAAAGTAGTGTTCTTCATTTAAGGTGATACTAATAGTCATATACTTATACCTTTCTCTTGGGAGTGATAGCATTTGTATCGCTTTTGTGTGAGAGAATGTCTAATGAAGACATTTAATTATTTATGGGCCACATTTTTCTCTATTTTGAGAATGTGTATCAATAAAGACTATATAACAACAATAAGCCTTTATCCCACTATGTAGGCGTCTACATGTATCAATAAAGACTATACTACAAAATATTTTTGAAACAAGGCTAGTTGAGGTGTTGAAGTGATGATAGAAATTGGACAGGACTTGCACAAAGCTTTTGAATGAAAGGACCCTTGTAGGCGATTGATTTGATGTGAGCAACCGTTAAAATAGTTTCTTTCTAATAAATTTTTAGAACATTCTTTAGAAAAAAGGCGAGCTTTTATGATGGCAAGTAGGCGGTCGTTCTTTTTTTCAACCATTACATTTTATTGTGGTATATACGTACAAGAGACTCATGTATAGTTCATTTTCTCTTTGAAGTATGAGGAGAGAGTGTGGTTAAAATAGTCTTTATCATTGTTAAATTTGACTCTTTTAATTTCAACACTAAATTAATGTTTGATCATGTTATTAAAGGCGGAAAAGATGGTAATCACATTATTTTCTAATTTTAGTAAAAGAAATCCATGAAACACCAATATAATCATCGATAAAAGGCACAAGCCACCAAGCGTAAGAGAAGTTAGGCATAGGAAATGGTCCATATATGTCACTATGAATGAAAGAAAAATAATAAAGTTTCTTATACCACTCATTGAAAAATTAGAAGGTTTGTGTTATACTAGTTCACAAATATCACAATAAAATTCTTCAATGGTGATTTCTTAGAATAATAAATGAAACATATTTTTTAAAACAAAAAAGAATGTGTTACCAGACGAAGGTGTTGGCTAGGCTAGATTTTTTTATTAGATTTAAGGACTTTTGAAAGATGAGATAATGTGGGCTCCGAAAATTCGGCCCCGACCTCACCCGTTGCTTTTTGGGGGAGTTTTAACGGGTTAAGTTCCAGGGTAAATTTTAGAAAGGCAGATTAGTTCGTAGATAAGACACTACCCAGAGATTTCGCACTCATTTTGTGAGGACTTTACGATCTGAGTTCAAGTTTCCTATAGGTGCAAGCCCCTATAGTTAATTACCCCTCCCGATAACGAGAGAGAACTTTCGATTAAGGCTAGTCGTCAATCAAATACGTAGAGATACGTGTTATCTGGCATATAGTAGCAGCATGGGCATTCAGAATTTGAGGATTTGATATTTAAAATAAGAAATTTCACCATCTCGTACTTAAAGCGGATGGTGGGGGAATGGATGATGGACCCGATCAAGATCCCATGGTTCCGTCGTCCTCGGCCATGGTCTACTTAGTTAGAGGAGGTAGTCGACCCAACTTGATAGAAGGATCCTTATCGACAGCCATGGGTTGCTTCGTCCAAGGGGACCTTGTAGATCTTGGGTGAATGTTTGTCTAAGATGGCAAATTTGAATCCACCTTAGCTAACAGAGGGTTTTGTGCCCTATCGATCATATCCTATTGATTCATATCTCAAGGATTTGATGCCACTAAGGAACGTATTGCCTCGGACCATAACCGTTATCTCGTAGTGCCGTTTGTCGGCAGAACCATTCAGTTCAAAGGGCCCCGAGTCATAACCTTTTATCATGCGGTACCATTTGGCAGCAAAACCGCCGGTCAGAGGACACGTATCACGTCCTTACTGACAGAAGATTATTTGAGAATGGATCCTAGTGATATTTTTTACTAGGTATTAGCTCTATGTGAGCTGAAGTAAATTTTAATTTGTTCACCCAGCAAACTGCTGTGGAGGGTGAATAAATTTTGCTTTAAGTGATTTGATGGATTATTTTGATTTTTAAATACTTTGGATTTTGGATGATTTTTTAAAATTTAGATTTTGTGGGTATTTGGGTGGCATTTTAAATTATTTGGAATGGACCCATCCGGTTGAGATATGTATTCAACACGGCCATCATCGGGGTGCTTACGGGGAATTCCATTCATGGATTGAACCTTCTCGATTCTGTCGAGCTGTCGACAGAGGATCGGGTTTTGGAGGCTTTATACCTTCATTGAGGAATTTCTTTTGTTATAGACCTTGAAGGCCTAATATGAACTATAAAACAAATATTCTGATCGATCTCGCGACTGTATACTTATTTTATAGTTCGATCCGTGTCGGCTCCTATCTACCTGCAAAGAAGGATCAGGCTCGAACTTGGATTTATTTTCTAACCAGCGCAACATCCCTAGACGTCACGTGTGTGCTCATACACGCTCGCTGGGGCTCATACGGATATACAGTTACATATGTATTTCTGTGTACCTATGTGCATACATATTATAGTGCATGTACTAGGAATTTTTGGGATATTTTAGTTGTGCGGGCAACTGTCATTTGAATATGTGCGACGCTCTATTTGGGAACTTGTACACGCCTTCTGTCCGCTTGTATGCATGTTGCGGATCAAGTGGCGTGGCGTTGTAGCTTGTAGAAGTGCTTGTATTTGCTGCATTCCTTATGCATTTGCTACGGTCTTTGGTATTTCCAGTATATCCGCTACTACTGCTTGTAAGGAGGTAGATGTATTCATTCACATACTGAAATTAACAACAGAATACTGCATTCACTGAAGTCTTTATGTATCTACCCACAGGTGGCATATGGTGCATACATTTGTATTCGTAGAGAACCCGCATGTATTGCAGATCTTTATATTTGCCTCGTAGGTGACGTTTAGTGTGTACGATGGACCTTTCTATAGCAGCCCGTGAGTGCTTGTATGATTGATTAACATTGGTGGTAAGGGGCACCTTTATAATCACTGTGTCAAATCCCTCTATTTGTGGATGACAGGTGTATTGGATTAACATTATCTGGTTGTCTATTTGTCTATGGTTGAGATGTTGCATTCACCCACATACTTTCTCTATGAACATCAACTGGCAGACTATTATATTTGCTTGTGTATGGAGCTCACGACAAGTCTCTTATAATTGTCTGTAGGAACTTATATTTGTCATTAATTTATTTCCATACAATGATTGTGAGAGCACCATTGTAAGCACTACCTACTGATCATCATGACATGCAAGGATCCGATGCACTTATTTGCAGTTTGAGATTGACTATGTGGGGGTTATTACACCTGTTGCATATCTCTTACTAATGTTTGTAGGGAGTCCATCGTATTACAACTCACTCGATATTTCCTTTCTTTGGTGAACCACTGTACTTGCAAGTTGACCGGCTTTGATAGCAAGACTCCATATAGATGACTATGTATTAATGCTAACTATGACGTGCTGGTTGATTCAATCAAATGATTCATAGCTTAAATTGACATTTGTATTTCCATGCTTGATTAAGCATTCAAAGTTCAGTTCTTTGCTATTTGTTCAGGTTTGAATCCAACTATAGTCCCTTGCAATGCATTTGCAAATATTTTTGTTATTTGAATCGAATTTGGCTCAAAGTACCTTAGTTTAGACTTGACTTCATGTAGTTCATTCAAATTCTTTGTGTCGTCATCCAAATCGAATTCTTACGAATTTTTCAATTCAAATTAAGTATAATTCATTGTCCTTTGATCGAGCCCGAGCTCATGCCCATTATACTTGGTTAACTTGAGTTTGAGTTCTTTGTTCCCTGTAGTCAAATTGCAAGTGTTTGTTCGAATTCATGTCCGCTGTAGTCATTTGAGTTTGAGTTCTGACCTTTATTATTTGATTCGGGTTTGGTTCAAGCTTAGTCCATTTAAGTTCAAGTTTTGGCTTGAGTTTGAGTCCAAGCTTAGTTTATTTAAGTTCCCTGTGATCCATACGAGTCCCCTGTTAAAAAATTCAAGTCCCATGTGTCTTCAGACGGAATTTCGGCAGCCTCCCGACGTCTCCCCCCATTTAGGGGAAATTTCAGGAGTCTGGGCCTCCCGCCACGCTAGAGAAAAGTGTGCACGGTCAGTGTCGGATGACACCGAGTCCAAAAATTTTTAATCCCATCATGCCAGAGAAAGACGCCCATGAGTCTTCAAAAATACTTATTTGAAAGCGCAGTTATTTCCCGACGGTACTAAGGCGCGTACAGGTACTTATATTTTTGTCCCGCCGTGCTAAGAAAAGCGCGCACATGGCTCGCCTGCCTCGCTGTAAGCGCCACACCGAGTTCCCTCCCACCACGCTAGAGAAAAGCGTACATAGGGGGTCCTCGGCGCGCCACAAACACCGAAAATAGGACATTAGAGAGATTACCCGCCTCGCCGCGAGTACCGCGATGAGCTTCTTCCCACGGTGCTAAGAAAAGCGCGCATGGGTGGTTGCTCGCCTCGCTACAGGCACTGAAAATGGGGTTTCAAAGTTTTAGAATTTTATATCTGCGCGGAGGGGATGACGGTGGAGTTGGCACAAGGATCAAGGCAGGAGAAAATATCTCTTCTATTTACAATTTATCATAATTAACCATAATTAATTATAGTTAATTATAATTAATTATAATTAGCAAAATAATTATAATTAATAATAAATTAATAATAACTAATTAATTATGATCTATCAATTAATTATAACTATAGTTAATTAGCAATTAACTATAATTAATTATAATTAATTAAGTAATTATAAGTAACAATTAGTTACTAATAATTAACAAGTTATAATTAGTTAATTATATATAATTATAATTAATTAACAATTAATCATAATTAATTATTAACTAACTATAATTAATTTATAACTAATTATAATTAAAAAAAAGGTTATGCAAAATTTGAACCGGATTTAAATTCTGCTTAAATAGTAGGATTTGAACTAAATCATATTTAAACAACAGGATATAAGCAAGATCTATTCAAGATTTGAACAGGATTTTGCCGATTTGAAAAGGATTTAGGCTAAATCCTATTAAAACAGGATCCAGGGATCCTGTAGCTCAGCGAATTCACTGGATTTGGCCGAAGAAGCATGCGAACGGGAGATGGTTACCTTCGTAGAGAGCAAGCTCCTAGTTGTTGCTTCTGATCTAACAGGTGGATGGCGCTCGATCTTGAGATAGGCAATGGGATGGAGTTCGGCTTTGAGGCTAGGGAAAGAGGAGTTCGATCTCTTCACTGAGAAGGGAGATCAAGCCGGCTTCAGAGGACCGGTCGGCGATGGATTTGGCAAGGGCAGATGGAGGCATCAGCTACAGGTAAGGTTTGTATGAGTCGTTCGATTGGAGAAGGAAGAAAGCTGACTACAGGTGTTCGTGGGTTTGCAATTCGCCTAGGGTGGAATGGGAAGTAGCGATGGGAGTTCAGTTTGCTGGCGTCGAGGGAAGCTGGGTCTTGCAAAAGTTTGAGACAGAGGTCGGGAGGAAGAAGAGGCGAAAGGGGCTAGCTTCGTGTCCCTTTTAACGCGAGCGGGCAAGGCCATCGTGAGTGGGATTTGAGACAAAGCTACGCACGCGAGGATAGGACGAGTCGACGTCGTTTGTAGAGGTATGGGGATGATTACTGTAGCTGTGGCGGGATTTCTGTAAGATTTGCGCAGGATTTGAGTATGGGCCTCTGAATAGTACAGGTATCTTGTATATATATATATATATATATATATATATATATATATATATATATATATATATGGTTTTGATTTTCTTTTATGCTGTGGAGGTCAACAGATAATATAGAAGATTGTATGAAAAATACAATCATCTCCCTTGTGCCATGTTCCTAAAAATACACAATATGAAGAATAAAATATAATATTGCATTTAACATTTTAGTTAGCTTTTGGATAGATAACAAGTTGGTAAATAATTTAGGTAAATAGAGGATAGTTTAGAGTGTGGGGAATTTGTTTATAAAAATATTTTATTCGAAGGTTAGGTTGCTAGGATCCATATGAGCAATGATTTTCTTATTGCTAGGACGAGGGGTATAAGAAATAAATTTATAAAAGGAGTTGGTCAAATGACTTATAGGTCCTGAATTAATGATCTATGAGCTAGAAATGGGCATCTATGATTTTTTAAAGACATAAGAAGAGTAGGCACTATCTAAGAATGCTAGAATACAAGCACCTGCCATAAATATCTTTTCCAGTGCTCCAAGCAAGTTTTTTAGTTGTTCTATTTCTTTTTTGTGGAACTCAAGGCTAATTCCTTGGTGTCATCTTCTCTCATTTGCATTATTTATACATGTCTTGGTTCTTTTACCTCACCTCCTTGTGCTGTCCAATTTTAATTTTGTGGTTTCTATGAAGGTTTCTATGAAGTTTCCAACATATTTCATTTGAATGTCAGGGCTTTTTGTAATATATGCACCATAAAGTATCTGTAATGACCATCTTTACAATGTTTAGTTGCTTGTAATCCTCAATAGGAGAGTTCTTTGAGTCAAAGTGCTTGATGTCGGCAAACTTTGATATTAACGCCAAGCTCGACATTGGGTTGTTGCAATCATTCCTCCCCTTCTTCATTCTTCCGCATAGATGATGGCAATAACTTTGTCTAGGGATTGTAATTTTTTTTTTTTTTTTTGAGAATTTATACCCCACAACATCAAACTCAAGATTTAATCCAACAAGTCAACAAACCATTTAAGATAAGCTAGTTTTTTCTTTGTAAAATTTCATTTGGATGAATTAATAATACTTCATCTAGGTTAGGAATATTCTATGACGGATCATCCACATTGCTATGTTGATGAAATCTTAATCTTGACTTCATAGATTTGTGCAACATCACAGATTTTGGAATATGTTTAATTTAACTTATCCTATATTTCTTTTGTTGCATCTAGAAACATGCATGCATCACTTATCTATATAATCATAAAGTTACATAATTAGGTCATCATCAAAAAGTCATGTTCAACTCAAACATTAAACATGGGATCTTCTTGTTCAAGTATATTGGCAAAATAAGTGACCCAATTATTCTCTTCCTTCCAAGAACATGCAAACAAATTACCACCAATTTAGATAATTCTTTTCATTCAACCAATATGTTGGATTAATATTTTGCAACTTTGTTGCTAGATTCGGATTGTATTTCCTAGTGCTATGGGAATCTAAGAACAAGAGCGATGTTGTCCATGGAGATGGTAATGGTGGCAATAGTAAATTTGCCAGAGCAGAAAAATAGAAAAAAACTAGAAGGGTTCCAGCTTCAGAAATCAGAGAGAGATGGAAGGGAAGAAACTATGTAAGAAAAATTTAATAAGAAACATATGAAATCATAGAATAGAAACAACTACAAAACAATCATAACAGTCCCATAGATCGGTGAGAAGGCATCAAGGATCCCACAAATCCATGAGATGGCAGTGGAGAGAAAGGAATCAGACAGGGAAAACAAAAGAAGAACCGGAGTCAGTAGGACCTGGCTTTTGAGCTGGCTAGGAGTTCGTTGTCCAACAAGCATTTTGCGGCCTGGCTAGGAGGCAAAATTCCAAGGAGCAAGGAGCGCAGATCTTAGCTAGCCTGCGCTGAAATCTAGGGAGTGTTCAACAACATGCATGAGAAGGTCTTTGAAAAGCTACCTGATTTCACACTAAGCTTCTTAATATTTCATTTCATAATGTAATAGTTATTGCCATTGCACAACTAGGAGAGCTTCTCTTCGAAATGGGTACCATTGCACCTAGTGAAGTATATTCTCAACAATGCATATAATGCACATGAATCATCGCATACACTTTTCTCGAAACTATTCACAGATCATCTGTGTAGAAGATGGTCTATAATAATGGAAGATAAGTTAACTTTATATTAAGATCCAAATGAACTTTCTTGTTTTCATTTAGGCTTCGTCTAGGAAAATTTTTAACCACTATTTTTTCGTTATTTTCAAGAAATTTTTATGCTAAAAAGCTACTATAGGAAACAATAAAAAAATTGTTCCAAACGAAGCCTTAGTCTCTCAGAACACTTTCAATTAGTACAATTTATCATTTTCATTTTTCTTATTGTTTTCCTTTAGTACCAATTCCTTATTAGAAGCCTAGGAAAAATATCAATAAGAGCCTAGTGATATGTGATAATATTAAGAATTGATAAAATCAAAATTAGCAATAGCTCTTTTTTACACAATTAAATTCCTAATCCTTTATTCCAATTCTATCTTGTTCGTTATATGCTCTCTTCTCTAATCCTTGTTCCTTATTCTCAAAGTTCTTTACCATCCTTCTTAATCTATCATAGTTCTGTAAACCTAAATCAACTGCCACCAAACCCTCAATGTCTTCTAAATCATGTTCCTATTATACTACCTCTCTTTCTCTCAGGTCATTTCTAAAGGTATTATAAATTTCATAGGATGTGCTCGGGATTCACCTTGGAATGAAAATGTAATGATTCACACTGCATGTTCCAGACTAGAACAAAGGATTGGTAAATATTGTGGACCTTAAGCCACAAAAATACAGGAAAAGATGATAGACACATAAAAAGGAATCTCAGCAGACATTTGGGAGAACAGAATAATGACCACGATAGTGGATTAGCATAACCTGCTTGACGGTGGAACTAATTTTAAGAAATTATGGAAATCACACTACCAATTTCTTGTAGAACAACAAAAAACAAGAGCTTATCTTGTGCATCACAGGAAAGACAAGAAAATTTACACTGTAAGATCACATTCCGTAGATTAATAAATAACTGAATTCTTTGAAAGTAATTTGAAAGTAAGGAAAAAAACTACTCGTGATACCTTACATACATCACGATCATTATATACTACTTTTCTCTTCCTCTCAGGTTATTCATAGGTTGTGCTCAGAATTTATCTGGAATGGCAATGCACTGTTATTATTCACACTGTGGCGTAACGTAGATGTGGAGGGGAGCAATCAGTAGGAATCTTCTTTTAAGATGATAGTGAAGATTTAGAAGAGTTGGGTTCAGTATGAATTTAGGATTAGAATTTCAGAGGAAGAATGGTAGGCATGAGGCAAATTTTTGTTTTACATTTTGAGGGGAGAGAATAGTCTCTGATAGAGAGATGGGGTTGATCAAATGAGTGAGGAGAGAGGGTGCTGAGATTAGTGGAGAGACATCATTAGATAGAGAAGCTGGGAATCAACAAGGAGAGAAGAGGGTGGCTCGATATCTTTAGGCTCTAACAAGTTATGAGAGAGACGGCTTGAGATTGAAGTTATTTTGACAGAGAGAGAAGAAAGGAGCAGTAGAGTGTATCCATGAGTAGAGAATTAAGAGAAAGAATTGATGAGTTGGTTAGGGTTTGATTAATTTTTTTGGAGAGAGAACATAGAGCACTTTGATTAGGCTTTGGAGGCGTGACACGAAATGGTTTCAAATAGGGCAGAGGTCGGAGATGACAAAAAATAGGGAAGAGGCCAGTGGGCATCAAAGACATTGAAAATCAATAATAAAAGATATAAGTAGCTGAACAGAGTACCAGACATAATCCTAAACCATAAAATATCAAAATTCTCATATTCTTTCCCTTTTTAATGAATTTAGTTGCCCTCAAGATTTGCATGCATTTCTTAATTTTCATTCCTTTACCTTTTGACTAATCTTAGATTTCAGAATAAGCTTATAAATATTTTCATATGATTTTGATAGATTTTGTCTAACGCAACCCATTGAGTTTTAAAAGATAAGACTCTGTTACCCATTACGAATGATACTCAAATCATAAAACCATGGCCTCCCAAGTAATATATAAGCAACTTCCAAAGTAAAACATCACCCCAAATTTTATTTCTGTAGTTTTTTAATTGAACTGACATAAAACATGTCTTAATATCAAGAAGAAAGGCTTTGTCAACCCAAGCTAACTTAAAGGGATTAGGATGTGTTTCAGAAGTTAATTTTACCTTTGCTAATGCAACTCAAGAAACAATGTTCATATAATAAATTCCACCTATGAAAAAGTTTATATTCATCATAGGACAAAGCATGTTGCAAATTTATGAAAAATAGTAGATCTTCTCCAGCCGTTCCCAGACAGAGAGTAGATAAAGGCATCCTATTATTTCTCATCTTTTTAGAATTATTATATTTAAAATTTCTCAATCATCTCATTATTTAATCTAGTATATTCTCATTTTTTGTCCAAGATTAATCCTTTTTGTAGAAACTAATTAGATACATGATCCGCTTATGGCACTTTAAAAAATTAATAAAATTCATTTATAATTTAGTGATAAGCAAAAAAGCAGATAAACATATCTTATTATTCCTATGCTTCGATTTAAAGTTCTTTCTCATCTTGTTCAATTAAAGAATTATTATCTTCAAATTTCTCATTTCCTTATCATCTAAATATAATAAATCCTCAATTTCTGTGTCCAAGGTTAATGCTTTTTGTGGTCATCTCTTAGACATATGGCCTTTATTTTGGCATCTAAAACATATAATATTATTATTTTATAATTTTTTAGTAGAATTGCCTTTTGCAAGATTCGAATTAAAGTTTGGATGACAATGGGTGTTTTTTTTTTTTTGGACTAGCAATTTTAGAGTTTAATACAAAAAGGTAAGCTCTAGAAGTTTTGGGTTGTATTCTAATGTTCCATGAGAAATGATGATAAAAGTTATGATGTCCTTGTCTCAAGTGCTCAGTTATTGAGGTGCATTTTAATTGACATCTTTTGCTTAAGTTCATTAATAAATTTAGACATAATTATCAATGATTCTTTAGCTAAAGTTCACTAATAAATTTAGACATAATTATTCATGATTCTTTAATCCGTCAGCTTCTAATTACTAGATCTCCACAACTTATTCAGATATTTAGTTACAAAAGATTTCCTTATTTCAAATTCATCATTTGTTGCAATTTTTCTTTCATTTCAGCCCATATTTGAAGACGTGGATGACCTTACCTATCCAATTCAACAATAACCCCTAGCCAAAGCCTTCTAATTGATCCTAACAATTTCATATTAGCAAAATGAACACTGAGATATGGCAAATGAAGCTAGTTAAAAAAACTATTTATCTAAATTTATTCTAGGATTAATTTCAATTTATTTCTAATCAATTTCAAAGAACTTTTGATCACATAAATTTTCTCAATTTTCTTCTCGGATATGTCTATTATTTGGTTACAAAATTCCATATAAATATGCAGGAATATTCAAATTAGTTATTATTATTTTTTCACATCATTCTCAATAATTATAGGCTTATTTTCATTGATTGTAACATTTTGTTCTAGATTTTCAACCCTTTGAATCGCCTCACTAATAATTTGACATAATTTTTCATGCTCTACCATAGATTGTTCAAGGGTCGTGATGAATGCTTTGAATAACATAGGCAAACATAGTCATGAATAAAATCTAGCATAATAGCATATGTGTAACGGTAAATTACTTGTTGACTAAAGAAACTTATTGAGACACATAATTCAGTCTCGCATATATTGCTTTAAATCCCAATTAACTTCATAAAATAAAATCAACGATTGCACTGACAAAATAATTTTAGTGGACTCCTAGTAACTTTATAGGCTATTTTGATAAAATAGAATTTTAAAACTCTCACCTAATATTGATATTCCAACAATCAAGTAGGATCACTCCATAATGGTCTAGGTTTAGTAGGTAATGTAAGTATATTATGTTTGCATAAAAAACTCATTTCATAATTTTTCTATGAATTTTCCTAAACTTGGATCTTAAAACATATGAATAGACTTTGACAACAACACTTCAAACTATTGTATTTAATCAAGTCAAAATTATTTTTTATGAGAAGCACAATTGAACCATTGCTTTTGTGGAGATCCCCTTCAATGTTATCAGTATCTAATCTCCTTGTTGCAATTTTCATGAACTTAAGATTTACATCTAGCTCCAAGGGAATCTAGCAAAATGATAGTGATGTCCTCAATGGAGGATCCAAAGAGGATAGCAGAATGTCTCTATTAAAAACAAGAGGTTTGAAAAGAAAAAGCTTATTTTATTACATGATTTCTTCCCTATTTATAGATCTATACAAGATATCTTAATACAGAAATAAATAATTACAGATTTATTAAATATTAACTCTAATATAATCCTTCCTAAATCAGCTACCCGAACATGGAAGGATTCTAGCATGATTCATGCGTCCCACAGATCATGCACTGTAGCCATTGGATCTATTTGCACTGAACGATTGGATTTTAACACTCCCCCTCAAGCTATTCCTAGCTTGGCTATCATCTGAGAAAGAAAACGTTATCCACTCCTTTGGTAAGGATATCTGCAAGTTGATCTTTTGATGGTACATGGTTGATACATACAAGTCCACTGTCTAATTTTTTTTTTATAAAATGTCTGTCAACTTCTATGTGCTTGGTCCTATCATGTTGAACTGGATTGTGAGCTATGCTAATTACTGATTTGTTGTCACAATGTAGTTTTATGGGTTTGTCTCATTTGATCTTCAGATCTTCTAGAATCATTTTGATCTATAGTACCTCACATATTCACAGGGTTATAGCTCTATATTCTGCTTTTGCACTGGATCTTGCCACCACGTTTCGCTTCTTGCTTCTCATGTGACTAGGTTTCCTCCAAGAAATGTGCAATGCTCAGAAGTAGATCTTTTGTCCACTGGTGATCCTACATAATCAGCATCAGTGTATGCCTTTAGGATTATTTCTTGGTCTCTTCTAAAGAGAATCCCTTTTCCTGGGTTACCTTTAAGGTAGTGCAGTATTCTGTCTACTGCTTGCATACGAACCTGTTTTGGATTTTGCATAAACTAACTGACCATACTGACAGCAAATGCTATATCTGGTCTGGTGTGAGAAAGGCAGATCAATTTCCCTACAAGTCTTTGGTAGGCTCTTTTATCTACAATTGTATCTTCTTTAGCTTCTCCCAATTTGAGATTTTATTCTATTGGTGTTGGTACTGGCTTACAGGCTAATTTTTCTGTTTCTTTCAGAAGATCTTTAATATACTTTTGTTGTGAGATGAAGATTCCTTTGCTGGAGTGAGATACTTCGATTCCAAGAAAGTATTGTAGTCTACCAAGTTTTTTGATGTCAAATTCCTTGGTAAATTTTTTTCTCAGACTATCTTTCTCCTTTTCATTATTTCCAGTCAAGATAATATCATCCACATACACTAACAATATTATGACTCCCCCTGAGTATGAGTGTTTAAAGAATAGTGTATGTCCCCTTTGACTCTGTCGATATCCATTAATAAACATGAATTTGGAGAATCTTTCAAATCAGGCTCTAGGTGACTGTTTTAACCCATATAGGGCTTTTTTCAACCTGTATACCTTGTCACCTCCAGATCTTTCTTTGAATCCTAATGGTATTTTCATAAATATCTCTTCCTCCAAGTCCCCATATAGGATTGCATTTTTTACATCTAGTTATTCCAGATGCCAGTTGTACTTAGCTGCTAGTAAGAGTAAGATCTTGACGGTGTTCATCTTGGCTACAGGTGCAAAGGTTTTATGGTAGTCAATGCCATATATTTGCGTATACCCTTTCGCCACTAGTCTTGCTTTGTACCTTTTCAGTGTCCCATCAGCATTATATTTTATAGAAAATACCCATTTGCAGCCAACTGGTTTTTTCCCTTTTGGTAGGTTGATGACTTTCCATGTATTGTTCTTTTCTAGAGCCTGCATTTCATCTTTCATGACATTTTTTCATTTTTCATCAGATAAAGCCTCAGAAAAATTATTAGGAATATGAATTTCTTCTAATGTAACCAAGAAGTTTTTGTGTGAGGATGAGAAATTATTGAAGGAGCTAAAGTTAGTTATGGGGTACATGGGAGGTGGTGAATTTACTTAAATTTCAGGAGATGATTCAAATTCTTGAATCTGCTTAAGAGTGTAGTTTGGACTTGTACGTCTAGAGTATACATTCTCAAATCTATTGATAGCTTTGTCGTCTGTCTCCCTGTTTTTGACTTCATAAGGAGTGGTTTAAGATGGAGGAAAAGCTCACTTCCCTCATCATCTTTAATTTCAGTTTCCCCCTGAAGATGAGGTTTGGTAAAATAGGAATTTTGTTCATTAAATGTAATATCAATAGAGACAAGGGTTCTTTTTGTGGGAGGATGATAACACTTGTAGCCTTTTTGGGTGGCGGAATATCCAACAAAGATGCATTTGAGTGCTCTTGGATCTAACTTTCCTCTATTTTGGCTATGAATATGAACATAGGTAGTGCACCCAAAGATTTTGGGTGTAAGGTTATTATGGGTGCGGACCTCAGGGTAAAAGGTGGACAGGATCTCCATTGGAGTTTTTAGTCCCAGTGTTGTTGAAGGTAGGTGGTTTATGAGATAAGTGACAGTTAGGAGGGATTCCCCACAATAGGATTTGGGTGTATTGTAGTGGAATAGGAAAGCACGAGTGGAGGCTAGTAGGTGATCATTTTTCCTTTATGCAACCTCATTTTGTTGTGGGTATTAACACAGGAGGACTCATGGATAATACATTCTTTTTGAAAGTAGGAGGATTGGATTTGGTTGAAATAGTCTTTAGCATTATCGGAGCAAAATTTTCTTATTTTTTACCCCAATTAATTGTGGATCATAGTGTGAAATATGGGAAGACCGGTGCTAAAGTCGGATTTATTTTTGAGGAGGTAGATCCAAGAGATTCTTGTACAATCATCAATGAACGATATGGACCAGTGTGCCCCAGAGATGTTGGGGATTTTTTAGGGTCCCCATATATCACTATGAATAAGATAGAAACGGGTATCTGTTGACCTCATTTTTGTATGAGGTCAGTAGGACCCATCCAGACCTCAGATCCATCCTGACCCCAAATCAATACAATTTAAGATCAATCTAGACCCTAGGATCTTCCTAGAATCCAGACTTTAGGATTTATTCTAGATCCTAAGAACCTTCTAGATCCCAGACCTTAAGGTTTCCTAGACTCTAGGAATTTCCTAGACTTCAATCCCTAGGATTTTCCTAGGATTTCCTAGACTCTAGGATCTCCCTAGACTTCAGTTCCTAGTATCTACTCTAGACCTTAGGATTTCACTAGATCAATTTAGGTCTTAGGATTCTCCTAGATCTTAGATCTATCCAGTCCTCAAATCTATTCAAACTCCAGACCAACCCAGACTTTAAATTAACCCATTCAAGACTCAAGTCAATCCAGAGTTCAAGTCAATTCAAATCTCTGATCAATTCTGACCTTTAAACAATTCAGATCCAGCTGTCACAGCCTCTGACCTGACTTTAATCCTATCTAATCATCTACAATCATTTAAATAATTGTAAATGATTTAGATAATTCAAACCCTATCATTCAAGCTCAAAATCCAGCTTAAAACCAGAATTCCAATTCAAATTCAAAGGCTAAAGATCTAAGTCCTAAAAGCCTTTTCCAACAAATCTTTGAACATTTCAAAACCCTATCAAATGACCTCTGATTCAAGGTCTATCAGTTCCACACTGATGTGACATGTCTCTAGAGGCAACCCTCCAAATTTGAGCTCATTCTGAGGTCTCTAACCCCAGAAACTGAATTAAAATCCAAAGGCTGTAAAACCTTCAAATATTTACAGTCAATGCCACTGGACCTGCCATCTAATGGATCCTGACCTTGGAGCCTTCTCCAAACCCTCAAATCACTTCCAGACCCTTGATTATGATTCATGGATCAATAAACTGCATTTTGTTGTACTCAATTTGACCCCTAGTTGACCAGGGGTCAAAATGACCAAAATACCCCTTAAAGATTCAAATGCACTTTTCAAACCATATGACCTCCAAATTGTTTGGAACCACTTCCAACAATTTTCAAACATCAAACCAAACCTGTTGAACCCACTTCCAGCCCCTGGGTCAACCTGATTGACCAAGTCAACCTGGGTTGACCAAACAGACCTTTATGGGTCAAAACAGGTCATTTTGACCAAATGACCTCCTCAGACCTTGGGACCACCACCATTGGTCTCCAAATATCATTTCAAATCTGTTGAGCCCATTTCCAGACCCTGGACCCACCTGGTTGACCAAGTCAACCAGGGCTGACCTAAAAGGCCCATTAAGGGCCCAAATAGGTCATTTTGACCAAATGATCTCCCCAGACTTTGAGACTACCACCAGCAGACTCAGAATGTCATTCTGAACTGGTGGGACTCACTCCCTGATCCTGGGTCAACCTAGTTGACTAAGCCAGCACAGTTGACCCATTAAGCCCATTAAAGATCTAAATAGGTCATCTGACCCAAATGACCTATTTGACCCCTGAAAACACTCCCACCAGACTTTATATATCATTTGAGATTGACCTAGCCCAGACCCTGGCTCTGGGTCAACCTGGTTGACCAAGTCAACCTAGGTTGACCAGTTCAAGCCCTTAAGCTTCTTTACTTTGAATCAAACCTTATATGCATCCAAATCTTTCAAAATCACCTCAAATTATGATTCAAATATTTTCAAATCCTTTTAAAGTCAAATCACTTTGAGTTTGACCAAGTCAATACATTAGATTTGATCAATCTCCCCTACCTTAGGTCAAATCAAGCTATAACATCAAATCCCATTTAAACAAACCTCTTAAACCCTCAATCTTATTCCAATCTATGATTCAAACACATTTAAGCATATCATGAGTCAAATCATGTTTGATTTGACCAAGTCAACCTATTAAGACTTGGTCAAATCTCCTCAAATTCCTTTATTCCCATTCAAATCCCATCTTAAGCCAACCAAGCCTTCAAATTTACTTCAATTGATATTCCAAACTTATCTAAATTTGTCATGAATCAAATCATGAACATTTGAGTCTAGTCAATGCATTAGGATTTAGTCAAATCAACTTGTCCATTCACTAGTTTGCTCTTATATTTGATCTAACCCTCTAAATTTCTTTGAATCCATTTCAATCAGCTCAAACCTTCTCCCACATGACACCTCAACATGCCTTTGACTGTTGACTAGTCAAATATAGTCAATAAAGGGTTTAAAGGGGTCAAACTTGGTCAAATGACCCCTTAATCCTATTTCCCTTTAATCCAAACACCTCCAGCTGTTTGGCCTAACTCTAGAATATTCCTAGAACCTATCCCAGCCCTTAGATCAGGAGTCTATGGCTTGGATCACTCCCATAAGTTTGCATAAGGACAAAACTCCCTTTACACATGGCTTGTACCTTTGTCCTTTGATTCCCTGCTCCCAACAACCCCCATGCCACTTGGCAGCCATCTAGGAGCTCCCATACTAAATCCCAGCCGTTCCTTGAGCCCAAGGACGTTTGAATAGGCTAGGTCATCCAAAAAGAGCCTCATTCACTAAGGTCTCAATATCTCTCCACACTTAAGCTCTCCCAGAGAGATTTCTTTTCGTCTGAGCTGCTAAGGATTTCCTCCACTCTTCACCACTTCAAATCTACCGTCAAAAGCCCATCGACGGCGAGCTTTCCGGCGAGCTAAGCCTTATTTCGTCCAAGGCCAGTACCAGGCGATAGAGAGCTTATCAGACCACACCTTTAACTAGGAAAAGTAGCGGAGACAATCTACAAGTTCAGAAAATCCAAGATCAGCCAAATCGACCGGTTAGATTGGGTAAATTCTCAAACCCCAGTTTAAGGCACATAGATTTAAATAGCTTTCTATAACGCGCGTTTTAAGCTATTAAAATCACTCCACATTAATTCTCTTCATGTATGCTTCCATTATTTAAAATTTCATTAAATTCCATTGAGTGAGCCGAGAGAACTAGCTTAAAAACTGATTATTAGGGTTTAACGGTTCGCCTGCATGTATGTACGAAATACGATCAACGGTCCAGATTTCATCACATCCTGGGTCTGTCCGACCGCGCTGGGCCTCCCATTGTTCAGATCTCCATCCGGAGCCATCTGAGCCGTCCATTCCAAAAGGCGGAAGATCGGACGGCCTTCGCTTTCTGCTGACGCGGATAAGTAAAACGCGTGGGGCCCACGCGCTTTAACAATCGGGGGGGCAATGATTGGTGGCGGCGCCAATCATTGCCAATGATTGGGCGCCGCCACCGTGGTTCGCAGCGCCCAATCAAAGGGCGCCACGTGGCACCCGCCGCCGCCTTTTTTGTTTTTATTTTATTTTATTATATTTTAAATCATTTTAATTAAGAAAATTTAAATAATTAATTAAAAATTAATTTTAAACCTAAAATTAGTATATTTAATATATTATATATATATATATATTAATTAAAAAAAAATCTAAATGATCTAATTTAAAACTATTGTTAATTTAAAATATGTTTTATATTTTGATTATATAAATATTTAAATACTAAGTAGTATTTAATTAAAATTAAATAATTTAAAATTTCAAAAAAAAAATTATTAACTTAATTTTAAAATTCCAGTAAAATTTAAAATTTAATTTAATTCAATTCAATATTCATTTTAAATGTTAATTAATATTTTTTTTTATTTAAATACATTAATTAACCTTAAAGTTTAAGAATTCAAATAAAATTCAAATTAAATGATAAAAATATAAATAATATATCAAAATTCTCAGAATTCTGAACCTTTTAATTTAAAACTAATTTTAAGATTTAAAACTTTAATTATTTCAAATAATTTAAATTATCTTAATATTTTTAATATTTAATTAATGTTATATTGAATATTATATTAAGTATTTTCAAGATTTAAAAATTTATTTTCAAAGTTGAGTGGTGGATCTCTCATTTAAATTTTAAATTTACTTTAATAATATTTTAAGTATTCTAAATTTAAAATTTATATTCATATATATAGGTTATATATGTAAGAGCTTATACTTTGAAGTTTATTTTAAAGTTATATTTATCTTAAATCTTTAATATGTTTCAGAGATCCCTTGGAATTTTAAATCTAGATTGAGCAAGTTTGAACATGATTAATATGGAGTGATGGATAATCAATGGATAATTAATTTGCTAATTATTCATTGATTATCTTTTAATTAATTAAACTATGTTTTATCCATATATACTTAGGATGCACACACATGCACTTAGCTTAGGCTATCCTAGATTTAGGATTTGTTTGTGTTTATGTATATGCATCTTACATATGTTTGTTCAAGGGTTAGCAAAACCTTGATTTGAACCTACTCAAACCTAGTGTCATTAAAGACAATAATTAAGGACCCATTTAAAAAACTTAGAATATTTCCAATAATTAGGATACACTTCAAATTGACTTGAAACTTTGAACACTTGAACTTAGTGACACTCTCAGCCCTAGAAAAATTTCTCATTGAATTTTGAAATCATTAAGCCCCTTAATCAACCTAATCAAACTTAAACCTTAATTAAGCCTTAAAACCTTCTAGAAATTATAATAAATCAAATTTAATTCTAAAAATTATACATAATACCTTAAACTGACCAGAATTGAACCCTTGATCAATGAAAAATAAAAACCCCTTGACTGGACTTCAAAATTTAATTTAATTTGAGTTTAATTGAAATTCAATATTTAATTAATTTAATTAATTAAAAATAATTAAAAATTTCAAAAATTTCTCAAACACTTGGAGATCACTCCTTAGGTCATTCCTGACCTTTGGAGTTGATTTCAGAAAGTTTGGAGGTTATTTGGATTCAAATCATAAAAAGGACCTTTAATTAAACAATTTTAAAAAATTCAATAAATACTCAAAACTTCAAAAATTCATAACTAATTCAAATCAACTCCAAATTGAGCAAACTCAAAGGCATATATCTCATCTTAAGGTCTAATATTTATTAAAAATGTTAAGTTTCCAGAAATCAATCAATTTTGAAAAAGTCAACTTTTGGTCAAACCTAGTTCAAAACCAAGTCAAAACTTCAAACCTTCATAATAAAATGTAGAAAAATCCAATTTCAGCGTACTTACTGTCTAACTGATCGTATTAAGGTCTAGTATTTTAATAAAATATTAAATTTCCAGAAAATATTTTAAATCAAAAAGTCAAATTTTGACCCTTGAATTAAATGAATAAAATAATCCAAAAATTCCAAAATTCAATAAATTGTCAAAAATTCCAGAAAACACTAATCCAAACTTAAAACCAGCAACCAATCAATTTGAATAAAATTTATCAACTCTCAAGTATTGATTAAACTCAAATCACTTAATTATATCGGGTACCACTGGGTAACCAAGGCCTACGAGGCTATTAAATTAGCCCCAAGGAAGGTGAAATAAACTTCACGGCCTCGGTGTGCAACAAAGGTGGTATCCAACAAACAATCAAAATCAAATTTAAAATCAAATTCAAATCATTAAGATTTAAATTTTAAGTAAAATCCCTTAAGCCTTCAACCAACTAGAACATCAAGCAACTTCAATCAAGTACCCTATCTAGGACATATCAAAGCCACACAGCCTACCTCACACACTTTAGATGGTTTGCTAGGACAACCAACTCTAGTCTTAGGCTAGGCCGGTGTTTACTTTTCTATTGTGTGCCTGGTTTTCGAGCTTTTACTGCATGCTGTTTGCTAGTGGTAGAATTGATGTGATTGTTTATTTATTTAATGCACTCTGTGATGTGATTGATTGTACGTTAGATCTACCCTTAGGTTAGGAACGATTTATATTAATTCAATCTTATGCATGTGGTCATGCTCATACAGGGCATTTAAAATTAAAGAGGGCAAAATTATAATTATTAAATCGCACAGGTGCTAAGCATGCTAAGACCCCCTTTAAAATTAAAAGAGCATGACCAAGCGTGGCTGGTTTGAGTAATTTAAATTTCAATATATTAACTGCTTGGGATGTTTCTATAACTGTCGATTATTAGGATAACCTTGCAGGTTGTTGAGTCTAGATTTTTATTTTTCTATTAATGTAATTTGATTTAAGTTGAGTTGTAAATTGTTTAAAGTACTTTGAGATTGAGATGTTTAAACATCCAATTTGGAATCCAAAGAGGAAGGAACATCCCTTAGGGGAGAGTTCCTATCCATTTGGAGATCCAAATTAGGATGAAGTTTAAATATCCAAAGAGAAAAGATAACACCCCTATTCAGGGGGAGTTTCTTTTCATTTGGATATCCAGACCCGACAATCCAAGGAGTTCCAAGAAGACGAAGAAGTGAAGAACGAGAAGAATCTCAAATCTCAAAGTCATTTGAGTCTTAGGAGTAGAATCCGGGTTGTAGTCAGTGGTACCCGGCCACTTTACTTTCCTGCAGACCCTGGGTTGTATAATTAAGTGGCACTTGCCACATGGATTTTCAGTTTGAGTATTTATTTAATTAATTTAATTATTTGATTGATTTGATTACTTGATGTTGATTGCGATTAAGGACTTGCATGCTTTTAGTAGTTTTTTGGCGCTTATTGCATGTCGTATTTGATTTAGCCTGAACCCGATCGGAGGCTCGTGAGGGTATGGTCATAAACCTTTTCTACTTAAACAAAATAAAAAATTTAAGCTCAGATAGTAACTCTAACGCTTCTAAGAAGTAAGCCCGGACTCGCCGGGGGTTTTTCATGCATACATATTGAATCTTCTCTACCGTGTTAGGCACCTCCCCGCCTGCGAGTTTTGGCAGACCACCTGACCTATTAGGGTGCAGTTCTGTTCAAGGGGATGTTGTGCAATCTCTAGGATAAAATATATTTTTAAGCCTGATTTTAAAACTGCTACATGTTGATTTAAGCATTTCATCGAGTCAACTAGCATGCATTGCATTAGATACAAATTAAAAATTGAGTCTAAATCTTTAATTGCATTTTTAGCTTAAGCATTTCACCCAACATAAGTTAAGGGGTCAATTAGGAATCTGCTCTAGATGTCGACCCCAACTCCTCAAACTCAATCTTAAATAACATCCTTACCACTCTTTCATAAAGACTTTGACTCATGATTTTGAAGCGTTTAGGTGGTTTAGCTGGCTCCCCAATTCAGGCCGGGGTAAGTCCAGATTGCATTGCACTAGCTAGATTCCGGGTCACTGATTCTCAGTACCCATTTTTAGACTTAGGTTCTGAGGTAAATCTCTAATCTTAAGACCTCAACCTTCCGGGAATCTAATTCACACCTTCTAATAAAATTAATCATTCAAATTAAAAATCTCTTTCAATCTAATTCAAGCCCAACACTTAGAATAGTTTGAGGTGTTTCTGAAGTAATTTAGAATCTCAAGACACCTCATACTTTTCCTCCTTTGACTCCAGAAATAAATGTTCAATCTTGAACCAATCCCACTTGAAAATTCAAGTCCTTAACCTTCTTTGATATCGATCGTTGAAATCTTAAATAAAATTCGTATCGCTATTTTAATCGAGAGTATTCGTAGGAAATTTTCTGGTTTCCTACGATGTAATTAACTACGAGGGCCTGCGCTCGTAGGAGATTTAGAAACCCAGACCTGATTTCAAAATCAAGTTTTCAAAATTTTAATTAATTATCTTTGGGAAATTCAAAGTCAACGATCATTATCGTCATTTTCAAATGATCGATAACAGACGATATCCTCTTTCTTTGGAAAGATATATCGTACTATTATTGTAACTTTGATTATGAAATTAATGATCTCTTTACTAGATTATTATAGTTAAACATCGAATTAAACATCATTTTGATTCTTCGGGATCACATGTTATTTCTCCTTGAGTTTGACTACGATAATCATGGTAAATCAAGATTTGTAATCTGAACCTATTAAGGAATAATATGTTCACCTTTCGAGGTGATATATCATTCATAATAAGTGTTCGATTATAAAATTTAAATTTCAGAAATTAAGCATTTCCCAAAGAAAATTAAACACTTTTTCAAAACATATATTTTTCAATCAAACAGTATCACATCTCTCATTTTTATTTGGAAAAGTTCTTTTATGCTTAGCTAACTCACAAGTTTCATAGTGAAAAAGTTCATTTTCTAATTTTTGAAAAGGTTTTGGATACACATGTTTTAGGATATCAAAAGACGGATGTCCTAATCTATAATGATGAAGTCAGATAGTAGATTTCCTATAAACTAGGGATAATATGGAGTAACTGTTTCTAGATTTGTTCAATTCTTCCAAGTAGTACAGTCCAGCTTTCTCCTTAGCAAGTCCAATCTTCTTCATCGATCTCTGGTCCTGAAATAAGTAATAAGCAGGGTTAAATAGAGCTTAACAATTATGGTCTTTGGTAAGTTTTTGTATGGATATTAGGTTTGTGGATAATTGAGGTACGGGAGCATATTTTTAAGAGTTAGGGTGAGAGATAATGGTATATCTCCCTGGCCTGTTACTGTGGTAAGAGAACTATCTGCAATGATGATTTTCTTGTCACTTGGATAAGGGGTATAGTTGATGTAGTGGGTAGGGGTATAGGTCATGTGATCTGTGGCTCCTAGTTAATGATTCATAATCCTTTTAAATGATTTCTAGAGGCACTTAAACTAAAGGAAATAGGAAACTTACCTGAAAGTGCAAGAGAGGAAGATGCAAGTGATTTTTCAAGAGATACCAGGAGTCATTTCAGTTTATCAATATCTTCTTTATTGAGTTATCCGAGGCTGGACTGTGCTTCTGGGTTGCGCTGACTTGTTGTGTTGTTAGCATGCGATGTGCTCCTTGTTTCTCTTCTTTGATTCCACTCCTTACTTGGGGGGTTTTCATGTATTTTCCAGCACGTTTTCTTTGTGTGTCTTAACTTCTTGCAATAACTACACCAAAGAGAGTCTTTATCTTTGAATTTTGCAGAGTCATTACCTTTCCCCTTCCATGGAACTTCTTTGGTTACCATTGTTGAGCCTTCAACAGCTTTTGGCTCCAACATTACACCTCGTCGACTTTCTTCAGCGCGGATGATAGCTATTGTTTCATTTAGTGATGGTGTCTCCTCTTTTTCAAGGATCTGGACTCTTACTTGATCGAATTCGACATTTAGTCCTGCAAGAAAATCATAAACTCTATCTTTTTCAATAAAGTTCTTCAGGATAGCAGCATCTTTTGGCCATTTAGTCTGGATGCATCTGTAGTGATCCAGTTCTTGTCATAGGTTTTGTAGGAGAGTAGCATACTCCATCATGATCTTGCTTCCTTGTTTTGTGCTCCCTACTTTGATTTTGATTTTGATTTCAAAGATTTGAGCAGCATCCCGAGCTTTTGAATAAGTTTGTCTGGCGGCATCCCATATGTTCTTTGCAGTGAAAAGGAACATAAATGTACCGCAAATTTTTGGAGTCATGGAATTCCACAACCATGACATAATCATGGAGTCCACTTCATCCCACACCCAAAATTAGGATCTTCTTCTTTTGATCCTCCTCCATGTATTTTTCCTTTCTCTTTTAAGTAGGTCTTCACAAATTGAGATCACTTTAAATAGTTCTTCCCATTTAGGCGATAGGAAGGTTGCATACTTTGGAGGTCACCTCGTCCTTGGTGCACCATAGACTCCTCTATTTGGTCAATGCTTTGGGAGGAATTGATTTCTGACATGATGATAGTAATGAAGACTATCTGTATGATTTTGGGTAGCAATGAAGGCTTCCCATGAAACTTCCTTCCAATTTTTAAGTTACGGCAATAAAGGCCGAGAAATAAAAATATATATGTTTTTTTTTCTTCTCAGTTTAATAAAAACACCAAACCGAACCGAGTTTTAAAGGCTCGGATTGAGCAATACGAAGCGGGCTTCTTCTGCACGGATCGAGGCACGGCTAGGGCACAGTCTTCCGCACGCGTCAGTGGCTCCAGCCTCTATCTTCGGTAGCGTCTGGAGTCGGGGTCGGCAAGGCTCCGTCCCGCTTCTGGTGGTTTCGGTCTACGACAATCTTCTAAAATCGGACCTGGTAGCGTCGGTCTTCTTCTTCCTTTTTCCTTCTCCGACGATCTACGATCGTTCTTCAACGGCAATGAAGGCCGTTGGCTCTAATACCATGTTAAAAACAAGATGTTTGAGAAAAAAAAAACTTACTTTATTACATGATTTCTTCCCAATTTATAAATCTATACAAGATATCTTAATATAGAAACAAATAATTACAGATTTATTCATAATAATTCTAATATAATCCTTCCTAAATCAGCTACCCGAACATGGAAAGAATTCTGGCGTGAGTCATGCGTCCCACAGATCATGCACTATAGCTGTTGGATCTATTTGCACTGAACGGCTGGATTTTAACAGTCTCCTCTTTGAACCTACTCTAATACCAAATAATGTGGTATTGATATGGAGGTGAAAAATCCATAGGCATCTGCTTTTGGTGAAGATGGAGATATAGATGGGTTGGGTGAGGGTTTGCGACTGATTAAGGATTGGGATTTCATAATGGATTTTCGGTTAAGATTTTGGAGAAAAAATGCAAGAGAGAAATAAAATTTATAGCTTTCATGATTTATATAGAGAGAGATATAAAGAGAAGAATATGATATTTTTTGTTCATTGTTTTAAGGAAAAAGAGTAGTCTCATTTATAAATAAAGAGAGAGGGTTGATAGAATGAGTAAGATGAAAGAGAGAAACAAGGCTAGAGAAAAGGGATAGTAGAAAAAGAAGATGGTGGCTCAATTTCTTTAGGCTTTTGTGATATAAGCTATTACGATAAAGTGACCTTGAGGAGAAAGTTAGGAGAGAAAATTGATGAGTTAGGCATTTGACTAAATTTGGTAGACAGAAAAGATGGGGCATTGATTAGGCTTTGGAGATGTAAAAGAGAATAGTTTTTGTTGCATCCTGGAATATTCGCGACGATAGAGAAATATAAACTTTAACGATTTAGCTTTGTACAAAGATCCAGCACACAAACAAATGAAAAATAGAGGTATAGCGTTCATAAGAGCACTAAGATTTTTATGTGAAAAATCCTGAAAAGGGAAAAAACCATGGACCTGACCCAGTTTGAATGAATTCACTAATGTTTGTAGTTGATTATAAATGAGGCCACTCCTTAAAGGAAAGGCCTTAGCTCGATGTAACCAATATACATCATATAGAGTGCATTACATGGTGGGAGTTGGAAGAATCAATATTTATATATTCGCTTGGTCGGCAGGACCATAGTTGACGAGCGATGTAGATCGGAAGGACCGTAGTTGGGTGAGGGTGGTCAGAAGGACCATAGTCGGGCAATGGAGGTCGAAAAGACCATAGTTGGCAGGTGACGGAGGTTAGAAAGACCGTTGTCGAGTGACGACAGTCGAGAAGACCGTAGTCTGGAGATGGTAGTTGAAGAGACCATAGTTGGCGAGTGACGGAGGTCGGAGAGACCGTAGTCGCTAGGCAACGGTGGTCAAAAAGACCGTAGTCAAGCGACGACAGCCGGAAAGACCGTAGTCGGCGACGGTGGTCAGGAGGAAATCTAACGATAATCGGTGGTCGGGCGTAAGTCCAGCGATAGTTGGTGACCGGGCGAAAGTCGGCAAAAGCTCGGCGATATTTGAGGGCAGGGCGTAAATCCGACGCCAATTGGTGGCCAGGCAAAAGTCCAGTGAAAGTCGATGGTCGGGCATAAATCCAGCGTCAGTTGATGGTCGAACGAAAGTCCAACAATTATCGGTGGCTGGGCATAAGTCTGGCCGACAATTGGTGGCTAAGCAAAAGTCCGGTAACAGTCGGTGGCCGAGCATAAATCCTGCGTCAGTTGATGGTCGGGCATAAGTCCGGCGAATGTTTTGTGACAGTCAGTGGTCGGGCGATGGTCAAGGAAGAGCTTGGTGACAAAAGGGATCTCAAATTTATCTCCCTCTCCTCTTTTCTTTCCTTCCTCCTCTTCCTTGCTTGGTCCCCTCCTCAATAAAGAATGAGGGGTCTCTTTAGAATTTTTTTGGAGTGACATAGCCAGTAAATTCGGAGAAGATTAAGCACAAGTTGGGAGTGTTTCCAATGGACGACCGATATTAACTCCCTTGATCATGGACCGTTTATCGAATGTTTGAGTATCTTAATAATGTCAAAATTTGGTAATCTTGGGCTCGTTAGATTCGTCTTGTTGAGCCGCTCGATTCGACAATAAGCATGCCACATTTGGAAATCATTTGATTGTCAAATTTATAGTTTGAACCTTCCAAATGCGCTTTGGGTCATGATTTGGACTCATTTAGGTTCATATTGGATCGAATTTGGTGTCGTTGGGTTAGTCTTTTCGAGACATTCAGTTCGACTATAAGTTTGCTAAAATAAGAGTTTGAATGGTCTAGAATTTACTTTGGGAACTTTCCAATTCAACTTTACTTCGAGATTCGTGCTCGATCAAGATAATGTTTTGATGATATATCAGTTGCCTCATATTTTCGGACGTCGAAGCCTGTTGAGTCCCAAAATATGTGTCGGAGCTCTTCAAATTGTCTCAATGCAAAGATTATAATTTTCGGGTAATTTCATAGCGCCACTGCTCCCTGGATGTCAACGTGGACCTCCTTTCGAGGCCGTGAACCAAGTAAAATACCCTTAATTATAATTTTAGACTATTCTAAGATCGACTCGTTCAGGATAAAAATTATCAAAAAATTGCGCTCTTAAATGTTTGATATTGCTTGAAATTGACTGTGGAAATTTCGTTGAGCTCCAAAAGTGTCAAGAGTCCGGAACGTTGAAAAACGGTCACGGGGATCTCAAAAAAAGTCTGAATTGGACTGTCTGGGCCGAAAATCAGGTTCGGACGAGCATTGGTTACTGAATCGACTAGTCGACCCGCCTCGACCCGCGCTGTAACACAGCTGAAGCGCCGCGTCCTGCACCTTTTAGCAGCCTGTTATAACCGGTTGCAATTATGAAATAATTATTATTTTTCCACATTTCTGTGGGCGGCACCCCCATTTTTTTTTTTACAATAATTTTTTTACACACCTTTTTTTTAGAACATTCTTAGGAATATTCTTATTCCCTAAGAATATTTTTAGGATATTCTTATTCTTGGAATACTTTTTGAATATTTTTGGAATATTTTTATTTTTGCAGAATATTCCTCCTCCCCTTTTCACCTATAAATACTCCCCTTAGGACATTCTTCTTCTCCTCTTCTCCTCCAGTCTTCTTACAGAAGAGGCTTCCCCTGTTCTTGCATAGGTGGTATCCCCTATCAAGTTCTAGAGCCCCTCTTTGTGTAGAAGCAGAGTTTTCTTGCCTTCTTCTCCTCCTTTTACTTCTTGCAGCCTTCTTACAGTAGAGACCTTCCACTATCTTGAACAAGTGGCATCCTCTGTCAAGTCTAACACCCTTTTTTGTGTAGAAGCAAAATTTCTTTACCTTTCTTCTTCTTCTCTTATAGGTTTCTTCTAACATTAGAGGCATTTTACTGTCTGAGATAAGCTGTAATCCCTATCAAGTTTCAGTGCCCCTCTTTGTGTAGGAGTCCTGATAAGAGATTTTTTTCTCCCTTAAATTATCCATGATAAAAGAAGATCAGCCACCTCTTGTATGAGAGGATGGTCTGAAAAGATCTAATGGTGTTGACACCTATAAAGAAAATCGGTGATTTCCAGCACACAGGAGCAATTTTGATGACGATTGAATGAAAGTTTGGGGGCATTCGACGGCCATGTGGAAGTCTGGCGGCGATCAGGCTGAAGTCTAACGGCAATCAGCTATCGAGCAACGACGGCGATCAACAGTTGGATGGAAGTCCGACGGCGATCAACAGTCGGTGGAAGTCCATCGACAATCGACGATCGGGCTGAAGTCCGACAACAATCGACGATCGGGTGGAAATCTAACGAGGCCAATGATAGCTGATAACAGGTGAAGGACCGACGGAGGACATCAGGCAAAGGGCCGATAATGGCAGGGGTTGAGTTGTACTCTGTTGAGAGTTGTTGGCAACCATGATAACTGGAGGAGAACAGTGAATGGCCTAATGGAGGTGGTCAGGTGGTACACCGATGATAGCAGTTTAGCAGCATATAAAAAGAATCAAATAGTCGAAGGCTTATCAAGGCTCCGATCTTTCCTTGATGTAGGTGATGGACATCTTAATGGAGGGGATCAAATATTGTGTCGATCGTAATAGTCTAACGTCATATTCATGTTGCCAATTAAGTGGAGCTCGATAGTTTGCTAGGAGTTTTTTTATCATCTTGATTTATTACAGTGCACATTATGATGTCGATGTAATTTTAATTTCAGCTTCTTGTGAAAATGAATGTACGCTCGAACCTGATGCATAATTTTGCCATATAAATCCAATGACATTGTATATGAATTTTAGATATTTGTATGAGCTCAATGCTTGTTTTTCATTTGAAATGAACTTATCCCCCGAAGGAAACTAAGTTGTTTATGCATCTTTGAGATATGCTTTGAATATTGCCCCCCGTCCCCCGGGATTAGAGCAACTAGATTTGATAAATTTATCCCTTTTGCAACTTTTATTCTTCTGAGATTTTTAAATAATCAAAGAAGTGTATATCTTCTGAGGCTTTTAGCCTTCTGAGATTTTGATGTACCTTGCCTTTTTAGACCATTTAACCTGCTAAGGTCTTTGTATACCTATGCCTTTTGAGGCTTTTTAACCTGCTAAGGTCTTTGTATATCTGTGCCTTTTGAGGCTTTTTAGCCTACTAAGATCTTTGTATACATGTGCCTTTTGATGTCTTTGAATGAGTGATGACCCTGTCAATCACTTGCTCTCATAGAATCTTTCTAGTGAGGACTCTGTCCATTACTAGCTTCCCTTTGAGGCTACCTGATGGGTCGACCTTCCTAGGGTTGTTTGTTAAACTGTAACTTTGTATTAAAAAGGATGAGATAATACGTAATGGATGTTTGACCTATCAGAGATTGTTTTTCAGAGCATTGTTCGATGACGTTAAACTGTGTAGAATAGGTTGAGAGAATCCATCAAGGATGTATGACCTATCTGAGATTTTTTGTCAGAGCATTGCTAGATGATGTTAACCTGTATGAAAGAAGCCGAGAGAATCTACCAAGGATGTGTGACTTATTCGAGATTATTTTTCAGAGCATTGTTTAATGACATTAACCTATGTGAAAGAGTTCATATCGAATCTCCCTGTGATTGATTATTCAGTGATTGAGATGCAATAAAAAATGCTTATTTCTCGAATCAAGGATTTTAAGATTTGATTAACATCCTCCTAGAATGTTTGACCTATCCGAGGTTGTTAGTCAAAGCATTATTTGATGGCATTAACATATGTGGAAGAGGTCGAATCGAATCCCCCTGGAATCGATTATGCCTTAACTGGGAGGGGGTGAATGCCACATGTATCCCGAATCAAAGGTGAAGAATGGTTTATCTTTAGATCATTATTGCTTTTTTGAGGTCGAGATTAAGACCTTGCCCAATGAGTAAAAATCCAACTAGGGACTGTATAAAACTTACAATTTATTAGAAGCATCCTTGCATTTGCTAGAAACTTTATGAAAAATAATTTCCCAAGATATTATCTTGGAAGTTGAAAGCGTTGGAGGAATTTTCTTAGACACGATAGCAGTCAAGGTTGCCCCAAAGTCCATATCTGATTTTCATGAAATAGATGCAGCAATGGATGATATCAGAACGTTCACATGAATAACCTTTCGAGATTGGAGCAAAAGTTACCCCCAATCAGGAACAATATTCCCATATACAACGTCAAACTGTTGCGTCCTAAAATATTCGCGACGGTAGAGAAATATAAATTTAACGTCTTAGCTTTGTATGAAGATCCACCACATAAACAAATGAAAGATAGAGGTATAATGTTCATAAGAGACACCAAGATTATTACATGAAAAACTCTGAAAAAAAGAAAAACCATGGGCCTGGCCAAGTTTGAATGAATTCACTAATGTTTGTAGTTGATTACAAATGAGGTCCTTCCTTAGGGGAAGGCCTTGGCTTGATGTAGCCAATATACATCATATGGAGTGCATTATATAGTGGGAGTTTGAAGAACAGTGTTGATATGTTCGTTTGGTCGACAGGATTATAGTCGGCGAGCAATGTAGATCGGAAGGACCGTAGTCGAGTGACGGTGATCGGAAGGACCATAGTTAAGAAATGGAGGTCGCAAAGACCATAGTTGGCGGGCGATGAAGGTTAGAAAGACCGTTGTCGGGTGACGGTGGTCGGGGAGACCGCCGTCTAGAGATGGTAGTTGAAGAGACCGTAGTCGGCGGGTGACAGAGGTCGGAGAGACCGTAATCTATGATCGACAGTGGTCAGAAAAACTGTAGTCAGGCGACGACGGTCAGAAAGACCGTAGTCGACGATGATGGTTAGGACTTAAGAGAAAATCCAGTGAAAATTGGCGGCCAGGCGTAAGTCCGAAGATAGTTGATGACCGGGCGAAAGTCGACAAAAGCTCATCGACAGTCGAGGGCATGGCTTAACTCTGGCGTCAATTGGTGGCCGAGTGAAAGTCCAACGAAAATCTGGCGACAGTCAATGGACAGGCATAAATCCAGTGTTAGGTGGTGGCCGGGCATAAATCTGACATTAGTTGGTGGCCAGGCAAAAGTCCGACAACAGTCGGTGGCCGGGCATAAATCCTACGCCAGTTGATGGCCTGACAGAAGTCCGACAATAATAGGTGGTTAGGCATAAGTCCGACGACAGTTGATGGCCAGACGAAAGTCCAGCAAAAGTCTAACGACAGTCAGTAGCCGGATGGTGGTTGAGGAGCTTGGTGACAAGAGGGATCTCAGATTTCTCTTTCTCTCATCTCTTCTTTCCTTTCTCCTCTTCCTTGCTTGGTCCCCTCCTCAATGAAGAATGAGGGGTCTATTCATAATTTGTTGGGAGTGGCATGGCCAGTAAATTTGGAGAAGATTAAGAGCAAGTTAGGAGTGTTTCCAATGGACGACCGATATTAACTCCCTTGATCATGGACCGTTTATCAAGTATTTGAGTGTCTTAATAATGTCAAAATTTGGCAATCTTGGGCTCATTGGATTCGTCTCATCGAGCCGCTTGATTCTACTATAAGCATGCCACTTTTGGAAATCATTGATTATCCAATTTATAGTTTGAACCTTCCAAATGCGCTTAGGGTCCTTGATTTGGACCCACATTTGGGCTCGAATTGGATCATATTTGGTGTTGTTGGGTTCGGCTTTTCGAGACGTTCAGTTCGACTATAAGTTAGCTGAAATCAGGGTTCGAATGGTCCCGAATTTTATTTTAGAACTTTCCAATTAAACTCTGCTTCGAGATTCGTGCTCGATCAAGATAACTTTTTTATGATATATCAGTTTTCATCAGAGAAAGATTGGAGATGGCAAACAAGAGAGATGAGGCAAAATTTGACATATAGGTGAGAAAAAAATTGGGAATAAGAGAGATAAGTAGCCAAGCACAATATTAGGTATGATCGCAATTGAAGAAATCTGAAAATGCTCATTCAATTGAATAATTCTCATATTTAAGGGCCTATTTATAGGCTTTCAAAGTCACTAATCCCTCGATACATGTTATGCTTATCCAGCCGCTTTAAATTCAAAAATCTTCTCTACTCTTATTTAAAATTCAAGTACTAATAAAATAATTAAAAAGCATCTTGAATCCTAACATAATAGAATTAAATAAAAGTATAGTGATTTGTGATCCACATGATCAAATCAGGATCTAAAAAATGTATTAGATGGCATATATGCTTGGCTTCGAATGCACGAGTGTAAAGCAATGTCAGTGAGCTGACACCATAGAAGTTGGTTTATGGTCTCCATCACGCTGTTTCTTCATAAGTAAGAAGAGAAAATGGTTAACATGGCGGACATCAAGCCAGATGGTGCTGGAAGGACTTGGTGTTGCTCTTTTCAAGTGACTGATGGTGGAAAAACTAATTAGCGGACGCAAGGAAGAGAACTCACCAGCCATTTTGGGAAAAAAATGGAACAATAACCACTATGCTGGATAACCATAAGTTTGAAGGCACTAGTTTCAGCATTATCATGGACAAGCATAAAATCACATTACCAATTTAATTTTGAACAATTACAAACTGGAGCTTACCTTGGGCAATGACAAGAATGAAAAGAAAAAAAAATATTACTAGACTGCATTCTGACAGTCATTAAGTTAATGATTTCTCAGAAAGTAATGCAGTTCCAACTTTCCGATGTAAGGTAGGTGGACATCCTATATGTAAAAGCCAAACATAATGGAAAGTGATTAGTAGTGATACCGCGAGCGAAGCTCTTGAATTCGGCGCTCGAACTCATCCATGCGCGGCCCCCAATCGCTTTGAATCTCTATCGGGCGGACCTTGCTGTAGTCGTAATCCGCCGGAAGGAGCTGCTCCATATCATCCCTACTCTTTGACTCTCTTCGCTTCTTCCCCTTTCGGACGATCGTTTGGCCTCTGCTACCACCTCCTTCCTTCCGAGCGACAGCTCTCTGCATAGCGAGAAGGATGTCCGATCCACGAAGAGTTGTTCCTGCGGCCTCCTTCGGCTTCGGGGAACAACCGGCCGCTCGATCATCGCCGCCGGTAGGATCGTACGGGGGAGTGGATGAGGAGATCGGTGAGAAGACGCGAGCTGGGCCCGTCGATGAGTCAGATGACGGAACCCTCCTTCGCGGAACGCGCCCCGTTGGGACGAGTGACTTCGGTGGTGCGGCTAATAGCATTTTGTGATACAAAGTAGTAAACTGCGGCGGCACTCGTCGAGAGCATAAATGAAAAAGGGAGAAAGCCGCGCATAAAATGAATTATATAATTATTCATAAAGAATAATTTTTTAAAAAGTATTGTGGGATTATTGATATTTCTCCATTTAAATCATATAATTATTTTCCTAGAGTTATCATAGTAGATCATATTTTGAAAAACTCATCACTGTATAAATTTATTAATAAACTACAACAGAAATTATAGCTGAAAAAATATAAAAGAGATGAATGTATTTGAAATTTTGATTAAATTTGATCAAAAAAATGCAGGGAATTTTACAGGTAAATATCCATTTATTTTAAATTTTATTTAGGGGATTTTGATTTGCTGAAAAAATAATGCAAAATCAAAAGAATACAGGAACTTTAAAAATTTTCTTATTGAATTGGATTAAAATAAATAAAAAATAATTTAATAATGTTTAAAAATCTCTTTTTATTTTAAATGTATTTAAAATTTATTTGATTTAACCAAATTTTAAATACAAAACTTCATCCTCCACCATCCATTACAGCTTATCTTTATCGTCATTTTTTTCAAATCCAACGCAAATAAATAATCTTCTCACTCACATTTCCTTCGAGATAACTACGACTTGAAGATAATTATAAAATTATTGTGCAAAAAATAATTTTTAAAAAAATTATTAGAAAAAATAACTTTTTAGTTCAAAAAATTTTTATAAGCATATAAAAAAAACAGTAATCAAACAAAAAAATTTTATTACAATCTGAAAAATTAATAAAAAAATTCTAAAATATTCCAAATGCACTACATTTATTTTATATCAATTAAAAAAATATCACATATCGAATCCAATATTTTATAATTTAGTGTTAATTTTTTTTTCAATTTATTTCAAAACTTCAATAATTTTTTGGCCCAGAGCTGATGGATTGCTCTCGATTTTTACTAGCCAGTTAATGGGCCGGATTCAAATAAGGTCCACATTACAGATTAAAATTTGGACGAGGTAGAGTTTAACCTAAATCCAATCCATAACTCGTGTCTAATTTAAGTTATCGGATTAAATTTCAGGCTGACCTGAAAGCTTTTGAACTCCTATAGTTAAAAAATATATATATATATATTATTGTAGTCTATCCTAAAATTTTGAAAGCAATGGACGTCTACAAAAATCTTGGTTATAATAATCTATTTGGGATTAAAATAATTATATTGACATTCTAAAAAATTAACAAATCATGAAATGATACTTCACTAATATAAAAAAACAGATAATCACAACTAAAATAAATAAGATCAAGCTAATTTTTTTGACAAAAAAAAAATCAACATTCCATAGCTTGCATGCTTCTTCACTAATAAATACTTGTATAAAACTTTGTTTGGGACAGCTCTTAGCCACAAAAAGAGAAAGGCAGAAGCATTACGGTTAGCTATTCATCATAACTACAAAATTACAGGGAGTTATCATACTTAAACAGCCAAGGCATTGATCCACCTACTCAAACTGGATCCAAAATTTTTTTGTGGATTTTTTTGGGTAAGGTGGCTTATAGATTGTTTCTTTGGCAAGTGCAGCTTGCAGATACAACGAAGAGAAGTCCACAGGTCCATACAGAGAGTAGATAAAACGAAATGCAATGTGATTAATTAACGTTGTATACAAAATTGGTACATATTAATAAGCATTAGACCTTTAAAAAATTGATCCATCAAGATCACGTTCAGACAAACAGTCATAATCATACAGCCCTAAAACATTGACCGAAGTGATAGCTTGAATAAACTCATATCATCTTCGTACCTTCTCTCCAGTAGTTAAAAATTGATACTTTTGAGCGTTGTCAACTCATTTGAAAAATTCAGTCCTCTGAGAGATTGATATCCAATGCATCTGCAAATTCAAAGTTGCAATTAGCAAAGATTTTATTGGCATATGGCCTCTAGCTGGCGAAGAGCAAATCCAGCTCACTTTATGAATCAAGAAAATACATATTGAACCTTTAAAACTAAAGCAGAATGCAAAAGTTGAGAAAAATTTTGAAAGGAAGCATCAGTTCATCATAAAGATTTGGCCCATCGATATGCAAAGATGCATGAGAAATCAAAGACAAGTAAGGAGAGAAATGAAAATACTGCAGATTGAAGAACGAGAAAAGAACTAAAAGAAAACATCGTGCCACTAAATGAACCGCCTAGAACTGTACATGTTCTTGCTTTCCTCTATTAGCTTTGTTCTTTTATGTAATTCTCCAGCTAGGGCTTTGATGGAGGTAAAAAGACTGAAGCTGTCAATGAGCTTTATCAGGCAAACTTACAGCATTGCAGCTTGCAATTACCATGTTATTTATAGGGCTGCAAGCAAACCAAGCGTTCGACGAGCTACTCGTTGGTCGGTTTGATTAAAGCTTGTTTATGATCGTTTAATTAACTAAACAAACAAACTTGAACAATATTTTAAATACTCGATTCTTAAATAAAAAAAGCTTAAACACTAATGTGTTTGACTCATTTATGTTCGTGAACAATATTATTTAAAGCTCGTGAACAAGCTTGACATTAGGCTCAATAAGAAGCTCGATTCATGTTCGATTCAGAACTGGTAAATAAGCTCGATAAAAATTCAATTAATATTTGATTATAAAATTAATAAATATACATAATATAAATATTTTATGTTTATTATAACATAATGATATAATTATTGTTAAATATTAAAATTTAAAGTAATTAAATATTATAATACATGTTAACTAAAATAAAATTTACATGATGTATTTATTTTGATAGTGTGTTTTTGTAGTTCTAACAGAACCATTGAAGTCTTTCTATGAACGCCGAAAATAATCTTTCAACTGTTGTACCAAATTGACAGAAATGCAACAGGTAAGCTTCATTTGAAAATATATTCATATATATTAATCTTATTTTTATTTTACATATTACATAGACAACTGCTTTTATTATAAATTTAATTTCATTTTATTTTATACCTTCAATATAATGAATTTGTTCAAGAACAAATATAAGATGAATCATAGATCACTTGTTCGTGAACGAGCACATTTGGTAGCTCGAAAAAACTAGTTATATATGTTCATGAACTTGCTCAGTTGATAGCTCAAGAATACTCGTTAGATACATTCATGAACGTGCTTGTTTGAATTTTAAAAAAATTCGCTAAATATGTTCATGAACATGCTCAATATAATTGCTTGTTAGGAGGCTCAATAAAACTCGTTTGTTAATTTAATTAATATCTAGAAGTAGAGCTCATTTATAGCTCATTAAGGCTTGCTTTTTTAAAGCTCGATAAGCACTAAACGAACTGAACATGAACCAAACATGAACACTCGTTAACTTAAACGAATCAAACATGAACACAAACAATAAAACTCGAATCAAACATGAACCAAACTTGAATAATCTAATAATAAATAAACACAAACATGAACACTCACATACTCGGCTCGGCTTGGTTTGTTTGCAGCCCTATTATTTCAGTTAAATACTGAATTCGTTTATTTAGGGGTTATTTGGGATCAGTTTTTACTTCTATTTTTTGTTTATTGTTTATGTTTTAACATGAAATAAAAATATGTTTAGCATACTAAGTATTGATTTCATTTTTATTGAATATAATATATGGCGGTGATGGCGGGCGATGATAGAAGCTAGTGACCATAATGATAAGTGGTAGGCAGTGGCGGGTTGGTGTCTACTGAGATTTTCAAAAAAAAAAAAAAAGCCATACAAAAAACTTATAAGTCGGTTGAGTACTTTAAAAAATAACTTATTTTATTTTAAAAAAATAAAAACAGCTAAAAAACATAGCTAAATATGTTCTTTAAAAAAAAAATACAAACATAAAATGATCCAAACAACGCCGAAACTTGATACCAAGGCACAAGAATGGCTTCAGATTCATAATCCTACCATCCAACCTCACCCACCATATACCATTTCCGCCACGAAGGGTGCTTTATAGTTGGACAAATGTAAACCACAAGGGAAATGGACAAAACAATGATGTAAATGAGGCCTTCTCGTAAAACTCAATCCCAGTAGTTATAGCTGTCAGCAATTAAAAACAAAAAATAGCAGATAGGCCAATGGAACTCCAAAATAATACTATTTTTATACAAATGGGCCTACTAACAACTGCAAGATAGCGTAGAGGAGAAAACCAAAAGGGGAAAAATAAGGATCGCTCACTTATTGGCACCTCAGATGAGCAACGAGAATAACTATGCTTATAGTTCATGCCAGTTTTGACGAAGATGCTTTCTCCACCATCTCAGTACATGGAGACAACCCGCAGCACTCAATAAACCAACTGCAGCCAGGACCATGATAGCAGCATTGTTGAGTCTCCGATAATAACCCCCCTATAAACAGCGCACACATTTTCATAAGCATGTAACGATAGCATCGGTGATAACATGAACACTTATGAAAACTATAAAGCAAGATACTGACAATAATCAGCACAAATAAAAATGCTGCATTTGCTGGTACTAGAGATGCACTGATCATGCCTCCACGCAACTCGTTGGGAACATACCTGATAAGACAATAGAAGAAGCAATCACATCTAGGCTTTAAAAAGGAAGACATGAAGCATTTACATATGAAATAGGACTTACATTGTTCTCAACTTAGCTAGAGAAGGTGAAATAAAGCCAATGCAAGCATGAAAGATGCAGAACAAGACAACCAGAACTCCAATATCCTGTTAAGGAAGAAATTATGATATTATTTGCAATTCTTGGATTAACTTAAAATTGGAGAAATGATAATTAACATTTTGTTATTTCTCAGAGTATTGCCTGATAATCATAAGCAATGATTGACAAAACCAGTCCCGCAATAACAAATGCAGCTATTAAATGATTGTGATCTTCATTATGCAAAGTTGAAGTACCAGAAAACCATGGAAAGGCCGTGCTTCCAAGCATCCTTGAACCAAGAAAACAAGGATATATATGCGATAACTGCACTTCCCTCCCATCTTCCTGAAATAAAATCGAGTGATCATAGCTTGTAGACATGTCATGAAGATGTGCAGATGCATAAATGCATGTATCTTTATATGAAGGGAAGTCGGGGAGGATGCAAGACCAATCATACTGCAAATCTCAATAGGTCAAAAGGAAGGTGTCATATTAACTCCTCTAATAAACTAGTAGTTCTATACCGACCAAAAATAGTTGGGGTAAGCCTCATCGTAATGATGATAATGATCTATTTATTTCTGTCATGTCATGAACGGCTGCATTATTATAAGGTTAATATGACCTCATCCTAGGTAAGTACAATAGAGAGAAAGAAATGGAGATGATATTGGCTGTCACTACAATCTTCCCAAAAACTGCTAAACTTGTGGCAGCCAGTCATGAATCACAAATAACCGATCTTTGAATTGATAAATGGACGCATCTTACGTGACATTGCCCATAGCATTCCAAGGAAAGGGGGTTCAAATCCATTCCACCCCAAAAAGGTGAATGGCTAGTATCACATGGCACATGACTATATATCTAGGTATATACTTATCGGCAGACCAATGCAAAACTTGCATTGACAATGATAGTGCAGTCATTGGACTACCTCATTACTCCGCTCCTCCGGCTACTTTTCCAAGAACGACGATCCTAGGTTCCTTCTTCCTTGGAGTGATCTCGATTCTAACGTGGAGATTCTTCTTCCGCTAAAGCCTAGATTAAGTTGAGTGAAAAGGGTTCAAGGGTAAAAGCTCTCGTTATTAAATTGTGGATTCTTGTTAATCGTTGTAGCTTTACTTTTACTCTTTGAGTTACTTAGATGGTTTGGGTTAATCTTCATTGCTCTTCTTTGTCTAAGCGAGTTGAAAGCTAAGTTTTCCTAGAACTCATCCTTGTTACAAGTAATAATTTTTATTGGAAAGCTTTGTTAACTTTCTTTCTTAATTTCTTAACGTAACTCCGATTGTATCACATCAGGAAGGCCTTGGCTTGATGTAGCCAATATACATCATATGGAGTGCATTACATGGTGGGAGTTGGAAGAACAGTGTTGATATGTTCATTTGGTCAACAAGATTATAGTCGGCGAGCAATGTAGATCAGAAGGACCGTAGTCGAGTGACGGTGGTCGGAAGGACCATAGTTGAGAAATGGAGGTCGAAAAGACCATAGTTGGCGGGCGACGAAGGTTAGAAAAACCGTTGTCGGGTGACGGTGGTCAGGGAGACCGTCGTCTAGAGATGGTAGTTGAAGAGACCGTAATCTATGATCGACAGTGGTCAAAAAAACTGTAGTCAGGCGACGACGGTCGGAAAGACTGTAGTCGACGACGATGGTTAGGACTTAAGAGGAAATCCAGCGAAAATTGGCGGCCAGGCGTAAGTCAGATGATAGTTGGTGACCGGGCGAAAGTCAACAAAAGCTCATCGACAGTCGAGGGCATGGCTTAACTCTGGCGTCAATTGGTGGCCGGGTGAAAGTCCAGCGAAAATCTGGCGACAGTCAATGGACAGGCATAAATTCAGTGTTAGGTGGTGGCCGGGCATAAATCTGACGTTAGTTGGTGGCCGGACAGAAGTCCGACAATAATTGGTGGCCAGGCATAAGTCTGAAGACAGTTGGTGGCCGGCAAAAGTCCGACAACAGTCGGTGGCCGGGCATAAATCCTACATCAGTTGATGGCCTGACAGAAGTCCGACAATAATAGGTGGTTGGGCATAAGTCCGACGACAGTTGATGGCTAGGCGAAAGTCCGGCAAAAGTCTAATGACAGTCAGTAGCCGGGTGGTGGTTGAGGAGCTTGGTAACAAGAGGGATCTCAGATTTCTCTTTCTCTCATCTCTTCTTTCCTTTCTTCTCTTCCTTGCTTGGTCCCCTCTTCAATGAAAAATGAGGGGTCTATTCATAATTTTTTGTGAGTGGCATGGCCAGTAAATTTGGAGAAGATTAAGGGTAAGTTAGGAACGTTTCCAATGGACGACCGATATTAACTCCCTTGATCATGGACCGTTTATCAAGTATTTGAGTATCTTAATAATGTCAGAATTTGGCAATCTTGGGCTCGTTGGATTCGTCTCATCGAGCCGCTCGATTCTACTATAAGCATGCCACTTTTGGAAATCATTTGATTGCCCAATTTATAGTTTGAACCTTCCAAATGCGCTTAGGGTCCTTGATTTGGACCCACATTTGGGCTCGAATTGGATCGTATTTGGTGTTGTTGGGTTTGTCTTTTCGAGACGTTCAGTTTGACTATAAGTTAGCTGAAATTAGGGTTCAGATGGTCCCGAATTTAATTTTAGAACTTTCCAATTCAACTCTGCTTCGAGATTCGTGCTCAATCAAGATAATTTTTTATAATATATCAGTTTTCATCAGAGAAAGATTGGAGATGGCAAACAAGAGAGATGAGGCTAAATTTGACATATGGGTGAGAAAAAAATTGGGAATAAGAGAGATAAGTAGCCAAGCACAATATTAGGTATGATCGCAATTGAAGAAATCTGAAAATGCTCATTCAATTGAATAATTCTCATATTTAAGGGCCTGTTTATAGGCTTTCAAAGTCACTAATCCCTCGATACATGTTATGCTTATCCAACCGCTTTAAATTCAAAAATCTTCTCTACACTTATTTAAAATTCAAATAAGTACTAATAAAATAATTAAAAAGCATCTTGAATCCTAACATAATAGAATTAAATAAAAGTATAGTGATTTGTGAACCACATGATCAAATCAGGATCTAAAAAATGTATTAGATGGCATATATGCTTGGCTTCGAATGCACGAGTGTAAAGCAATGTCAGTGAGCTGACACCATAGAAGTTGGTTTATGGTCTCCATCACGCTGTTTCTTCATAAGTAGAAGAGAAAATGGTTAACATGGCGGACATCAAGTCAGATGGTGCCGGAAGGACTTGGTGTTGCTCTTTTCAAGTGACTGATGGTGGAAAAACTAATTAGCGGACGCAAGGAAGAGAACTCACCAGCCATTTTGGGAAAAAAAATGGAACAATGACCACTATGCTGGATAACCATAAGTTTGAAGGCACTAGTTTCAGCATTATCATGGACAAGCATAAAATCACATTACCAATTTAATTTTGAACAATTACAAACTGGAGCTTACCTTGAGCAATCACAAGAAAGAAAAGAAAAAAAATATTACTAGACTGCATTCTGACAGTCATTAAGCTAATGATTTCTCAGAAAGTAACAGTTCCACCTTTCCGATATAAGGTAGGGGGACATCCTATATGTAAAAGCCAAACATAATGGAAAGTGATTAGTAGTGATACCGCGAGAGAAGCTCTTGAATTCGGCGCTCGAACTCATCCATGCGCGGCCCCCAATCGCTTTGAATCTCTATCGGGCGGACCTTGCTGTAGTCGTAATCCGCCGGAAGGAGCTGCTCCATATCATCCCTACTCTTTGACTCTCTTCGCTTCTTCCCCTTTCGGACGATCGTTTGGCCTCTGCTACCACCTCCTTCCTTCCGAGCGACAGCTCTCTGCATAGCGAGAAGGATGTCCGATCCACGAAGAGTTGCTCCTGCGGAATCCTCCTTCGGCTTCGGGGAACTACCGGCCGCTCGATCATCGCCGCCGGTAGGATCGTACGGGGGAGTGGATGAGGAGATCGGTGAGAAGACGCGAGCTGGGCCCGTCGATGAGTCAGATGACGGAACCCTCCTTCGCGGAACGCGCCCCGTTGAGACGAGTGACTTCGGTGGTGCGGCTAATAGCATTTTGTGATACAAAGTAGAAAACTGTGGCGGCACTCGCGAGAGCATAAATGGAAGGGAGAAAGCCGCGCATAAAATGAATTATATAATTATTGATAAAGAATAAATTTTTTAAAAGTATTATAGGATTATTGATATTTTTCCATTTAAAATCATATAATTATTTTTCTAGAGTAGAGGTGCAAACAAGTCAAGCGGACTTGCGAGCTAGCTCAGACTTGACTCAATCACAGGCTCGACGAGTCGAGCTTATCAAGCTCGGGAGCCGAGCTCGAACATGATTTCGAGCTCGATCGTTTATCGAGCTCGAACTCGAACAGGCCTCCTGCTCAACTCGTCAGCTCGTCGAGCAGCTCGAAGGCGAAGCTAGTGGGCGGTAAATACAAAACGACGGAGCTCGCGAGCCATAAATTGAAAACGAGGGAGCTCATGGGCGGTAATCCAAAATGAGGGAGCTAATGAGCGGGAAATCCAAATTCCTAAACGATTACGAGCTCGGGACGCCGCGGTTACACTCAAGAGTCAGGACGACTACGGACGGACGAGCTCGGGACTACGACAGACCGTTCGTCACGGACGCGACAAGGCTGAAGTGCTCGATAGCAAAACTTGACGAGCCGCTCGACATGAAGACGAGTCGAGCTTGAGCTCGGATTTTGAGCTTGACTCGAGTTCGAGCTCGAGCTTGATATTTGAAAGTCGAGCTCGACTCGAACACCCTCTCGCTCAAGCTCGATTTGACTCATTTGCACCCCTATCCTAGAGTTATCAGAGTAGATCATATTTTGAAAAATCACTGTATAAATTTATTAATAAACAACAACAGAAATTATAGCTGAAAAAATATAAAAGAGATCAATGTATTTGAAATTTTGATTAAATTTGATCAAAAAAAAATGCAGGGAATTTTACAGGTAAATATCCATTTATTTTAAATTTTATTTAGGGGATTTTGATTTGCCGAAAAAAAAAAGCAAAATCAAAAGAATACAGGAACTTTAAAAATTTTCTTATTGAATTGGATTAAAATAAATAAAAAATAATTTAATAATTTGTTTGAAATTCTTCTTTTATGTTAAATGTATTTGAAACATATTTGATTCGGCCAAATTTTAAATACATGCAAAACTTCATCCTCCACTATCCATTACAGCCTCTCATTATTGTCATTTTTTTCAAATCCAACACAAATAAATAATCTTTCTTACACTTACATTTCATTTGAGATGATTATGCCTCGTTATGAAAATAATTATAAAATTATTGTAAAAATAATAACTCAAAAATTATTATAAAAAGTAACTTTCTAGTTCAAAAAATTTTACAATCTGAAAAATAAAGCAATAAAACTTCAATAAATTTTTTTTAAATACTCCAAATATATTATATTTATTTTATATCAGTTAAAAAATATAACATATAGAATCCAATATTTTATAATTTAGTGTTATTTTTTTTCATTTTATTTCAAAATTTCAATGATTTTTTGGCCCAGTGCTGATGAATTGCTCTCGATTATAAGTAGCCAGTCAATGGGCCAGATTCAAATCAGGTCCACATTACAAATAAAAATTTGGATGACTTGGTGCTTAGCCTAAATACAATCCATAACTCGTATCTATTTTAAGTTACCGGATTAAATTTCAGGCTGACCCGAAAGCTTTTGAACTCCTATAGTTTAAAAAAAAATTAATATATTATTGTAGTCTATCCTAAAATTTTAAAAGCAATGGACGTCTACAAAAATCTTGGTTATAATAATTTATTTGTGATTAAAATAATTATATTGACATTCTAAAAAATTAACTAATCATGAAATAATATTTCACTAATATACAAAAACAGATAATCACAACTATTGTGTGCATACAAAATAAATAAGATCAAGCTAATTATTTTGACAAAAAAAAAATCAACATTCCATAGCTTGCATGCTTCTTCACTAATAAATACTTGTATAAAACTTTGTTTGGGACAGCTCTTAGCCACAAAAAGAGAAAGGCAGAAGCATTACGGTTAGCTATTCATCATAACTACAAAATTACAGGGAGTTATCATACTTAAACAGCCAAGGCATTGATCCACCTACTCAAACTGGATCCAAATTTTTTTTGTGGATTTTTTTGGGTAAGGTGGCTTATAGATTGTTTCTTTGGCAAGTGCAGCTTGCAGATACAACGAAGAGAAGTCCACAGGTCCATACAGAGAGTAGATAAAACGAAATGCAATGTGATTAAATAACGTTGTATACAAAATTGGTACATATTAATAAGCATTAGACCTTTAAAAAATTGATCCATCAAGACCACGTTCAGACAAACAGTCATAATCATACAGCCCTAAAACATTGACCGAAGTGATAGCTTGAATAAACTCATATCATCTTCGTACCTTCTCTCCGGTAGTTAAAAATTGATACTTTTGAGCGTTGTCAACTCATTTGAAAAATTCAGTCCTCTGAGAGATTGATATCCAATGCATCTGCAAATTCAAAGTTGCAATTAGCAAAGATTTTATTGGCATATGGCCTCTAGCTGGCGAAGAGCAAATCCAGCTCATTTTATGAATCAAGAAAATACATATTGAACCTTTAAAACTAAAGCAGAATGCAAAAGTTGAAAAAAAATTTGAAAGGAAGCATCAGTTCATCATAAAGATTTGGCCCATCGATATGCAAAGATGCATGAGAAATCAAAGACAATTAAGGAGAGAAATGAAAATACTGCAGATTTGAAGAACGAAAAAAGAACTAAAAGAAAACATCATGCCACTAAATGAACCGCCTAGAACTGTACATGTTCTTGCTTTCCTCTATTAGCTTTGTTCTTTTATGTAATTCTCCAGCTAGGGCTTTGATGGAGGTAAAAAGACTGAAGCTGTCAATGAGCTTTATCAGGCAAACTTACAGCATTGCAGCTTGCAATTACCATGTTATTTCAGTTAGATACTGAATTCATTTATTTAGGGGTCATTTGGGATCAGTTTTTACTTCTATTTTTTGTTTATTGTTTATCTTTTAACATGAAATAAAAATATGTTTAGCATACTAAGTATTGATTTCATTTTTATTGAATATAATATATGGCGGTGATGGCGGGCGATGATAGAAGCTAGTGACCATAATGATAAGTGGTAGGCAGTGGCGGGTTGGTGTCTACTGAGATTTTCAAAAAAAAAAAAAAGCCATACAAAAAACTTATAAGTCGGTTGAGTACTTTAAAAAATAACTTATTTTATTTTAAAAAAATAAAAACAGCTAAAAAACATAGCTAAATATGTTCTTTAAAAAAAAAATACAAACATAAAATGATCCAAACAACGCCGAAACTTGATACCAAGGCACAAGAATGGCTTCAGATTCATAATCCTACCATCCAACCTCACCCACCATATACCATTTCCGCCACGAAGGGTGCTTTATAGTTGGACAAATGTAAACCACAAGGGAAATGGACAAAACAATGATGTAAATGAGGCCTTCTCGTAAAACTCAATCCCAGTAGTTATAGCTGTCAGCAATTAAAAACAAAAAATAGCAGATAGGCCAATGGAACTCCAAAATAATACTATTTTTATACAAATGGGCCTACTAACAACTGCAAGATAGCGTAGAGGAGAAAACCAAAAGGGGAAAAATAAGGATCGCTCACTTATTGGCACCTCAGATGAGCAACGAGAATAACTATGCTTATAGTTCATGCCAGTTTTGACGAAGATGCTTTCTCCACCATCTCAGTACATGGAGACAACCCGCAGCACTCAATAAACCAACTGCAGCCAGGGCCATGATAGCAGCATTGTTGAGTCTCCGATAATAACCCCCCTATAAACAGCGCACACATTTTCATAAGCATGTAACGATAGCATCGGTGATAACATGAACACTTATGAAAACTATAAAGCAAGATACTGACAATAATCAGCACAAATAAAAATGCTGCATTTGCTGGTACTAGAGATGCACTGATCATGCCTCCACGCAACTCGTTGGGAACATACCTGATAAGACAATAGAAGAAGCAATCACATCTAGGCTTTAAAAAGGAAGACATGAAGCATTTACATATGAAATAGGACTTACATTGTTCTCAACTTAGCTAGAGAAGGTGAAATAAAGCCAATGCAAGCATGAAAGATGCAGAACAAGACAACCAGAACTCCAATATCCTGTTAAGGAAGAAATTATGATATTATTTGCAATTCTTGGATTAACTTAAAATTGGAGAAATGATAATTAACATTTTGTTATTTCTCAGAGTATTGCCTGATAATCATAAGCAATGATTGACAAAACCAGTCCCGCAATAACAAATGCAGCTATTAAATGATTGTGATCTTCATTATGCAAAGTTGAAGTACCAGAAAACCATGGAAAGGCCGTGCTTCCAAGCATCCTTGAACCAAGAAAACAAGGATATATATGCGATAACTGCACTTCCCTCCCATCTTCCTGAAATAAAATCGAGTGATCATAGCTTGTAGACATGTCATGAAGATGTGCAGATGCATAAATGCATGTATCTTTATATGAAGGGAAGTCGGGGAGGATGCAAGACCAATCATACTGCAAATCTCAATAGGTCAAAAGGAAGGTGTCATATTAACTCCTCTAATAAACTAGTAGTTCTATACCGACCAAAAATAGTTGGGGTAAGCCTCATCGTAATGATGATAATGATCTATTTATTTCTGTCATGTCATGAACGGCTGCATTATTATAAGGTTAATATGACCTCATCCTAGGTAAGTACAATAGAGAGAAAGAAATGGAGATGATATTGGCTGTCACTACAATCTTCCCAAAAACTGCTAAACTTGTGGCAGCCAGTCATGAATCACAAATAACCGATCTTTGAATTGATAAATGGACGCATCTTACGTGACATTGCCCATAGCATTCCAAGGAAAGGGGGTTCAAATCCATTCCACCCCAAAAAGGTGAATGGCTAGTATCACATGGCACATGACTATATATCTAGGTATATACTTATCGGCAGACCAATGCAAAACTTGCATTGACAATGATAGTGCAGTCATTGGACTACCTCATTACTCTAATTTGACGTACCAAGCTCGTGTAATATTCAAGCAGATAAGCACTTCACAATTAAAAGATACACACAGAATATTGATAATTTCATTAGTTTAACAAGAGTTATGCTATGTACGTAAAGTATAGAAAATTTAGGCAATGGACCAAAATACTGTTACAGTATAAAGAATACTAAAGAAGAAGACGTTCAATGATGAAGTAATGTTAACCATACCACTATGGTTGGTGCCCAAAGAATCCAAAAGACTGATAAGGAAAAATGGACACTTGCTTGAGCCCATCCAAGCATCCATATGCTTTTGTCTGCCAAGCAGGGAAAAACTCATGTGAAGAAACAGAAGAGGACGTGGCATCAAAGTTTCAGTTGCAGGCATACCAAATAAACATATTTTTTCCCATAATGACACCAGAACAAAATACAACACGAGAACTATACATTCAAACAATTGCATATACATATATAATGGAAGACGGAAGTAGGTAGCATCCGAACAAAATTATATTTTGACAGAGCGACTATATCATCTATTTTTCCTAATCAGCTGTAAAGATCCAGTTTTCACAAATTTCAATACAATTTCAAAATGGGTTGGCGTTCATCTTGGAAAGAAACTTGGATTTCAAAAGAAATTCAACTGCATCAAAAATAATAACATCAAAGAAGGGTGAAGCAAGTTTGGCAATGAGAAAAAGATTTATTTATCAAAATCAATGTGATTTATCAACAAACAAAAATTTAATGCAACGAAAATTATAAAACTTGAAAAATCAGTTAGAACATAAGTGCAACCATTAAGCAGTCTTGCCTCAAGTTCCAAGAGTAGGACCTGAATACCAGTAGCCAGGACTTGGCCTTGAGACATTCAATTACGAGAAGATAATTTTTTCCAAAAGTAAAAAACTTTCCCTCTGTTGCCAGGATGAACTTTAAGCCCATATTAAAACCAAAATATTCATTTACAATTCCACTTTTTCAGACCCAGTAGAACCATTTTAATTAGCAGGAATTTGAGCTCATAAGGTTCTATCCAAATATGTAAGTAAATTTTGGTTCCTTATTACATGCTGAGACATCATGGAAAACTTTTAGTGATTTTCACCATGGACATGGAAGTAAGTTGAGAGTCACAATCATATTACAATAAAGGTCTGTATGGTACAGAAACATTAGTTTTACTTATTCATGTTATTAGCAGTCTAGCAGATGATGTCAACGGTTTGACTCATTGACATATTTAAATAGCAATTTCATACATGATATCTAAGTCCTTTTTTGAAGATAATTAAAAGTGGGCTAAATCTGCCAACACTAGATGTCAGGTTATACAGTAGCTAAACTAAATGACGACAAAAAAATTATAATAAGCATTATCAACTTTTCTACATAACATTACATCGACATTGAATCAACCACACTAATGACATAATCATCCGAATAATATTGTAATCAAGACAGCAGCAAGCTGCATACTATCGAACCAAACATCCCCTATAACATATGCATGAAATGATGCTCCTATAAGAATAGAAAGATTGCCATTTGCCGCAAATCAAACAAATGTTTAATTAGACGATTACACCAATTAAAGAAGCAAGAGGCTGATTGGTAGGCTTGTTTTGGTGGATACTATTCAATGGAATCATTATTAACATATAAACAAAATCTTTTCTAAATCTTGTTTCAATTTATGACAACTTATGTACGTAACTTTTCCTTATTTTATAATATTAGAATTGTATAGAAAATCATTGTTGATGGATATTTTATCCATCTAGGTTTTCATCATATTTCTCCCTATCTACAGTCTTCAATCTGGTATATTGACGTGTTAAAAGAGGAAGCAAAACAGAGCATGAAAAAATCACCATTCCATCAACTAGAAAGACTTGCTTACTTTAAACAAAAATATAGCTTGCCATCTGCATTTGATTATCTTACCTGCAAGAATGTGCCCTGCAAATGATTTCTGATAACTTTCAACGGTAGCTTTTTGGTGATTGCCATCCCATTCTTTCCTCATACAAATAATGCTTATGATGGCCAAAAGAGCCGCGGGTGCAGATGACAAAAGAAATCCCTTTTTGAGATCCTTGGTTAAAAGGTTTGCAAGCGCTTGACTACCGAGGAGAGATGAAGATTCAAATAAGGTCATCAGCCAGAAGGTATCACTCAGCAGATCTCTTCTATGACCTTGCTGCCAAGCAAAGAATACGGATGTCATAGAATCTTTCAAAAGAGTAATGCTAGAGTTAACTGAAGCATCATAACTCAACACGAACCTTTTCATGTTCAGCTACCATCCATGTCTCAAAACAAAATGAATAAACAGTAGAAGCAATTCCCATGAGCATAGTTGACATTAACATACTTCGCTGCCACTTCACACTCTTTAAGACGCCCACCAGAAGATGGAAGAAGCAAAATAAGATGCAAAATTTTCTTGGGCCTCTAAAATTACAATAATTTTTGTTACTGAGTTTTCTAAGTTCAATCAAGCAATAGAAGAATGCAGGAGAAACATGTCTCAACATATGAGAAAACATTTTTGCTAAACAATGAAATTTGGAAGATAGAAAACAAGGCAGCACATGATATGAATAATTAGAAGCAAGGGTCTAAGTCAAATTAAGTGTCCTGTAATCTCCACAAGTCTCTCTGACCCACATCACAACTTCATATATTGTGCAACGTGTGATATGTTGCAATCTTGGAATTGTTAGTTCAATTTAATTCTTACCATTCTCTAGGGCACTTTTTACCTGTGGCAGCAACAAGAAAGCTTTGCACGAATCAATAGGGTACATTTAAGCTTGTTGAGGTACATATTTTTGCCTAATTATCAATCAACCGGGTTTAGTAAGAATCATCATCATGGCCAAGTGCCTCTTTTTCTCTTCCTCCTTCATACCTTCACTAATCAAACCAATTTTAAAAGTTTCTATAACACAATTACACTGCCTATTTAAAAGGGGTGTAAGTGAGATGAGCTTAAGAAAGCTTGCTTTATGTGTGTTTGGGTCATTCAAATTTTCATGTCTTAGTATTTGATTGAGTTTTCTAATCTCAATCAAGCAAGAAGATGGAAGGATGGAGGAGAAAGATGTCTGAACATATGAGAAAATTTTTCTGCTAAACAATGCAATTTGAAAGATATAAAACAAGGCAACACAGTATAGGAATAGTTAGAAAGCAAGGGTCAAAGTCAAATTTAGTCTCCTGTAATCTCCGTAAGTCTTTCTTACCCACATCACAGTTTCATATATTATGCCATGTGTGACATGTTCCAATTTTGGAATTGTTTGCTCAATTTGGAATTCTTCCCATTCTCTAGGGCACTTCTACTTGTGGGAGTAACAATAAAGCTTTGCACGAATCAATAAGGCACATTTAAGCTTGTTGGGTTGCATGTTTTTGCCTAATTATCAATCTAACGGGTTTAGTAACAACCGTCATCATGGCCAAGCGCCTCTTTTTCTTCCTCCTTCATACCTTCACTACAACAACAACAACAACATCAAGCCTTTATCCCACTACGTGGGGTCGGCTACATGAATCCTTTTTCTCCATTGTGTCCTGTTAAAAGTCCAATTCTCGTTTAAATCTAATAAAAAAAAATCATTTCTACAACATCCTTCATACCTTCACTATTCAAACTAATTTTAAAAGTTTCTATAACACAATTACACTGCCTATTTAAGCAGCCAAATATAGGGGTGTAAACGAGATGAACTTAAGAAAGCTTGTTTTGTATTTGTATTCAGCTCATTCAAATTTTAAATGTTCGTATTTGACTGAGTTTTCCAATCTCAATCAAGCAAGATGGAAGAATGGAGGAGAAAGATGTCTGAACATATTAGAAAATTTGTCTGCTAAACAATGCAATTTGGAAGATATAAAACAAGGCAGCACAGTATAGGAATAGTTCAAAAGCGAGGGTCTAAGTCAAATTTAGTCTCCTGTAATCTCCGTAAGTCTCTCTTACCCACATCACAATTTCACATATTATGCAACGTGTGACATGTTCCAATCTTGGAATTGTTTATTCAATTTAGAATTCTTCCAAATCAGTAGGGCGCTTCTACTTGTGGGAGTAAAAAGAAAATTTTGCACGAATCAGAAGGATAAGGATACATTTAAGCTTGTTGAGTTGCATGTTTTTGCCAGACTATCAATCAACCGGTTTTAATAAGAATCACCACGATCGCCAAGCGCCTCTTTTTCTTCAACCTTCATACCTTCACTATTCAAACCAATTTTTGAAGTTTCTATAACACAATAACACTGACTATTTAAGAAACCACATGTAGAGGTGTAAATGAGATGAGCTTAAGAAAGCTTGTTTTGCCTTTGCGTTCGGCTCATTCAAATTTTCAAATGTTTGTATCAGACTATTGTTTGAATGTGTGTGAATATTGCATTTGAGTTCAGCTTTCAAGCCAAACACGAGCCAATTTTAAACAAATGAAAATAAATAAGTAATGAGCCAAACATAATATAATCATTCTACTTATCTACCAACTAATTAATACATCAATAACAACATCATCAAGCCTTTGTCCCACTACGTGGGGTCGGCTACATGAATCATTTTTCTCCATTGTGTCCTGTTAAAAGTCAAATTCTCGTTTAAATCTAATAAAGAAAAATCATTTCTAATATTTTCTAACCAAGTCTTTTTAAGTCTACCTCTACCTTTCTTAACATAACATAAGTCAAATCTAATACCTCTACTTTCCTAACCGGGCCATCGGAAAGCCACCGTTTTATGTGACCAAACCATCTAAGGCGACTCTCTCTAATCTTATCTTCCATTGGAGCTACTCCAACCTTTTCACGTATATGCTCATTTCGCATCCTATCTCCAAGGGTAAAGCCACTCATACACCTGAGCATACTCATCTCTGCAACACTTAATTTAGTATTATGCTTCTCTTTTAATGGCCAACATTCGGCACCATAAAGCATTGCAGGTCTCACCACCATCTTATAGAATTTTCCCTTAAGTCTGAGGGGGACTTTTCTATCACACAACAAGCCCGATGCATTCCTCCACTTCTACCAACTAATTAATAAAAATGAAAAAAATATAAATTAATAATATACAATTTAAAGATATTTATTTATTTATTCCTATTTGTTTCAAGCCAACAACGAGCCAAACACAATCAACAAGGCTAGGTTCGTTAAGAAAAAGAGCTCAAAATTACTAGTCAATATCAACACGCTTAACAATGAATCAAACACGAGCTTTTTAGCAAACCAAACATGGTTGTTTGTAAACAAAAACATTTTAAATAACCCTAGTGCTGTAGCATAGCATAAACTATTTTATGACATAACCTATCAATCTCAACAAAGTGCATAGGTTGATATTCATTAATGCACAGTATGATGCCTTCTTGCCTATTTTCTTTAGCTCCAAAACAGGATAGTATCACAAGTTAAAATTTATGCCTATAAAATACGATTGGCATTAATGTAGAAAAGCACATCATCATTAGCCTTATCCTAACTATTTATGATCAAATACAACTTAATGATATGATGCATTTATACAGCAGTTCAAATAACGTCATGTGTCCTCTGAACGGTCACCAATGAAGTTCAGAATTTTCTAGTATTACCCACTAGAATAATTGGGATAATTTGCATTGATTGTATGGAAGATGAGATCCAATATTAGAACAATCCAATGAGGGAAGCATCCTAAAGATCATCTAAACATTGCTCTAACTTGAGGAGTATTTGAGCTAAATGGATGGGGCCCATCATTTGAATGATGAACACAAAAGTCAATTTTGTTGCGTCATCGATTTCATTCATCATATAAGTTGGCGAGTTTCCTATTAGAGCTAATCAACTTGGCTTTTTGTTATACAAACATAAACGGCGAAGGAGTCTCATCAACATCAAATTTAGTAAGATATTTATAAAATTTCATTATATTTTCTTAGTTTGTTTATGATTTGTTTTGGGCCTTTCATTGATTGCAAAATGTTCAAGCCACTACCTCATAAAAATCTGATGAGACTTTCCTGTGGGATCCGTAGAATGATGCTTTCTCTAAGTACTTAAAGCACCAAAAAATTCTGCAGCAGTTTCAATAAATCTAGCAAAGAGCAACGAAGAGTATGATGAGCATATCCAAGACGTGTGTATAGGAAAAGTGGAGAATTGAGGGGGCCTCCCTCCATACTAAGAAAAATATGTATGGGTGGTGCACAAGGCACCTGAACGATTAAGATCTCCCCAACATGCCAAGCATGAAGTGAATGGGTGCTGCTCAACAAAGTTAAAAATGTTAGGTAGTGATCAAAGAAGTTACATTGCAAGAAGCCTATAGATTAGTGAATAGAAGAGGGTGAAGGATAGTTATTGCCATTCTTCCTAAAGCAAGACAAGGTATAACAAGAGATACTCGAGCTTCGTTCATTAAAGTGATGTTTAACCATCTTCATTCGCAAGCTCTCCTCTCTTCTTCCATGATTATCCCCTTCCCTTGTATTTATAGATGGAACATGGTTTTTTCTTAAGCTTCTATCCATAATGGGACCAAATCCCATTCATTATAGTGATATTTTGGCATGACATAACCATCTTCCCTTGCAAGCTCTCCTCTCTTCTTCCATAATTTCCCCCCTTCCCTTGTATTTACAGAGGGAAAATCGTCTTTTCTTAAGATTTATGGCCATAATGGGCCCAAATTCAACTTGCAAGCTCTCATCTCTTCTTCCATGATTGTTCCCTTCCCTTGTACTTATAGAGGGAAAATGATCACTTATTAAGCTTTCTAGACATAATCGGACTAGTGTGGAAGGTTGAATAGAGGCTTTTGGAAGAGTAGGGAATAATTTCATAGGGACAAGTAAAATAGGACTTTTTTTCAAGCTTACGTCAATTGTGTTCATCTTTAAAAAGACCAACCCTTTCAACCAAACTATGGGCATAAGTCCATCTGATTAGTTTTGATCGGGTGTTGTCGAGTCCATGTAGGCTTCTTCAAGTTCAATTAAGTTTGTCTTGGACCAATAACTACACATTTAATTTAATGGAGCATCCTAGCATGATCTAACTTAGTGTGACTCCAGCTGACAAATTTAACCCATGTTGAATGGCCATTGACCATGTTTGACTAGGGTTGAATTGATAGATACTTCAAATTGATACTCAAGGTAATAATATTTAACACATGTAGAGATTTTCATTGATTGTTGCAACTCCCATAGCAATTATGTCAACCTTTTTCGAGTCATCACTACTACTTGGAATTTTTTATTGGTTAATAAATCAAATCCTTTTTTGAAACCTTGAAGATGAAATATAATCTAAGCAACATAAAAGAAATATTTCAATTCATTTACTTGAAATATGATATCTTTTGAAACAATAAAGATGAAACACAGCTGCTTTTGAAGCTATTAAATTGAACTTCTAACTTTTATATAGACATAAAGCTACATTTGATCTCCTCATACAACCATAAAGATAAACCTAAACGCTTGGACAAAAATTTGAATTTCAATCTCACACTAATGCCTTGGGTTAGTCAGGATCACCATCTTATATCTCGAGGGTCACGAAAGACCCACTAGTCCATTACAATTGTAATGCTTTTTACTATACTTTATCTCGATGACGACACACTAACCTCTTATAATAGTGGCTACATTTTATTTTGCCTACTTTTGCCTTGGTGAGAATCTTCTATCCTCCAATAAAAGGTGACTTATTTTTACTTTCTAAACAAGAAAGATATGAGACCACCAAGAGTTGGTCAATGTAATAATGTATGAAAAAAGAACATGAGCCTAGGTCTCTAAATTATATTTTGAACTTTTGATTACTAAAAATAATAATTTGTCCCGTAGTTTAGCTATTTAAATGAATGTTGAGTAATATGAATCATTTGTTTTGAATACCGAGATGCAAACATTAATTACCAACGGTCACATCAACCTATGATTTCCTTTTATATTTGATCCTTTGAGGATCGCATGATCACCCAAGATATCTCTTTATGGCAGGCTATTATGAGTTTCATTGTTCTATAACAATTAGTGATTTCTACATTTCATAAGTTGGGAAATTGGAAGGAGTTGAGGAGTTATTGAAGAAGGAGAATTCTATATGAACCCTCACCAATGAAAAACTAAGATAAGAGATTGATGACTAAGTGCTATAGGCTTCAATAGTGAGCTAGAAGAACGTCATCAACTCTAAGATAAGTAAAGAATGAGGTCCACGATGGGCCTAAAGGTCAATTAAGTAGAAACAAGAGATTAGAGACAAACATTGACCTAAGCAAGGCCAGTGAAGCTTAAGACATTAAAATCTAAGAAAGACAAAAATTGAGCTAAGCAAGCAGCAAGTAAGATTAAAAGAGCTTCAAATGTGATGAAGAGTGCAACTAAGAGATTGGAGACAAGCCCGAGTAGGTTATATGTGAGCTCAATTGTTTGATAGAGCTCACTGAGCAAGGAGACGAGCCAAAAAAGATCAATGAAGAGTTGAACTTTTGGGGTAACCTTACCTAGGTTTAAGATAAGCTAACCTAAGTTCTCATCAAGCCCAACTAATGAATACAAAAATGAGATGTTAGTAGATTTAGGATCACAAAAGAGTTATCAGAGTTCTTTGGGGATCTTAATGCGTGGTTCACAAATTTAGGTTGTTACTTGTTACCAAGGAGCTTAATATGCAGCTAGCTTAGAAGGCCTCATAAGTAGCTTTGAGGTTGAGACATGTTTGAAAGTGAACAAGCATAATGAGTTTGGCATTGAGGTCATCATTCAATCAACCCAAATAAATAAGTTGTCGTGGTGCTCGACACCGGTGTTAATAAATGATACCAAGAAAGGAGATAAACATTAAAGAGCTAAAAAATTAGCTTTGAAATCAGTAGTTGGAAATCTACCTTTGAAGAAGAGCTAAAGAAAGAGCAATTGGAAGGAAAGAGATAAGGGCGTCAGCAATATTAGTGACCATGGAGCAAAGGTGTTGCCACAATAATAATGATAGGAGTGTAACCATGACAAAAAAGAGCAAGGACATAGGTTTTGCAAAAGGTAGTCGAGCAAAGTAACAAGGTAGATTCTTAAAAGGATGCAAGTGATGTCTACCATAAATCCAAATATTCATGGATCAAAGCTACCATGAAGGAAGGTAAAGCTTTTACCAAGGGATTGCCAACCTAGTAACGAGAATTTATGGGCCAACACAAAATAGGCTTCTACCTTATTCCATGGAGGTGAGGTTCATTTGAGGAGATAAATATGCCACATAGGAGAAAATCATTATTGGATATAGGTTAAATCACTGAAGCCTACAATAGAACCATCATTGGGACTAGCAGGAGAGGCAACTTGGATGCTCAAGTTAGAAATCATAGGATGAGAGGATGAAGAAAGGAAAGAGCTACGCATTTTCTAAGGGAAAGAGAACTAGAAAATTAAAAAGAGGCAGTGGAGAGGATTGTTTATAAGAAGAACATAAGAAAAGAGAGGGATGGCCAAATAGTTAACTTAAATGTAGAGGCATACAAAAGTCCCCTTTATCAACTCCATGTGAGGATATTTATTAATGATTAGGTTGGAAAGTTTCCCACTTCCAAAAGATTTTTGTTGATATTGTGATCTCCTCCCCCTAGCAACTATTGGATTATGAACTTGAACCCCAGAGAATATCTAGAAATTGGGTGCACAATCTAGTCCAACACAACTATTGTGAGGAACTAGCAAAGAAAATTTAACAATGACATTAGATGGAGGGGATATAGATTAAAGAATATGGGAATGGATATGATTCAAAATCAACTAATGTTTGAGGCCAATATATGGAATTAAAAAAAAAAACATAAATCATACAACTTTTTGGAGGAAAATATTTATCTCTTCATAACTAGAAAACCCATCAACCACCTTTTGTGAAGCTTGAGATCCTTTAGCTGTTTCTAGTCCAAAAGCCATCACACTTAGCACAAAGCCTTGACATATGAGTTTAGGGAAGTCAATAAATGTAAACTAGAGACATTTCCAAGTTATTGTCTTGGCATGCATTCCATGCTTAAAACTTCATCCAATAGATCGGCTTGAGAATCGAACACCACTTTTTAATGGACCATTCATCATAACACCCGACATCAGTTTGAATGCAGAGAATCGAGTCCAAATACACAGAAAAAACCGTAAGAAAGCTCAAGGAAACTGTTGTATATAAAACCTTAAGCCACATAATTCTTTTACCATTTCATTGTTTAAGCGTCGAGCATAATTACAAAAAGAAAACAAAAGAATCAGAAACTCACATTAGATCAGAAAGAAAGCCTAAAAAAGTGCCAAAAACAAGTGAAACAGCGACTCCTGCGAATGCAACCAAAACCATCTGATCCCTACTCATCCCATGGTACGCAAATTCATACTCCCCGTAAACAGATTCAAGCCCCTCCATCACTGCATAAGTTTAACTTACCAGTGAAATTCAGCAGATAAAAAAAAAAGAACATAATTATCATCGCAATGAACGCACATTATATAAATAAATACATGAATGCGAAGCCCTACCCGACGCAAGAGAGTAGAGAAGCAAGAAGCTCCTCTGGAAACGTAGGAACGGCGCCGTGGGGCCAACATCGAAGAGCGAGGAGGCAGTAGTCGTCGTCCTCGCGGCTCCGCCGCTTCGCGAGAAGTAGGGGAGGAGAAACACGGACAAGAAACAACAGGCTAAAAGGATGCCATAGATGAGCGGGCTCAGCACCCATTCTTCCCTCTCGACCACAACGCTCATCTAAGCCTCCGATGCACCAAACCCTCGATTAGACCTTCCGCTGTCGCCACTGAGCGGGGGAAGCTATTGGTCCCGACCACGATTTGTAGGAGATCCGATGCTCTCCCTATCACCTAAACCTGGTGATTGTTTATCTAGGAATTAAAGTTGACATTTGCGAATAGGTGCTTTAATTAATTAATAGCATTAAGACTTTAAGATTGTGACTAAAGTAGTGGTGATGGTCAATTTTATAAAAAAGAGCCGTTTTTAAACGAATATAAGTTATAGGAGCGAATAATCGAATTAATTTAAAAAGGAGCGAAAACGAAGCATCGAATAACGTATACTAGAAACCGGAATTTAAAGTTATGGTTTAAGTTTTTGCAATTTTTTTTAAATGTAAATCATTTAATTTTTTTAAAAAGATTATACCGTTATTTAACGGTTTATGATTTTAGATTAGAAATTAAATTCTTTCAAAAAAAATATTGTTAATTTAAGTTTTATATTTAAAATATAATTTTCTTATATTTAAAAAGAATAATTAATGTGTAAAAATTAATTTGTTTTTTATATTTAAAATGTACTTTAACTATTAATTAATAATTAATGAGTCATTTATTATATGAAATGATTAATAAAATAAAATTATTGATCAATTAAAAATAAATAAATTAATTAATGATTAAAAAATTAATGAATTAAAAATAAATAAATAATTAATTATTAATATAATTGATTTTAATGAAATCATAATAGTTTATTAGTTTCAATTTTAGTTGTATTTATATATTTAGTTAAATTAAAATACTTGTAAATTAATTCATGAATAATTTATACTGATTATATATATAATTTGTTATATTTTTAAATAATTATTAAAATCTTATTTTAATGTGTACTTACTGTGGATATTGGATTCCTCTGTAAAAAGCAATTATTGTGTACTTGCTCTGGACATTGGATTCCTCTGTCCAAAAATCTCATTCAGAGCATAGAATCATTATAACGTTTCGTTCACCGTGCTTTAACATGTCATATAGCTTACAATATCCTACCCCATCAGATTGTATGTAAAGTTGTAAGGTCCATTCATGTCCTATTGTATTTTTTGACTGTAAGTGATGCTTGGATATGTTTACTCTCTACTATTTAAAGAGTGCATAGAAAATATTTGAAGTATATTTGTAGAGTTTTTACTTGAGTTATTAGAATATTTTAGTCATGTATGAAAAGGCTTAAAGGCGTCCCCAACAAAAAAAGCTTGATAATGCAAGCCGAAGAATGCATGCTTGTATAGTACGAGTCAATGATAGTCCGTTGGAGTAAAATACGAATGCGAATGAGATCTTTAGGTGTTGCATCCATGAATGGTCAGAAGATGAGAATGATTGACTCTAAAATATGCATGCTGAGTTGATCACGGTGAAACTTTGCTGGACAAGAGATTTCGTAAATATCACCGATTGGAAATCTCTTTAAATTAGGTTCAAGGAAAAGAATGGTCACCTTGTTAGCCCTCATTTTCTTAGAGATGCGATACAATGAGATGAAATGCAGAGAGATGGCGATCATTCCCCATCAGATATTAACTGTAGTCACCTTGACATTAAGCATGTCATTTTATATCATAGTTGATATTCGAGATTTGATCAGTTCATTATAAATTTCTATATATATTGGATGAAGGAGATATTACATGATTGTAAGCCTAGACAATTCTTTAATGTTGAGGACTGACAAGACATGCAATAAGAGTTCGAGTTTCATCTGAATAGTTGTCCAACACAAACACAGCTCCAATCACACATGCATATGCTGCTTATGTATTAGTAAATATATGTCATTGTTTAAATGCTATCTTCATCAGCTTCTTTTATATTTTCTTGATCATAGTTTTTTTTATTTAGTATGAAGCGTGCCTTTTAATTTGTTATGTAATCAGTTTCATGTGCTTTTTCATTAAAAAATTATATATTTCGAATGAGTGCTTATGATTCTTTAGTTTAGTTTTCCTGAATATTAGTTCACATAAGTTATTATTTTATTTATGTGAATTAAATTGTAATATTATTAGTATATTTGAATTAATATAAAATGTAAGTAATACATATATTTATTTTAATCTTTTAAGTACTAATCTAAAAAATATTATTTAACTATATAATTTTCAAATATAACTATTAAAAAATATTTTTTAAATATATATTAAATTTTCATCATATTATGCTATCCAATTAACAAAAAAATAAAATTAAAGTTTATATCATAAAAATAAGAGGTATGATCCAATTACATCAGCACAACATGCATATTGGCAATCTTCTGCACTACTTCTTCTTACGTTAGGGGATGGTTGCACTCTCCGGTGTATACCTATCAAATGGTTGACTTCTCCTCGAATCTAACTGGGCCTCCACAACATCTTTACTTTATCCATCCATGTCTGTAGTGCTTTATATTGGTTGAGTTTGCTGGAAAAAGCTCATCCTGCTGTGTAGGAGAGTGTAGTAGTCCGAACAGATTCTCCATGCCAGGATCTGAATACCCAACGTGTGTAGCGGTACTTGTTGTGATGCTTGAGTATCTGTCTAGTATATAGGAGCATTATTGCCCTATTGTAGGCTGTACTGATTTCAATATTGTCTTGATGGTTTTGCCTCTGACGAACCTTGCCCCCCACCCCATATTATGCTAGGAAATCCTGCAGCAAACTGTGATGGTATAATAAAGTCTCTAGACCTAACATACATTGAATGCCTTGCTGGTTCATATGTCTCTCTTGCATGACTGCTCTCTCCCATCATCCTGGACGAAGCATCTAATGTAGACCGCCATGACATATGATGCTTATCATGACCTCTGTTGGACTGTTGTCTCCCATGCTCCTCATCGAAATCAAGCAAGCTATAGTCAATAAATAAAAAAGCCTCTAGCCTGTAGAAATCGAATTTTAATGTTCCAGTTTCTATAGAAATTATATTTTAATTATCCGTATTCACTCCTTTTTAAATTATTTTGATAACACGCTCTAACGACTTATTTTGTTAAAAAATAGAATCCTTTTTATAATTTGGCCGTGGTGAAGCTATGGGCGTAAGTAATCCAAGTCATCTTATGAGTCAATTAGGGCTCAATTTGATAAATGGCTTATGAGCTGGGCTCAATAAGCTAACGAGTCAAATTTGAGCCAACCATGATTTGATTTGTTAGCTTAAGAGTCGGCTCGCTTAAAAAATATTAATTCAAAATACATTTAAAATATATAAGCATTCAAAATTTTACGTATAATTTGTTAAAAATGTTCAAAAACTGTATCTCAATTTCTTATTTTAATTGATTCTTCATTTTTTTGGGTAAATTTTCATTCTTTTTTTCATTTTATTATAGTAATTGTTTGAATCATAATAATTTTTTCTCTTTCATATTAAACGATCCAGCTCGAACTTGTAGAATAAAGGTCGAGTTTGAGCTCGAATTTTATTAATTAATTAAGCTCGAGCTCAAATTAAGATTGACTCGAGCCCGACTCGACTCATTTACACTCAGACACGCCGTTAATTAGTAAACATCATAGAAATACATATTTAGAGGGTACACGTTTTCGATATCTTGGACCTATTATTTTGAGTGATGGTGAAATAGATTTGGATATTTTTAGTAGAATTCAAGTTGGGTGGTTGAAGTGGAGGAATGCATTGGGCTTGTTGTGTGATAGAAAAGTACCCCTCAAACTTAAGAGAAAATTCTATAAGATAGTGGTTAGACCTACAATGCTTTATGGTGCGGAATATAGGCCATTAAAAAAGAAGCATAATATTAAGTTAAGTGTTGCAGAGAAGAGGATGCTAAGGTGGATGAGTGGCTTTACTCTTAGAGAAAGGAGACGGAATGAGCATATGCGTGAAAGGCTTGGCGTAGCTCCAGTGGAAGATAAGATTAGAGAGAGTCGCCTGAGATGATTTGGTCACATAAAATGGCAGCCTTCCGATGATCTGGTTAAGAATGTAGATGTTTTAGATTTGACTTATGTTAAGAAAGATAGAGGTAGACCTAAAAATACTTGATTAAAAAATATTAGAAATGATCTTTCTTTATTAGATTTAAATGATAATTTAACTCTTAACATGACACAATAGAGAAAAATGATTCATGTAACCTACCTCGCATAGTGGGATAAAAACTTGATGATGTTATTGTTATTGTAATGAGATCATGCATCACTCTCCACACGAATTTACGTATAAAATGAGAATGATTTTATTTAAGTGGATCAATTAACATTCTCACAAAAATATTAATTAATTACCCTATCACAGCCTTAGCATTTCCTTATCTCTGCTAAAAAATATTAATTAAATTTTGAACAATTAATAACCAAAAAATAAGAGATTGAAAAAGAACTAGAAAATAAACGTTAACACTCATTTTTCTAATTCTCTCATACTTCTATCTGTTGAATGAAACTGTTATAAAATCTCAATTTAATATAGAAGATTTACATAATGGCCCTTTTTTTTTATTAAGTCAACACAATATATAGTATGACATATGATTTGATTTAGGTAGGTTATAATGATCCTAACATAAAGCAGATTAAGTTATCTAAATATACATAAAATAATTAAAGAGGATATTATAAAAAAGAAATAAATTAAATGAGTATAATTAAAGCATTTATTTTTTATAACCCCTAAAAATGAAGCTCCAATCAAAGAGCTCAATCATAATACTTAGGTTTTGTACGGGATAGCTTTCTTAATGCTTTCTAAAATATTTTTTTAGAATAAAAATTTTTTGAACTAGAATTTTTTATACTAGAAAACTTTTTAGAAAGCAGCTAGAAGTTATCCCAAATGAAACCTTAATATGAAGGTGCAAGTGATTTTGTGAGAACATTTGCTAATTGATCATCGAATACACCATTTTAGACTTATGATTGAATAAAATGATAATAAACATGTATATGATTATACATGAGTAAAATATAAGATTCATATGAGTGAGACCTCTAATATCATAAGAGATCATAGGGGGCTGTGAAAGGTGGATATAAAGTTCGGTGCGTAGGGAGTAGAACCGATGAAGTACAACAATTGCAGTATAAATAGAGTAATATTCAACCTCCATTGATAAGGGAGCTATGATGCACTTATAGATGAATTCATATTTGCTTCCTATCTAAATGACATCAGAAATTATACAAAATTGAAATGGTGAGTCATGGTGAAGAAGAATGCTATGATCAGCAATTCACTTAGCCCGATTGAAGAATAAATGTTGGTGAGATAGAAAGCAATAGAGTAATAAGAAGCATATACATCATTGATCTTAACATGGATAATATCATATTCATTCAATATAATGATAGAAAAAGATAATATTTGAAACCACACATGTAGTATAGATGAGTTCCATACATCAGAGAACAAATATTTGAAGAAGATGAGATGATGCAATAGCGTGGATGACAAATAAAAGTTTATGAATTTCATTACATTGCCATACATTTTAATAGAGGGTTTGAACAATGCTGATGAAAATCCAAATTGAACTGAAAAATTATATTTAAGAATTGTAATGTCATGATGATTTAATTTTTGTATTAGAAAGCTGTTTTAAGAAACAGTAAAAAAGCTATCCCAAACAAAACCTAAATCTATGATATCTCTTGGACGAAGATGTAATGACATAAGATGATAAAAAGTGAGGACTGCACAGTTTCCGTTTCGTCTAAAACAAATTTTTACTAAAAAAACTTCTTAAAACTAACAAAAAAATCAGTAATAAAAACTGTGCCATATGAAACCTTATTCAATGATGCTGTGTAGAATCAGCATTTTGACTAATTTTACGATCCGGTAAAATACATCATAGGAAGAATAAATCACATGCCGATTGATTCCCGAAAGAAAATCAAATCATTAACAATTCCAAACAATTGTGAATAAACAAAGCATCATTTTCCGGCTAGCAAAACAATCTACAATAACACAATCATTGAACACAAAAATGATGAGAGTTAAGTGTGGAAAAATTGGCTTTGGGTCAGCTAAATTATAGGCAAGATTTCGAGCCCAATATTTTACAAATATGCGACATAAATGAATAAATCGTAATTGATATTAACTTTCCTCCCTTATCAGAGCTTATCATATTCAGGTTTCGTACTTCCAAATATGCGACGCCCGCTTGAAAAGAGTTCCAAAACCATATAGCACCTGCTGCAGCACCAGAGGTAGGAAATAAAACAGTGGTCATAGTTAGACATGCATGGCGGCAGATTTACTGTGAGAAGCAGAAAACATGCGTATCTAAAATAAAAAATGCACAGAAAACACTTAAAATTTAATTGATATTGGATATTATGAACAGACAAGGAATGATAGTATTATTCTTTAGACATGAAATCTAATAACAAAAAAATATGCACTATCCTATGAATCCTGATACTTCAACAAAAATGAACTTCATTTACACTTATCTTAATACATATTTAAATTAAAGACTAATAAAATTAAATTTAGGATGATCCAAATTTTAATTTCAGAAGAGTTATAATTAAATTAAATGTCTACAACAACAACATTAAACCTTTATCCCACTACGTGAGGTCGACTACATGAATTTTTTTTCTTCATTGTCATGTTAATAGTCAAATTCTCATTTAATTGTAATAAAGAATGGTCATTTCTAATATTTTCTAACCAAGCTATTTTAGGTATACTTCTACCTTTCTTAACATAAGCCGAATCTAATACATCTACTCTTCTTATCGAGTCATCGGAAGGCCTCCGTTTTATGTGACCAAACCATCTAAGGCGACTCTCTAATTTTATCTTCCGTTGGAGCTACTCCAACCTCTTCGCGTATATGCTCGTTTCGTATCCTGTCTCTAAGGGTAAAGCCACTCATCAACCTGATCATCCTCATCTCTGCAACACTTAACTTAATATTATGCTTCTCTTTTAATAGCCAACATTCTACACCATAAAGCATTGCAGGTCTCACCACCATCTTATAGAATTTTCCCTTAAGTTTGAGGGGGCCTTTTCTATCACACAACAAGTTTGATGCATTCCTCCACTTCAACCATCCATCTTGAATTCTACAAATAATATCCCCATCTATTTCACCATCACTCTAAACAATAAACCTAAGATATCTAAAACATGTACTCTAATTAATGACTTGATCGCCCAAAGTCCCAGTTCCCCTACTAGATCTATTACTACTAAAATTACAATCCATATATTCAATTTTATATCTACTCAAATGAAAACCTTTAGAGTCTAAGTTTACCTTCAACTCCCTCTCTAGTCTTATCAACAAGAAGAATATCATCAACAAAAAGCATACACCTAGGTACAACCTCTTGCAAATGTCTAGTGAGAACATCCATGAAAAGCTAAAAGATATGGGCTTAAGGCTGGTCGTTGATGTAATTCAACTGAAATAGAAAAATACTTGGTAAAACCACCTTGTATTTGAATAGAAGTAACAACTCCTGTATACATATCCTTAATAACTTGAATATAAGTATTATTAACCCCTTTCTTTTCTTAGAACTCTCCATAGCACTTCTCTTGAAAGTTCATCATATACTTTCCCTAAATCAATAAATATCACATGCAGATCCTCCTTATTCTCTCTACACTTCTCCATCAAACCTCTCAACAAATATATAGCTTACACAGTAGACCTACCCGGCATGAATATTAAAAAGTTTAGTAAGCCAAAAAATTCCTTCATCTCCTAAGCATTTTCACACCTCTTTTAGAATATCATCAGGTCCAACAACTTTTCCACACTTCATTTTCTTTAAAGTCTCTCTAACTTCGATGTTACTAATACGCCGATAAAAACATAAACCTTTATTTTCATTTAGGATGCTAAGATCACTAAAGTCAATCGTATTCTCACAATCTTCATTGAAAAGTTTAGCAAAATATCTCATTCACCTTTGTTGAATATCGACTTTTAATAAAAGCACTTTTTGATCTTCATCCTAATGCACTTCACTTGAACTAAATCCTTACTACTTCTATCTCTTTGTTTGATTAACTTATATATATTCTTTAAATGCTCCATCTAATCCTAGAATAATATTTTACTTTATTTTTATATTTTTCCCCTTCACTTAGAATAATTTTACAATCTTTGCAATCTAAACAATCTATTTTTCTTATAAGAAAATAATCAATTTGAGTTTTACCTATATCCATTCTTATAAGTGATGAGATGTCAATCTCTTTTCTTAAATAAGATATTAGCAATTATAAAATCATAAGCTATAACAAAATCTAATATGATCTTATCACCTTCATTAGTCACTCCAAACCTATAACCATCATGAATGCTTTTAAAATCATCTATCTATCTACCAACATGTCTATTTAAATCTCCTTCAATAAAAACTCTTTGTTCAAGAAGTATCTTTTGTATTAATTCTTCTAAGTCATTCCAAAATTTTAATTTTGATCACATACCTAATTCTACTTGAGGAGCATAAACACTTATGTTGACCTACAAACAGTGAACCGAGCAAGCCAGTCAACCCACGACTCAACCACCCGACGAAACCACCCACGATCTCGTGTAACTGCTCCTCACGACACAAAATGGCTCTCGCTCACTCATTCCCTTAGAATACGCTCTCAGAAACGAAGGCAAGAGAAAAAGTTCAGAACATACCTCTCGGCTCCCATTGAACTCAACCAACTGAAGCCGCCGGAGTCATCCAAGATCCCATCTTCCCATATGTAGAGAACCCGCCGACACCTGCTTCCTCTCGCTCCGGCCTTGCCAACTCTGACGACGCTCAAAGCCTTGGCTGGCTGCCTCTTCGCCGACCAAGGACCCACTGAACCGAAGCCCGCCGTGTCCAACTCCTACACTCCCTGCCGCCTCCACCACCGTCCCGACTCCAGTCAAACCCCGACCCGACGAAGCCGCCGCCGACCTGCCTCCGGCCGACCTGTCTCCGACCGCTCCGACTCCGACCCACCTGATGCACGCGACCCGGCCGACCCCGACCAGATCTGCTCCCGTGCGTGGCTCCGCATCCGTCTCCGCCTCTTCCCGATCCTTCTCCCCTCTCTCTGTTTCTAATACATTAGATAAGATATATATATTATATAATATATATGATATGTATATTATATAATAATATATATATCATACATTATATTATAATATTTATATATGATATATGATATATTATATGTATATTATATAATATATTATAATATATATGTAATAAAATAAAAATAAAAGAGAGAAATGGAGAGAAATGTGAGGATTTTCAAATAATTACGACAACAATAAGATTTGAAGGAAGTCCCGGGGTTTGATTCGGTCCCCCGAAGCCCTCGATCGTCGAGCTAATCCGATCGAGGGATTGAAGACTAGAAGACTCAATCTCCTCGCCGTTGATTCGCTCCGGTCGAGTCGAGCCAAAATCTCCTCGCCGTTGATTCGCTCCGGCCAAGTCGAGCTACTCTTTACCTCCCGGCGTCGGAGAGGGGACGCCGGAAGGCTGTCGAAATTTTCTAAAAATTTCGGGACTTAGCCAGATTTTTGGACTTGTTTGAATTTTTGGACTTAGGTTGATTTTGGACAACACAAATCTAATTTGAAGCTAATTGCATTAATTAATCGAATAATGAATTCAAATATCAATTCAATAATTAATCTAATCAATTAAATCATTAATCCTAATAAATTTAAAATCAGTTTCAAATCATTAAAATCACCTAAAATCACTTAATAACTAATTGCTTTGTTAAAATAAAATATATTCAATTTCAAATCTAGTTGAAACAACTGAAAACAGAACTGATTTAAATAAAACTAATTTTAAAATGAAATTAGAATTCAATAAAAAACAAACAAAAAAATAGAATTGAAATCAGAAACTTAAATTAACTAAATTATAATTAAAATAATAACCTAGGTAATTAACTAATTAATTTAAAATGATAACAGTAACAATTAACTAAGCAATAATTTATAATCAATCCATATGATTTAAGATTCAATACTAAAACAATTTCAATTGATAAATTAAAACATTTGATTTAAAACCTTTTGATTAAAATAAAAAAAACTTTAACTTAAATAAAATTAATCATAAAGCAAACTTTAATTAAAATTTTAATCAAATTAATTGAACAAATTAAAATCAAATTGAGTAAATTAAATTTTAATTTAAAATTCATCTAATCAATTCACATAATTAATTAATGCAATTAAAATTAAATAAAACATAAAAATGAAATGTTTCCAATAATCCAATCTAAGTACAATATGCTGAGTAGCTCTCAAACACGAGCTCGCCAAAAGCTCTCCAAACAACTGTTAGCTCTCCAACAAGCTACAGTAACTCTTTGAGCAAGAACAAAGAACTCTCTAAGCAGCTCTCAAATATAAGGTCTGAAATTGCTCTCCAATAAGTGGCTGCTCACACAATAGCTCTCTAACATAACAACTCTCCAAACTACCGGACAACTCAAACTGCTCTCCAACAAGTAACAGCTCCCACAACAATTAGTCTATAAGCAAGGACAAGGAGGCTTGTATCGAACAAATTAGATCACCTATGGGAGAGAATTGGGAACTTGTAGTGAGCCAGATAATTCTCCTATGAACACGAGCACGATCTCCTAATACCTATTGAGCAAATACTCTCTACGAGCTGTGCTAAGTGACGCTTAGATAAGTCAAAACAAACTAAATGCAATAACTAAAATCTAAAAAATCTTTAACGCCACCGGATCCGCAACACGTATACAAGCGGACAGAAGGCGTTTGTAGGCTCTCAAAAGAAATCTCAGCCTTTTCTAAATGAAATCCCTTGCAAAAATGGATCATATTTAAATATTTTAAAATACCCGCATGTGCTCCGACCACCGCATACGATTTCAAAATCTAATGGTCTGAGCATGCTGCGCGGGTCTAAATTCGAGTCTCATCCTCCTCCTCGAAAGGACTGGAGTCGACACGACTTAAATCACAAAATGCCTCACAAAATCCTACAAAAATACTAGTGACTTTAACGTCACCCCGATGATGGCCGTGTTGATAGAAAATCTCAACCGGAGGGGTCAAATCTCAAATCAAACAAAATTCCAAATCTCTGAAATAAAATTCATCTCTTAAAAATTTAGAACTAAAAATCATTCACCTCCCGCAACCGTTTGTCAGGGGTGATAAATTTGAAATTAACCTCAGCTCACAAAGAGCGAATGCATGTCGGGTGTATCGCTACGATTCATCCTCAAATAGTCTCTTGCCAACAGGGACGTGGCACGTGCCCTCTGATCGGGTGGTTTCGCCGCAAAATGGCACCATTATATTACGATCACGGCCAAAGCCCGTATGTTCCCTAAAGGCGTCAAACCCTTGAGCGATGAATCATAGGTATAGTCGATAGGCACAAAGCCCTCTGTCAGCTAAGGTGGATTCAGATATATCCCCTTAGACAAACACCAACCCAGGTCTACAAGGTATTCTTGGACGAAGTAACCCATGGCTGCCGATAAGGTGCCTTCTGTCAGGTTGGGTCGACTACCTCCTCTGACTAAGTAGACCAGGGATTATGACAGCCCGGGACGACGGAACCATGGGATCTTGATCGGGCTCGTCTTCATTCCCCCCACCACTAGTTTTAAGTTTGTGGTAATAATTTCTAAATCATAAAGTCAAATCTCAAATTCAAACCCTAAAATTGTTGCTATTATACGTTAGATTTATAAGTTATGCTATCTCTTTAATAACTAGCCTTAATCGAAAGTTCTCTCTTGTTATCAGGAGAGGTAATTAACTATAGGGGCTTGCGCCTATAGGAAACCAGAACTCAGATCAAAAAGTCCTCACAAATTGAGGGCGAAATCTCTGGGTAGTGTCTTATCTAAAACCCAATCTGCCTTCTGAAAATTCACCCGGAACCTAATTTTGTTAAAACTCTCTACCGGCATCATCAAACAAGACAAGAAAAATAGATCGATGGCGCGGAGAGGCCGGGAATGCATCCTATGGAATTTTTGGAGCCCACAACTTATAATATTAATAATCTTAATTTTAACAATAATATTTTAAAGCTATAATTCTATCTCCAATTTTATTAATTTTTACAATATTATCATTCAAACTTTTATCTATAATCACACATATACCATTTCTAGTATGACTCATAGAATACCATAGTTTAAATCCTAAACTATCACTCGCCTTAGCCTTCTTCTCCAACCCATTTAATTTTATGAATGCATAAAATATTTATCTTCCTATGAATCATAATATCTATTAATTTCATTAATGTGTCTGTAAGGGTACCTATATTCAAAATTTTCATTCTAATTTTAATTTCACGGACTAGCTTCTTTGCCTATATTAGCCCATGATGTGGGAACTCTTGCCTATTTAACACTGGACTCGGGCGCCGGTGCAATGGCCTTTGCACACTTCTCCCTATATTTAGGTCATACAGTGCGTCACTCATAGGGAATGTCCTAGCATTAACACAATGTATTGAAGGATATATATCATAATTATTTGACAAGTTTTATGCGGGCTGTCTACTACCTAATGCAACACTCCACTTTTCTAATGCAGGACTTGTGACCAGGCAATGACAGTGTTCACTCAATAAGACATATTGATGCAGGACTAAGATACATTTAAATGAAAATTATAAGGATTAGCACAATTTATTAAAAAGAGCAATTGTTGATTAGATTACTAGCAATTGAAACGACAAAGTAAAACAAGAAAGGTGTGCTTACGCTTAGGTCAAATCACTTGCTAAATGCTTGAACAAACAAATAGTTTAGAAAATAAAAAACATGCAAAGTAATAGACGTTCAACTAACATCCCTAAGTTAACAATGAAATAAGAAACATAGAAAGATACACTCAAAACCCTACGTTTACTAAGCTTTAGCAATTTAGGCGGAGTTTGATCCTTTGCGAATCTGTCATCACCTACAAGGTTAGTAGATGAAGAAGTAATTGAATAGGGAAGAAAAACTCACCCTTATTTGGGAAAGAATCGCCGTCGGATGATGTCCTTTTGATTGCTAATAGCACCGGTGAGGAGATGTAGAAGATGAATGATGTAACCTTTGATTGAATACGATGAAGTAGCCGGAGTAGTGGAGGTCGTGGCTCGGCCGAAGATGGTCCAACATCCTTTTGATCTTTGATCGTCAATCACATCAACCAAGGTGATGTGGATCCGGTTGATGTATTCTTCAAAGGTGTTGTCGAAGTCAAAGCCCACGTCAAAGAAAGGAGAACGAAGTATGTCGATATTATCTTGATTGTCAAGCACCAAGCCGTAATCCCAGTCGGGAACCTCCATTCATGTTGATTGTGAAGAAGAGGGGTTGATGATGAAGTTCCTTTGCTGTCCTTGTTGATTCTCCCAAGAATTTAGAGGTTTTGCCTTGAAAATCAAGAGGGAGAGGAGGGGGAAAGATGGCCGACCACAGTAGAGGTTTGGGAGAGAATTAGGTTCAGATTTTGGGAGAGTTAGGTGGAGGAAATTTTACTTAGAACACTTCCCAACTAATCCCCTTGGTTAGGAGAAATTGAGGAAGGGAGAGGGAGAGAGGGGCGGCGGCAAGAGGGGAATAAGGAGAATTAATTTGTTTCCAAAGAGGGAAGGGGATCTTTGGAAAGAAATTAAATAGGTAGGTAGGGACATAGGGAATTTCGGCCAAGGAGGTTGGGCAAGATTTTGAATTATTTCCAAGGGAGAGAGATAGGCTTTAGGAAATAAATTCTAAATCAACCCTATAGGGGCCGGCAGCATTACTGAGCTAGTTAGGGATTGTGGGGAATTATTTGGGTTTCTAAATTGGGATTTAGAGATTAAAAAAGTTTTAATTAAGTCCCAATTAAATGAAAATTCAAATAGGATTTAATTTTGGAACTTTCTAAATTAGGAAAGAATTTCAAATTCAAATAATTTGGAATTTTGAAATTAAGCTTTCCTAAATTAAGAAAGGTTGCTTATGGAAAGTAGCAAGGGGGTTTGAATTTGGGGAGGGAGGATGGGGAAGGGGGAGGGGCCGACGATGGGAGGAAAAGGAGGGGACGGTGGGGGAAGGGGCTTGGGCCGTGGGTGAGGAAGAGGAAAGGGAAAAGAAGAAGAATAGGGAAGAAATTAACCACGAACCCGGACACTTCCAAGGTTGGTGGGTGATCCGATTCCCTCTCCTAGGGACCTCTCCAAAGCTCTCAAACTCTCACATCAAGAAAACAATATGCTGGAATTTCTTTGATAATCATTCATTAACCATAACAATACAACATAGGGCCTTTAAATAGCCTCAAACAAAGGACCAAAAGAAAAAGACGACAATGCCCTCTTGGGCTTACAACCAATCCACCCTTAAGGGTAAAACAGTAAAAGAAATAACATCATAAAATAAAAGGAAGAACGATACAATAAAACTCAAAAATACAAAGACTCGATCGTGACCGTAGATCGACGACCACGTCTACGATAAACCTTCCATGTAGTGATGTCCTCATCATTCTCCCGGGGTGGAAGAAAGCTCGACTCCGTCGTGTAAGTATCTCTGGTGCTGTCATAAATCTCCAATGCATCTGGATCAAGCTGTTGTAACTCCTCACGATCCAACCAAGTATCCTCTGTCTCGGGTTTGCCTCTCCACCAAATCAAGTATCTTCGTCGTCCACCTTCCTTTGTAGAGATGATATCATCGCTCAGGATCGTGTCCACTTTTTCTGCTATGGGTGATTTAGGAATATCTGGGAGTGGAGGTAGGTTAGGGATCTCACAATGTGGGGTCACACAAGGCTGTTGTATGAGTGGGTTTGGCGGATTGAAATCCGGACCTTCATATGCCACTAGATCTTCTATGTTAAAAGAGGGATTGATGTTGAACTCAACAGGAAGATCTACCACATAAGCATTATCATTAATTTTCTTAATTATTTTGAATGGTCCAGCACTTTTAGCATGCAATTTCTAAACCGTTCCTTGTGGGAACCATTCCGGACGAATCCGCACCATCACAGAATCACCAACCTCAAAAGTTTTAAATTTTCGTTTCAGATCAGCATGTAATTTATAATCAGTATTGCTTCTTTCAATTTGTCGTGCAATTTCCTTATGAAGCTCATGCATATGCGATGCAAATGAAGATGCAGACTCAGATGTCCTATACCTAGGACACATAGGAATGAGATCTAAAGGTTTCTTAGGTTTGAACCCATACACAATCTCAGAAGGACTTAGGCCAGTGGTTCGGTTTACAAAATTATTATACGCAAACTCAGCAGTGGGTAGAACAGAATCCCAATCTTTAACATGCTCACCAACCAGAGACCGCAACAGATTTCCTACGCTCCTATTAACTACCTCGGTCTGACCATCAGTTTGTGGATGAAAGGCTGTGGAGAATTGCAATTTAGTGCCTAATTTCATCCAAAGGGTCTTCCAAATATAGCTAGTGAATTTAACATCTCTATCTGAGACAATGGTCTTGGGTAGACCATGAAGACGGACAACCTCATTGAAATAAAGCTAGGCAATATGGGAGGCGTCGGATGTTTTGGAGCAGGGTATAAAATGAGCCATTTTGGAAAATCTATCAACTATGACACATATGGCATTATTTTTATGAAGAGTCTTAGGCAGGCCTAAAATGAAATCCATGCTAACATCCTGCCAAGGACAACTAGGGACAGGCAACGGAGTGTAAAGACTAGTGTTCTGCTTATACTGTTTGGCTAGCTGACAAGTGTGACACCAGCTAACCAACCTACCAACATCTCTCTTCAGGCTGGGCCAAAAGAAACGATACTCCATAGATTCTATAGTTTTATCCCGTCCGAAGTGCCCAGCAAGGCCTCCGACGTGGAGTTCCCAGACCAGAAAATCCCTAAGGGAAGTGCTAGGGATGCAAAGCTTTTGAGCTTTGAAGAGATAACCATCCTCCAGAAGAAAATCGTCCACAAGGCGTGTGCTGCTTGTGGACAAGAGAGAGTAGATCTCTTTGAAGTTGGGGCAGTCCAAATAGTCCCTCTTTATTTGGTTGAAACCCACAACTTCAGCCCTCATCTCAGTAGCAGTCATCATGCGACGACTGAGGGCATCAGCAGCTTTATTCTCAGCTCCCGCCTTATGTCTAAGAGTATACTTGTACTCCTGAAGGAACTCTACCCATCGACCGCGTCGTGCATTCAACTTCTTCTGGGAGTTGATATAACGCAGAGCTTCGTGATCCGAGAAGATGATGAACTCTTGCGGGAGCAAGTAGTGTTGCCAGTAGCGAAGGGATTGGATCACCGCGTAGAACTCTTTGTCATAAGTGGAATATCGCTGCCGAATGTCGTTCAGTTTCTCACTGAAATAAGCTATAGGATGACCTTCCTGGGAGAGGACTCCTCCAATTCTGACCCCCGAAGCGTCGCAGGTCACTTCGAAAACTTTGGAGAAATCAGGAAGTCTCATCACTGGGGCCTCCACCATTCTTTTCTTAATGTCATCAAAAGCTCTGGTGGCGGCCGGGGTCCAGTGGAAATCACCCTTCTTAAGACAATCAGTGATAGGAGATATGATTGTACTAAAGTTTCGTATAAATCTCCTATAGAAGGTGGCCAATCCGTGGAAGTTGCGGACTTCCCGGATGTTTTGAGGAAGAGGCCATTCAACTATGCTTTCACTTTCTCAGGGTCAGCAGAAACCCCTTGAGCCGACACGATAAATCCCAGAAAGATAACTCGATCTACAAGGAAAGTACACTTCTTTGGATTTGCGTACAATTGTTCTTTCCTTAATACAGAACAGACTTGCTTTAAGCGGTCCAGGTGTCGCTCAACAGAATGACTATAGATAAGAATGTCGTCAAAGTAGACAACGACAAACTTACCCATAAAAGGTCATAACACCTGGGTCATGATTCTCATAAAGGTACTCAGGGCGTTACTCAACCCGAAAGGCATGACCAACCACTCGTAAAGACCATCCTTGGTCTTGAAAGCAGTCTTCCACTCATCACCAGGTCGGATCTGGATCTGGTGGTATCCACTCTTGAGATCTATCTTGGAGACTAGAGTGGCGCCCATCATCATATCGAGCATATCGTCCAATCGTGGAATAGGAAAACGATACTTGACGGTGATTTTGTTGATAGCACGGCTATCAACACACATTCTCCAAGATCCGTCCTTCTTAGGAGTGAGAAGGGCGGGCACCGCGCAGGGGCTAAGACTCTCCTTAATGAAACCTCGCTGAAGTAACTCATCTACTTGCTTCTTAAGTTCAGCATGTTCCGTGGGGTTCATGCGATAGTGGGGCAGGTTAGGGAGGAAGGCTCCAGGGACTAAGTCTATGGCATGCTGAATGTCTCTAAGAGGAGGTAACTGATCTGGGAGATCATCGGGGAAGACATCAGCAAACTGCCCTATAATGGGTTGGACTTCCTGAGGGATAGGGTCATCAGATTCAGGAGAAATCTCACGACCCACTAAGGTGTACAGTGGTGCGCCTTGAGTAATATTAGAGTCCAGAACTTTGGCGGTGACCAAGTTCAATCCTTTCTTGGACTTAAGGGGGTGGGATTTGGGGTCATCCTTAACCCGGGGCTGCGATGGCAAAAGCTTAATCTTTTTGCCCGCATGTTCAAACACGCAAGTGTTCGAACGCCCATAGATGTGGACATCATTATCAAAAATCCAGGGTCGGCCTAACAAAATTTGTCCAACATCCATAATCAGTACATCGCACCACACATTCTCCTTATAAGTGGCAAAGGAGATAGGTACGATGCTTCGCTCTTTCACCTCCAAGGCAGTGGAGTTGACCCACGCCACCTTATACGAACTGGGGTGAGGAACGACAGAAAGACCCAGTTTGGACACCATGCTGGAGGAAACAGCATTGATGCAACTACCACTATCTATGATGACTTTACAGTTTTTATCTTTAATTTTGGTGTAGGTGTGAAAGATCGACGTCCTACGCCAGTCATCGGAGGTAACAGGGTGTGACAGTGCACATCTCACCATGCAGATGGGAGAAGTGTCCAACTTCTGATGGCAGTGGAGGACAGCGGTGTCATCGTCCTCCTCAAAGAAATCGCCTTCTTCTTCTACTTGATGGACCTGATCAACCTCGGGCTCAAGATCCTCTTCAGTAATCTCCTTAATGATAGAGACTTTGTAGGGACTGGAGCACTGAGAAGCAATATGCCCATACCCCTGGCATCGAAAGCACTTGGTCCCGGGACTGGACCGAGGGGTATCCGAGGTGGGAGGTTTGTTTCTAAAATCAGGTCGGGTGCATGAGGACCTGTGGAAGGTCGGGTAGTGCTCCCTGGAGTAGGTCGGGCAGTAGAGGTATGAGGAGTGGAGCTACCAGAAGGTCTGTAGGAAGACTTAGAGTCATGGTGACGATTAGGGTGCTGGGACCGACTCTCCTCAAGGTCTAACACTAAACTGTAGGCATTTTCAAGGGTAGTGACATTCCGGGCGAACAGCTCGTTGCGAAGATCCTCTCGCAACCCAGTACGAAACATGGATAAAATCTGCGCAGGGGTAGTGGAGGTCTCCCCTTTGCAACGAATCAGAAAGTCGTCAAAGGATGCGATGTAATCCTTGACGGGTTTACTACCCTGAGTCAGTCTATGCCACCTATCCAAGAGCCTAGGGAAGTACGAGGGAGGCAAGTACTTCTGCTTGAGTTCCCGCTTCATAGATAACCAATCAGTGATGGGATACTCATTTCGGGACTCCCTAAGGCTTTCTAAGTTTGACCAAAACTGACTAGCTCTACCAAGGAGTTTCATACTGGCAAAACTGACCTTCCTAGCCTCGGAGATGTTATACCACTTAAAGAAACTATCCATACCTTTGATCCAGTCCAGAAAGAGCTGGGGATCGAGGGTACCATCGAAAGTGGGTGCATCGACCTTGATATTCTTCATCAGAGGAAGATCAGGGTCATGGTGGTGATCATGTCCATAGTGGGGGGCTCGATGAGGGGCTCGAGGAGGTCCCTCATCCAGAAAAGGATCGTCCCCGTACATGGAAGGAGGCCTAGAAGGGGTATATGGAATCGGGTGGCTCCTACCATGCTCTATGGTGTCAAGTCGGTCAGTGGTGGTCCTACGAAATTCAACTAGATCGGCTTGGTTTTCCTTGAGTTGTTGGCTAATTGTGTTCATTTGACCTACCAGTAGGTCTAAGGTCCTTCCAAGTTGTTCTGGGTCCATTGCTAAGCACTAGGGAACGCTTAGGGCTGAAAACTAGGAGTGGGCAGCAAGCAAAAGTAATGAAAAGACACCCTAAAATGACACTAAATGCTGCAGGAACCTTTAGGACAGCAAACTACACTATGGTGTTAAGTCTCCTAGGCAAGTAGAGAGGTTGTAAAGTTAGGGGCAGCACCTAGATATCAACAAAATGATCTTAAAGCTTACTAAATGAATGCAGAAAATTCTGGACAGCAAACACAATAGCAAATTGAAAGTGTTTTAAATGATGTTATGCATGCAAAAGTAAGTAAAACAGTTGAGCAATAACCTAGGGTAAGTTCTAGCATGCAAATCCTAGGTTAACCATGCTCTGATACCAGATGATGCAGGACTAAGATGCATTTAAATGAAAATTATAAGGATTAGAACGATTTATTAAAGAGAGCAATTGTTGATTAGATTACTAGCAATTGAAATGACAAAGTAAAACAAGAAAGGGTGCTTACGCTTAGGCCAAATCACTTGCTAAATGCTTGAACAAACAAATAGTTTACAAAATCAAAAAAACATGCAAAGTAATAGACGTTCAACTAACATCCCTAAGTTAACAATAAAATAAGAAACATAGAAAGATACACTCAAAACCCTATGTTTACTAAACTTTAGCAATTTAGGTGGAGTTTGATCCTTTGCGAATCCGTCATCACGTACAAGGTTAGTAGATGAAGAAGTAATTGAATAGGGAAGAAGAGCTCACCCTTATTTGGGAAAGAATCGCCGTCGGATGATGTCCTTTTGATTGCAAATAGCACCGGTGAGGAGATGTAAAAGATGAATGATGTAACCTTTGATTGAATAAGATGAAGTAGCCGGAGTGGTGGAGGTCGTGGCTCGGCCGAAGATGGTCCAACGTCCTTTTAATCTTTGATCGTCAATCACATCAACCAAGGTGATGTGGATCCAGTTGATGTATTCTTCGACGGTGTTGTCGAAGTCAAAACCCACGTCAAAGAAAGGAGAACGGAGTATGTCGATATTATCTTGATCGTCAAGCACCAAGCCGTAATCCCAGTCGGGAACCTCCATTCATGTTGATTGTGAAGAAGAGGGGTTGATGATGAAGTTCCTTTGCTGTCCTTGTTGATTCTCCCAAGAATTTAGAGGTTTTGCCTTGAAAATCAAGAGGGAGAGGAGGGGGAAAGATGGCCGGCCACAGTAGAGGTTTGGGAGAGAATTAGGTTCAGATTTTGGGAGAGTTAGGTGGAGGAAATTTTACTTAGAACACTTCCTAACTAATCCCCTTGGTTAGGAGAAATTGAGGAAGGGAGAGGGAGAGAGGGGCAGCGGCAAGAGGGGAATAAGGAGAGTTAATTTGTTTCCAAAGAGGGAAGGGGATCTTTGGAAAGAAATTAAATAGGTAGGGACATAGGGAATTTCGGCCAAGGAGGTGGGGTAAAATTTTGAATTATTTCCAAGGGAGAGAGAGAGGCTTTAGGAAATAAATTCTAAATCAACCCTATAGGGGCCGGCGGCATTACTGAGCTAGTTGGGGATTGTGGGGAATTATTTGGATTTCTAAATTGGGATTTAGAGATTAGGAAAGTTTTAATTAAGTCCCAATTAAATGAAAATTCAAATAGGATTTAATTTTGGAACTTTCCTAAAATAGATTTCCTAAATTAGGAAAGTATTTCAAATTCAAATAATTTGGAATTTTGAAATTAAGCTTTCCTAAATTAAGAAAGGTTGCTTATGGAAAGTAGCAAGGGGGTTTGAATTTGGGGAGGGAGGATGGGGAAGGGGGAGGGGCCAGCGGTGGGAGGAAAAGGAGGGGACGGTGGGGGAAGGGGCTTGGGCCGTGGGTGAGGAAGAGGAAAGGGAAAAGAAGAAGAATAGGGAAGAAATTAACCACGAACCCGGACACTTCCAAGGTTGGTGAGTGATCCGATTCCCTCTCCTAGGGACCTCTCGAAAGCTCTCAAACTCTCACATCAAGAAAACAATATGCTGGAATTTCTTTGATAATCATTCATTAACCATAACAATACAACATAGGGCCTTTAAATAGCCTCAAACAAAGGACCAAAAGAAAAATACGACAATGCCCTCTTGGGCTTACAACTAATCCACCCTTAAGTAAGGGTAAAACAGTAAAAGAAATAACATTATAAAATAAAAGGAACAACGATACAATAAAACTCAAAAATACAAAGACTCGATCGTGGCCGTAGATCGACGACCACGTCTACGATAAACCTTCTATGTAGTGATGTCCTCATCACATATCCATCGACATCAAAAGTGATCAAATTCGACTCCAAATAAGCCCAAATCAAGAACTTATAGTGTAATTGATAAGTTTGGGACATTATTTGGAAGGACAAAAAGATCTCCAAATATTGCATGCTTATAGTAAAATTGCATCTCAACGAGAGGAATCTGAAGTGTAAGATTGCCTAATTTCAATGTTATTAAGGCTCTTAAATATTGAATAAATGATCTATAAATAAGGAAATCAAGACATGCTGCTATTTGATAGAGGTATCAGAATTTGATTATATTTATAGGAACATCACGCTTAAAAATCTATAAATAGACGCTTATACTCCACATGAAATGGGGCTAAGACCTTATTGAGATTTAAGGGTGCTCTGGGGATTTAAGAACTCGACTCCACTTGAGCACCACTGTCTGACCGTTGCCATCCAACCTCGTTGGAGCATCGCTGTCTAACCATTGTTATCTGACAGATGCCATTGGGCCACTGCCTGATTGCCTTCATCGAAGCACCGTCACCCCATTTGGTCCTTCGGCCACCACCATTCAATTATAGACCTCCAATCATCCAACTTAGTCTCCTGGTTATCTTTGCCCGATTACAGTCCTCCCAGCACAATTGCTCAACTACCGTCATCGCCCGACAACAGTCCTTTGAGTGTCGTCGCTCGACTATGATCCTAAGCTTACTGTCTCCCAAATATGGTACTTCAACCATCACTGCCTAACTAGTATCCTTCGACAAAACTAACATATGCTAACTTTATCACCAACAACGTCGGCACATACCAACATCTATAAAGTTGATGCACATCATCGACACCAACTCTGACTTCCAATATCAACTCTAACTATGATCTTTGGGTTGAGTACCTAGCTAGTCGGCTGGACCTGCTATCTAAAACTGAACTAGAAGGAATCTTCATGAAGGGGCTCAAACCAAAGATTCGAGGGGCTGTGAGAGTGATGAGGCCTCGTGACTTGGAAGATGTTATAGAGTTATAACAGTTGGTGAAGGACCAGAAGCACTTGGAGAGGGAGGCCATGGATAGCATCTCAGGAAGCTTATACATGATGACCACCACATTTTTGGCAGCCAGGGGATTGCCAATGAGGGTTCCTTGGGAGACTCCAAATGAGAAACCTGTAGGAGGGAGAAACTTCAAGAAGCTCACCGAGGAGCTACTGGAGAAGAGGGCGAAGGGACTATGCTTCAGGTGTGATGAGAGGTATACCCTGAGGCATAGGTATAAGGATCGAACTCTTCAAGTTCTCACCGTCTGTGATGATGAGGAAGCTAAGGAGGGAGAGGACAGGGGGGAATTGGTAGAGGAGGAAGGGCTGCATCTAGACATGGTTCAGGTCTCCTTGAACTCAGTAGTGGGATTTACTCCAAATCACACCATGAAAGTGAACGGAGAAATAGCAGACAAAGAAGTGATGGTATTGATAGACAACCGGGCTACCGACAATTATATCTCCAACCAAATCATAGACCAGTTGGGGATGAACTTGGTGGACATAGGGTGTTACGAGGTAATGATAGGCACTGGAAAGGTGGAGTCGGGTAGAGGAGTATGTAGGGGAGTGGTGCTGACTATACAAGGGATTCAGGTAAGGGAGAAATTCCTCCCATTAGAGTTAGGAAGCACTGATGTCATCCTGAGGATGAAGTGACTTCAGATCTTGAGAGATACCAAGGTAAATTGAGGAGCACTGATGATGAAGCTGGTGGTGGAAGGAAAAAGGGTGGTGATCCAGGAAGATGCAAGGTTGTTCAAAGCCATGATGTCTTTCAAAACCATGGTAAGGATCATACAAGACGTGGGAGGAGGATTTCTGATGGAACTGTAGAGTTTAGAAGGGATCAGACTAGAGGAAGGGGGGAACATTCCTCTTTCAGTACAACCACTCATATAGCAATTTAGAGAGGTCTTTCAACCACCTCAAGGCTTACCACCACCGAGGGAGCAGGAGCATGCAATCACCCTAAGGGAGGGGGTGTCTCTGATTAGTGTCCGACCACATCGCTGCTCTCAGATTCAGAAGGATGATATTGATAAACTGATCCAGGAGATGTTGGAGGCGGAGATCATTAGGCCGAGTGTGACCCCTTTTTCTATCCTAGTATTGTTGGTTAAGAAGAAGGATGTGACCTAGAGATTCTACGTTGACTACCGAGCCTTGAATAAAGAGATTGTGTCGGACAAGTTTTCCATGTCGGTGATCGATGAGCTACTAGATGAGCTGTGTGGAGCAGTGGTGTTCACCAAGATGGATCTGAAGTCGGGATACCATCAGATCAGGATGAGGGAGGAGGATGTCTCGAAGACTGCTTTCAGTACCAATGAGAGGCATTACCAGTTCTTAGTGATGTCGTTTGGCCTCACAAATGCCTCTGCTATGATGAACAGAGTATTCCGACCATACCTCCGAAAGTTTGTATTGGTCTTCTTTGACAACATTCTAATGTACAACAGGTCCACAGAGTCTTACAGAAGTAGTAGCTGAGAGCCAACCTGAAGAACTGTTGTTTTGCACAGGTCAATGTGGAGCACTTAGGGCAAGTGGTATCCCAGGAGGGAGTGGCTACTGATCAGGCTAAGATTAAGGCAATGACGAAATAGTCTCTACCTAGGAATCTGAGAGGGTTGAGGAGTTTCCTAGGTTTAACGGGATATTATAGGCGATTTGTGAGAGGATACAACACCATAGCCGGGCCACTGATAAAGCATTTCAAGGACAGCTTCTTATGGGGGGAAGCAGCTACCCAGGCTTTTGAGAGGTTGAAGAGGGCCATGACCACGGTACCAGTCCTGGCCTTACCTGATTTCAGCCAGATTAACGTGGTAGAGACAGATGCATCCGGGCATGGATTGCGAGCAGTGCTTATGCAAAATCATCAATCCATTGCCTACTTCAGTCAAATATTAACAGCCAGAGCTAGGCTGAAGTCAGTCTATGAGAGAGAGTTGATAGCCATCGTGTTAGCCATTCAGAAGTAGCGGCCTTACATACTAGGCCGACATTTTATTGTACAGATAGACCAAAGGAGTTTGAAGTACTTATTAGAACAAAGGATGGTGACCGAAGACCACCAGAGGTGGCTATCCAAGCTATTGGGTTTTGACTTTGAAATCCAGCACAGACAAGGATTAGAGAATAAGGCAGCTGACGCCTTATCCAGATGCATGGGAGAGCTCCAAGGGATGGCCATTTCAATACCACCGATGGTCAAAGAGGAGAGTGTTCAGAATGAGGAGCTAAGAAAGATCAGGATGGATCTACTAAGGGATATGAATAGCCACCCTGGCTATTCCATAGAGGGAGAGAGATTACTATATCAAGAGAGGTTTGTGCTGCCACAAACCTCAGGTGATATTCCTCGCTGCAGGAGTTCCATGGTAGAGCAATTAGAGCTCATTCTAGTGTGCATAAGACATATAGAAGATTGACAACAGAAGTGTATTAGAGAGGGATGCATAAGGATGTGGAGGAGATGGTGGCTAGGTGTGAGATATGTCAGAGAAACAAGTATATGGCTATGGCTCCAGAGAGATTACTTCAACCTCTGGCTCTTCCTGACAAAGTGTGAGAGGAGGCCACCATGAATTTCACAAATGGATTACCATGATCTGAGGGGTTTACAATGATTCTGGTGGTGGTTGATAGATTGAGCAAGTATGCTCATTTTATTCTCTTAAGACACCCCTATACGGCAGTTATAGTAGCAGCAGCATTCATCAGAGAGGTGGTTAGATTGCATGAGATTCCTGAGTCAATAGTTTCTGATCGGGATAAGGTGTTCCTCAAAAAAGAACTGTTTAGGCTGCAGGAGACAGTTCTAAAGACAAGCACCACTTACCACCCTCAGATAGACAGGCAGACAGAGGTGGTAAACAGTTGCCTAGAGACTTGCAGTGTTTTGCTTCAAAGATATCTCGATTGTGGGTCAAGTGACTAGCATGGGCGGAGTACTGATACAACACTTCATATCATTCAATTTCCCAGATGACCCATTTCAAAGTGTTGTACGGAAGAGATCCACCACACTTAGTGTATTTTGGGCAAAAGAGCACACCAGTCTCTTCAGTTGAACAGTACTTGGAGGAAAGAAATAGTGTTGGAGGAACTGAAAATGCACCTTTTAAAGGCACAACAGATTATGAAGAAGCAGACGGATGGATATAGGAAGGACATACAGTTTAAAGTAGGGGAAAGGGTGTTCTTAAAGCTACAGCCCTACAGACAGAGGATGATCGCCAACACAAGGAATGAGAAGCTTGCCCCGAGGTACTTTGGCCCATATGAGATATTGGAGAGGATTAGAGCAGTGGCCTATCGTTTGAAATTACCCTCGACCACGACTATACGTCCAGTGTTCCATGTGTCACAACTAAGGAGAGCCATTGAGGATCATCCAACTAGTTCAGAGTTACCTATGATACTAACAGAGGACTTGGAGGTGGTATTAGAACCACTGGAGTTTGTTTAGAGGGGGTGGCCACACAACCTCACGTACAAGCACAGTTTTAAAAAAAAACTGAATCTAAACAACCAAGAGACACATCTTTTTACTACAAAATGTTTTTAGTGTTAATAATACTTAATTAATAAAAACTATTTTGCATTAATTCAAACACAACCCCTTAATGCAAAATTCCTACTCCAAGATTTGATCGAAATTTCTCAAATTTTTGAAAATTGAGAGCTTTAGTGAATCCATCAGCAACTTGATCTTCAGTAGAACAATACTTGATTGTAATAGTTCCTTTTGCCACAACTTCTCTTACAAAATGATGTCGGAGCTCTATATGCTTTGATCTTCCATGAAACACCGGATTCTTCGTCATAGAGATTGTGGATTTATTATCACAAAATATGTCTGTCGCCTTTAATTGAGGTTGTTGAAGGTCTTCTAATATTCTTCTCATCCAAATTGCTTGACATGCTGCAGATGAAGCTGCAATATATTCAGCTTCTGAAGATGACAATGCAGTACTTGCTTGTTTCTTTGTGCTCCAGGATATTGCTCCAGACCCAAGATTGAATATGAATCCACTTGTGCTCTTTCTATCTTCTATGAAACCTGCCCAATCACTATCAGTAAAACCAACTAAATTAAAGTTAAAAACTGATTTGTAACAAATCCCATAATTGGTTGTCTCCCGAATGTAGCGAAGAATGCGTTTAACTGCTCCAAGATGATGTACAGACGGATTATGCATGAACCTTGAAATAAGATTGACAGAGTACATAATATCAGGCCTGGTATGTGTCAAATACATAAGACCACCCACAATTCCTCTAAATACTTTCTCATTGGCTTTAGTTGTACCATCATTCTGAACTAACTTTTCATTTGTATTCATGGGTGTTGAAAAAGTCTTGCAAGTCAGCATATTATACTTTTTTAGTAACTCCAATGCATATCTTTTTTGAGATAAGAAAATTCCATCATCTGCTTGAATAATTTGTAAGCCCAGAAAATAGTGCAGCAACCCCAAATCAGTCATTTCAAATTCTTTCATCATATCAGCCTTGAACTTTTCAATCAACACATTAGATGACCCAGAATAGATAATATCATTAACATAAACACAAACAATAAGCAAGTCACCATTTTTAGCCAACACATACAAAGTAGGCTCATTTTCACTTCTATGAAATCCCTTCTTTTGGAAGTATGAATCAAGCCTCCAATACCATGCCCTTGGTGCTTGTTTAAGCCCATAAAGTGCCTTCTTTAGTTTATAAAATTTCTCCTCTTTGCCTTTAATAATGAAACCTTGTGGTTGATGAATATATATATCTTCTTCCAAATCACCATTCAAAAATGCAGATTTAACATCAAATTTAAAAACATTCCACTTCATTTGTGCAGCTAATGCAAGCAAAAGTCTAACAGTTTCAAATCTAGCAACAGGAGAAAAGGTTTCATAGAAATCAATACCATATTTTTGTGCATAACCTTTGACAACAAGCCTTGCTTTGTATTTTTTGATGCTTCCATCTGAATTGTACTTCACTTTATAAATCCACTTCACACCAATTGGATCTTTTCCTTGTGGCATATCAACAAGCTCCCAAGTATCATTCTTCTCAATACTTTGAATCTCCTCTTTCATAGCATTTTCCCATTCTTCTTTTCCACAAGCATCTTCATAACATAATGGTTCTGTAACCATAAGAGCAAATGTACAATCATACAACTCATGCAAAGATCTCATCTTTCTATGATGTCTCTCTTCAGATGTGCTTGAATCTACTGATCTTGGACTTGAAAGAGATGAATTAGATGACAAACCATCACTAACTTCTTGATTGTTAGTGATATCAATTTGATGATTCTCCTCAAATTCAACTGTTGCTTTTCCTTTATCATGAATCACAGATTCACTCCAATCCCACATACCATCTTCATCAAAAATAACATCTCTACTGATAATGATCCTCCCAGATTGTGGATCAAACAATCTGTATGCCTTTGATTGAATGCTGTAGCCAATGAATATCAACTTTCTAGATTTGCTATCCAACTTGCTTCTATTGTGACCATCCTCCAATGCATAGGCAATACTTCCAAATACTTTCAAATGACTGACAATAGGCTTTCTACCACTCCATGCTTCATAAGGAATAATATTTTGAACAGCTTTTGTTGGAGAAATATTCAAAATATAAATAGCAGTTGCAACAGCTTCAGCCCAAAATATATTTGATAAATTCTTCATCTTCAACATACTTCTTGCCATCTCTACAACAGTTCTATTCTTCCTTTCCACAACCCCATTTTGTTGTGGTGTATTAGGAGCACTTAATTGTTTGAAAATTCCATACTTGTCACAAAATTTGCCAAATTCATTTGAAGTAAATTCTCCACCTCTATCTGTGCGTAGAATTTTAATGTTCTTGCCACTTTGATTCTCCACCAATGCTTTAAAATGCATAAATTTTTCAAAAACTTCTGATTTATGCTTCAAAAAATACACCCAATTCATTCTATTATAGTCATCAACAAATAAAAGAAAATATTTACACCCTCCATGAGATGGTGTATTCATTGGGCCACACAAATCTGCATGAATTAATTCCAAACACCTTTTTGCTCTCCATGATTTTTCATATGGAAAAGGCTTTCTAGTTTGCTTTCCCATAACACAAGCTTCACAAATTCCACTATAGTCAACTTTAGGCAAACCATAAACCATCTTCTTTTGATACAATAATTTTAAACCTCCCATATACAAATGACCATATCTAAAATGCCATAATTCTGCATCAGATATCTTCTTAGCCATCAATACTTTTTCTTGAACTGTTGAAATATTGAGTGGAAAAATTTTATTTGGAGCCATTTGAATTCTTGCAATTTGTTGATTACTTTTTTTGTCTTCAATTTTACAAGCTTTTTCATCAAATTCAACTTTATATCCACTATCAATTAATTGCCCAATGCTTAGCAAATTATGTGCAAGTTTTGGAACATACAAAACATCATGTAATAGCTTTACCTTGCCATCATTTGTCCCAACAGCAATGCTCCCCTTGCCTTCAACTTGAACAGCATTATTATCACCAAATCTGACTTCTGATTTCTTTGACATATCAATCTCTTTGAAAAGAGACTTCATTCCAGTCATGTGATTAGAACAACCACTATCAAGGAACCAAATTTCTGAATTATCACAATCGCCTTGGAAATGTGTCATAAACAGATTATTTTGATCTGTTGTCTTCTCTGCAACATTGGCTTGTTTTTGTTTGGACCAACATCTATCTTCTGAATATCCAAACTTCTTACAAAAATCACACTGCACTTTATCTTTGCCTTCTTGATTCCTTTGCTTGTTCCAACAGTTTGTCTCAATATGACCAAACTTCTTGCAATAATAGCATTGCTTTTGACCTCCACTTGATCTTTTATCTCCATAAGTTCCTCTTCCCCGAAAAGCACCACGACCACCTCTTCCTTTATAAGAACTTCCTGCTCCTCTACCACGACCTCCTTCTTTGTTGCCACTAGTTGAAGTTTCCTTCACTTGAAATGCCTTTTCAACTATCTTCAATTCTCTTCTATTTATTCTCTCCTCATGAGACATCAACGAACTCATCATTTCATCAAAAGAATACACAGCAAGATCTTTGGATTCTTCAATAGCAGCCACTACATGTTCAAAATTTGTTGGAAGGCTTCTTAGAACTTTGGAGACTACCTTCTCATCAGATATTTGCTCTCCAAATGATCGCATTTTGTTCACAATTGTTGATACCCGAGAGAGATAAGTTTGAACACCTTCTCCTTCATTCATATTCATAGTTTCAAAGTCACGTCGCATAGATTGCAACTTTACTGTCCTTACTCTTATTGAACCTTGAAATTCTTTCTCCAAAATATCCCAAGCTTCCTTTGATGTCTCTGCCATAGAAATTCTTGAAAATATGCTATCATCCATAGCTTGTTGGATGAAAAACAAAGCCTTTGAATCCTTCTTCTTGTTATCATTATTTCTCCCTTCATCTTCTCCAATTTGCACACCATTCAACACAAGATCCCATAAATCTTGTGACTTAAACAAGGTCTTCATTTTGATACTCCAAAACTCATACTTCTCACCATTGAAGATGGGAATCAAAGGTTGAGAAGTAGTGCTTGTTGCCATGAAAAAATTTCTCAAAATACTTGAATGAGAATCACACACCTTGTTTTTAGAAGAATACACAAAATCTTCTAAAACTTTACTTCAATTCAGAAATTTGACGCCCACTTCAATCGAAACCGGGCTTTGATACCACAATGTTGGAGAAATTGAGAGAGAATGGAGAAACAATACAAAAAATTCTTTGCGGAGGTTCAAATAAAATGGAAAAAATTACCGGACTATTTCGCCACCTGGGAGCCATACGAGAGAGTGAAGCATTAGTTTTCGTCCTTTCAACAACAAAAATATTAATAACTTTTTAAAAAATTTTCAAAATTTTTAGAATAAGAATTAATATTTTTTCTTAAAAATAATAATTTAATTAATATAAAAAGTGGAAGCACGCCTCAAGGTGCGCAATCCATGCATGTGGATTGCAGGCCAAAAGGGCCACACAACCATAATAAATGAAGAAAAAGGCATCAGGGGCATTGTACATCTGAGGCATTGTACGTGCGCATAAGGCGTGTACTATGCCTACTAGCATTATCAACATCTGGCAAGGACCGACTGACTAGCTAGCCAACCCAACCTCGTACGTATATCCTAGCCCAAATTTTAGTCCATGCAGTCAAATTCGAATGTTTTTGGAGTTCTTAGAATCATTTGTCAATTTCTTAAACTCAATTTTGACATTTCCAGAACCCCACAATCATTACCGTCAAGTTCGAGCTATTTGGAAAACTTTAGAGCAAATTTCTCAATATTTTTTGTTCCAATCGATGTAACGATTTGATGAAAAACTAAAATTATAATAAATAGATTTTACTTGGTTCACAACCTCATGGGAAGGTCCACATTAATGTCTTGGTAGTGTTCGCGTCTCTTAATTTTTTCAAATTTGTAATTTCATGACGTGAAGTTTTTTGAATACTTTATTTTCAAAAGACATAAATTTTGACGTCTAAAAAGCCGAGGGCAAATGATACATCCTTAAAAATCAACTTGATTAGACATGAATCTCCATGCATATTTAAATTGAGAATTTCCACAATTAAATTTAGGACTGTCCGAAGATTGATTTCAACAAATTTATAATAAAATTGAAATCTCGGTGAGACGAACCAAACAATGCCGAAAGTGATCTGATACGACTCCAAATGATCCCAAATCAAGCACTTGAAGTATAATTGAAAACTTCAAGATATTATTTCAATGACAAACAATCTCCAAATCTAGCATACTTATGGTCAAAATGTCAAATTGAATGCAGACTACACTCCTTTGCACACCGTCTCCCTACTACAATCCCTCGAGCACCGTCACTTAACTATGGTACTCCAACCACTACTGTCTGATTACAATCCACCAAACATTATTGTCAGACTACGATTCTTCAACCACAGTCACCCAACTACGATCCGACTACACCTGATGCCCGTTGACTTTGCCACTAACAGCGCTGACGCACGCCATCGCCTATAAGGCTAACACATGCCATTGACACCAACATTGACTTCCAACATCAAAACCAAAATTTATGTCGAAATTCTTAGTCTATGTTCTCCCTTCCTCAAAAGAGAATGATCAAACAAATAGTAAATGATCTCTTGAAGACGGCTCCCATGCCATAGGGTCTTCCAACCTCCACAAAATAAGATTTATAAAATTTATGTCTATCATATTATATCAACATTTTCCCCAATCACTAAGAAGGATATTATTTATAATTGATGACAAATACTAGTGGAATCATTTCAATTAATCCAAGTCCAATGGTTTCTTCCTCTTTTTAGGTTTTACACATAAATCTTTTACAACTCCTCTTTTATCTGTATATGTGTGATGAATCTTCATACAAAATTAAAACATTAATCTCTCTCTACTCTCATGAATCCTCAATCAAGCGACAAATCCTAATACATCAATTTATCAAAAGCTTAACCTCAACAATCATGAAAAGCTAACATGCCCTCTACGAAACAAAAAATTTAGTCTAGTGTTCCAGTCTTGCTATCAATCACTACTCATTTCCAAAAATAACTTCAATCAATAAACCTTCATTTGATGTGGCTAACATATGCTATACAAGTGATAAGAGGGTGGCAACCAAGTTGAACATTAAAGAAGGAAAGCAGGCAGGCAATTTATAGTATGTGAAAAAAGAAACCAAAGATATAAAATGGAGCACGAAACTCAACATCCAACTAAATATCAACAAGCTTATTCCATGGAAGCAGTGAAGGATTAAGGTGCCGTGCGTCTGACGCTCATCTCTATGCCTAGTATGGTCAAGCAGCATCCATGGCCTAAATTCTAGAAGCCTAGAACGCTTAACGCACACACTGCCAGATTCTCAAGCCAGTAAAGTTGAGCTAATCTACTAACAAACAGGTGTAACATAGCAGAATATATTAAAAAAAAATAGAAACATTGCATTCACAACAATGCAAAACATGCCGGCAGCATGCTTAATCAGAATGTACAAATGCTCCCCGCCAACAATGATATATTTTACCTACAGGTTGGTACTTTTTAAGAAAAATCCGACTAAGACAAAAAATAAGAGTTGGCCGAAATAATCAACTAAGAAAATAGAAAACAAGATGATTGAGGATGAAGTTTAGGTTTCCTAATGCAATAGAAAAGATCTGATGTACATAACTAACGCAAGAAAACTAATGATTCAAAGATCACACAAACTACAAAATAAGCCAACACCTTTCTTTCTTTTGATGCAGATAGTAAAAATGAGAATTGAACGTAGACAATGATATAATGATCAAATAAATAATATAAATCATCAAGAAATTCAAAAAACCCAAATCCAACTTGCAATTGCAATTTAATCGTCACGATTAGATTTAAGTTTTGCCAAATTTGAACAGAACAAGAAACAATAGAATGCCGATAACAAGTTATGTAGAAGATATTGAATCAAGGAAAGAAGTTACCTAAGAAATTCAGATCTCACGTCAATAAAATGAGGTAACTTTTCGTAGAATTGATAGTTCATAATTAAATTTTATATTAAAATTAGGACTTCATAGTCACAAATTTTTTTCCCTGTAAACAGAAGTTAGACCAACCAACAATCCGGTGCAATAGAAAACCATGAGCTACGAAACCCAAATAGGAGATGGCAGGGCAAAGCAAATCCTCAACAACATCCCATGAAATAATAAGCGACAATGCCCACAAGCATAGCATGTAGTTAGGATGCAGATTCTCAAGGAGATGGAATGAGAGAAGAATTCGAATAATTAACAATAGACTAACGAAATCAAGCAAATAAGACGCATCAAAATTTTAATTTAATACTAGAATTTTTAATTTGTAGGCATTGGTTCTGAAGCATTATATAATTTTAAATGGCCATGCCTTTCTCGTATTTAATTTCTAAAGTGTTTCCGATGGAAGCATTATAAGTTAAATGCATCATAAATCAAACTGCAGACAAATTGAAAACTAAAAAAAGAAAATTTTATTTAATCAAAGATATTAAATTACATGCCTCAAAATAATTATGCATAGACTCCACATGATCAACCCAATCTGATTCAAGATAACCTTCAAGCTAACAATTAAACCTTATATAGAAATAAAAAATTAAAAGCAGTAGCTAGTTTTTTTCCTGTGAAAATAAGTTGTGGCCGTGAAATAGAAAATTGCGAATAGCGGCCACCAAATTAGCAACAGCGCAAGAACACCTATGAAATAACAAGCAACAAATGCCAACAAGCATATCACATTGGAGCGCCCATAATAGCACTAGCAAGAAAATCCCCATCCACGGTATTTACAACAATGGCTGCTACATCCCGGAGATGGAATCTTTACAATCCCGGTGATAGAGTGAGGGATGCTACGGTCCTGCATTACAATAACTACATCTCCCATCACGAAAAATAAGTCTGACGATTGTGAAAAGAAAGAATAGATAATCTGGGTAAATTGCAGAAAAATGCCGGAATTAGACAACCAGATATAGCACACCTTCAAAAGTGCTTGCCCACAGCCATTTACTGTTGATTTTCTTAAATCAAATGAACCACAAAAATAGGGAACAAGAAGGAAGAAATGACTTTAGATTAATTGCTCAGGCCAAGCACCTAAAGAAATACAGTTTAGAAATTCTGGTACACAAGGCTTTGAAAAGAAAAAGGATTTAGATGCAACATGAAATTATCTACATAAACCCAGCACAGTTCTCTCATTAGGACAAAAAGGGCAGTTGACACGGCCACAGAAGGGACTATGGCAAATTACACATCCAATGCAATGCATATAAGATAATGCCATACCCACCAAACAAGAATTCCATCTTTTAACCAAAATCAAATAATCTAGACAATCCTAGCATACTTCAAAATTCATAGAAATTTTCCAAAATATATTTTATGGTAAGGCTATGAGCATCCTCGTCATTCACCACAAACACAAAATTGCACGCAACCATTAAACGTTGAGTTTAGTAGAACATTGCATTACCATATCAACAATAAGGGATGCAGAACCACCTATTCTAAGAAAAAAAAAATTAAGACTTAAAAGTGCTTAATAGTAACGGCATCACGTTCGAGATTCATCCACCAAATAACATGCACAAGAAAAGCGAAAAGCCACATATGTCATCATTGTAGCAAGTTAACTTTCACATGCATTGTAAGTTGTTAGCCAGCCATGATGTCATCAAAGAGACTTCCAATATGAGCAATCTAAATTTTCAAATGGAAAAGAGTTTCTACACCTTGACTTCTATGCTAAAATCTTTACTATGGTATACCATGAATTCCAAGAAGAGAAAAGAAAAGAAAAGTACGACCACTGCTTGATTATAGATGCCAAAATCTCCTATTTGATCTTGAGAATATAAAAGGCAGACTTGAAAGACTTCTATTCAAAGATTGAACCTTTTATTTTACAGTGGGTTGTAACTAGGACAAAATAAAAACAAACTTTCATGAAACACAACAGACTAAAATTTATTTGAGTCACATCAATTTCAAATGAGGTTAAATATAGTGCAAAGATAACACGTTCTATCATGATTCATATCATGCTAGCTCCTATTCGAATCTTTGGGCTTATTAAATAAGATCTGCCCAAAAAAGTTGTCGCCATTCATGCAATATGAAGTGCAAATTACGGGAATAGAACTTACATGAGATGTGTTTACTATCTTCGTGAGATCATCCTAACCCCAGAAGCCCTGGCAAAACGGGGCAATAAGCACTGGTGGGAAGGTATGGTCAAGAGATAGGCAGATAATTTACAGAAAAGAGATGAACCAAACTTGCTAAACTATGAAAATAGCTACCTTTCTGGTTTCTTTCCTCCAAAAGTAATCCTTCCGTTTGTTGATGCATTGTTCGAACCATTTCCAGTAAGATGGCTTAGAGTTAACTGATCAGAGGGCGTATTAGATGTCAAACCACCTTTTTCACCAGAATTCTTTCTGCTAGAGAGAGCTATATCTGCCAACCCTTGAACAACATTAATGCTTATGCCGTTTTGTTGTTGAACATGTGTTTTTGGAACCTGAGAGTACTTATTAGATAAATTCCCAGTGTTGTTCACAGCAACATCTTTTAAGAATGAAGCCGAATTAACAGGTTTAGAATCAACTGAAAGAGATTTTTTATTGCGACTGCTCTGAGATATTGGAGTGACAGCAACTGAAGGAAGTAGTGAAGAATAAGGAGCTGATGATGCAGCAGCAGCCGCAACTTTTGCCACAGCTGCAGTAGCTGAAATAATTTCTTGAGCTCCTTCACAGAGATGAATATAGTCTTCTTCAATTACAAACAACTGAAAGCAAATGCCTGGAATTATCGTAACAGCCAAAATAAGAGATAATAGTTCAAGAAGTTCAAAAAAGGATGTGGACACCTACTTCAGGATGACGACCAACAAAATCATCAAGCTTTCCATAATGTTTCTTGTAATCATGCCAGTGAAGAGGTGCAAGCATTTTTCCAAGCCTATTTGGCAACTATAAGCAACAGAGTAATAGGCAGAAACAATTTATGATAAAGTTGGTAAAATCAAATAGCAGTTCATTAAGTTCTCAAAATAATAATAATGCTTACAGTGGTGCTAATTCTAATTCGACCATCAGAACCAGCTGGAATTGCCCGAACAATGCAAGCCAAAAGTGCTCGTTCATCCAGAAGAGCAGGCTCCTTTGCCGTATTGGTGGGCATTGAGCTTAACGCTCCGCTAACAAGAACAGGAGGTGCAGGAAATACCAAATTATCCTCAATGCATTCTACAGCACTGCTGTTACCAACGGCATGACTTAGAGCAGCACTTACAGCCACATTAGAAGCTGAACACTGTTGACCCAAGTCCAAAACTTGCTGATGTGGTCCATTAATTTCTGAGTCTGCATTTTGATCTGGGACCTATAGATTATATAAAAAAAATCGTAAGCACTTCTCAGCAAAATTGAGAGCTATTTTAAAATTGTAAAAAGTTAAATCCTATTAAAGGTAATATGATATATAATGAGCTTTAAGGAAATAAATTAATGAAAATGACATAGTTACTCAAACCTTCTGTTCATTCTTCTGCTCTGTTGGTTCGAATAATGGAGCATTAAGTTTAGAATTCATGTTTGGATTTGCCTGCCTTTCTTTAGAAACTTGATTAGTTATATCATTAGATTCAGGGACCTGATATGAAGTTTTAAAAGGCTTAAATCTTAAGGAGGGCTTAGGATTGATAATCAACAGAATAGGAAAGAAACAAAATCATCATTCTAACCTTCATTTGTTCATTTGACACAAATGTTTCAGAAGCAGACCTCTGTTGTTGGTTCATGGGAGAGCTAAGATATTCTGGATGAACTAAATTCAGTGAAGCAGAACGTTCATGGCTATATTGAGAATGAGATCTAAGTAGATTATGCTCCAACTGGGACAGATGGTATTTATCTTTATTAGGATCCTGAGAAATTTCTTGTATTACCTGCAAAAGAATCAAAGGTGGCATTTGAGATGCCAGGCCAAACTTAACTGCTAGTCTGAAAATTGAAAAAGCTTCGAAATTTGAAAGAATGATTACCTGCTGCTCCTGCCAATGTTGGGCTGGCATTACAGACATTGATTGAAGATGGCCTACATGAGGAATGATAGAATCTGCAGATGATATGGATTCTGGAACACCTTGTTGATGAATGACAAAAGGATGCAAAGTGGCCATCTGGCCAACAGAAGCGAAGGCACCCATCCCAAGTACAGGAGGAAGAACAGGGACAAGTTCAGTCTGGAGAAAGACATTTTTTAAAATCAGAGTTCCAACCTAAAGATTGTATCAAATGTAAATTCTCCAATTCATCAAAAGGAAAGAAAATAGACAGAATAAAGATTTTACCCTGTTCAAAAAAAGCATATATCAAAAACTGCAAAAAATAAACACAAATTACTCCATTCAAGCTCCAATCAAATGCCACAAATATTATCAGCTAAGCAATATAGATTAATATGAGGAACATATTTATATGAAAGTTTGCTTGTATGGTCTTGAAGACTTGAACCAGTTGTATTTCAGGCACCATACACAGGAGAGAATAACGAAAGAAGCTTACATCAAGCAAGTACTTATCAAATTAAAAGCCAAGCAGTGAGTACAAAACAATTACTTTGTAAATAGACTTCAAGATGTATATAGAAAGCATACATCAAAGGTCATTCATGCCATGAATGTGATTGTGATATAACATGGAAAAATAGACAAAATGCTAACAAACATTTTCAGATTAGCTGCACAGTGAATGTGATTGTTGCAAACACAAGACATTTCAGATCAAATAAGTTGCGAGAAAAATAAGTAGGCCAGAGTAAATGATTGGAGAAAAACTTGTTGAAAGAAATTTTTAAATCACAATGTTGGATAAGAAGATCAAGCCATCGTGAATCCATAAATAACGACTTATCCTCAATTGGATGACTGATGATCTGAGATAGGGAGACATGGAATTTGGATCATTGGATTACAAGTTGATGACAAGGACAACATAATGCAAACAAGAAACTCATGCACATGATTTAGATAGCCATGAAAAAGACAAAAAAGAAGCCCAATAAAATAATGTGGAAGCCCAAAGGAGAACGGAGGAATCCTAAAAATATTTTTGAAGGCCTTGGACAAAATCCCAAGCCAACCCAAGCCCAAATTATAATCATGATAGATATTAAACTTTTAGCCCATATTTTGAATTTTGAAATGTAATTTTTTTTTACTTGAGCCTTTTCTATTTTTGCTTAGGCAGCAAGATAGCCTCGGGCAACTGAACTTGTGTAACCTGCAGCAAATTAAAATAAAGCAACCGCAAAATATAATTTAGTTTCTTAAAATATTGATGAAATTCAATGGTGGGGGTTGGAGTTCTTTGAAGCTGGAGCACTCCCTTCCTAAAGATTTTGTTCAAATAATAAGCATAAAGGTTGGTTCACAAAAAGGTAGTAGGCTAGGTAATTTATACAAAGTTAATCTAGTTGAAACTTCACGCTATCAGTAATGATTTGAATATAACATAAAAAATTCATGAGGTCAACTTGAATCTAAATCACCAAATTAAATAAAAAAAATCAACTTTCTAAAAGAGTCGCACCCATTGTTTAGAAGAAAACCAACCAAAAACGCGTCTCTTCAAAGTGGTAGGTTCCTTCCTCCTGACTCCTTGCTTGGCTCTAATGCCAAAATGGTGGAGTGTGGACACCAAAGGATGGTGGCCCATTGATATGAGGAGCTTCTTCAACTTTCAAAATGTTGCTAGGGAGGTGATTGAATGGTTGTTCAAGCTTTGTACTTGAAAGAAGTGTTGCATGAAAAAGTTGAGGCTAGTTTGAAGACCTTGCATGCAATGGAGATAGTCAAAATTGAATGTATTTGGCTTTGCTGTTTAAGGCTCTTGGGGACTAGTTGAGGTGGTGGAGGGTTGATCTGGAGTTTATAATAAAATGATAAGGCCATTAGAAAGATGTGGTGGTGGGAGATCCAAGACTAGTTCAATTTGGACAAATTTGAGCTAATTTGATTTGGCTCTTTACGAAATCGGTCTAATGAATACTAAATGGAGGATATTACATACACGTGAAAGGTCAGTGTAAGATATGAAATCATGATATGGAGTATGTGGGCTTATTTGGAGTGGGCTATGATGGGTTAATCAAGCAGCCATAGGTAACTAGTCTGAATACATGTGATAGAGGATTTCATGTAATGGTAGTGGAGTCTAAGATGGAAGTGTAGGGACTAGTTTGGTGGCTATTTTATATTGTAAGGAATGTGGTAGAATGTAGAGAAGAGTTAATGGGTAAGTACAAATGTGGTTTATGGATGGAGAAGTCGGATTTGCAAAGACTAGGTGAAAGGAGAGGAGTTATAGTCGTCAGCTATGGGGAGGCTTCCAAGCCACTTGCATGTAATGTTGAGGCTTAGAAGAAGGGTAAGGGGCTAGTAGGACTGCTAGAATTACAGAGAAAAATATTCCTTTATGAGTGATGGAAGAGATCTAGAGGGAGGAGGATGACGATTATAACTTTCACTAAGACGCGACGCTCCAAGAGAGAGAGGGCCACCAAGCACAAAGAACTCTAAATTTTGCCAGCAACCAAAAATTAATTTCTCATTTATTCAGACTCCTATTCATAGCCTAATGCAATTCGTTCAAAATTCAAATGATCATGGAGGGAAAATCTTATGGTGGCCAATTAAGAAAGAGGAGGATATAAAGCATTTATGACAAAATCCATGCCACCAGTGCATGGCCACTTCTTCCACTCGCCTTCTAGAAGTATCTTTACATCTCACACATGATTACAGCTCACACATGCTTATAGCATTTCAAAAAACCAAAAAAAAAAGACATTTTAAAAAAATTCAAAATATGGGCAAAAAATTGAACATCCATCATGATAATAGTTTGGGCTAGGGCCTAACTTGGGATCTTATCCAAGGCCTTTGAAAATTTATTTAGGCTTCCTCCTTGCTTCTTTGGGCTTCCACATTATTTCATTAGGCTTCCTCTTTATCTACTTCATGTTATTTAAATCATGTGCTTGAATACTTGATGCTCTGCATCAAAACATGACAAGAACGAATATTGAATTTTGAACTTTCAATACTTTAAATGTGGTGAAAAAAGTCAACAACAAAATGATTGGTTTAGTTTTCTTAACATAAGAAACTCATATTTGATATTATTTTCATTTGAATTGTAGTTTGTTCGGCGATTTGCTACAATAACCACAGTTATTATAGCATATGGGCGGAGAGGTGGAAACCATAAATCTTTTTAAAGAGTGCAATTACTTTCTATTGCAATAAATAGCCTATTTATTGAGAAAAAAAATAACAGCAACAATAATTAAAATTTGACTAACTCCATCAAGGAACAACCTTACCTATAACTCCACAATATAGAAACAACTTCATCGGGCAAAAACTAAAAAAATAGCTGCCCCTCATTGATTCATGTGGCCAATTTAGTCCTAGAATATCACATTATCTTCAAATTTAATCTCTCAACTATAAAAAATTGATCCAACATGATCCCTTAGGGACTAAATTGGAATCAATTTTACATAATAATCTATACATGAGGGAAGAAAGCATAATAGACCGATTGATTTTATATTTATTCCCTCCTTTTACAAGAACAATTTTTGTCATATTCAATAGAAGATAGTATCCATATCTCAAAATATGGATTATACAAAATTACATGATCTAGATCTATTAGTATAATGTCACATAGCACCACATCATTAAAATCTAAAGAGAAAGCAAACCTAATAGTACATTGTAAGTGACTTGAAAAACATTATTCTTATGAAACTAACTCGAAGAACAAGATTGAATCATCAGCATTATTTTTAAAGCATTAAGCACATTTGATGAGCAAGAGTTATTTTTTTAAATTTAATGTGCAAAGCACAAACTAAGGTGAACTAGAGCATTCATGATTTGTATATCATTTATGCATATAATAATCATTCAATTAGCCAAACCTAAATCACAATTGGTAATAATTGTTGGCAAATATAACTATTGCGTCCTGGAATATTCGCGGCAGTAGAGAAATATAAAGTTTAACGTCTTAGCTTTGTGTGAAATCTAGCACACAAACAGATGAAAGATTGAGATATACATCGTTCATATGAGACACCAGAGTTTTTACCTGAAAACCCCTAAAAAGAGGGAAAAATCACGGGGCCTTGCCCAGTTTAAATGAATCCACTTGTGTTTGCAGTTGATTACAAATGAGGCCCTTCCTTGGGGGGGAGGCCTTGACTCAATGTAGCCAATATACATTATATAGTGCATTAAATAGTGGGAGTTGGAAGAATCAGTGTTGACATGTTCGTTTGGGAGGCAGGACCATAGTCGGAGAGCAATAGAGGTCAAAAGGACTGTAGTCAGACAATGGTGGTCGGCAGAACCGTAGTCGAGCGACGGAGGTCGGAAAGACCGTAGTCGGGTGACAGCGGTCGAAAGGACCGTAGTCGGCGGGCGACGAAGACCGTAGTCGGCTGACGACGGTCGAAAGGACCGTAGTCAGTGGGCAACGGAGGTCGGAAAGACCATAGTCGGCGGGCAACGGAGGTTGGAAAGATTGTAGTCAGTTAATAGTGGTCGGAATGAGCGTAGTCAGGCGACGGTAGCCAGGGAGACCATAGTCTGGAGATGTTAGTCGAAGAGATCGTAGTCGGCGGGTGACGGAGGTCGAAAAGATCGTAGTCAGGTGACGGTGGTCGGAAGGACCATAATCGACAGGCGACGTAGGTCAGAAAGACTGTAGTCAGGTGACGATGGTCGGACTAATCGTAATCAAGCAATGGCGGTCGGGGAGACCGTAGTCTGGAGATGTTGGTCAGAGAGACCTTATTCGGCGGGCGAAGGAGGTTGAAAAGACCTTTGTCGGGTGACAGTGGTCGGAAGGACCAAGTCGGCGGGTTGAAAGAGGTCGGAAAGACCATAGTCAAGTGACGGAGATCGGAAGGACCGTAGTCGATGGGCGATGGAGGTCAAAAAGATCATAGTCAGGTGACGGTGCTCCGAAGAACCTTAATCGGCAGGCGACGGAGGTCAGAATGACCGTGGTCGGGTGATGGTGGTCGGAAAGGACATAGTCGGCGGGCGACAGAGGTCAGAAAGACCGTAGTTGGGTGACGTTGGTCAAAAGGATCGTAGTCAACGGGCGCCGAAGGTCAGAAAGACCATAGTCAGGTGACGATGGTCGGAAACACTGTAGTTGGGCGACAGCGATTGGGGAGGCCGTAGTCTAGAGATGTTGGTCGGAGAGATCGTAGTCGGCGGGCGACGAAGGTCGGAAAGATCGTAATCGGGTGAAGGTGGTCGGAATGACCATAGTCGGGTTATGGCAGTCGGGGAAACCGTAGTTTGGAGATGTTGGTCGGAGAGACCATAGTCAGCGGGCGACGAAGGTCGGAAGGACCGTAGTCGGATGACGATGGTTAGAATGACCGTAATCGGGCCATGACAATCGGGGAGACCGTAGTCTGGAGATGTTAGTCGGAGAGACCGTAGTCAACGGGCAACGGAGGTCGGAAGTACTGTAGACTGGTGACGGTGGTTGGAATAACTGTAGTCGGGCGACGACGTTCAGGGAGACCGTAGTCTAGAGATGTTGGTCGGAGAGACCGTATTCGGCGAGTGACGAAGGTCGGAAAAACCATAGTCGGGTGATGGTGGTCGGAAGGATAGTAGTTGGGTGATGGTAGTCGGAAGGACCGTAGTCGGCAGGCGACGGCAGGCGAAAAGACCATAGTTGATGGGCAACGGTGATCGAAAGGACCGTAATCGAAAGGACGATAGTCGACCGGCGACGACGGTCGAAATGACTGAAGTTGACGGGTGGCAGCGGTCAAAAAGATAGTAGTCGGCGGGCGATGGTGGCCGGAGAGACCGTAATTGATGGGCAACGGAGGTCGGAGTGGACCATAGTCGGCGATTGTAGTCAGAAGGAAGTCCGGCAACGGTCGGCGGCCAGGTGGAAGTCCAGCGACGGTAGGTGGCTGGGCGGTGCAAGCTTGAGAAAGCAAGAGATCCTTTCTTTTTCATCTCTTCCTCCTAACCTTCATGTGAAGAATGAGGGGCTATTTATAATTTTTTGGTAATAACATGGCCAATAAATAGGGAGAAGATCAAGGGCGAGTTGAGAGTATTTCCAATGGGCAGTTAATATCAACTCCCTTAATCATGGACAGTTTATCAAGCATTTGAGTGCCAAAATGATGTCAGAATTCGCTGATCTTAGGCTCGTTGGATTGATCTCATCGAGTCGCTCAATTCTAATCCTTTGGATATCAAATTTATGCTTTGAACCCTCTAAATGTGCTTTGGGTCCTTGATTTGGGCCCATTTGGCTCAAATTAGATCGAAGTTGGTGTCGTTGGGTTCATCTTTTTGAGACGTTCAATTCGACTATAAGTTTGCTGAAATTGGAGTTTGAATGGCTTAGTATTTAATTTCAGAAATTTTCAATCAAAATTTGTCTTGAGATTCATGCCCAACCTTGAAGATATATCAATAATAATATACTCAATAATAATAATTTCAATTATCAAAAGAAAAAATCAAAGATATAGAAGTGAGCTGATGATGGAATATTTATAATAAAAAGTACTTGTAAGAATGAGCGACCAATAAGAGAAAAATTAGCATAGGCAACATGAAGAGAGAGAGAGAGAGTGAGTGAAGATGAGGCATTGAAAAGCATCCTCAAGAAAAAGCTTGTGAATGAAAAGCTACTGATGTAAACAATTAAAACAAATGAAAAGCATTTAAGAAAACTAACAAGCGACAGTATGAAGAGAAGAATCATTAAGTAACTAGCTCTACCAGGAAAGAATGTAGAAGTAGAACCCATGACTATGAAAAATAATGAGGAAATATGAATGCTGAATTGAACCACAAAATCTAAACCAAAATTTTATTGAGTCAAAGCGATGCGCAAGGTGCTACAATGTGATGCAGTGAAGAAATGTAGCACACACATTTTGTTGTGAGCTAGTGCTTCATTGGCACGTCATGTTTAGGATCAGTGATTCGCATTGCTTCTCTCAAAGCGTGCTTTTGAATATCTCAACCAAAGTTGTAGAGTTAAAATTAGCTGTAACTATTTGGATCCAAAATGGCTATCAAAATCATTAATAAACAGATGAGATGCAATGAAAAAAGAGAAGAAAAAAAAATAGAAATCTGAACCGCAAGTAAACAAAAAGAAAACAAACCCTAGTTGACCGAATTTCAAAAAATTCTGTACAAGTGAAAACTACTGTAATATTTGGATATTTGAAAAAAAAATTATGTAATTTAAAAAAAGTTTAAAATAAACGTTAAAAAAGTCCTAAATTTTCAACACCTCATTTTTCGCACCACTCAAATGAAGAAGAACTACTGTACTGTAGCTTAATACCCATTCCACTAATCTCTTCATGCAGAGGCTAATGCAATGACTGGAGGGCTGTCATGGAATTAAGTTATTTAAAAAGATAATTACTTAATATTCCAATTTCCCATAATTTTTCCATCCCGTATCCCTTCAACTAAGGAACCATGGGCATCAGTTGGGCGGAAACAGATAACTAGGACAAGGAAGAAGGAAAATTTTTCAGGAGAAGCAGAAAGGCAGGAAAAAGAAGAATGAAGGAAGCTAGGGTTTTGAGGTAAGAATATGGTTTTTCGTGTTTTCCTTCATTGAATCTACTTCAAATTAAAGTAGGAGGCTTTGATATTTTTATGAGGCAAGGTTATTCTGAGGTTTTAAAAAAAAAGGTTATTTTAAGGTTAAAATTTGATTTAATTGTGTTGTAAGTTAAGATATAATTTTAACGAGTTAAATCTATTTATTTAGATTGTTTCCAAAGGAAAGAGGTTTCAAAGTGGCTGTAACGAGATAGTCTATCCAATGGTTGATCGCCAACATCATCAATTAGTTAAGATTCTCAATTTTCATTCTGAAAGTAAATTTATTTGAAATAATTGAGCATAAATTTGATACATTAGATCTGCACATAAGCTAATTGTATCGAAATATGCTTTATATTAAAGTACAAAACTTATTATTCAATTTCAAATTTAAAAGTGTATGTATTTAATGTTCTGAGAGGAAAAATGATGTATACATCAAGGCGTTCAAAAATATAATTGAATAGCATGAACTTAGGAAAGGTCATGTATCTGAATAGGTTGGCAATGATATAATATATATACTTAGGGCGACAAAGATGAACCTATATAGAGGTAAAAGGGTCCTCAAGTTAAAATATATATATGGTGTCCTATACAGATAATGCAACAGAGGTGGGCTCTTGCAGAGGCAAAAGGGTCCTCAAATCATAGCTTTTCAGTTTATGATAACTAATAAATCTAACTCCCAAATACATGCAATATTCTAAGGTTAAAAAAAGAACTTTTATATAAGCAATAAAAAATTATGAAAAGATTTGTTTAGCATAGTGAAACATGTACACATTATTTGATATACTATTATCAATGTTTTAAGCTCTAATATTCTGTTAAAGATTTTGTTTCTAATTAGATATTTCAAATACTATTAAATAAGATATTATTCAGTAATGTCATATTAAGAAGTTCATGAGTATAATTTAATTTTTATGATATCTGATTTTTGTATTAGAGTATTTATCTTGCTGAGCTATTAAGCTCATATGATATTATGTTAAATGTTATTTCAGGTAAAAGAAAGGACAAAGTAAAACCTGAATGAGAATCCTATTTCCATCGACTACTTGATATTTTTGGTGTACAATTTTGCTGTAAGATAAAGCATAATTAGTATGTCTATGATGAAAGTTTGATGATGTACAAAAGAATATTAATGTGTATTAGAATCTATGTAGTCAGTTAAATGAAAATTTCTGAAAATGCTTCCGCTCAAGTAATTCGTGTTAATTTTTAAATTCTTTTGGCTTAGACAAATATGGTATACAAAAATTTAGTTGGATTGGGAGGGGGTTGTTGTGGGACATGAAAACTACTACAATAGTATGTTTGCTACAAGACTGCATGGTAAGATCTATGTCAATTGCAAAATATCAATAAAAAATCATCAAATTTAGAAACATATCTTCTTGTTCTCCATTATTCTCCTCCTCTTCAATAAACTCACTCTTGAGTAAACTCACCCTTGAGTTATTATTAAATGATCGATGCACTCGCTTAGATCCTTAATCAGGGAAACTTCAAAACAAAGGTATTCGCCTCTCTATCTTCAAAAAGGATAACATGTATTATAATAATTCTCCTTTATTTCAAAGGATATAATTGATGCTACGGTCTCATTAAAATTCTGATAATCTCACAACAACATCAACAACAACAACAACATCAAGCCTTAGTCCCACTACGTGGGGTCGGCTACATAAATCTTTTTTCTCCATTATGTCTTGTTTAAAATTCTGATAATCTCACTCCAAAACTAAAATCTTCTTGATAGATTATATTTTGTTTTGTTTCTCTATAGGTATAACTAGCTATAACACTAGATTTTGAGAATATTTGTTCATGCTTCACTGATAGTAATTTTCCTTAGAATCTTTGATCAAAATATCATCTTCAATCTATTCTTTGATTTCTTCAGAAGAGGATGTTCTTTATGCTATTCAATCTTTTTTTTTAAGCTATTCAATCTCAATCTCCCTCTATTTGATATTTAAAATTAACTATTTCATCCTCAAAAGATATTTTTTTTTTCTAATTGCAAGAGAAGTCATCCATATATGACTCATGATTTTCAATTCTAGGCACAATAAACACTTGTCTCAGAGCTAGATTTTTTTTTGAGAAAGGGACCACATTGGCCCGTTGACTCTTTATGAAATACCAAAAATGGTCTCTAACTATCTTAAAGGATTATTTTGGCCCCCTCAACTCTTTAAAGAGAAATCAAAATAGTCCAACTAAGGAATCAAATTAATCCCACCATGGGAGTATTTTGGTTCCTGTTTAAGGACTTGAGGTACCAAAATAGTCCTTTAATTTGGGGACTATTTTGATCCTTTATAAAGAGTTAAGGGTTCATTTTGATCCTTTTTTCTTTTTTTTTTTTTCTCTTAAAGATGATATTATACAAAATTTTAAAACACAAGTCTTGAATATGCTTATGCTATCTTCAAGTTGATTCTTTTTTTTTTCAATCATCGAAAGTAATATACCATCTTGAAGGAGGGGAAAAGGAAAGTTTCATAGAGCCTAAGGTAGAATTTATTTGAATAAATACAACGAGAAAGAAATCCATCAACATTACTGATGTGGAAATTCATTAGGCGGTCCATTTTGAATTAATATTGTTGGATTTAAACTTGAGCACTGAATGTGGAAACATTCAAACAGAAAACTGTTGTGGTTATGGCTTAAGCAGTGGAGATGGTGTGTTTTTTATTTTATCATGTTCCTCCATTAATTTCAATATTGCTGACATAGTATATTTTCCAATGAATTCATTGGACTTATCTTTCTTACTATTTTGAAATTATCTAGTTCTCTGTTACTGCCGCCTACAGTTCCTGAATGCTTATTGCTCTAGATTAATAACATCCAAAAAGTTCCATAACAGAAGATCAAACAAAATAGCAGATAAAATATGCAATGCATGTTATGTGAACAACAATCACAAATAACTTGAATAAGAATGATGATGATTGCATCAACAAGAAGATTTATATTTACAAAATATGGGAAAAGCTTCCTTTTTTTATGAAGTAACTAGCAAGAAAGGGCGTTTTGGAAATCAAGATGAAAGAATAATATTTAAGAGAAAGATATAAGCATAAGATAAGTCCAATCACAATTTTTCTTACTTCGGTAGAAGAACTGGAAACTCCAAGTTTTCCATCAGAGCCAAATGTCAAGCTACTGTTTAATACAGGGGCCTCATTTGCTTTCACTTGGTTCCCCTCGTTTTGCAGGTATGATGATGAATCAGTTTGGTTTTCATGAACAATCTGGGAGCAATCCTGGTATGCTCCACTCTTACCTCTCAACTCGGCAAGCTCCAAATGAAGTTGTTGTATAGTTTGCAGATGGTGACGTTCCATCTCCACAAACTAACATGAAGACGCCAAAAAAAAAAAACAATTACAATGAAAGAATTGTGAATATGAAAATGCCAGAATCTGAAACAATCTAATGTTGGCATCCTAACAAGAATACAGCAGCAACCAAAGGGTGCAGGCATAGATGCGTATTATAACTAGCTAATGCATGCATTCTTACCTTCCTAGCATCTAAGAAAATAATAAGAACAAATTTTTACTGTAAAGATAGACTAACTTGTTGCTGCAAAACAATCCAATATTGATTGAACTGTTCCGTGCGGTCACGAAGTTCAGCTTGTAAAGACCTGTTTGTTGTTAATTGCAAAGCATCCACCTCCTGAGCACGTGCCATCCATGCCTGCACTTCCCTTAACTGCTCATCCTTGTAAAGGATTGTTTCTTGAGCAACTCTGTGCTGCAAGATAAAAAAAAATAAAAAAATAGTCAGTATTTCCATGTTCTATATGAACCATAAAGTGAGAAAAGACATCCAACTCCAAAAAGAAAAATTGAAACTTATATGATCATTACATTATCATTTGCATTTTAATTATTGTATTATATTAAAGTAAAAAAAAATTGGCATGTTAAGTGGATAGTGATATGCACATCTAACTTCTCTTGTGTGATCTACAAACATTTACATCATTCTACCTGCAACACTAGCTTCTTTGAAAGCAAATTAGTCAATATCAAACTCAAAAAGGAAATCAAAAGTGATGTTTTATCAAGAACTATTCCAGGTTAATCCTTCACGATTCAGCAAAAAGTTTAACACAAGACACTTCAATAATTCCCTTTATAGCTAACTAATTCTTAAAAAGCATGCTCATATCTCCCTAATCAGAATCAAGCTAAGAGGGACATAAATCTTGGACTCAATCTAATATTGCCTCTTCAAATCCTTGGACTTGTTTGTTCAACTAGTAGGGTTTATAAGTGCAAATTTATGAAAAAAATAATATATTATGAAGAGTTTCATGGAAAATAGTGAAACTGGCTTGAAATTCCTTGTGTTATAGAGCAGGCAGGGAAATGCGTATCATCTCAAAAACATCTACTGCTTTAGATAACAATGCTTACAATCTACCATATTTTTTAATAATTTTGACAATTAACTTTGATATTTGTCATCATCTAACTTGAGTTTTAATACAGCTAACTTTTATAGGAAACAAATTTAGCTCCATAGAATAGATTGTAATATCAAGTTTATCGTAGTTTTCTTACACACAAAGCATGAAAGATTCTGAAGATGAAATCCACGATATTATAATACACGACACTGGTTCAGTATAGTACTGATTTCTGATTGGATCTTTACACCCACGCATATGTACATTGTGCGTAAACTTTAATAAATATGTAAGTTATGAGTCAACTGCAGCAGTCCTCTATTCCATGCTAACCTTCGCTTTCATGAGTGTAAACCCTCAAGAATAATTGGCGCATTGCCCTCTAAGAAAAATTTATCTTATAAATTGGGGAAAACACAGTGGCAATTAGGAAAAAAAATCAAAGGTAAATGTTCCAAATACACAATCACTTCAACCAAAATAAAATAGTTTACGCAAATTGAAACAAAACTTCCCCGCTTATATTACTAAGAGACACCCCCACACCCCCCAAAAACTAAACACTCTCCCTTTAGAAAGCACCAACCACTTATGCAGAAGCTTCAAGATCAATTACATAATACCATAAAAAATGCCTCCAAAATCACCCATAACTTTATCAAAGAAGAAAAGATTCCAGCTCCCTTTTTTTTATAAGGAAAAACAAAAGAATTAAATAGAACATATTATATTCGTTAAAAATACCCCCTTATCAAGTCCTGTCCTTGAGCAAGCCTAGGCTATTCAAAGAGCAGATTAAAAATCATACCCCTTATTCTACTAATAGCATCCACAAAAATACCCGAAGTCCAGAACCATATCAAAGAAGGCGAATATCCTAGTTCTTGCAACTTTCTTTAGCGAAACAGACCAAAGATGTAAACAGAAACTAAAACTTCTCACAAGTTATATTTGTACAAAAAACATTCCTCAAGGAGTTCTCTCTAAGGACCAGCCATTCAAAGAGTTAGCTTGAAGGTTAACTCCCTGATTCTATCAATAAAATTCCCATATCACCCAAAGCCATACTGTACGTCATATTTGAGCATCTAATGCACTCAGAATACGACATTGTTCGGCAATGATATGTTGCTTTGTGCTGATTGGTATGAAATAAAAGGACCATTATTCTCCACTACGTAAGTGTTTCCACCATGAAGCCACGGAGGCCATGGAGGAGGCTGCAATAAGTTGCAAGTTTCTAAGAAAATCATACCAGTGAATCCTTAAGTTTTGAATAGCATTACCAAACTAAGTCTAAGAAGCAAACATTTAATGTCCAGGAAAGAAGTAACATAACTTTGCAGCCAGGACAAGGAACCTACAGAAGCAGACAGCCTAGAATCGGTGCCACTGGTCTACTTAGGCATTTATTAACAAAGATAGTTCCAATGTTAAGAGTTCAAACAAACCAATCCATATTTATCCCAAAAAAAACAAACAAACAGACGTGTGTAAACACAAGTAGTCTACGATGGCATTTAATAGAAAAAACCCCCCAACATCAAGGATTCATGTCAGCTACCAAGTTCGAAATGCAAAATATTAATATTAATATTAATAACAACAACAACAACAACAACAATAATAATAATAATAATAATAATAATAATAATAATAAATGCAAAGAAAAATAAAAGAACCACATGAGAAAATATTTACTGTAAAACCTCAAAAAAAACTCCCAAAAAGTTGTGTTTTTTGAAATGTGTTTGAATGTCAGTGTGAAAAGCAAATGAAACTCGTGTTTTATAGTTATAAAATACGCATTCTCAAGGCTAAAAAAGGCATGCCTAACACAAGTGATCGATTCAGCTAATGTAGGATGCTATGAATTCAGTATATGGACCATCAAAGTTCACATTCAAATTCCCAAGATGTGTTCAATATTCTAAAAACTAAAAGGGCATACCACTAACCAAGGTCTTAAAGCTCCCACCAATACAGAGTGTCTGGAGATAGGGATGAATTGATGTATACAATCTTATACCTGCATTACACACAGGTTTTCTTCATGACTCAAACTAATGACCTCCTGGTCACAATAGAGACAACCTAGCCTATGAAATTTAAGATATAGTTCCAATAGAAAAAACCCTAAGCTTATGAAAAACTTAAAAAAAATCAAAATAAGATGATGCTGGAAACAGCTATCATAATTGGAAGGAAACACTGTAAAACTAATCAAAGAATCTAATGTTTAATAGATAGAATGAAAATAAATGAGCACACCTTTTTTATATACATCAAGGGCTTAGAAACTAGAAAACCTTAATAGCCGAACAAAAATACAAACCTGTTCTTCTAAGGCAAGAAATTGATTCTCTTTATCTTGAATATGCTCCTGGAAATCATGAATTTTTTTAAGAAGCTGGGCTCTTTCAGATTCTGAGTTGTCACGTTCTCTTCTGCAGCACAAAAACATGAAGGGTTTAGAATTTACATTATAAAAGTTTTTTATAGAACACAAGAAGAACTACCGTCACCCCAACACTGAAGCATCAAAGCTAGACATCTCTTCTAAGTTTATACAGACCCATACACTAAAGATTAACAAATTTGGAAGTACATGGATGCAGAGAAAGCAAAAAAAATATTAAATAAACAGAATTACAGGTGTGTGCACACCCTGCATGAATATGCACCTACTTCTATAACTACGAGCCTATATACATATGTATGCATTTTTATGTATAAATATCACTATTTACATAATAATGTGTACATATATATGACACATGCACCCTCACATGTGTCTGTGATTATGCACGCGCATGTGAGTTAGTGTACATGCACGTGCACAACTCAATTCACCATTTCATGGAAACTATAAAAAATGATGGGCTTCAGCATATGTGCAACGTACTATCATGAATGGTGTAACAAAAAGGAAGAGTATAAGGGTGCTGTCCCGGAGCATAATCTAGCTCCACCTATGCAATAGAAGTAACTTCATGGCTGACAGAATGATGGTAGTTAATACATTTAGGCCGTTTGTTACTCCATTAAGTAATAATTGAGGCCATGAAGGTGGTTTTTATGGATGAAAGTACACTGATAGTTTGGCAACTCTAAAATTATATCTAAATTAGTCATGGAAGATGAAGATGTAATTTCTCCCACACATGACTTCCCCATAAAAGCAGCTACTTCCTCTACTACAATCAAGATGTTCTAGTTAGAAAAACAATGTCAAAGTAATTCATTATAAACATTGAATAGACATCCTTCAAAAAAATAATGCTCAAAACGAAGATGGTTAGACAAGGCAGCAGGTAGCACAATTTAAGCTACCAGAAATAACATAACCAAGTAAACCAATGGATTGTATGAGACGGAAAAATAATACTATAGCAATAGAGACAGTAAAGGAGAATTCATTTTGCAAAGATCTCAACCAGAGCCTCTAATGCAAGCAAACTAGAGAGAAAGTCACATAAAGAGAACAATAGGCAACACTTACTTAAATTAATTTCAAATAGTAGCAATCATCCACACTTCCAAAAGACAAAGGAGATTTGAAACCAAACAAAACAAAAAGAAAAATAAAAAGTCGCTATCCTCAGAACAACCGTAGGAACGGTTTCCTCGCATGTATCGAAAAGTAGGTAAAGTAAAGTATGCGCTTAGGGCTAGCAAACGAAATGGTCCACCACAGCAAGAAGGTCCAACCGTCCAACCAACTCCTCCAGCAAATGCTTCCAAATCAGCCAACCGATAACACCAATCGCTCAAGAAGAAAGGTACAGGTGGAATGTAACTTGTGGAGAGAAGAAGAGGTAAGAAGCCCGAGAAGAATATAGCTCGCAAGCTATAGAAAAGAGGAGAAGAAAGTGGACAAAGCTCTCAAGCTTTTCCAAGAGAAGAAACCCTCAGGTTTAGGTGGCTATGCCAAGCAATTTTCAACAACCTTTTCCTTCCAAAAACATGATATATTTATAGGCAAACCATAAGGAAACCAAACAGCCATAGCACCTCCATCTAAACCAATTAGATTTAGGGAAATGAAAGATCAAAGATCACCAAACAGCATCCATAAAGGGTACAGGAAACAACAACAAAAAAGACCACAGCAATCCAGCCAAAAAGGCCACGGAAACAGCCCAGAAGTCCACGGAACCAGCCAGGTGGGAAGGAGCCGAAGAGGCAAACCAGCAACCAAGGCAGCAGGCATAAGAAGCCCAACATGTCTTATGGGGAAACAGCAAAAACCACCAAAACCGAAGGGTTAAGAGGAGAAACCGAGGAGGCAGCAGGGGAAAAACGAGAAGGCAGCAAGGGGAAAAGAAAAGCCACACTCCACCATACCTTTTAGAATTAATGAGCTTCACCAATACTTCATACCTTTTAGAATTAATGAGCTAAACTTCAGCTCACAAAAATAGAACTCCAATATCAGCTCCCAACCGAAAATCAACAGCCACCAAAGGACCCAAGCTAGCAAACCAAGGTCTACCAAGCCCAAAGCGCAACCTACCATGCTCATAGGATGCCTTCCATCATTGGATAGCTAACAAAAAATGAAAAATAACTAAAAACAAAATAAAAACCATTGTTCAAATAACATTACAAAAATAAAGAATGCATCAGCCTCCCAAACCTCTAACCAACATAACGAGTAATACACACTTGGATGGCCAAACAAAGATAATACTACTATAAATTGTACAAAAAAGAACTATGCAAATATGGTAGAAATTAGATTCATCAATGAAGATGAAAGATTGGCAAAACCCAAAAAGGAGGATTAAACATCATGACTTCGATGATGATGAGAATGATAAATAGTCAAATGAAAAGAGAACAGGGAAAATCTATACAGGTTTCAAATATCAAAAACTTGTTGAAATCATTTAACAACTTACAATCGGAAAGTTGGCATTTATTCAACATAGCATCTAATGAATATTGATATGCAAAATAAAAATAAATGGTTTAAATCATTTTAATTATCCCAAAACAAAAAAAGAGGGAATAATGGCATGCCTGAATGTCGCCAACTCTTTATTTTGTTCCCTAAAGAGATCCTCTTTAGCCCAAACCTGAAAGAGAAAAGTAAGAGAACAGGTGATGCATTGTCAAAATTGTCAGCAGAGGAAGAAGCTAACTGGGAAATTTAAAAAAAAAACAAACAAACCGCTTCATTGTCTATCTTAACTGCATGCAATTCTCTATTCTTCTCTTCCAAGTTCAACTCTAATTCACGTACTTCTTGTTCTCTTTCTTGTAATTGCTCCTGCACATTGGTTATAGATGATAGGCATCCGAGAAAAAGAACCAGATCAGCAGAAAAAAAAAATTTATTAGTACCACAATTTTGCGCATAGAATAATAGGATAACATAAGGCAAGTATGCTAGTATGCCAAGAACCTCCTACTTCTACTACGTAATATTCATCCCGGTCTAGAGATAAATAAATCATCAATGTCTCGCAAAAGGTACACAGGCTACCACAAAAAGAAGACATGGAACTAAAGCTAATAATTGTCTTGTTCAAAAAAGATGCTAGAATTGACAAGATAGAGCTAGGAAATTGAATCAGGCGTGAAAAAGGTCATGAGCTTAAAAAATTTTTACATCAAGAAGAGCGGAAACTCAGCAGCACATAATTATAATTATAATTATAAGTACAATCCAGAAGGAGGATGTCATGATAGCTCAAGAGTATAGGGCGTATATAGGTAAAACAACTATGGAAGAATGGCTACATGAAGGCAACATCAGGGTTTAGTAAAGGGTTGTGCTTTTGGTTAACTATAGGGCTGTCAAAATCGGGTCACGGGTCGGGTTGAACCCGGAACTGACCCGGCACTATTTGACCCGACCCGAACCCGACCCGTTTTTGCCAACGGGTCAAATTTTTGGACCCGAACCCGACCTGTAAGTTAGTGTCGGCCCTCTGTTCACGCACTTATTCAAACAAATCCCACCGGCAAAGGCTCCGTTAGTGCGCTTATTCAAGCAGCGGTAGCAGCGTTACTTCCGATCCGGTCATCATCGCGGTCTCGGACTCTTGGGATGAATCCAAATGCAGGTCGACAGCGGCAGCTCTAGCGACAACGGCAGCGTCGTTACTTTCAATCTTGTCATCGTCGTGGTCTCGGACTCTCAGGATGAAGCCAAATGCAGGTCGGCAGCAGGATCGGTAGCGACAGCAGCATGCCAGCAGCGGCAGATGGACGCGACATGAACGTGACGGACGTGACCCGGGTCAGACCGACGCGACAGACGGTTCTCAGGTCAACCCAGGTTGTTTCCGGATTTCCGGGTCAACTTGACCCGGTTCGGATTCGGGTTGACCCGAACCCGAAATTTTCGTGTCGGGTTCGGGTCGAGTTTTCGGGTCATATCAAATATTGACACCCCTAGTTAACTATATGAAAGGCTGCACAGCCTACACCATTAGTTGCATACTATCTTCTGTGATATTTTTATTTATACCAAGTTAGAATATCTTTTATGATACCCTTTGTTCAATAATATATATTATCTATTGTCATAATGCTTGTTTAGCACAACAAGAATATTTTGTGATAATTCTAACTATAGCTTGGCCTTTTAGGAATATGAAGGACCATCTTAACCTTAATAAATAATAAAAGATAAAATATTTTTCTTTCGCCTCAATCCCCCAACCCCCAACTTCCCTTCCCTCATAATCAAGAACTCCAGTTCTCTCATTTAAACAAAAACCCTACTTTATCACTCCAACGTACAAGAACCCTAACTCTCTCACCTCACCAAACGTCTACCTAACTCCATCAACCAACCATAAACCCTAATACTTTAGGAACACCACACCGAGGTTCACTCTCAACTAAGAGTTATACAACCTCAACAAACATCAAAAAAGATTGGAACGTCATTAGAGACTCTCAGACTCCAACGAAAATTCAAACAACATTTGGCATTAGAGCAATTTTGCCAACTTATGAGAGCAACCAAGTGAAGATGGAAAAAGCTCCTGCAAAGAGTGAGCTCACTGATGAAGAATATTTAAAGGCATAGATAAGGAGTTGAAGCCATGGATATCCATAGGAGGCATGAAAAATTGGTTGAAAAACATACAGGCTTTGTTGGTGCTTCTTGTTGAGCATTCTGATTACCAAATTACTAGTAAAGTCGTGTACATTATTCCCAACACCATTACCAAAAGCATGTACTTCTCAATTTAACAACCAAGAAAAGAAAGTGATTAAGGCAAAGGAGGTAGAAGAGGTGATAATAGAAGACGAAGATAGAACCTGACGAGTCTAGTGATGAAGAGGATAACGATATGCCTTGGAAGTAAAAAAACAGTGAGAAATAGTAGAGTACTGTAGGAATTTGAGAAACAATGGCCGATTTTTCATTATAACTTCAATACGAAAGCAAGATATAGGTGATTTATTGTTAGAGAGGTAAATCAGTGTTATGCCTGTGCCGGCCCAGGAGGGGCCGGCTGGACCGGTCCAGCCTGGACCGGTCCTGGATTATGCCAGGCGAAACCGCAAGCAGCCAGGGGAGGGGGGCGGAATCCCTGTGGCGCCCAAGGGGGTTTAAACACTAGTTTGAGAGGAAATTTTTGAATGTAAGGGCTGTTTTAGGTAATTTGTATTTGTCCTTTGATGTTAATTAGGAGCTTATGAGGGAATTAGGGTTTCTATCTTGAGATTGGGAGAATTTTGAGATCTTGTCTTGTGCTTGGGCTCTAGGTTTTGCTAGAGAGTTTTGGAGAGATTATCTTCCTCTCGAATTGAAGATTATTGTATCGTTTGTTGTTTTTATCCACCGTCTAGTGGAATACAAAGCTTTGCTTGATTTTCCTACAAGTTTCCTCTCTTATTTCCACTGTTTTCCTACTGTTTTAGCTGTTTTCCTGCTGTAGATAGCCATATTGTTGCTGTTGGAACTCCGATTTGGACTAGGTTTGCTTGCGAACTCAAGTATTCCCTTCGGGTTACTTGCGAACTCAAGTATTTCCTATCAAATTGGTATCAGAGCATCGTTTTTGGGACCATCGGCGGCTGAAATCCAGAAATTTCAGCAAACTCTTGGGCATCCGGAAGAGAAATCCTTGTGATTCGTGAAGGAAAGATGGCCGGGAAGAAGGTGGAAGTCTTGGAGGGCGAAATCGGACAATTGAAATCAGATTTGGAGGGAAAATTTTTTGATTTTCAAAATCAAATCACATCCAACAATGAAAGGTTGGAAGGAAAGTTCACCGTTGTGGAGGAGATGTTAAAAAAATTAATGGAGATGAAGACAAACCCGGCGACATCAGAAGTAAGAGAGACCACCGACGGCCATGGCATAGCAGGAAATCCGAACCCGTCTCGGGGGAGGAAAAATCCGGAGGTGGAGATCCTTGAGGGGGAGGACGACATGCCATCTCTAGAACCGTTCTCTAGAGAGGAGATGAGCCAGGGGTACGAACGAAGGGGTGCTGATTTTGTAGGAAGAAGGGAAGAAATGCATCGCAGGGGTGCTGATTTTGAAGGGAGAATAGGGGAATATGAGGAAGGGTTTGGGTACAATCGTCGGAGGGACGATCGGGACACTTGGGGAGCACCTCCCCTTCGGGGGATGGGAGGTTATGGAGGATACGGAGGGTACGGGGGAGATCTCAAGGTGAAGAAACTGAAGATGCCCATCTTTGAGGGCGAGGATGGTCATGGCTGGATATACAAGGTGGAGCAATACTTTGCCGTCAACGGGTTGACGGAGGAGGAGAAACTGACAGCGGCGGGACTGTGATTGGAATGGAAGGCACTGGCGTGGTACCAGTGGCGAGACATGAGGCGACCCATTCGGAGCTGGAGGGAGTTCAAAGACTGTTTGCTAGAGCGTTCCGAACCAGTAGGGGAGGAGACTTCTACGAGCAGTTCTTTGCTCTGACACAGGAGGGGACAGTGGCAGAGTTTCGTGACCGGTTCGAGTACCTAGCTAGCAGGCTAGATCGCCTTTCGGAGACCGTGCTTGAGGGGAACTTCATGAAGGGGCTCAAACCAGAGATCAGAGCAGCTGTTAGGGTGATGAGACCGCATGACCTGGGGGAGGCCATGGAGTTGGCACAGCTGGTTGAGGACCAGAAACATCTGGAGAGGGGGGCTCGAGGCAGTAGTTCTGGGGGATCCTACAGGATGACGACTACTTTTCTAGCTCCCAAAGGAGTCGTACCGAGAGCTTCACGAGAGGTACCGAGAGAGAATTCTGGAGGAGGAGGGTCTGGGGGAAATTTTAAGAAGCTGACTGAAAGGGAGATACAGGAGAAGAGGGCCAAGGGGTTGTGTTTTCGGTGCGATGAGAAGTACATGCCGGGGCATAGGTGTAAGGACCGAACTCTTCAGGTTCTCACCGTCTGTGATGACGAGGAAGCTGAAGAGGGAGGTGGAAGCGGGATAGAAGCGGAGGAGGAGAAGTTGCATTTGGATGTGTCGGAAGTCTACTTAAACTCAGTAGTGGGATTCACCCCGAATCACACTATGAAGGTGAAGGGAGAGATAGCTGATAGAGACGTGGTAGTGCTGATAGATAGTGGGGCAACCCACAATTTCATTTTCACTCAGATTGTTGATCTTTTGAGGGTGAAACTGGTGGATACAGGGGGGTACGGAGTAATGATGGGCACCGGGAAGGTAGAAATGGGTAGAGGAGTTTGTAGAGGAGTGGTGTTAACCATTCAGGGAATACAGGTGAGGGAGGATTTTCTTCCCTTAGAATTGGGGAGTACGGACGTGATTTTGGGAATGAAGTGGCTACAACCTTGGGGGAGACCAAGGTGAATTGGGGAGCCTTGAGGATGGAACTGGTAGTGGGGGGAAGGAGGATGGTGATACAGGGAGATGCCGGCCTGTCCAGATCGGGGGTGTCTCTCAAGTCCATGATACGAACCATCCAGGAGGTTGGAGGTGGATATTTGGTGGAACTGCAACGACTTGAGAGAGTCAGTGTGGGGGAGGAGGGATACATTCCCCTTGTGGTGCAACCGATCATACAGCAGTTCAAGGAGGTGTTCCAGCCACCTCAAGGGCTACCACCTTCCAGAGAGCAGGAGCATGCAATCCTACTAAAAGAGGGGGTGTCACCGATTAGTGTACGACCCTACTGCTACCCCCAGATTCAGAAAGATGAAATTGAGAAGCTAATTAGAGAAATGTTGGAGGCGGAAATCATCAGATCAAGTGTGAGCCCGTTCTCTAGCCCCATATTACTGGTCAAAAAGAAGGATGGTAGCTGGAGGTTTTGTGTGGACTATAGGGCGTTGAATAAAGAGACAGTACCGGATAAATTTCCCATTCCGGTGATTGACGAGCTTTTGGATGAGCTGTATGGAGCAGTGATATTCTCCAGACTGGACTTGAAGTCAGGGTACCATCAGATCCGGATGAGGGAGGAAGACATCTCTAAGACAGCATTCCGGACACATGAGGGGCATTATGAGTTCCTGGTTATGCCATTTGGGCTTACCAACGCCCCTGCTACGTTCCAGTCACTGATGAATAGGGTGTTAAGACAGTATCTCTGAAAGTTTGTGCTGGTGTTTTTTGATGATATCTTGGTATACAGCAGAACTGAGGAGGAGCATTTGAAGCACTTGAAGCTAGTCTTGGGAGTTCTACAGGAGCATCAGCTGAGAGCCAACCTAAAGAAGTGTTGCTTTGGCTAGACCAGTGTGGAGTACTTGGGTCACGTAGTATCCAAAGAAGGGGTGGCAGCTGATCAGTCAAAGGTGGAGGCAATGTTGAGATGGCCCTTACCTAAGAATCTGAATGAATTGAGAGGATTCTTAGGGTTGACAGGATACTATAGCAGATTTGTTAAAGGGTACAGTACTATAACATGGCCGCTAACAGAGCAGTTGAAGAAAGACGGATTTCTATGGGGAGAGGCAGCCACAGCAGCATTTGAGAAACTGAAGATAGCTATGACCACGATACCAGTTTTAGCTTTACCAGACTTCACTCAGACCTTCATAGTTGAGACAGATGCTTCAGGGTATGGATTGGGGCAGTTCTCATGCAGAGCCGGCGACCCATTGCCTACTTCAGCCAGGTATTGGCAGCCAGGGCCAGGCTGAAGTCAGTCTACGAAAGGGAGTTGATGGCTATTGTCTTAGCCATCCAGAAATGGCGACCCTATCTGTTAGGTAGGCATTTCATCGTCAGAACAGATCAGAGGAGTCTGAAATACTTGTTGGAACAGCGGATGGTGACTGAAGAACATCAGCGATGGCTGTCAAAATTGCTGGGGTATGATTTTGAAATTCAGTACAGACCAGGAGGGGAGAACAAGGCGGCTGATGCCTTGTCCAGATGCATGGGAGAACTACAGACGGTAGCTGTGTCTGTTCCTTTGATGCTAGATTGGGAGGCCATTAAAGAGGAGAGCTCGAAGGATGAGGAGTTGGGAAAGATCATGGCAGATCTATTGAGGGGAGGTGATAGCCACTCAGGGTATTCAGTAGAGGGAGGTAGACTGCTGTATCAAGGAAGGTTCGTGATGCCCAGGACCTCGATCCACATCCCGAATATACTCCAAGAATTTCATGGGAGCGCGGTTGGGGGTCATTCAGGGGTGCAAAAGACCTACAGGAGGATCGCTGCTGAGCTTTACTGGAAGGGAATGCATAGAGATGTATAGGAGATGGTGGCCAGGTGTGAGATTTGTCAGAGGAACAAGTACATGGCAATGTCACCAGGGGGACTACTACAGCCGTTGGCATTACCAGGACGGGTATGGGAGGAGATATCCATGGACTTCATAGATGGGCTGCCCCGTTCAGAAGGCTTCACAGTGATTCTGGTAGTGGTGGATAGATTGAGCAAGTATGCTCATTTTATTCCCCTCCGACATCCTTACACCGCGGTGACAGTAGCATCCGCTTTCATCAGGGAGGTGGTTAGATTACATGGGGTACCAGAGGCAATAGTGTCAGATAGAGATAAGGTATTCTTCAGTCATTTTTGGAGAGAGTTGTTCAGATTGCAGGGGACAGTGTTGAAGAGGAGTACCGCATATCACCCACAGACAGACGGCCAAACGGAGGTGGTCAATAGGAGCTTGGAGACCTACCTGAGATGCTTTGTGTCAGAGACACCCAAGCTGTGGGCCAAATGGCTATCCTGGGCGGAATACTGGTACAACACCTCGTTTCACTCGGCTTCACAGATGACGTCATTCAAAGTATTGTATGGAAGGGACCCTCCTCACTTGGTGCACTTCGGGAGTAGCAATACTCCAGTCTCTTCAGTGGAGGAGTATTTAGGAGAGAGAGATCGAATGTTAGAAGAATTGAAGAAACATCTACTGAGAGCACAACAAATCATGAAGAAACAGGCGGATTCATATAAGAGGGACATGCAGTTTGAAGTGGGAGAGAGGGTTTTCCTAAAATTACGACCCTACCGGCAGAAGACAATAGCGAGAAGGAGGAATGAGAAATTGGCTCCAAGGTACTTCGGGCCCTATGAAGTGTTGGACAGAATTGAAGCAGTGGCATACCGACTGAAGCTTCCCCCATCAGCTACCATACACCCAATTTTCCATGTGTCTTAGTTGAGAAAAGCTATTGGAGAGCATCCAGTTAGTAGGGAGTTACCAGAGACACTGACTGAGGATTTGGAAGTGATATTAGAACCACTGGAGCTCCGAGGAGTCAGATCAGATAACAAGGGAGACAAGGAAGTGCTGATTGGATGGAAGGGTCTCCCCGAGTTCGATGCAACGTGGGAGCCATTTGCAAGAATTAAAGATCAGTTTCCCTCCTTCCACCTTGAGGACAAGGTGAATCTTTGGGAGGGGAGTAATGTTATGCCTGTGCCGGCCCAGGAGGGGCCGGCTGGACCGGTCCAGCCTGGACCAGTCCTGGTTTATGCCAGGAGGAACCGCAAGCAGCCAGGGGAGGGGGGTGGAAGCCCTGTGGGGCCCAAGGGGGTTTAAACACTAGTTTGAGAGGGAATTTTTGAATGTAAGGGCTGTTTTAGGTAATTTGTATTTGTCCTTTGATGTTAATTAGGAGCTTAGGAGGGAATTAGGGTTTCTATCTTGATATTGGGAGAATTTTGAGATCTTGTCTTGTGCTTGGGCTCTAGGTTTTACAAGAGAGTTTTGGAGAGATTATCTTCCTCTCGAATTGAAGATTATTGTATCGTTTGTTGTTTTTATCCATCGTCTAGTGGAATACAAAGCTTTGCTTGATTTTCCTACAAGTTTCCTCTCTTATTTCCAATGTTTTCCTACTGTTTTGGCTGTTTTCCTGCTGTAGACAGCCATATTGCTGCTGTTGGAACTCCGATTTGGACTAGGTTTGCTTGCGAACTCAAGTATTTCCTTCGGGTTACTTGCGAACTCAAGTATTTCCTATCAATCAGCTCTCCCAAACAACCTAGACACCACTAGAAAACCCTCAAAGAAAAGAACTACTGCAGAAAAACAAAACACACATAATGAAAATAAACCCTAGAATCCGCCCTAAATAAGCTCTCATAATTCCCCACAAAACAGCCTTCTTTCCTTAATAATCTCCCTCTCCTGTTTGAATTCAAAAAATTCAAATAGGAAATCTTTTCCTAAACAATTCCCTCCTTAATTCCCCTCCTAACATAATGAATTATTGCTTTGTTGGACCCCACAAGGGGGGTTGAAATCTCCTTGAATTTGGTCCAGGTTCTACCCCTTCCTGGTCCAGTTCTTGGTGGACCGGCTAGTCCAGCCCCTCTCTATCTGCTGCCTTATTAATACTCCCCTCCTCAAAATGCAACTTGTCCTCAAGGTGGAATGATGGAAATTATATCATGATCATCTCGTATGGCTCCCATGTAGCTTCATACTTAAATAGATCCTTCCATTGAACTAGGACCTCCTTTGCTCCTGTCATCTCTTGTCGTGCACCAACGATCTCCATGGGTTATAGGATCACTTCCATGTCCTCCATCAATACCACATTGTAGAGAGGAGGGTGTGTGATCTCCGATAGTACGCCTTAGTTGTGATACATGGAATACTAGGTGGATTGATGATGATGTTGGTAGTCTCAAACGATAGACTACTGCCCCAATGCGCTTCGTCGCCTCATAAGGTCCATAGTAACGTGGTGATAGCTTCTCATTTTTCCTCTTAGCAAGTGTCCTCTATCAATATGGTCTCAGTTTCAAATAGACTCTATCCCCAGGCTCGAACCGAACTTCCCATATATGCTCATCTGCCTTCCTCTTCATAAGTTGTAGAGCCCTCAGCTGATGCCCCTTGAGTTTTGCTAGCACCCTGTCTCTCTCCTCCAAATACTAATCTACAATAGAGATTGGTGTAGTACTATGTCCTTAGTATATCAGATGAGGTGGGACCCTCCCATAGAGAATTTTCAAAGGGGTTGTTCGTACGGCTGTGTGGAAAGATGTATTGTACTAATACTCTGCCTATGCTAACCACTTGGCCCATAGTTTTGGTGTGTCAGACACAAAATAGCACAAATATGTCTCCACACTCCTGTTGACTACTTCCGTTAAACCATCCGTGTGTGGGTGATATGCTATACCCCTTTTCAAAATCGTTCCTTGCATCTTGAACAATTTCCTCCAAAAATGGTTGTGGAACATCTTGTCTCTATCGGACACTATAAATTCTGGAATGTCATGTAAGCGCACTACCTCTCGAATAAAGTGACTGAGATAGAGGTGTAGGGATGCTTTAGCGAAATGTAATGGGCATACTTGCTCAGTTGATCGATCGTTACCAATATCATTGAATATCCCTCTGAGTGTGGCAAACCCTCAATGAAGTCTCACTTCCTTCCAGACCTTCTTGGGTAAAGATAATGGTTGCAGTAAGCCCCCGGGTGCCATCGTTAGGTACTTATGCCGATGGCACACATCACACTTGGCTATCATATCTTTTACATCCTGACCCATCCCCACCCAATATAACTCCGCCGATAGTCGACTATATGTCGACTCTACTCCGGAATGCCCCCATATCGCACTGCCCAAAAACTTTTATAATAGCTTGAGAATATAACCTGAGGTCCGTGGTAACATAAATCTCCACTGGTAGAGTAATTGTCCCTCCTTCAGAGCATAACATGGATGAATGTTAGGGTACTTCAGCAACTCTTTCCTGATCTTCCTCAATCCTTCATCCTGCTCACTCTCCTATCTCAATGCCTCCCAATTTAAGATCATGGACATTGACAAGGCTGCCAACTGAGGCTCCTCGACTCTCTCGGACAAGGCATCCGCTGCTTTGCTTTTCAATCTCGGTCAGTACTGGATCTCAAAATCATATCCAAGCAACTTGGATAGCCATCTCTGATGCTCCTCAATGATCATCCGTTGTTCCAACAAATACTTTAGGCTCCTTTGATATATCCTGAATATGGAATGTTTCCCTAACAAATAAGATCACCACTTCTGAATAGCCAAGACAATCGTCCCGCTCATACACAAACTTGAGCCTTGCCTTGGCTGTGAACACCTAGCTAAAATATGCAATAGGTCTCTGCCTCTCTGGTCTTGCATGAGTACTGCTTCTAGCCTATAACCTGATGCATCTATCTCCACCACAAATGGTCTCCCAAAATCTGGGAGTGTCAATACCGGTACACTGATCATAGCTTTCTTCAGCTCCTGGAAAGCTCATGTCACTTTCTGTCCCCACTTGAAGTTATCCTTCTTCAATTGCTCTTTTAAGGGCCATGCAAAGGTGTCATATCTCTTCACAAATTTTTGTTAGTATCCGGTGAGCCCTAAGAACCCTCGCAACTCCCTCAAGTTCTTAGGAAGAGGCCAATCCACCATAGTCTGAACCTTGGACTGGTCAGCTAACACGCCCTCTCTGGACACAACATGTCCTAAAAATTGCACCTACGACTGCCCAAACGTGCACTTCTTCCAGTTGGCAAACAACGGATGCTCCCTCAAGGCCTCCAAAACTATCTTCAAGTGTTCCAGTGTTTTGTCTCTATCCTGCTGTATATCAAGATGTCATAAAAGAATACTAAGACAAATCTTCTGAGTTGTGGCTGGAACACTCAGTTCATAAGTGACTAGAAGGTGGCAGGGGCATTGGTGAGATCGAATGGCATCACCAAGAACTCATAGTGTCATTTATGTGTCCTAAAGGTCGTCTTGTGCACATCAGCTACCTTCATCCTGATTTGATGGTATCCCAATTTTAAATCAATCTTGGAGAAGATCTCTACTGCAAATAACTCATCCAAGAGTTCATCAATCACTGGAATGGGAAATTTATCTAACATTGTTTCCTGGTTTAGAGCCCTATAATCCACACAGTACCTCCAGCTGTCGTCCTTCTTCTTCATCAGCAGAACTGGACTAGAAAAAAAACTCCCACTAGGCCTAATGATCCATGTTTCCATCATCTCCTTAATCAGTCTCTCTCTCTCATCTTTTTGAATATGGGGGGAACAGCATGGTTTGACACAAAGTTTAAAATTGCGCAATTGGGTATTGAGGCGTTTTTCGTTCGTGAGGCGAGGCGTAAGCCTCAAGGCGTTTTGAGGCGTAAGCCTCAAGGCGTTTTGAGGCGTAAGCCTCAAAATCTAAAAATTGCGTAAAGTCAAAATAAAAATTAAAAGTAATTTTTATATAATATTCAAATAATATGTTAAAGGATGACATTAACTTTCTATTGAACTATGAAGTAACAAATTTACATACATATGAAACAAAAAATTGTATAAAATGTAAAGTGTTAAATGATAAATGATGTGAAATAATTGAAATCCAAATATTACAGGAATAAAACAATATAAAATATATGAATTGTATAAAAATAACATATAATATTAAGTTCAACTCTATTTTTTTCTTTCTCAGTTGCCTACTCATCTACGTTTAATTACTAAAGAAAGCTAAAGTAATTGACAACAACTCAAAAATCATCTATATTATCATTACTGAGGGGATTTTTATTTGAGTCACTATCATAACAAATTGGCCTCTTCCTTGCCTCATCCTGTAGGGTCCAATACCTCTCAATCTGCTTCTTCTTCATTTATTTCAGTCATCTTCATCTGTCATAAATGTTTGTCATCAACAAAAATATAATACTCCAAAATTTTAAGAGGAGATGGTGGTGGCATGCGGCTTTCTAGTGATCCCCTATGGGGACTACAATGGCGGGGGCTACGGTGAAGGCGGTGTGCTGCAGGTTGAGGCAATTGAGAGGAGGTTGTTGCGGCTTGGGGGTGCAAGAAGTCATGATTTTTTTGGGGCATTTGTATAGGATTTAGGTGAGTTTTAAATAAAAAATTCTTTAATAGAGTGAGGCGTACGCCTCAAGCTAGTGAGGCGAGGCGGGCCTCATCTAAGATAAGGCGTAAGCCTCATAAAAGAAGCTCGAGGCGTAAGCTTTGAGGCATTTTTTACTGGAATTGCGCTAAGGCGGGCCTCAAGGCGAGCCTCATATTGCGCAATTTTAAACAATGGTTTGTCACTTATAGGAGAGGTCCTCTCTTTTAAGTTGGTAGCGTACTTGTGCTCTTGTGGCAGTGACAACCCGACAGGTGGCTGAAATACATCCTAATACTATTGCAGAATCTACTGAACCCCCACTGGAATTTCCCTCGCCTCCTGTTCTTGGGCCTTCTATGCTATGTAACTCCACCAAGTACCCTAGGCCTGCACCTTGGATCGTCTTGAGTATGGTTTAAAGTGATACCATAGTTTTGCATAAGCTAGCATCCCCTCAAAGCAATGCCTTCTTCCCCTCTACCTGGATCTCCATGATCAAAGATTTCCAATTCACCTTCATATCCCCTATGGTCTATAGCCACTTCATCCCTAGAATCATATATGTACTTCCCAAGTCCAGAGGAAGTCTTCCACCACCTAAATGTCCGGCAAGGTCATCACTACCCCTTTACATATCCCCTAACTCCTCTCTATCTTGCTCGTACCCATCATCATCCCACATCCTTTAGTCCTCGCCAACTTCAACCTCAATCTATCCACGACCCAATTCGAGATGAAGTTATGTGTAGCTTCATTGTCCACCAAAACCGCCACTGATTGCTCCCCGATTTATCCCCTTACTTTCATGGTGTGATTTAGAGTAAATCCCGCCACAGAGTTCAAGGACACTTCTGTAGCATCTAAATATAACTACTTTGTTTCCTCCACAACATCCTCCAACTCGTCCCCACTCTTCTCTTCCCCCTCACAGACCATCAAAACTTGAAGGGCTCAATTCTTACACCTATGTTCCGGTGTAAATCTTTCATCAGACCTAAAGCATAACCCTTTTGCTCACCTATCCTGCACCTTCGCTTCTATAAGGCGAGTGAAATTGCCTCCAAGATGAACTCCTGTCTCTTCTCCTTCGGCGCCTCCCTCTGAAATAACACCGTTTAGGTTCTCGGTGCCAGGGTCATGGAGGTATTCCTATAAGCCTCTCCCATGGTATTGCTTCGACTGGCCTTCTCCCTCTGATGTTTCTCTTCCGCCCTTTGTGCCAACTCCATTGTCTCCCTCATCTCTCTAAGCCTCAACACCCTGAGCTATGCTCATATATCTTACTTAAAGCCCTTTATGAAATTCCCTTTCAACCCTCCTCAGAAATTCCCCTCAGCCTACCCGACAGCAACTCAAATTTCTCCCGATACTCCATGACTGTCCCATTTTGAGATAAGGCGTAAGAATTGCTTGTGGAGGTCCTTCCAGAATGGCTCAGAAACATTCCAACAAACAATGCTTAAATTCTCCCTATGAATAAATCGGATACCTAGACTCCCTCCACTAAAACCAAGCTAACATAGCCCAGCCGCCTATGATGCACGGACACGGCGACACGGATACGGGACACGGCTTTTTTTGAAAATGTAGGACACAGGTACGTCGCGGACACGACATTACAATTTTTTCATATAGTGTATAGAAATTAATATAAAATCATATTAGAAATGATAAACAATAATAAATGAATGTCATAATAAAAGAGGGTTTAAGGAGAATATAAAAGAGTTTGAGTAAGACGTCAATGCCACATATTACAAGATCATACGATGCGTGGGCTCGACTAATAACTATGGATATATTGATAATGATTTATATCAACAGCATAAATTTGGCAAAATGAAATGGTGCATAGAAAATATATTTTTTAGATTTAACATTTAGTACAAAATGTCTAGTACAACCATGTTTAGATGACTATGTTGTACAAAATGTCTAGAACAACCATGTCAAAATTCTTCTTATTGCGTGTCACTAAAAATTGCAAACACAGGCAGGCATAAAGGTTTTCAATAATCATTACTGCCTCTTAAAAAAAAAGATTCATTATCTACTAATCATGCAAAATATAACAAAGCTAAGCAACCCGGAAACATTGCCAGATATATATCAAACTTTTAGCAACAGAGATTGAAAATCCTGTTATTATTGCATTGATGACTAGGGAATTAGGTGCAACAACATAGCTTCAAGAGTAATGAGTAAGCACAAGGAATTAAAGGGCTAAGAAGGAGAAGGGAATGGAGAAGAGGAAGAATATAAGGAAGAAGGTGAAGGGAATATACCTGCGAGAGAGAGGGATGGTCGACCCGACAGGAGGCTCGGAGGCGGTCGAGTCCGGCAGCTGGAGCGAAACTCAAGTTCGGGCTCGAGGATGGAGGTCGGGCACGGGCTTCAGTTTGCTATACGTGCTGAAGAGATAAAGGAGGAGAGGGGTTCAACAAGTCTTCCTGCGTGACATTGAGGGAGAGTAGAGGTGGGGAGATCGACCAGGTCCCACTCACACAAGAGAGGCGAAGGATGCAGGGGCTTTGGCCAGGAACAAGAAGGTCGGTGTCAACTTGAGCAAAGCCTGCAGTCGGCAAGCACTACAGGAGACGGGAGGAGGGAAGTTCGGCACCAAGAGGGGCTCTGGCCTGTGGGAGATGGAGCAAGGGGCGAAAACCCTAAGGCACACAGCAGGCTCGTATTGATGCATATACGAGCGAATGTGATGTTTTATTTGATTTCGTAAATATAAAAATTTTATAATTTAAAATAATTTTATCATCAAAAATTAGGACACACGTGCCCACTTAAATTTAAAAATTATTTTAATCGGACACTGTCTGTTGAGTCCGACACGTGTCCCCGCCGTGTCAGGCGCGTGTCCGTGTCCGACACTGCATTCCCTCTTTAAGAGGAGTATCGGTGCGTCATAGCCAGCCGCCATGAGTTTTTCTCCTTTCGTCAACCCATTGATAGTAAAGTAACACTCCACTCTATACACTAAACCCTAAGCATCTTCCCCTTCAAAAATTGGCATTTTTAACTTCCTTGATCTCGTATCCATACCCCAATGGCTTCTCCCTTATTCATTCCTCCTGTGCAGTGATGGTTTGTCTCTCTCCCTTCCTCCCTTAGAGGGTTTGGACCCCATGGCTCGGCCCAACCGTTTCCTCCACCGGTCCACCTCCACCATGTGGTGCCCTTTCTTCAAAACACCCGATCCATCTCCCATCGGAGCCCCCCATGGCAGTCCATGAGGAAAAACACTCTCCACGTCTTCATCGTCCTCTTGAATTTCCTTTTCCTTTGGTTCAACCCTAGAAATCGCCGGTGAAGCTTTCGACTGCATCTCGATCAACTTCTCCATCTATCTTCAAAGTTTTCAAAGTGGTTCTCTATGGATGAGAATCTTCCTTCCACAATTGTGAACTTCCCCTCCATTCTGAAATATTTCTCCTCCATCTCGGCTCTGAGTTGTTCCATCTCATCTTCCAATGCATCCATCTTCTTTGATGTCATTTACCTCGCTCTTATACCAATTTGATATGCCTTGGAAGTAAAAACAACGAGAAAACAGTAGAAAACTGCATGAATTTGAGAAATATCGACTGATTTTTTATTATAACTTCAATACGAAAGCAAGATGCAGGTGATCTACAGTTAGAGAGGTAGATCAGCTCTCCCAAACAATCTAGACGCTGCTAGGAAGCCGTTAAAGAAAAGAACTACAGCAAAAAAAATAAAACACACATAATGAAAATAAACCCTAGAATCAACCCTAAATAAGCTCTCCGAATTCCCCCCAAAACAGCTTTCATTCCTTACTAATCTCCCTCTCCTATTTGAATTCAAATAGGAAACCTTTCCGTTAATAATTCCCTCCTTAATTCCCCTCCTAACATAATAAATTATTACTTTGCTGGGTCCCACAAGGGGGGCCGAAATCTCCCTAGATTTGGCTCCAAGTTCTGCCCCTTTCTGGTCCAGTTCCTGCTGGACCGGCCGGTCCAGCCCTCCCTTGCCTGCTGGCCATATCAGATAAAGTTTGTACACAATATACAATAGAGATTGCTATTCTTTCAAAGTTGAGAAAACAATTGTTAATCTAGGATGATGCCATTGATGTTAAAATAATAGAAAGAGAATGAACAATTGAGTCTTTAGTTTTTCAATGGCTACTCAAGTGCATGTTAAATAGCTTTTGCTCAATTAAAGATAAATGTTCATGCGGTTGTAGGTTGAAGAGAAATGCAAAAAGTTGAGATCTATCAACATTGACAATCTCTAGTTTTCAAAGACTTCTGAAGTCATAATTCTATTCAATCGCAGTGAGGAAAAGAGAGATGAGTTTAATATAAACACTTGACACAAAGCTATGAACAACTAAGGCATACAACAAAACTCAAGCACAAACAAATGATTTGGAGATTTTATTATCAGAAAAGAATGCATATGAAGTATGTAGTTCGTCAAAGGGGCTTTAGAATCATTGACATGCTTGGCTAAGTATTGAAGCTCTATGCTGCAAAAGAATAAGATAGAGAAGCATGTTATGAAGTTGCAAGACCCCTTCAACTAAGTGCTCACCTTAATGATCCTTAGAAGCCGAAGAATGATGGAAAGTGATGCATGTATATAAACGATTGCACCGTTAATAAGACCATTATCAAAAATACATATACCCCCGCCTCAATTTATAAAGTTGATATATCATTAGGAAAAATCATACATCTCATAAAGGTGGATTTGCAAGATAATTACCAACAAGTCTATAAACGAGAGGAGGATATATGGCAGACAGACGTCAAACTCATCGAGGGATGCTCACATTAAAGATTTATGCACTCTAGTCTATACAACACAAAACTATCAAGAGACTCAACAAAAAAGATACTAACAAATTTCTTTGATGATTTTGTTATATTGTACCATCAACAATATCTACAGCAAAATATGGAAAGAAAACTTGCAACACTTTCTGCGTCTTTAAACCCTCAACCAACATAAGCTCTAGTTGACCCTTGAGAAGTGTGAGGCTTGAAGTCTTAAATTGGTCTATCAGGTGTTGCGGTTGTGGATAGTTAAAACTTAATCCCAAAAAAGTACATATAATCAACAATTTACCACGTTCAAATATTATAAACAAGGCAAAAAAAAACATTGGCCTTTAATTATGTGTGATGAAGTTCAAATACCAATCTTCATTCAATGTTGCTCCACTACATTACCTTATTGAGCCAAGTAAAAAGTTTGAAAGTGGACACAAAAATAGACAACTTTTATTGGTCGAGACCAAGAAGCATTAGCACCAGCTTTATCGAAACATTCAAGCTAGAGACAAACAACTTATGTCATATAAAGGTCCTTGTATAAGATGGACAACCAATAGCATGTCATCCTGAGAGCTTAAGGTGAAAAACATAATTATTCACATATGATCAAAAGTTGTGCATATTGGAGGTAATGTCTTATGGATGAGAAATTTGTTTTACACATTAAACATCAAGGTCAAACACAATCTAAGTTGAGGCAAGAAAAGCTATGAACTGTATGGTGTACTTAGCAATACAAACATTTTCATCATATACAAGGGAGGAGAGAACAATATGATGGCAAACATGTTATAGGGTCCAAACTAATTTAAACTTGTATATGGCTGTGCAGATTCAACATTTATGTCATGAGGAGTATAAAGACTTGTAAATAAAATTGCATAAGACCAAACCATTGTCGTTAAAGCCTTAAAGGTAAGTCAAACACTACTCTAAGTCCTCAAGCGAGGCGAGGCGAGGCGAGGCGAGGCCACAACACTCCTCTAATTCCTCAAACAAGGCGAGGCGAGACGAGGCCACAACGCCTCAGCCACCTCCCCAATAGGTAGCATTATGAAGGCATGCCTAGACAAGTGCCTTGCCTTAAGACACAATATGGAAGCGAGCACACTTCCAAGACTTGAGAAATGAGTTATTATATTTTAAATACTACAAATAAGGTAGTTTTAAATAATGAGAACTTGAAAAAAAAATGATGTGCAAATAAAAATAAGAGTTGGAGCAATAAAAATGCTAAGTTGACAGAATTTAGATGCAGTGAATTAAATTCTAGAGACATAAATCGTAAAAATCAAGATGATGATTAAAAAAAATAGGGTAAATGATTAAGGGCAATAAAACCAATAAGAGAAAATAGAGCATGATTCATGATGAAGATGGAATAAATAGTAGTAAAGATTTAATTATCACTTGGCTATAAATATTAGAAACCTTATTTTAAAAACAACAATTTAAAATATACTATTCAATAAGCTTTGCAAACTTAAAATGAAATGAAACTCGATTTCAATGGTTTTTTTTAAAATAATTTAACGTAATTGTCATTTAAACTCAAAAAATTTTCTCATAATTAAATAAATTTATAGGAAATACAAATAAAAAAATTAATCTAAACAATCATACTACAAACTAAAGGAGACAATATTATACCATGACCATCAAGTAGGGGCAACTCGTGAAGCAAACCCATTGATATGGACTCCTAAAGCACATATGTCATGACTCATGAGTTGTAGGACATGTCAATATAGGAAAAACCTAGCTAAACATAAAGAAAATATTAATAATCACAATGAAACAAGAGTTTGCATGATTGTGAGAGGGTGTAAAATGAGCAGCATTGTCAAACTAGCAAACCACAAGCATAATTCCTACAATTCATTCCATACACTAAGCCACCAAAGACAAAGCATACTCCTAATCTTTTTGAAGAGCTTATCAAGACTTCAAAAGGCCACGAGTACTTATATAAGGAGGATTTTCTCAAAAATAACATGGAAGCATCATGGGTTGTCTTAACCTATCACATCAAATAAAGACACTAGGTTCTTAGGTCAGTTCTAGAAAACCTATAGATGATGACATACAAAATTAAAAAACAATACAAATATCTGACCAAACAAAAGTGATGAATCAAAGCAAGGCGCATATGATGCAAGGGTACAATGCAACAATGCAATGGATCCTACCAATTTGAATGAAAGCTGTTTCAATGTACACATCGAATCATGCATTGATCTAAACTCAAGTAGCCCTTCAAGGTTTGCTTTGATTTTCTATCTCAAGGTCATTTTCATTTGAAATTCTCTATATGCGTGGAACCTAGAACGACAACAAGGCTCCGGTTTCAAATCACAAAACCTTAAGAATAGCATTCATCAAGCACATGAGAAATTCAAGTAACATCGAAGAAAACCAAGGCATAAACAAATCTATGATGAAGGAAGAACGAAGAGAAGGACAGCCAAATTTGGTGAAGTTAGAAAACTCCTATACAACAATTAACAATAATAAATCTTGGTGAAATTAGAAAACTTCACTACAAAAACAGGACTGTTTTGGCCATACATTTCTAAATTTTAGAAAACACAATTAGAATTTTATTTATCACACATATTGTTTTGGCTATACAAACCTCCATTTATAATACATCTCACATCCTTCTGCTTCCTAATTTTTAAAATAGATAAAAAGTTGATTATTTTTCTTCCAAAAATGATAATACAAAAAGCAAACATTAAAACCTAAATAAAACGAACAAACATTAAGATTTTCCAATCAAAACAAATTTCAGTGGGATTTTAAACAGCATATTAAAGCCTAGTCATCCTATTCAAAGAGCTCAATCCAAAATTTTTTGGCAGCAAAGCTAGGACCTGTGCGTGCAAGTTTGAGCCTATATAAATCTCCTCGAGTAAGGAAAAAAATCAACCTAGACATCTTAAAAGGCTTTCAAGATCACAATATAGTAATGAATATGTGATATTAAAAGTGGTGGAAACATTATAACCTCCATATAGCTCAATTTTGCAAGCATTTTCAATGATAGATCAAATTACTCACAAAAGTCCATCAACCCTTGGTTTGAATTTAACTAAAATACAATAATAATGGAAATCTCTCTTTTCTTAGGTGAATTCACATTGAATCTCCTTCCTTGAAAGTAGCTTTCAAATCTTGTTGGCCTTTTTCTGATACTTGGCATTTTGCTTTTCAATATTATCATGAACTGGTCAGCGTAGCTTTTTAATCTCTTCAAATCTTTTATTTGCATCAGTATTGAACCCAATGGCAATGGATTTTGGAATGTGTTCAATAAGAGTGATTGGGTCATGGCCATACTTGACTTCAAATGGTCTTTTGACTGATGGATTGGCTTGGTGATTTTGTATACGAAATTCCACTTATGCAAAAATTTCTGAATTTGATCCCACTTTTGAATATTCTTGCCACATAACAATGCAGCCAATGTCTCAAACTATGGTTGATAGCTTATGTCAATCCATTATTTTGCAGATAAACAGCTAAATTATATCACACTTTGATTCTACTCTTTCACCACAGGGTCTTCCAAAAGAAACTCATGAATATAATATCTCAATCGAAAATGATCGTCTTTAAAATGCCTAAAAGCAACACAATCTTGTTAAAGTGGAGGAAGAGAATATGCGTAGCATCATTCATTCAGTGGCATGGCATAAACTAAGCCATCTTAGAGAATCAGTCCATGATCATCATGATTCTTTCTATTGTTGCAAGCAAAGAAGGCCAACAACAAAATTCATGCTGACTTTCATCCACGAGGAAACAAGAACTGGTAAAGGAGTGTATAATCTATTCTTCTGCCCACAGGTTTTGGCAATGTGACAGGCCATACTCGTATTAATATGCCAATCAACATATATAGATGGTAATGGCTAATAAAAATTATCTTGCACTAGTTTTAGGGCCTTACCTCATCCAAACTGTCTCGCTAACCCTCCATCTTAGTATTCAATTAGAACAACCTCTCACCAAAAACACATGAGGATGCAAAGTCGAACTCCCTAGAATATATAGTGCTTATGGAGGTGGAATTATCGACATACTATTTGCACACTACTATCAGATTCCTCCAAAATCAACGACTTGGATAAAACACATTCACAAGTTCAAATCCTACCACAAATGTTTGGAGCATTGTGAGCTACAAATTTCCTCAACTTAACACATATGCCACTTTGTTTTGAGCTCCAAATTTATGCTTGAGCATAGTTGATGATTAAAGAAACTCAACCCAAGCAACCTGGCACCACTTTAGCTTGTTCTATATATACAAATACTAGCACTTCATAGTCAAAGAACAACGCAAACTCTCTAAGAGCAAGTAGTAGCTCTAATGGCTTAGCGCTCGGAATATGGCATGGAACTCCTCATATGGGGAATATTTTATCCACGACTCATTAGCTTTTCAATGAAAAATGTGAACAGGTATCCTCCTTGGCTTAACAGAGCACTAATGGCCATATTCAAGGCATCACAATCCACCTCAAAGACCATGTTGAAATCAAGGAAAGCTAAAACTAAAACTTAAGTACTTCATTCATTTAGGATTTCAAAACTTTCTTGTAGAAACTTTACCTTGTTTGCAAAGAAGTGACACTTCTTTGGAAAGGCATACAACTTTGGTTCTTAGAGGGGCTTTAAAATATTTTTGAGGTAATTTAGAGTTTGTTCCAAGTTGTAGCTATAAAATAACAATCATTGAAGCAGACCAAAACAAAGTTTCCTATGTCAGATCAAAATACTTGGTTTATAAGATACATAAAAGTGTTGGACACATTATGCAGTCTAACGGCATAATTAAGCGCTCATAAAGCTAATCTCCTATTTAGAATGTTTTTTTCCACTCATTGCTCTAATCTCAAATAATATGGTGATAGTTGCTAATTAAATCAATATTGGAGAAGATTGATGATTCATCCAATTGGACAAGCAAGTAATGCAATCATGGAATTGAAAACTAATATTAGATTTTGATCATGTTGATTGTTTGATTATCAATGCACATGTACTATGCTCCGCCATCTTGCTTAGGAATGAGTAGAGCTAGGACTACACATAGACTCAAACTTTCACTTATTGGGCATCAACTCACTAACTTGTTGATACAACTCCTCATGTTCCTTAAGAGTCGTCAGGTGGTTTTGTTGATGTAGAATGGCTACTCTAAGAACAAAGTCAATGACATTTTAGATGTCACAATAGGAGGCAAACCTAAGGCTAGCTTGAGAGGGCAGTTTCTTAATATTCTTGTTGCAATACTCAGATCTCCTCGGGATGGGATTCATCATTAAAACTTTCTTCCAAGACAATCATGGGCTAGGCAATCTTCATCTCCTCAATGGCGCGTATAAACATCATCTTAGAAACCATTATTTTTTCTTAGATATTTTCAAAGAGTTCCTTTCGAAAAGGCATCAACATGATTCTCGCACCATTTTTATCAAATGACTTGGTGAACTTATAGTTGCCATGGATTGTATGTCTATCACATAGGCATCCATAGGCATGATGTCATACCAAACCTCCTCTTGGAATTTTTTCTAGTTGAGAAGTGAACCAGATGTGTCTTCATCATCTTTATTTCATTACCCTTCCTCTAACGCAATAACCTGTAAAGCTTGAAATGCTCATGGGTTTGCAAGCACAGCTTCTCCACCACCTTTGTGGGTACGAAATTCTCACAATTTCCCCCACCAATAAAAATGTTGCAAACTTTGTCTTAAACGATACAGCGAATATGAAAATGCTAAGCCGCAACAAATCATCTTCCTTTACTATAATTGTGTCTAACACTCAACACACAAGTTATCACCTTAATCTGCATATATCACATACTAGTTGTGACAATTGTAGGTGTTGTGTCCAAACCCATGGCACATGAAACACTTCCATGTTTGGAGTTTAGGAGGCAAGTTGGTTTGGTTTCTATGGTTGGAGTTTGTTTTCTTGAAACTAAAAGTCAATATCGTGGGCCTACTTGTGACATCCTTATGAAGATTGTCGTCCTTGTTGACAATCTTGAGACATTGAATATAGAGTTTCATTGTTGTCCCTCTATCTTCTTTGCGAGTTTTACTACATCAGAGAATATCCAATAATGTTGTATTGGACTAAGTTTATGATTCTTGGGCGCAATCCTCCAAAGAACGTAACAATGATATGCCATTATGGTTCAAGAGCATCACACTTTATCATGAGTTGCTGAAAATTAGCACTATACTTCTAATACTTATCGATGGATAAATCCTTTTATTAAAGATTCTAGAAGTTAAGGAACACATCTTATCAATAGTAATCCAATGAGTAGTTCCGCTAAAGTTCTTTATTCATCATTTCATGTTTAGTAAATCTTGCCCCTACCTTCGCAAAGGCGTTGTTGCTTCAAATTCTCCCACCACATAGTGGACTTTTTAGTTTGATTACAACAAGCTTCACCTTTTACTCATGGGGAACAGCTACTTATTTGAACATCTTTTCAATAAAGGCATTGAGTCGTACTTCAAAATATGTAAAAACCCCTTAAAGCTAAAGTTCGGGTATTGTCTACTTGGTTCATAGTAACAGTGTTGTAACTCTTCTTCTGACTCATTATAAATCATTTGATGGAATGGATTTTCCTCCTCACCTTGGTCCTCTCCAGATTTCGTTGTGTTCCAAATGTTAACCCTGCTTGTAAACCATGAGGCATGTATGAAGTCATTTAATCTCATGTTGCATGTCATCCATTATAAGTTGTTGTATTAGGCTGTGGTGTTTCCTTTAGAGTGGTATCTTTAAACCTGGGCTCTAATACCAAGTTGACATTAGAGATAACAAAGGCATGGAAAAAATATATAATTAGAGAATAACGGATTGAACGAAAGTCAATCATGAAGAGTAAGAAAACTCCACTACAACAGCAAAAAGTGCTCTAAATTTTATAAAATGCAATTGGCATAAAAAATTCTCTTTGGCATTATAGTTACCCTCCATTTATAATAGATGTCATATCTTGCCTTCCAAATATTTAAATAGATAGCAACCTAATTATTACTCTCCTAAAAGGGCTAATACATGCAAGCAGGCAATCATGCACTAAGACTTTCCAAACAAAACATATTTCAGCAGATTTGTTGACAACAGCCTAGCGCCTAAGCATGTAGTCAAGGATTTTGGAAACAAAACTAGTGCCTAGCACCACTGCTCATATCCATATCATCAAGGTACATTTGCAATGCATTCCAAAAACCTATAAGGCTGGACATTATGAGAATAGATCACCATGTACTTTCCTATAAACTATGGATTAGATGCATTTGAATGGGAAAAAGCTCAAATGAAAGGCAAGATATTGAAATTAGTTTTCTATATTATAAGGAAAAAGGTGGAAAACATGTTCAATTTGGACTTCCTTAAAATATGTGACAAATTTAAAAAAAAATTATCTCCTTAAAACTTCAATAAGGACTAATAGAAACAAGTAATACATCCTTTGGTAGATAATGTCAACATACCATGTGTGTAGTAAGAGGTGGAATATTACTCTTTTTAGAGAGAGAGAGAGAGAGAGAGAACCCCCACCAGACCCCTCCCAAGACCTAGCATTGTGGGAGCCTCAGACACAATGTATGACTTGGATCACTGGTGCTAGAAGTAGTCATAATTAGAAAGAGAGCTGCGAAGAATGGTCAACTGGCAAAAAAGGCAATATGATTCTCTAAAGAAGTTAGGGAAAGGAGGTCTACTGGTCTCCAATTCTAATATCAAGGGAAACATAGAATTTTTCACCAATGTTGCTAATAAATCCTTGAAAATGTGTGGAAAGTGAAGGGCCAAAAAAGACGATGCAAATAATCGCCTCAGTTACTGTACAGCAGTGAGGATCAGCAGAACAGCAAGAGAACTAGATCAAACATAATCCAACAAGTATTTTCTTCATCAAAAGGCATAACTAAGCTCACAAAGGGATTTCACCCGGTTCGGTTAGAAAAAGGTTAAATACATGACGAAGAGAGTACGTAAGGTACAAACAGCGTTCCAACACCCATCAGCAAGACAAAATAAAATCATAAACACAAAAAAAAACAATATGTTACAGAAAGATATATCCGTGGCATGATAAATCATGAAAGCAAGAAATGGGTAAGACACCTTTAGCTTTGCAGCAGCATCTATTTGCTCCTTAAGCTGAGACCGATAACTGTTATGCATCTCCGATATCTTAGAACTCGCAATTACTTGCGCCCTTAGTTCAATCTCCATATGTTGTAGATCCTCCCTCTGCCTCGATATCTCTTGAATTCTACGCTGCAAAATGTCTTCTTTCAAACCCTCGCCATTAATGGTGATCGAGCAGGAATCTACATTAACAGGCCCGGTTCCCTCCTGCACCTTCCCACAATAAACACTCATCTTCAGCGGGCTTCAGCCCCAAACAATTTCATTCAAGCATGACACAAACAAAACCAGCAATTTTTTGTTCCAGTCGAATACCTCATATATCGTTCTCTCATCAGTCTGCACCAACTTAAGGTTCTCTGACTCCTGTAAATGAACCATTCACTAACAAACAACCCCAAACTTAAATGCTGGCAAGAGAAAAAGTGCTTCCGTCTTACCTCGCCTCCATTTTTCCGAAAAGAATTCTCCGAGATGGCACGCCATTCCTTCCTCGGCGGAGTGTGGGAGGAAGGCACGGGGAGTGATCCGCTGCGGCCAGCGGCAGCCTCCATTCTGATCGCCAAAAACCGCCTGAATCTTCAGCTAAGCTGCGCCTCGCCGTCGAACGAAGAACTGTGTGGAGGCAAACTAGTATGTTTGGGCCGCTGGTGCCCAATCCAGTGCCGCGATGACGAGATCGGTGGTATCAAAAGGAATCTCGAAAATTGGAATCTAACGGCGATATCAAGAAACCCTAATCTAGACTGAGAAGGGTGAGAAACTGAGAATAGCGGACCTAGGTTTACTTGGCGATTAATATGGAGGAATCCAGGCCCGACGAGAAATCTGGATTTTCTCTGGTAAATGGCTTTGAGGAGATCGGGAAGAGCGACCTAAACAAAGACAGGTCCTGCCTGTTCGATTGCTAGATTGCGGAATGGAAGGCAAGCCAGGCACGGGAGATACAGGCTTGCTAGCATTCAGCTCCACCTTCGGCTAAAATTAAATATTTAATTTTGTATGATTTAGATAATAAAATATAATAACACCATGCCTTTCAGCCTTATTCCTATCATATGAGTCGATCATATGAATCATATAATATTATAAAAAAATTATTTTTGATATTTTTCTAACCAAATCTTTTAAGATTGATAATTCACCAAAAATTATCTTGATCATGTACAAATCACAAGGTATATTCAAGTTAGAAACTTTCAAATTTTATTTCAAGATCATTGACCTTTAATTTTAACAAATTTATAATCAAACAGAACGTCTCAAAGAGACGAACCTAACGACACCAAAACCGGCCCAATTCGAGCTCAAAGGGGTCCAAATCAGGGACCCGAAGCTTTTGAATTAATTTCAAAAAACTTTGTTGTCTATAATAGCATTTGATGATCGCTGCTCATCATGTATTTTAGCATTGTGGTTTAGTTTGTAGTTTCTTAATCCAAAATTTTATAATTATATTACATGTATATTTAAAAATTTATACAATAACTTCAAATAGTAGTTTTTTTTTTCATAACAAATTCTACACATTAAGTGCAAATAGCCTAAACAGACCCATATTTGGGGAAAATAATTATAAATGATTTCACATCCTTAAATTACAATTTTATAAATTGTTCGAGACTCACGTTTACCGGCTTCATGTTTTTGATTAATATTGATGATATATTTATCAAATTCTCTTATAAAGTTAAAATTATATATAAGGTTCGTAGAGAAGGATTTTATTTGCACGTATAAATTGCATTTCACACAAAATCGATAAAGTACAATAAAACAAGTTGGGGATAAGAGGTTTTTATATGTAATATAAGAAGAAAAAACTATTAATGATTGAGTGTCATGAATAACCTCCTTTGGGATGGAAAGGAAGCACAATTATAGGGTGATGGATATGGAAGCACCAAAAGCTCGAGAATAACACAAAAAGTACTTTGGATGCTCCTCCTCCAAAAGGTGAAGGTAGCAAAAAATTTAGGCAATAGATGAGATGGTACAAAAAAGTCAAGGAAGCTATTGACAATGGTTAAGGTAGCCCTTCTTTTAGGAGTGAGGTGACAACATTGGGGCTACATATAAGATTGTATAATATGTTCAAGGAGGGCGCAAAGGATGATCGTGATGGTTCTCAACAAAGAGGGATGGTAACACGATCTTTAAGGTGGCAATTAAGGATGAACAAGAAGGTTAAGGAGTCATTTAGACACTTAGGACATTCCTCCTATCTGTGGAGATGCATTGACTTAAAATTAGCACATAAGGTGGTGCACAAGTCATTAAAGTGGTTGAGAGTGATATAGACGATCCTCCTTAAAATGGTGAAGATGCATGACCTGAGCATTATAATGATCGCTTCTACATTATTTAGATTTATCTGTAGCAACTAATTTGGATTTGATAAGACTTGCATGTTTATTTAACAGCTAATTATTTTTTTTAGTTTATATATTTTTTTAGATTTTAAAAGCTAAATTTTATGCATGCATATAACACATACAACAACAGCAAGCCTTTATCCCGCTACGTGGGGTCGGCTGGATGAGTCCTTTTTCTCCATTTGGGTCATGTTAAGAGTCAAATTCTCATTTAAATCTAATAAAGAAGGGTCATTTCTAGTATTTTCTAACCAAATCTTTTTAGGCCTTCCACTACCTTTATTAACATAAGCCAAATCTAATACCTCTACTTTCCTAACCGGGTCATCGGAAGGCTGTCATTTTATGTGACCAAACCATCTAAGGCGACTCTCTCTAATCATATCTTCCACTGGAGCTACTCCAACCTTTTCACATATATAACACATAAAATGCATAAAGTGTAACACATACATAATGTTTCACATAATATTAAGATATAAAAATCAATAAATTTTTTCTATATTAGAGTCTTCATTTGACTCTTGGTGAAAGGTCATTCATGCTTAGTTTCAAGCTGCCTAGATTGATCTATTGTAGTTGGAACCTTTTGTCATCCTGTGCTTCTTATTTTCCTAATGCTACACAGAAAAAGACATTATAGAGGCAAAATACATATAAGGTAATACAATCTTAACCTCATAAACTAGATAGCGAGCTTTCGTCCAATAAGCGTTCTAAGCAGTACATGTAAAGAATCTTAAGGATGTTTTAAGGGGGCACTGAACCCATCGTAAGGATGGAAAGTAAAGAGGATTCCACCAAGTGAAAGGCTCAACAAAGGCTTATAGTTTGTCAAAAAATGCACACTCTAATGGCACAAAAAGAGAGAATAAGACTTATTGTGCCTAATGCATGAGTTTAAGGGCATTAAAGGGTGAGAGACTTCTATTCCTAAGTGCTAATTGAATGCTGATAGTCAGCTTTTTGTAAAGGGAAAAATATAGTAAGTCTACTCATAAACATGAAAAATATTAAGATAATGACATTAAAGGTCTATGGATTGTCAACAATCCCACCAACCCCAAAATTTTGCAACCCCGAGAAAGAGTTGTGGGGCATTTTTTTGGCCCAAGGCTTTGACAATAAAAGAGAGTCGCAAGGCATAGTTGGCAATGGGTGGCAATTTACCCTATAAAATTCTTTTGGAAGAGCATCATGTATAAGATCTTTGTTGAAAGAAGACATATTCAGTATGTAGAAGGATTCACTTGTATCTTCCTCATTTTGAAAAATTGAAATACTAGTTTAGAACATAAGCGCCAAAAAAGGGTCAAATCAACGCATTGATTCTCAAGTATCAATTAAAGGGGTAAGTTGGCATTAAAAGAGTGTTAGCAAGAAAAGATAGGTGTCAAAGGTAAAGTATTAAGATGAATGGCGTTGATAAGCAATTAAGAATGGAAGACATGTCACCAATAGGATTCTAGAAAGGGATACATCTTGAGACGCCAATGAGAAGGTGGACTTCTCAATATTGGATGTTTACAAGGCATCTAGAAGGGACTTTTCTAGGGAAATTTTGTTAAGAAGAGATACTTCTTAGGATAAGGCATTGGAAAGGGGGACTTCCAATGACAAGTCTTCAGAGAGGAATGCTTCACAAGACAAGCTATTGTGAGTAGAAACATCTTAGGGTAAATCATCGAGATGGGAACCTCTCGAGATGAGGTGTTGACAAGGCACCAAGAAAGGAGACTTATGGGAAAAAGTCATCAACAAGGCCACAAGGGAACCTCTTTGAACAATATGCCAATAAAGTAATAGTTTTAGAAGAAGTCACTAAGAAAGAAGATTTATTTAGATAAGATTGACAAGGAACTTAAAAGAGATACTTCTGTAGAGAATTTATTATGTCTTGTACTGAAAAGGGAGAATTTTTGGGAGAAGCTATTAAGAAAGGATGCTTCTCATTGAGAATTATTTGGATTAAGAATGGAGACTTTTTTAAGTGAAGTCGTTTAGAATGAAGCCATCCAAAATAAGGTTTTTAAACTTAGGATGGTACAAAAGGTAAAGGGACTAGCAAAAATACTAATAGAATTTTAAGATATCAGTTAAATAATCACTTATCAAGGCTCATTTTGTTGCTTGGTGGTATAATCATAAATCTATAAGGGCACTAACTTCAAACCACTCAAATATTTAAAAAACCACTCACAAAGAGAACTAGTAAAATGAAATCATTGATTGCTAAAATTGTTTTCAATCCATCTACAATAATCTCAGTGGCCTCGAGTATAACAGACAAAAATGATTACAATGGAGCAATGTACACTTGCTGTGCAACCGTAGGCTTCATCCATGCTCAGTTGCATCAGCATGCAAGCTTAAATTTTGCCTTATTAGGGAATTACTAGGTTTTCCATGGCTCATCAAATCAAAGCCATAACAGCATAATTCTTCCTAATTAATCTAAGTGATCACAACTTCATAGAGGTTTATTTGCATTTGTTGGTGACATATTCAATATTTCATCAATTCCTAATCCTCACTCTGACGACATATATCACAGTAGAAAGGAGAATTAAATTGCTATAGCAGAAGGATCAACCCTTTTAGGCTTCAAGAGTAGTTCTCAGTATTGAGAAATGAGAAGAAAAATTACGACATAAAAGAAGTACAATTTTGAATATATTACAGTAATATATAAGAAATATGGTCAAATGATAGAAAATTGAAAGAATATATATGTAACAGAGACTAATAAGCCTAGAATTGTACATTATACACTTGTTTTTATAATCAGTCATTTATTTTGCTTAAGGCTTCGTTTGGGACAGCTTTCTTAAATTACAATTTTATAAATTGTTCAAGACTCATGTTCACTGACTTCATGTTTTTTATTAATATTGATGATATATTTATCAAATTCTCTTATAAAGTTAAAATTATATATAAGGTTCGTAGAGAAGGATTTTGATTGCACGTATAAATTGCATTTCACACAAAATCGATAAAGTACAATAAAACAAGTTGGGGATAAGAGGTTTTTATATGTAATATAAGAAGAAAAAACTAAAATGGTTAGCACAAATAAAATAGCTTCTATTAGTAATGGTTGTGATTTGCAAAAAATAGCCCTACGTGGGTCCTGTTAAGAGTCAAATTCTCATCTAAATCTAATAAAAAAATGTCATTTCTAATATTTTCTAACCAAATCTTTTTAGGCCTACCTCTACCTTTCTTAACATAAGCCAAATCTAATACATCTACTTTTCTAATCAGGTCATCGGAAGCCGTCATTTTATGTGACCAAACCATCTAAGGCGACTCTCTCTAATCATATCTTTCACTGGAGCTACTCCAACCTTTTCACTTATATAACACATAAAATGCATAAAGTTTAACACATACATAATGTTTCACATAATATTTAGATATAAAAATCAATTAAAATTTTCTATATTAGGGTCTTCATTTGACTCTTGGTGAAAGGTCCTTCACTCTTAGCTGCAAGCTGCCTAGATTGATTCATTGCAGTTGGACCCTTTTGTCATTCTGTGCTTCTTATTTTCCTAATGCTACACAGAATAAGACATTATAGAGGAAAAATGCATATTAGGTAATACAATCTTTAACCTCCTAAACTACATAGCAAGCTTTCGTCCAATAAGTGTTCTTAGCAATACATGCAAAGAATCTTAAGGATGTTTTAAGGGGGCACTGAACCCTTTCCATCGTAAGGATGGAAAGTAAAGGAGATTCCACCAAGTGAAGGGCTCAACAAAGGCTTATAGTTTGTCAAAAAATGCACACTCTAATGGCACAAAAAGAGAGAAAAAGACTTATTTGTGCCTAATGCATGAGTTTAAGGGCATTAAAGGGTGAGATACTTCTTTTCCTAAGTGCTAATTGCATGCTGATAGTCAACTTTTGGTAAAGGGAAATGTATAGTAAGTCTACTTATAAACATGAAAATATTAAGATAATGAGATTAAAGGTCTATGGATTATCAACAATCCCACCAACCCCAAAATTTTGCAATCCAAAGAAAGAGTCGTGGGGCATTTTTTTGGCCCAGGGCTTTGGCAATCAAAGAGAGTCACAAGGCATAGTTGGCAATGGGTGGCAATTTACCCCATGAAATTTTTTTGGAAGAGCATCATGTATAAGATCTTTGTTGAAAGAAGACAAATTCAACATGTAGAAGGATTCACTTTTATCTTCCTCATTTTGAAAAATTGAAATACTAGTTTAGAACATAAGCACCAAAAAAGGGTCAAATCAACGAATTGATTCTCAAATATCAATTATAGGGGCTAGTTGGCATTAAAAGAGTGCTAGCAAGAAAAGACAGGTGTCAAAGGTAAAGTATTAAGATGAATGGCGTTGATAAGCAATTAAGAGTGGAAGACATGTCACCAATAGGATTCTAGAAATGGATACATGTTGAGAAGCCAATCAGAAGGTGGACTTCTCAATACTGGATGTTTACAAGGCACCTAGAAGGGACTTTTCTAGGGAAATTTTGTTAAGAAGAGATGCTTCTTAGGATAAGGCGTTGGAAAGGGGATTTCCAATGACAAGTCTTCGAAGAGGAATGCTTCACAAGACAAGTCATTGTGAGCAAAAACATCTTAGGGTAAATCATCGAGATGGGAACCTCTCGAGATGAGGTGTTGACGAGGCACCAAGAAAGGAGACTTATGGGAAAAAGTCATCAACAAGGCCACAAGGGAACCTCTTTGAACAATATGCCTATAAAGTAATAGTTTTAGAAGAAGTCACTAAGAAAGAAGATTTATTTAGATAAGATTGACAAGGAACTTAAAAGAGAGACTTCTGTAGAGAATTTATTATGTCTTGTACTGAAAAATGAAAATTTTTTGGAGAAGCCATTAAGAAAGGATGTTTCTCATTGAGAATTATTATGTTTAAGAATGGAAACTTTTTTAAGTGAAGTCGTTTATAATGAAGCCATCCAAAATAAGGTTTTAAACTTAGGATGGTACAAAAGGTAAAGGGACTAGCAAAAATACTAATATAATTTTAAGATATTAGTTAAATAATCACTTATCAAGGCTCATTTTGTTGCTTGGTGGTATGATCATAAATCTATAAGGGCACTAACTTCAAACCACTCAAATATTTAAAAAACCACTCACAAAGAGAACTAGTAAAATGAAATCATTGATTGCTAAAATTGTTTTCAATCCATCTACAATCATCTCAGTGGCCTCGAGTATAACAGCAAAAATGATTACAATGGAGTAGTGTACACTTGCTGTGCAGCCGCAGGCTTCATCCATGCTCAGTTGAATCAGCATGCAAGCTTAAAGTTTGCCTTATTAGGTGTTGCGGGCTAGAATATACGCAGCGATAGAGTTAGAATTCCATGTCTTAGCGTTGCACGAATATCCATCTCACACATAGAGAACACAAGATTTTTACGTGAAAAACTCTGAAAAGGGGAAAAACCATGGGGCCTGACCCAGTTGAAATGATTCAACTAGAACTTAAGCAGATTACAGGGGACTGACTCGCCTCCAAGGGCAATCAGAATATAAGTATCACCCGGAGGGTGGAAGTTAAAGGCTTTTGAAGGGTCTCAGGTGGTGGTCCGGCAAAGTGCAGGGCCTCAGGTGGTGGTCCAGCGAATAGCAGGGCCTCAGGTGGTGGTCCGGCGAAGTGCAGGGCCTCAGGGGGTGGTCCGACGAAGAGCAGGGCCCCAGGCGGTGGTCCGGCGAAGAGCAGGGCCTCAGGTGATGATATGGCGAAGAGTAGGGCCTCAGGTGGTAGTCTGGCGAAGTGCAGGGCCTCAGGTGGTAGTCCGGCGAAGAGAAGGGCCTCAGGTGGTGGTCCGGGGAAGAGCATGGCCTCAAGTGGTGGTCCGGCGAAGAGCAGGGCCTCAAGTGGTGGTCCGGCGAAGAGCAGGGCCTCAGGTGGTGGTCCGGTGAAGTGCAGGGCCTCAGGTGGTGGTCTGGCGAAGTGCAGGGCCTCAGGTGGTGGTCCGGCGAAGAGCAGGGCCCCATGCGGTGATCTGGCGAAGAGCAGGGCCTCCGGTGGTGGTCCGGCAAAGAGCAGGACCTCAGGTGGTGATCTGACAAAGTGCAGGGCCTCAGGTGGTGGTCCGGCGAAGAGCAGGGCCTCAGGTGGTGGTCTGGTGAAATGCAGGGCCTTAGGTGGTGGTCCGGCGAAGAGAAGGGCCTCAAATGGTGGTCCGGCGAAGATCAGGGCCTCAGATGGTGGTCCGGCTAAGAGCAGGGCCTCAGGTGGTGGTCCGGCGAAGAGCAGGGCCTCAGGTGGTGCCGTGGTGGTCCGGCAGAACTCCGGCGTCATGCGGTGGTCCGGCGGGACTCCGGCGGTGGTCGAGGAGGAGCAAGGGGGAAAGAGCTCTCTCTTTCTCTCCTTAGGATAAGGTGCCCCTTTTTATGAGAAATGGGGTCTCTATTTATAGATTTTTGTGAGTGGCATGTCCCGTAAATAGGTGGAAGATCAAGGGTAGTTAGGGAGTGGTTGAATGGACGGCCGATCTTGAATCCCTTGATCATAGACCGTTTGCTGGACATTTGAAGGTCTTAATGATGTCGCAATTTTGCGATCTTAGGCTCGTTGGATTCGTCTCGCCGAGACGCCCGATTCAACTATAAGCATGTCACATTTGGAGACCGTTTAGTAATCCAAATTATGGTTTGAATTTTCCAACCGCGCTTCAGACCTTTGATTTGGACTCATTTGGGCTCGGATTGGGTTGAATTTGGTGTCGTTGGGTTCGTATTTCTAAGACACTCAGTTTGACTGTAAGTTTGCTGAAATCAGAGTTCGGATGGTCTCAATTTTAATTTCGGAAGCTTCCAACTTGGTTTTGCCTCGAAATTCGTGCCCGAACAAGATAATTTTTTGAGGATGTATCATTAGGGAATTACTAGGTTTTCCATGGCTCATCAAATCAAAGCCATAACAACATAATTCTTCCTAATTAATCTAAGTGATCGCAACTTCATAGAGGTTTATTTGCTTTTGTTGGTGACATATTCAATATTTCATCAATTCCTAATCCTCACTCTGAAGACATATATCACAGTGGATAGGAGAATTAAATTGCTATAGCAGAAGGATCAGCCCTATTAGGCTTCAAGAGTAGTTCTCAGTATTGACAAATGAGAAGGAAAATCACGACATTAAAGAAGTCCAAATTTGAATATATTACAGTAAGAAATATGGCCAAATGATAGAAAATTGAATGAATATTCTGTATCAGAGACTAATAAGCCTAGAAATTGTACATTATATACTTATTTTTATAATCAGTCATTTATTTTGCTTAAGGCTTCGTTTTGGACACCTTTCTTAATGTTTCTTAAAGAATAAAATTTTGATATTAAAAAATTGTTTTAAAAAGTAATAAGAAAGCTAACTCAAACGAAACCTATATGTGCTACCTTAACATTTCTGAATTTTTTTTAAAGCCACATATTAATTCAAACCCACTCACTTGGCAATAAGCAATAGGGTTTATAAAAAAGTTTCAAAGACAAAATAGATTAGCACTTTAACTGATAACACTTAAAAAAGGGAACAGCGAGTTATGAGGTAAAGCCAGAAACTTTTCATGGCTTGTGTATTTGGCATATAATACAAAATGGTTTACGGAATTTATGTCCTTTTAATTAATGATGAATTCAACTTGTTGAACGAGAACAGTGCATCTATGCACGATATGAAGACAAAAATGCATTATTTCAGATTGTTTGGAGTCACATGGTAGCTAAATATCAAGTTAATTTCAGGATAAATGAGAAGAAATCTAAACCAAGTTTGTTTTCAGTATTGGAATGAGGAACTCCTTTTTGAGATGCTGAATGTACGTTTGAAGACTTAGGCTTCGTTTGGGATGACTTTCTTACTGCTTCTTACAGTAGCTTTTTAGTGTAAAAATTAAATTTTTTACTAGAAAATTGATTTAAGAAGCGGTAAGCATTACAATAAACTTGAAGTTGAGCACTGACCTCACGATGCATGAGTAGTGGAGGATTTGGTAGAAAACTTCGGCTTTGTTTGGGACGGTATTTTTACTGTTTTTTAAAGCTGCTTTTTAATATAAAAATTTTAATTTTTGTACTAAAAAATTGCTTTAAAAAGCAGTAAAAAAGTCATGCCAAACGAAGCCTTCATCTCTAATGAAAAGCTCCATGTTCGAAGCACATACAAATTCTTACCATACTAATATTAGCAAATAAATCGCACAATCACTTAAAAAAAAGTACCAAGTGAAATTTATTAATAAGGACAAGAATTTATCAATTACTTTCCATATATACTCCTTTGATATTTGAATTTTTTCAAGAGGGTTATGACTTGTCTCTTGGAGCCTTATAAAAATCTCAATGAGAATCATTAAGTACCTGTTGGTTTTTAAATTATGACAGATTATTCTAATCAAAGTGTGTGGCTTAGTTGCAGAAAATATAAGCATTTTGACTCTGCTGTTATGCCTTGAAGGTTCTTAATGTGATGGAGATACTTAACTACTTTCAATGAGGCATATCCTAAAGAGTCAGATAAAATATGCAAGAAATGAAGTATTATAGACATAAATGGTGAAAATTTCAAATGATGCAAATATAAGTGTTACATAAAGATGCAGAGTACTTTCACAATGACTCATAATATTGGCTTATCGAGCTTCAGATCATAGAGAAGAACTTGATTTAGTGATTAACTTAAGTGATGTGATCATTGAGCATGCAAGCAAGTTGATGAAATCTGTCAAATCATAGTGAAATGCTTCATAAAACAGTGTTAGCCCTTTAAAAGAAAATTGGATGCGATGGACAAAAAAGAGTCAAAAGTATGCAGCTCTGTTGGTTGGGAGCTTTGGCTGCCAACCAAACGGTCTTGGATTCTCGAGCTTTGCGTATATGATGCATGTCTGAATTTGACTTAATTGACCTAAATGTCTAAATAAAAAAAAATCAAAAGTTGCGTAGAAAAGCAACCAAAGGAGGCAGGATTTTTAAAGAAAAAGTCAGCAAAAAATGAAGGTATGGAGAAGTTTCTACCTATTAATGAAACTGATTTGTCAATCAACTTGTTTCAGCAGAGTAAGCAACAAACACCAAACGTAAAATCAAGCTGCAAATCTTGACTCCCCGTTGAACCAAAATTTAAATCATAATTGAAGGATTCAGTAAACGTTACAGCACATTTTATGCATTTTAAGGAATGACAATCGTTATCAAGGCCCCAATTTAGCTTCATAGAGTTATTAGTAGTGTTTTCAGTTCATATTATATTTCATACTGGAACTACATATGATGTTTGGGAGGATTAACTCATAACTATTTCATTTTATTGGCTTCCAAGTTACATCAAAAGTACTATGGTTTCTGCAGGAAGACTAGCTCCTAATTATTGAATTGTTTTTTTATTATTCAATGCTCCATTTAATATCACTAAGGCTTTATTTGGAATAGCTTTCTACTGCTTTGCTTTTCAAACCGTAACTATAATTTCTATTTGATTACTATTTTTTTTACTACTTTCAAGAAAATTTTGTACTAAAAAGTTGCTTTCTACAACAGCTCTAAGAAGTTATTTTCTTTGCATCAGCTTTATAATCAATTTTTAAATTTATATAAACTGATTAATTTGACTTGGATTTAAGATTTTGACTACCAAATAATTTAACTTAATTAAATTATTCTTCTGCATGTGTGCATTTATGCATAAAGGAGCTGACTGCGGGGGAAGAAAGGGCCTTCTTGTGCTAGCTTTTGGCGAGAATTTCTTCCTCTTCCTCACTTCTTATTATTCCTCCTCTTCTTTTGTTTCTAGCTTATGCTCTCTCATTGATGTTTTTCATGAGTCTTTCATGTTTGAGCCGGCTCACGAGCCAACTTGTTTAATATAAAATGAAAAAAATAATTATGATTTAAGCAATTATTATAATGAAATGGTAAAAAGAATGAGAAATTATAAGAACAATAATAAAGAAGTATTTAATATAAGAAATTTGGATATAACTTTTAAATATTTTTAACAACTTTGCATTTAAAATATTGAATTCTAATATATTTTAAGTATATTTTGTATTAATATTTTTAAACAAACCGGCTCACCAGCTTATGAGTCGAGTCGGGATTAGCTCAAGCTTGACTCGTGAGAATAGCTCGTTAGCTCATTGAGCTCGTCTCTCACGAGCCATTTATCGAACCCGCTCGACTCACTAACACCACTAGACACAACCGTTCTTAGGTACAACGATAGACAATTATTTTATCGGTGGTCTTATTGTTAGAAAAATAGTGCGCCTAATTTTATGCTATGAAAATATTAACCTAAAATTAAGTACAATAAACTACAAATAATTAATACATCATATGTACCATAGAATATGATACTAAAATTAATGTACTTTAGCTTTAGTAAAGCTATGTCTATGCAAAAGGAGAGAGAATTTGATCTATTAACTAGGCTCCAAAATCATGATGAATAATAAAATGATACTCATAAGTCCTTTGACAAACTTAAGTATACAATCATTCAATAAAGAAGAAGAGAAGTCCCAACTCTCTCAACAAGAGTAAAACATAAATAACTTACAAGAGACAATAACAAAAATGTTAAATAAATAAAAAAAAATTTTACCACTTCAAAAGTTCCACAAAAAAGTACAATTAGTTCTTGGTGATGATACTTTAATCTCCTAGAAATATTTTTTATGTGATTTTCTTCTCCTTTTTGAACCTTTTCTTTCATATTTTCTTTCTTCTCGATTCCTTCTCTATTTTTTACCCAAAAAAACCCAAGATTATCTTATATTTCTATGCAAACTAAACTCCCAAATATCAACTAATAGAGAAACCAACATTATTCAATGCTATCTAGTTGGGAAAAATCAACTCATTAAATTTCAAGCTTTTACTAAAGAAGCTTGATACCTAACTTATCATATATTTTATTCATGAATATTAAGTCATTACCTAATAAGTAATAAATACTTAATCTACTTAATTCCAACCATCATATAGGACACTCGACACTAATCTTACAATATAATTTATGCATGACATTGACTTGATATCCAATAAATCTTCCCATTTACTTAATATTATTAAAAAAGGAGATTCACATGCATATTACAAAATTCTTATAAATTTACATTTCTAATGCAAAAATATTTATATTCACTTATATACCATTTTAACGTCTAAATCAAATAAAAATAAAAATAAACGTATAAAACATAAAGATTTAAGTGTTAGATATATAAATATATAAGAATTTTGTGATATGTATGTAAACCCACTTATTAAAAAAATGAATCTTCTCTATAACTTCTCCACTTCAAGCCAACCACTCTGAGCTCTTAAGGACTCGAAAAGGGTCAATATTGCATAATCACATTAGGAAAATGTTGTCTGAGTTGAGTGGTTTAAAGAAACATTTAACATAGATGTTACACTCTTAGTACTATCATAAAATCCAATTGTCCGCATGTAAACTCTTGCAACATTGAAGTAGTCATCTCCTATGACTTAATGAAGGGACAAATTGTATAAGAGCAAAATGATCCTTCAACCATCTACAAAAATATCCGTACAACTTATGCCTCTATTTATTTTGGAACATTTCATGTAACTTAAAAAAGTATGTCTCCTTTATTTCATCAAATTGTGATGATTCACTAAAAATTTTGAAACGAATACATCGCTAATCAATATTGCACTATAGAACACATAGTCTACTGACTTTATTTTTCTCTGGGATTAGTAAAACCCTACTCTAATTTTTAAGAGAGTAGCATTATAAGAGTGCCATTATCTTATAATGCTAAGGTCACTTAATAATAATATTATTTTCTTAGATCTAGTATTTATCTGACTCTATCTAACACTGTATCATCAATTTTACAGTGTCAAATTATACATTTTTGTACACACGAAAAATAGCTCCAAAATATACTGGTTATGACTAGAAGAAGTTGATTACATAATCCATTGTTCTTTGCACCTATCAATAAGATAAAAAATTGACCAATCAATCTGGAAGTATTCTAGCACTTGTGAACTTCTCGACATTGTGGTCATTATTTGCATGTTGCTCTCTTCAACATATGACAGTTCCTCTTTATACTTCCTTTTCTCTTACTAGAAAAGCAAGTAATTATAAATTTGAAGTTTCCAAAAGGCTACTATACGTTGCCATGATTTGAAGGGGACCTTAGCTTATAAGATCTCCTCTTGACCTAAAATAGAGCCTTAGCTGATTTATCATCTCTCTAGATGTTAACATTCACCTTTTTAAATGAAGTGAATTATTAACATCATTTAAGATTATTATTGATAAGTCACCACTATTTTGATCAAGTACGAATCTTGACGTGAATATGAGTAAAAGTTTCAAATATTAAATCTCAGATCATCTGAACTCCCATTTCAGCAAACTTATAGTCAAGTTTATCATCTCAGTGAGACGATCACAAAGACGCCAAGTTTAGTCCAATCCGAGCCCAAATGAGCTTAAATCAAAAGGACCAAAACCCACTAAAAAACTTCAGAGCATTAATTGGATGACCAAATAATATCCGAATGTGACATATTTATAGTTAAATCAAGCGGCTGGACAAGACAAATCCAACGAGCTCAAGAACACCCAGTTCTGACATCATTAAGACACTTACATGCTCAATAAATGATTCATGATCAAGGGAGTCGACATCGGCTATTCGTTGGAACACTCCCAACTTACCCTTGATCTTCTCCATATTTACTAGTCATGCCACTTTAAAAAAACTATAAATAGACCTTTATTCTTTACATGAGGAGGCAAAAGAAAGGAGAAGAAGGAGGAGAAGAGAGAACTAGTGAGAGCTCTCTTGCATTTTCTAGCCATCGTCGTCGACGACAACCTCTAGTTATTGTCACCGACAACCACCATCACCACCACCGGACATCCGTTGACCTTCGTCGGACTTTTACCAATTCTTTGGTCACTGTCAGATTTCTTCTCGACCGCCGACCGTCATTGAACTTCTGCCTTTGTTAGACATTGTCGGATCTCCAACTGTTGCCAGACCTCTGCTAAACAATCCCCTAACTATTGTCACCATATTTCCAACATTTGTCATTCATTAGAGCCAAGGAATAACCATCCGAAGTTTAGCAATATATTCAACATATTGCATTCACATTGTCCTCGAGTTGAAGGACAAGCTGAATTTTGTAACATATTCAAATAATAGTGGAATCATTTCAACTAGTCAATGCCCCATGGTTTTTCCCTTTTCAGGGTTTTCCACATAAAATTTTTGGGTATTTCTCTCTCATCGTAATTGCCTATTTGTGTGCTAAATTTTCGTACATCACTAAGATGTAAAATCTTTCCACTCTATCGTTACGAATTTCTTAGCCCACAACAATTATCATGTTCATATAACATAATGTCTCATGTAAAAGGGAAAGGAAAGAACATAACAATAATAAAAGCTTGATAGTTGTCATCATTAATCACATTAATATTTCTCAAATCTTAAATGATGGAGTTAAACTCATTCATATGTGATTTAATAGGCTTATCTTCCTAGTTGTCAAGCAAGTAGAGTCTCCTCTTCTAATATAATTTGTTGAAAAGGTTGTTGGTCATGCAAACATATTTTTAGGGCTATCAATATTTGACACGATCTGAAAATCCGACCTAGAAATTTTAGGTCCGGGGCTAACCCATTTGAAAACCGGTTGAGTTCGGGTCAAAAAACCCGAAAGAACCTGAAACTGACCTGTTTTGCTTTCCATCACGGTCGTCCATCGTGGTTTCTCGTTGATCCCTGTCTTCTCATCGCGCTCGTGCTCGCTTGTCTAATCGCACTAGCTCGTCTGCCCGCCCGTGCTCGGTCACCCATAACAATCCAACGGGGTCAACGAATCAAGTTCGGTCTGAGTTTGTGACCCGTTCAGCTAATCAGGTCAGGTTCGGGTGGTGTTAGTTGAAGGCATGCCAAATTTGGGTTGGACCGAAACTCTACCCGAAACCCATTTTGACACCTCTACATATTTCAACTTGAGACACAAATTTTCGGATGTTCTTTCATCCAAGATTTTTCTAAAGCCATTATTTATCGAACAAAAATGAATAATTGAGACTTTCTATAATTTCAACCATTTTTTTAGCACGTTTTTTCTCTCCTTATTTCATATATATCTTAGAATGCTCCTTACGTGCCTTTAAACGTTCATATTGGACTAAAACACTACGATCTTGACTTTTCCAATATCAAAACTGTTTAAGCTATTAAACTTTTTAATCTCTGACTCTGATTTCGTGATCTCTATATTTCTCACAAACCCTTATTCTAATACCATTTATAATTAGGAAAAAAGTACGTAGCTTTAAGCCATGAAAGCATTAATCCAAAAGCAAGTATTATGAGCCATAAAATTAGTATAAAACGATCGGATACAATAAAATAGAACACCAAAATTTTTATGATTTGGCATATGCAATCCCACATCCATCGCAAACCAATGAGTATTTGATACATTAATAAATAAGTCATAATTTTCTTAATTATTTCTCTCATCGTGTATGATAGATAAAAAAAGATATCTATTAGCATTTCCTTCAACTTGAGGACACCCTTACTCAATAAAGAAAAAAAATAGCCTTAATTTTCTCAATATAATTAAGAGAGAAATAACTTAAAAAAGATAACAATGAAACACTATTAAAAAAAATTTCCATCTTGAATTGGTACATAAGTTCGTCGATCTGGCACTTCAAATTCTCGTTAAGAGCTTTACTCATAGAAGAAATTATTCTGTGAGGAGTCTGAATTGAAAGAACTATCCCAATTATAAATGTACACATTAATTAGATATATATATAAATATATATATAATATGTACATTCATATATCGAAAGGATTCTTTCGACCCAAACTTCACGAAGAATAATTTATCTACTCATAGAGAGTCAATTCTCAAAGCTTTTCTCATCAATCCACTCGAATCACATAATCCAATAATGGCGTAACGTCTGGCATCTGAGGCCTTTTGTGCATTTAAGGGAATAAAGATTATGAGACAGATCGAATATTTGGTACTCTAAAATTATTTTATATTACATAACCTTAATAATCTCTCCAGTCAGAATTATGAGGCCGTCAACGGTCTGCATGTGGTTCGCTAATGAGATTGAATAATATTAGATCCGACCCGACAGGAATAAAATCTTCTCGCTTGCTGCACCTAATATTATAATCCATATCGCCACGAGTTTTTGCCTCTTTGGTGTCCGTTGAGTTTTATTTGCAGCAGTTCTTCTAATTATTTTATATAAAAAAATTATTAGAAAAATAGGGCGCGGACAAATAGTGTGAAAGGATCGTACGCTAAAAAGGCTGAAAAAGGGGTGGAGAGATGAGTTACAAATGAATGAAATGAGATTGCGTATAAATTTAAATATTAAAAAAATGAAAGTAATTTTAAATTATTTAAACAGGTCATATCATTACGTGGATGGCCATTTTACTGCCATATGGACGACTTTTCGTCCACATGATCATTGATATTTTTTTTTATTTTTTTTTTCAGTGCTCTTCTATTCATAGAAAGCTCAAGTGATGGGGATAAATTAAAAAAATTGGCTAAGCAAACAATAATATTGCAAATGGGTGCAAATTTATGTTATTTTTTATATTTTTGTAAATTAAAAAAAATAAAAAATAACATAAAATTGTACTAATTTACAATATGATCGTCATTTTTTATTTATAATGCAACTATACATCATACAAAAATTACACATCTTGTAATTTTGAGGTTGTTGGGTGCAACACAAAAAAAGATTAGTCCAACTTAAATATGATGGTATAGTTACAATATTATCAAAATATTATTCTCATTCAATGCTGGATTATAACAATTAATAAAAAATATAGCCATAAAAATAAAGGCTTTTATCATTATAAACTTATTTGGATCATCTCGTTTGACTCATTAATAATATTCATTTCATGCTATTATTAAAAAAAATTAAGATAAATTTCATCTTATATTATAATACTAAAAAAATATTGAATGTTGGTGCACCTTAAAGTGCCATAATAGATATCTATTACGATAGATAAATTATCATACCATTTGGTGAATGTGTCGCTTTAGCGACCGTTGAAATGGTGGGTTAAAAGCATATTTAAGCATTTTATCAATTGAGGTTTTATGAAGAATTCCATCACAGACAATTTTAGATGGCAGCGCTGATAAGAGCCCATCTAAATGGCTCACATCTTGACCAATCCAAGCATCGAGAAGATTGTGGGTGTCGATGGCATCATAGGGTTGCAGGCAAAACTTCTGATTGGAGGTGTCGATGATTCAATTAAAGACAAGTAGATTAATATAGGAAAATAAGAAAAGAGTTTCTTAGATGAAACAAGTTATGCCTACATTTTTTTCCCAGCCCAAAGCAAAAGTGCTTCAATAAACATCTTTTTAGGACAAACATAATTGCTAAAAGAATTTTTTTTTAATGATGATCATAAATCTTGCACATATCATAACCCCTTTTTAATAGGCTCAAACCTAAAAAAGAAAGGATTTATATCTAAGATATCACAAGAGCATTTGAGTTCAAAACTTGTTCACTTTGAAATTGAGAATAAATCATAAATCAAAGCAGGAAAGAAGAAAGGGACGAGTTGTTGTATTTACAATCTATAACTTCTATTCTATCATAAAGTAATTCTTCTTTGAAGAATAATGAATAGGGTGTAACTAATAGCCCTCACTCCTTGCATACAAAGCTTGTGAGGTTGAGAAGCATTACTCCTTACAAAAATGATGAATATGGGTTACTTGGCTTATTGTGTATATCTATATTTGTTAGGGACAAAAGTTGACTTAAAAAATTAAAATTTATAGAGTTTCATTTAAAAATAAAAATTTTAATTTGAAATGTTTTTTAAAAGAGATAATATACTAAATTAATAATAGATTTGTATAGGCATATAAGCTAGATGATAATTCTATGCTTTAAGGATGATACACATCTAAAAGAGATTAACTTGATTGTCTAAAATTTTGGTGCATTATTTATATTAATCATTTGCAAAATTAAATTTAAAATTATTCAAACTGCAATTTCAGTAAACATATAATCAAACTGAGAAGCTTGATAATATGAATACAATAACACCTAAAGTGATCCGATTCAAATCTAAATGAGCCCAAATTAAAAACTTTGAGACATTCACTGAGGGATCAAACGATCTCCAAAATTTACGTGTTTATAGTCAAGTAGAGTTGCTCAATGAGATAATCTAATATACCCAATATATATTACTCAATTATATGGTCATTAAAGTAATTAAAAATTGAATAATTGATTTATGATCAAATGATTCAATATGAGCCATTTAACGGAGTATTGTAAAAAAAATTTCTAAATTTATCAAATATGAGCCATTTAATGGAGTATTATAGAATTTTGCTCAATGAGATAAGAAATTTTAGAGCTCTACTTGACATTCAACATCAACGAACGCTACCAATCACTATTGTCACCCAATTGTTGCAATTCAATCACTATGGCTTGAATGTCATTGTCTAAACACCATCTTTCAATCATCACAATCTATTCATCATCATCTAACTACGGCTACCCCACCTTTATCACTCAACTAGCATCATCATCCTGCTATCATTATTCAATCGTTATCGTCTGACTAACACTATTCAACTATTACATTTTCACATTCACATAAATATAAACTTTTTTTACATACTTTATAATTCTATCTTCTTCAATTTAGGAGCAAAGTAGACCCTTGAAACCTCTTAACATTGTGGATTATTTCAATTGGGCTAAGCTTCATAATTTTACTCTTTTTGGATTTTCCAAGTAAAAATTATAGAGCAAATTGCATTTTACTTACCGTGCATGTTTTTTTTTTTTTAAGAAGAATTTATTTCATTCAAAAAGGGAAAGGTACAAGCAAGTCCAAAAGAGGACAAAGCAGCACAAAGTAGAAGAGAACATCCTTGAGGAACCAAAAAAACATAAAGGAAAAATTAAAGCATCCGGGCTCAGTTAGTGGCGAAAATCTGCGACCACCCAAACGGTAGGCAGGGGCCATTCAAAAGAAGCAAGCATCAAGCCACAATAAATCCCGCAAGAAGAACACCAAGCTGCCACCAGTAGTGGTTGCCAAAAAGCCAACATGATCAGATGGAGAGCAGAATCGCCTCATCATTGCCCGGGGTAAAAACCTCACCACCACCATCCAAACCAACAAAGACCTTCCACAATCCCAAAGCCGAAATGCCAAAGAGCCAAAATAGAGACATCCAAAAATCCCATCCAAACACGAGAACAACACCAACACCCAGGCAGAAGCAAAAAGCCACACCATTATTTGGATTTCCTACGACGACGCTTGTCCCCACCCAAGAAACTAGCATTTTCCACAATATGACCCACCTGCAAATTATAAAATTCATGCAAATTGTCTGTCGAGCCAGCCAAGCTTTCCCCATCCTCTTCCCTACTTAAAGAGGATACCTCCAACCAATCAATGCATGTGTGTTGGATCTTCTGGAAAAACTAGGACATAAAAATTCTCTCAATTATCATCATGAATTCTGTACCACAAAACAATAATAATAATATAATTAAATTCACAATAATATTGTAAAACATTTAAAAATATTTTAATTAAGATACAAATAAAATTTTTATTAAAATTTAAATTTGAAATCATATATTATATTTATAATCAATAATTAATTAAAGTAATTGACATACCTAATTTAATAGATATAAAATAATTAAACCTTTCAATTTTACTTCAAATTTTAAAATAATAATATGTATAGTTAAATATTAATTTAAATAATAATTTTAAAATTAAATTAGACTATGTGACATATTCAAATTTAAATTTAAAGTAAAATGTGAATGTGGCATTGTAATAAGTGTTGCAAAGTTAAATCATAAAGTTTGTACATAATATAGAATGTATTTCAATATAATTTATTTATGTAGACCACTTAGAGATATTTGTATTGAATAATACACTAATATATTAAAATTTCATTATAAATCTTATATGCTTGATAGCTTTGGCTTTTTTCTTTGATGATTTGACCATAAATTTATTGTGTATGAAAGATTAATGGACATAAATAGCTAAGGATGTCGATGGGACAGAGAAGGGGAGACTTGAAGGAACAAATTTTTTGTGGTAAACAAAGAAGTATTTTAATAAATAATTTTAGTTGAGAGAGATTCACACTGCACAGTAGAAATTTTTTCTTGAGCAATCTTCTCACCTATCATATCATTAATAATACATTTACAAGATGAAAAAATTAAAGAATTATATTTTTAAAGGGCATAATTCGAATATAATATTTCCCCAAAACAAAATATATATATTTATATCAAACATATGAGCTAGCAGCGTACATGATTAATTTTATAATTAATTAACATTACATCTTTCCTTGCAATTTATAGAGTTTTAAAGGTTTAAAATAGAAATAATCAATCAATTTATTTCATTTTTAATGAATTTTTCATTAGCTTATATTTACCGCCTTGTTCCGCATGTTGCCATCCTCTTTTTATGAAGAAATTATTATACGTGGAGTTCGGATAGTCCGGATTTATGAGGGTACACAATAAATGTACACTATTTTTTAAAAAAAAGTGTGCATTTACTGTGTACCCTCTCAAAATCTGAACTCATCTTGTATCCGGACTCTGCACGTAATAATCTTTTCTTCTTATGTACTTCTTTCGGGATGATATCTTCCAAGTTTTAAGCCGAGTCTAAGAAACTAATGTAGAGATTTATTTACTCGAAGCTTAAGTGGCAAAAGCCATCAACATTAATTTACAAAGATTTTTTTCCTGAATTTTGATAATTTTTCTTTGAGAGATTCATCCAAATTAAAAAACACTACTTTTTAACTTGAGGGATCATTAGGGGTCACTTTTATCTTATATTTTTAAATTTATTTTATTTATATTTTGATTCAAAATAAAATATATTAATATGCTAAAAATATATTTTTATCTTTATTAAAAATTAAATAATTGATTTATGTGATATGATTGCGGTTATCAGAGATGGTGGCAGGCGGTGGCCGAAGATCACGGCTAATGTCAGATGTAATTGATAATTATTTTTGAAATATTCAAAATAATTTATAAATATTTGGGCCTTTTTAAAAAATAATTTTATTTACTTGTAAAAACAAAAAAAATTATGTATAAAATATATCAAATAAATGTATTTATAAAAAGTAAAAATGAAAAATAAAATTAATCTCGAACAAGCTCTAACACTTTTCAAAGCAGTTAATGTTAATGATATCCATTAAGGGCCAACTTAATTACCAATACATAAATCATTAAACTCTACATTACTGCCATAAGATAAGCTGTTAATTTAATTCTTAGTCGAATGAGTAGAAACACTTCAATGAATAGTACACTGATTTTTATCAAGATAAAGGCCAAGTAGGCCACCATCAAAGTATTAAGGGCATTAAAATAAATTAACTTGCTAGGTGTTTGATTAGAGGCTATATACCATGTAGCCCGGACTTGATGTACGACCATGACCTGGCTTCCATGTGGTTGAGCACAAACACAAGTGGGGCATAGCGTAGGGTTATATGTCATTTTGTGGAGAAATTATTACATTCGGTCACCGGATCATTCGGAGGCGAATCAGGATGCATCACACCACCCGGTACACAGGGTTATACAACACTAATACACACCAAAATGATAATGTGGCAGTGTGGCACGTCCTGATTTGTCTCCGGACGGCATCTGGTGACCACACGTAATAATTTCTCTATTTTATGGGTCCTCTCCTCTCACATTCCTAATAGTGCGGAGTCTCCTTAAACTACATATCCTTTCAATATTTTCTAACATTTATGATTAGAGATAGATTGCAATATGTGAAGAAAAATATGGGGCAGTAGAGATAGTTTATTGTTTAGTATTATATTAAAATTTTGGGTACATATAAATAAATTAGGAATAATGTATAAGAGGTTTTTTTATGTGAAAGTTTTAGGAGAAGAAAAATTATGAGGTTTAGCTTAGTTAAAAAGATTGATTACAAGTATTATAATTGTGATAGTTAGAGAAGGTTTCAATGCAATATAGTATATATGAATTACAGAAGTTATCTCTTGTGGCATTAGTAGGAGGAGTTTTGAGACGTTAGAAATGTTATTAAGTGGTGTATGTGATTGGCTTGATCGGTTTCTTAATAGAGGAGAGATATAAATAGATTAAAAAGATGATTGTTAGACCTCGGTAGTTCATGGTGTTATATTGTTTTTTTCACAAAGAAAAAATGTAACGGAAATATTTATTGTTGTTGTAACGGAAATACTTATTGTTACTTTGTGACTCTTGATTTGAAAATGTTTAAATTATTTGTCATAACATTTGTAATTAAAACAACAATCTATTTATGGTCTATATATAACCTTCTCGGGTATGATGAAGTTTAAAATTTTTTTTCTTTCTTCTTCCTTCACTCCACCTTACATTTGATCAGTGTAAATATCAACATCACTATTCTTGTTTCCTGTTGTGATTAGTGCAGATCGTCACGAAAAGTCTGTTCAATTCTGGGAGTTAGACCATTGTGTACCTTTGCACCTGGGATGAGTGAAAATTTAACTTTAAAACAATGCTTCGCACGCTTCGATTTACTTATTTAATAAGTTTTCTAATTTTACTACTCTTTTTTTATAATAATCTTGAAGTTAGATCATATGGATTTTGTAATGATTAATACAGCTAGAAAATTGTTGACCTCATTTTTGTATGAGGTCACAGGACCCACTTGGGTTTCTTTTTAGTGACCTAATGATGGCGAGATGTCCACCCCTCAGTCATAAAGGTCCTAATAAAGACCCAATTTAATCCTAATTAAACCCATCTCTACCTTTCAGCTCAATCTTTAATCTAGCCTTCAATCAACATTCAATCAAATTTCAAATCATATTTAATTAATTTCAATCCTTCATTTGATTTTCATTGATATGAATGGTTCAAGGTCAATCATTTAACTCTCAAATCCAACCCAAATCCAACATTTCAAATCAAACCTTCAAGGTCAAGGACCTAGGTCCTGAAACCCTTTCTGGGTGAACTTTCTGTCGCCTAGAAACCCAGTCAAGTGACCTCCAATCCATGATCTATCTATTGCATATTGATCATACATGTCTCTATGGTCAACCCTCCAAATTTGAGCTCAATCCAACACTCCCAGCCCCTCAAACTGAATCTTTTCCCAAAGGCTGTAAAACCTTCAGTTATTTACAGCCTATGCCACTAGACTTGCCATACAGAGCAATTTGACCTTGAGACCCTCTCCAAACCCTCCAATCACAGTCATGACTTTTGCTATGATTGGTTGACCAATAAATTCCACTTTTCCAGACCCAGTTTGACCCAGTGTTGACCAAGGGTCAAAATGACCAAAATGCCATTTATAGGGATTTTTGATCTTTTCCCCAAAGTTCAACATGACATTCCCATATCAATATTCAAAATATATTCCAATGGATCCTAAATATCATTAGGAATATATTGGATCCAAACTCAAGTCTTGGTTTGACCTGGTTGACCAAGTCAACCAAGGTAGATTAAAAATGCCCCTTAAGATTTCAAATGTCAAATTCAATCCAAATGACCTTACTAATGTATGAAACCACCTCCATTGATCTCAAAATACTCATTTGAACCTTTTGACCCAAAGTCAACCCATGGTTTGACCAGGTTGACCAAGTCAACTACGATTGACCAAGTTAACCATGGTTGACCAAGTCAACCCTTAACCCACATTAAGGTCAATTTTAATGCTTGAACCTATTTTAAATCAAATCAATCCCTCAAAATCATTCAATTGGACACCCTTGACATGTCCAAAGCTTTCCAAGTCAAGCTCCCCCTTGGGTTGACTTGGTCAACCCATTTGGAGGAGTCAAAACTCTCTCTAAACCCCTTTAAGCCTATGGAAAGAGGCCAAATCATGGCCACATCACCAAGCCACCTTGGCAATCCATGGCTTAATCTAAAACCTGCTCAAAACTGATAGAAAGTGACCCATTTTCTCTCTTAAGAAGCCCTAATCCAACACCCTAAACCAAGCCAAGCATTGGTTCATCCAAATGGGGGAAAAGGCTTGTGGTCCTCTTTCCCATGGACCAAGAGAGGTCAAACTCACCACCAACCCTATTACCTAGCTTTGGGTAGCTTAGGGGACACTTTTCATGCATCCAAACTCCCTCCAAGCAAATCAAGACAATCCAATCCAAAAGCCAAGTGTTAAGGTGGGAGAAACCTAACCTAAGGGAGAGAATCTTCATTATTCACTCTCCTTCAACTCTCCCTCAACTCTCCTCCATCCTTCAACCTTCCAAAACCCTTTCCCATCTTCTCCAACCATTTCTAAGGCTTTCTCAAGCCTCTTCCCACCATTTCCAAGCCTCAAATCACTATTTTAGTGAGGAGAGAGCATTCTAGAGAGAGAAAGAGAATTTTCCAACACAACTTTCGATCCAGAAAGATCTAGCTCTTGGTGTCTTCATAAACATTGTAGAGGATCACTGCAGCTTTCCAATGAGCCTAAGATCTCAAAAATCTGATAGTTGGATTGTAAGTCATGCTCATTTTAAGTTTAAATTTTTATTTAAAACTGCTCAAAACTTTCATTGCATGGGGTCTCCAAACTCTAGGCAATGAAAGTTCATATTCCCATGATTCTATGTTCAAACTTTGTTAAATTTAGACGAGTATTTTGAAAGTTATGAGTATTTTAATTTTCTAGTTCATTTTGAACTAAAACGGCCTTGAACGATCTCGGCCGTCCGATTTTCTTTCTTTCTCGATCGGACGGCTCGGGGTTAGTGATGGCGTGGATAGGTGGTTGATAAACAGTACTTCGCATGTCAAAATTCCACACGCCGCCACCGTTTTGGCGCCAATCATTGCCAATGATTGTAGCCGGTTATTAATGGACTTAAAAATTCAAAAAAAGGCATAAATTTCAAAATTTATAGTAAATTCATTTCTCCATAAAATTAAGTGTTTTTGGGCTCGTTGGAAAGATAATTTATCCTAGTATTTATTAAAATTAATTTTGAGTTGATTTGATTACTGGATTATGAGATATTTCTATTTCTTTGAAATCAGTTTTTTGTGATTTTCTCAGAATCCAATGGTCAATTGAGCCCCAAATTTTGGTGAAAGGTATTTGGGTATCTTAGGCATGCACTATGATTTTCTTACGTTCAGATATCCATTGAATTGCTGTGATGTGAATTTTAAAAGTAATGGGTCCATTTTGGACCCAAAACTTTGAAAATTCATAACTCCATTTTTTTGTAGAATTAGATTGCATAATTTGTGTGGTATGATTGCATATATATCAGGGTTAGACGTACTAAATTGCAAGCCTATTTGAACAATAGAGACACCTAGGGAAAATAATTAAGAAAAAGTCTAGAAAATTTTGAAAATTCCTAGGGGATTCTACACACACCCAATAGGGGTAAAACTTGAACATATAAAAATTAGTGACAAAATGAACCTTATGTTCCAATTTTATTGACTTTGGAGGTCATTAAGTTAGAAAATTAATTACCCAAAGTTTCAGCCCTTTTAAGGATCCAAAAAAGTCAAAAAAAATATAATAAATCCAAATTAACTCCAAAAAATACAAATAATATCTCAAACTGACCAGAACTTAACCCTCTACCTAGGAAAAATAAAAGATCCATGACTGGACTCCTAATTCAACTTTAATTTAACTTTAATAAAAATCACCAATTAATTAAATTAATTAATTAAAAATCATTAAAAATCTCAAATAAATTCAAAACACTTGGAAATGCCCCCATGGGTCATTCCTGACCTTCGGGATTAATTCCATGCAGTTGGAATGACCTTCGGGATTGATTCCATGCAGTTTGAGATGAGTTTGAATCAAAATGATCAAAACCTTTCTAATTAAGCAATTTTTTTAAAATTCTAATAATTAGGGAAACTTTGAAAAAGCATAACTAATTACAGAGAAATCTAAATTGAGCAAACTTAGTGTCAATCAACTCCAATTAAGGTCTAGTATTTTCTAAAAATATCAAACCCCCAAAATCTGGTCAAATTCAAAAAGTCAACTTTTCGGTCAACCGTAGTTTAAATGTAGGCCCGAACTTCAAAAAATTAGAACTTTTCATAGAAAACTCCAAATTGAGTGCGCTAATAGTCAAACTACTCATTATAAGGTCTAATATTTATTAAAAATCTAAAACTTATAAAATGAGCTTCAAATTAAAAAGTTAACTTTTGGACCCTTTAATTAACATAATTAAATAATTCCAATAATTTCTAAAAATCTAATAATTCATTAAAATTCTAAAAAACTTTAATTTGATTAATAAAATACTCAACTAACACTCAAATACATAACAACCACTCCAAAGATGTAGTTTATTGGATGGACTACTCTGGGCTGCGGGGCTAAGTGTCCCAAGGAGCCCTGGTTCCTCGAGCCTGGTGGCACAACGCCACGAATGGATTCAATGGAGTGTTAAACATCAAAATTAAGTTACTTTTAATTACTTAACCAAATTAAAACCCTTAATTCAACTACATCAGCAAGGTTTTTAGGATGGACTACTCTGGGCTGCGGGGCTAAGTGTCCTAAGGAGGCCTGGTTACTCGAGTCTGGTGGCACAACGCCACGAACCTGTTGATGGAAAACATAAAATACTTTAAATTTTAAAATTAATAATTAATTGATTTAATTAATATTAATTGATCTTTAATTTTCAATAAATTAAATCAACTTAATCAACCCTGATTGCTACTGGGTAACCCAAGCCTACGAGGCTATTAACTTAGCCCCAAGGAAGGTGAAATAAACTTCATGGCATCGGTGAGCAACAAAGGTAGCAATCATTTAATAATTAAAATGTATTTAAATTAAGACTTAATACATTAATACTTAAACTCAAACATAAAGCCCTCTTTAGCTTTTAATAAACTCAAACATTAAACAACTTCAACAAATTACCCATCCTAGGATACCCCAGCTACACGACCTTCTACACACACTTTATATGGTTTGCTAGGACAACCAACTCTAGATATAAGCTAGGCCGGTGTTTACTTTTCTGCTGTGTGCCAGGTTTTTCGAGTTTTCATTGTATGTTGTGATTGAAATTAATTGATGTATTTGTTTACTTTTACTGCACTCTGTGGATTGATGTGACAGACGACTAGATTATCCTTAGGTTAGGAATGATCTGGATGTTCACTGAATTTTTTGCAGGTGGCCACGCTCGTGCAGGGTAATAAAAGGGGCTAAAAAATAATAAATATAAATGATACAGGTGCTTCAGCTGCTTAGCCCCCAAATAAAAAGAGCGTGGCCAAGTATTTTTCTACATATATATATATATATATATACACACAACTGCTTGGGATGTGATTTAATATTTAATTGCTTAGGATGACCCTGCAGGAGAGTCTAGAATTTTCATTTTTATATTTATGTAATTCATTTGAGTATTGAGTTGTAAAAGTAGCACTTTGAGTTTGGGATACATAGATCCAAAGATTGGATTCCAAAGAGAAAAGGATACCCCTCTGGGGGATAGTCCTTATCCATTTGGAACTCTAAGTTTGGATCACTTTACTACCCAAAGTGGAAAGAGTAACCTTCCCCTTAAGGGAAGAGTTCTCTTTTCCATTTAGGTATCCAGTCACGAAGAATCCAAGGAGCTCGAGGAAGAGAAGACCGAGAAGTAGAAGATAAAGAGTATCCCACTCAAAGTCACTTGCGTCTGTATTAGGATTAGAATCCGGGTTGTTGTTAGTGGTGCCCGGCCACTTTTAATTTATATAAATCTAGGTTGTAATAAGTAAGGCAATTTGCATATGAACATTTACTTAATTAATTTGATTATTTAATATATTTTATTTAATTTGATTATGTATAGGATTGCTTGTTTTTCCTATTTTTTTTGACGTTTGTATGTCGCTTTTGTTTTAGTCTGGATACGAGGAGGCTTATGAGGACACGAAAAATTCTTCTACTTAAACTTTAATAAAAAAATTTAGGATAATATAGAAACTCTAACGCTTTTAAGAAGTAAGCCTGGGACCACCGGGAGTTCTCATTTCATAATTGCTGCATTATTCTTTTCCTTTGTTAGGCACCTCCCCACCTACGGGTTCTGGCAGACCACCTGGCCTATGAGGATGCAGTTCTATCCAAGGAAATATGTGCATCTTTAGGATAAAATCTATTTTTTACCCTTTTTAAAATTTCTTCATCCCATTTTATGTATTTTTATCAAGTCGATCAGCATCCATTGCATTAGAAACCAATTTAAAAATGAGTCTAAATCTTAATTGTATTTATTTTAGCATTTTCACCAAACATAAGTCAAGGGGCCAATTAGGACAATCTTTAGATGTCGGCCTCAATTCCTAAAACCCTTAATTATAACATACCTACCACTCTTTCATAAAATGACTTGACTCATGGATTTTAATCGCCTAGGTGGTTAGCTGGCTCCCCAATCCAGGCCGGGGTAAGTTCAGGTTTTCCACTGCATTAGTTAGGTTCGGACTACTGTGTTCCAGTGTCCAAATTTAGAGTTAGGATCCGGGGCAGATTTTTTTTTTGAGTCATAAGACCCCAACCTCTGGAAATATAATCCCAAATTTTTAATAAAATGCTCAACTCAAATTAAATCTTCTCTCAATCCAAAATTCAAAGCCCAACACTTAGCCTAGGATGAGACACTTCTGAATTATTTTCAGAATCCTAAAGTGTCTCCTATTCTTCTTCTTTTGATTCTAAAATAAGTGTTCAATCTTGCTCCAACCCCATTTAAAATTCCAATTTTATCTCTTTGATATCATTCATAAAAAATCTCTAAATAAAATTTCTGTCATTATTTTAATCGAAAGTTTTCGTAGGGGACTCCGGTCTCTCACGATATAATTAACTACGAGGGCTTGCGCTCGTAGGAGATTTAAAACCCACAACTCATTTTTAAAATTAATTTTCAAAATTTAATTAGTCTTCATTGGAAAAATTAAATTATTGATGATCGTTATCGTTATGTTCAAACGATTGTTAACGAAAGATATTTTCTCCCTTTGGGGAAATATATCTTTTGTTAAGATGAATTCAAATATGAAATTAACGATCACTTCCCTTGATTATCATAGCTTGATATTTGACTGAACTTTATTTTGACCCTTCGGGGCCATACAAAATTCTCTCTTAAATCTGGTTATGATATTCAAGACAAAATTTATAATTCTAAATATGAACCCCATCCTAAAATTTTATTTCCATCTCCTGAGGTGATATACTTTTTCTAATGGGATGTTCGATTTTAGAATTGAAAATTTTAACATCAATTTAAATTTCCCAAAGAAAACTAAACTTTTCAAAACCCGCTTTCCAACTTCAACAAAAATGTATAGTTTATCATTGATATTGTTAAAGTTGAGCATGTACTTACTTCATTACCACCTTCTATGAGAACAAAAAATTATGATACAATTCTAGCTGATTGGAATAATGCAAACAAGATTTATATGATAATTATTTTTTCTGCTTTATCAAATGAGTTATTTAATGTCTACTACATAATTGAGTATGCTTCTAATTGGAAAATATTAGAGAGGAAATATGTACTAGAAAATACAAGAACCTAGAAGCTTAGTGTAGGAAATTTTTTAGTCATTCAAATGAATAACTCTAAGAAAATTTCTGCTCAGATATATGATTTTCATATTTTTATGAATGAGCTTATGAATGAATGAGTTAACTTGCAAGAATCTTTTGTCACTACATCATTGATCGAGAAACTATCTAAATCTTAGAAGGAATATAAAAATATGATAAAACATAAGCGTGAAAATATGAGCTTAGAGCAAGTCGTTATTGACATTTGAATTAAAGAGACTAATAGAAAATGACTGATTTTGAAAGTGTTAAAGATTTTGCAAACAAAAATAAGAAAATAAAAATTTCAAAGTCAAATGAAGTGGACAAAAGAAAAAAGTACTTGTTTTGTTTGTGAAAAACTATGTTATTTTGCTAGATAATGCAAGCGCACAAAATTAAATGATAAACCAAATGTTAACATTGCACAATGATGTTATTATTGATGTAATCTTAGTAATTAATCTTGTTGAAGAAAATTCATGGGTGATAGATTTGAGAGCCACTCATTATATTTGTGCAAATAAAATTTTATTATCCTCCTATACTAGTCTTGGTGAAGAAGAAGAAGAACAAGTTTTCATGGGAGATTCTAGTGTTGACAAGATTGTTGGAGAAGGAAATATTAGAATCAAGCTTACATCACTAAAAGCTCTTACACTCTATTATTTTACATGCACCACAAAGTAGATATAATTTAGTTTTTATCTGATCTTTACTTGAAAAAGCTGATGTTAAATGTATTTTTGAGAGTAATGAAATAGTATTGACAAAAAATGATAATTTTATGGGAAAAATGTTATGTGAGCAATATTCTATTCATATTAAATGTTATCAATGCTATTAATAAAACTTCTTTTTCTTCTTTTGCTTACATGAGTGTATGGATTTATGGCATAATAGATTGGGGCATGTTACTTTTTCTAATATTAAGAAAATGCATGAATTAGAAATATTACAAAACATATCTATTTTTAATTTCGACAAGTGTCCCATTTGTGTAGAGGCTAAATCAACTAAGAAAGTATAATGCAAATCTATAATGAATAGAGAATTTAAATTATTATCTTTAATTCATTCTGATTTAGGTGACATGAAAAAAATATATATATCTAGAGGTGGCAAGAGGTATTATATGAGATTTATTTATGTTTTTTTTAGATACACCTATGTTTATTTACTTAGAAATAAAGGTGAGACTGAATCAAAATTCATGAATTATAAAGTTGAAGTAGAAAATAAATTAGAAAGAAAAATTAAGAGACTTAAAACTGATAGGGGAGGAGAATATGATTCAGGACTTTTTAGTTTTTTTTTTTTTTTGGTGAAACTAATGTTATTAATCATGAGATGACACAACCTTATTCACCTGAATCTAATGGTATAGTTGAATGTAAAAATAGAACCTTAAAAGAATTAATGAATGTTATGCTCATTAATTCAGGTGCTCATGATTATCTATGGGGTGCGGCTCTTTTATCTGTATGTCATTTATAAAATCAAATTATTTTTAAAAAATCTGAATAGACACCTAATTTTGAAAGAATAGAATATCCAATCTAAAATGATTAAAAGTGTGGGAGTATTTTGTTAAGGTTTTTCTACCATATCCTAAGAATATGAAATTGGGTTAAAGAACATATGATTATCTTTTCATAGGATATACAGAAAATAGTGCAGCCTATAAATTTATGATTCTTGAGAGTGGTGTTATAGAATCTAATACTATCATAGAATTTAAAAATGCAGAATTTTTTTTAGATATCTTTCCTTTGAAATTATCTATGGATAAACCTATTTTAATTGATCTTAATAATAATGATACTCTTCTCTTTTTAAAATAAATAAATAAATAAATAATGATACTCCTATTTTAGAATCTAAAAGTAAAATAATGAGAAAGGAGAAAAACTTTGGAGATAACATTTACATATTCTTATTAAACTTTGGAGATGACTTTTACATATTCTTACTAGATAATAACCCCTTAACTTATTATAAAGCTATTTCTTCACATAGATGCTAATTTTTGGAAGAAAATCATTTAAGTAGTAATGGAATCTATTATGTCAAATCATATTTGACATATAGTGGATTTACCTCGAAGAACTAAAATCATTGGATGTAAATAGATCTTTAGGAAAAAGCTCAAGCCAGATGGATCAATTGAAAAATATAAAGCTAAGTTGGTGGCTAAAGGATATACTCAAAAGAAAATTTTGATTATTTTGATACTTATTCTCCTATTGTTAGAAATTGCTTCTATTTGAGCTCTTATTGCTTTTGTTTCAATATTTAAATTATAAAATTCATTAGATGGATGTGAAGTCTGCCTTCTTAAATAAAAATTTAGAGGAGGAAATATATATGAATCAATCAGAAGGTTTCATAGTGCCTGAAAAAGAAAAAATATATAAGTTAGTTAAGTCTTTATATGAACTAAAACAAGCTCCTAAACTGTGGCATGAGAAACTTCATAATACATTAATATCTAATGATTAAAAGATTAATAAAGCTGATACTTGTATTTATTATAAATTTGATAGTTCAAAATTAGGAGTAATTATTTATATTTATGTGGATGATATGATTATTTTAGGGTGTGATCTTTCTAAAATTATAGAAATTAAATCTTTTATATTTTCTAAATTTAACATGAAGGATTTAGGAGAAGCAGAAGTAATATTGGGAATATACATAAGAAAATGATTTAATTTTTTAAGAACATTTTATAGAAAAGATGTTGAAGAGATTTGGATATTTTGATTCTATACTAGTTAGTACTCCTTATAATGCAAGCATACATCTAAGAAAAAATTTGAGCAAAAGTGTATCTCAATTTAAGTATGCTCAAATTATAGGTAGTCTTATGCATCTTATAAATTGTAGTAGGCCTGATATTACTTATGTTGTAAATAAGCTAAGTAGATATACTCATAATCCTAATAAAAATTATTAGACTGCTTTAGTGAGAATATTAAATATTTAAAGGAACTTCTAATTTAGAACTCCTTTATTACGGTTATCCTTTTATTCTTGAAGGTTATAGTGATACTAACTAGATCTCTGATTCTGATGAAATAAAATTTACTAGTGGATATATTTTTACTTTGGGCGGTGGAGCTATATCTTAGAAGTCTTCTAAACAAACTTGTACAACTCGATCCACAATAGAATCAGAATTCATTGCTTTAAAAAAAGCAGGAGGAGAAGCAAAATGACTTAGAAATCCCTTAGCTAATATTCCAATTTTTAAGGAACATGTCTTATCAGTGCCTCTACATTATGATTGTCAAGATGTGATATTTAGAGCTAAAAAATAAAATATATAATGGAAAGAGCAAACATATTAGCCTAAGACATAATATTATTGTGAAATAATTGCTTAGTGATGAGACAATATCCCTAATTTTGTGAGGTCAAAGATGAACTTAGCATATCCTCTAATAAAACCACTTAGAAGAAAGCATGTGATGGACACATTAAGGGGAATGGGACTTTTGCCAATAAATAAAGGTTAATATTGATGGCCACCCAACCTATTTTTATGGAGATCCCATAAAATAGGTTCATATGGGAAGACTATTCAAAACAAATATTATGGCTCATTCCTATAATATTGAATAATATGATTCATAATAATATAGAGGTTGAGTTTTACTCCTAATGAATTCATAATTCTTTTAAGTTGTTGTGTTTATTATGAGGCGCAACTAATTAATTCACTTATATGAGTGTAAAGGTTAGCCACCTTTTATGAGAATATAGGCAAATTCTCTAAAGCACATATAAACCCAGATTCAGATGCATGGCTGCAAAGCGTCAAATTACGATGAACAACTATCATTTATTTGATGTAATATAGATGGATAACCTTTCTTATACTCAAGGAATCAAGCTCATAAAAATATTAAAATTTACTTAGTTCTTATAAGTAAATATTTTTTTATCCTAAAATATTAGTTCATAGTCAAAGTTACTAATATCTATGCATTATATCCTTTGCTTTAAACAAACTCTTATTCTATATTTTACTCTTTGAAAATGTGAGAGATTGTTATATTTTTTTTAAAGAAAATTTGTAATGAAAATACTTATTGTTGTTGTAATGAAAATATGTTTTGTTATTATAACGAAAATTCTAATTGCTATTGTAACGGAAATACTTATTGTTGTTGTAACAGAAACACTTATTATTGGTGCAACAAAAATACTTATTATTGTTGTAAAAAAGAATTCTTATTGCTGTTGTAATAGAAATACTTATTGTTATTTTATGACTTAATTTAAAAATATTTAAATTAATTATCATAACGTTTGTAATTAAAACGACTATCTATTTCTGGTCTATATAAGACATTCTCGGGTATGATGAAGTTTACAATTGTTTTCTCTCATCTTCTTTTAACCTTACATTTGTTCAGAGTAAATATCTACATTATTGTTTCTACTTTCCGCTGTGATCAGTACAGATCGTCGCGAAGAGTCCATTGAATTCTAGGAGTTAGATTATTATGTACCTTTGCATTTAGGAGGAGCAAAAATCTAACTTTAAGAACAATGCTTAGAATACCTCAGTCTACTTATTTGATAAGTTTTCTAATTGCAATTGTCTTACTACTCTTTTATTTTTACAACAGAATGGTATTGCTGGGCCTTAGTCGTTTGTAGATATCATCCAATTTTTTATGACGAAAGTAAAAAAAAAAATAGTGATAATCGGTGGTTGGCTTAGTTGTTCTCTATTTATAGGTAGACGGATAGACTGGAAAAGTGAGCATCAAATATTGTTGGCTGATAGACTTCATACATCAATCATTGATGGGAGTCAGAAAATGGTCAAAATAGTTGGTGATTAGTTTGATTGTTCTCTTGATAGAGGGTAGACCACGCAATTTAGATGATAAGACTCATACATCCATGATTGACAGGGATCAAACTTCTATAATTAATAGGCATCAAATGATAATTAATGAGGAATGTTAAAATTTGGGTGATGGTTGATAGAAATGTTGAAGTTGGGTGGTGGTAGACCAAATTAGAAGCCACCATGATGAATGCGAGATGTTGGACTTTTTGGTTGGTTGGGATCAGGTAGCAACTGGTTGATGAATTAATCTTTTTATTGGTAGAAGTGGAGATCGAGTGATCAGGAAGGTGAACAACAATGTTAATAGTTGATAGATATCATATGTCAGCCGATAATACGCATCTAATGATGTCAATGAAGGACATTAAGAGTTGGGTGATAGTTTGCTTGATTATTCTTTTGTTAAAAGGAGATATTGGGTGATTAATATGATATATATTAGATGTCGCTGTAAAAAAGGGATCGGGCAAATGTCGACAAGGAATAAAAAAATTCGAGGAATGGTTAATGACTATCTCGTTCATTTTTCTAATAGTAGAAAAGGCTAAGCAACAAATAAGGTTGGCGTTTGACATTATTAGTTGTTGGGGCATCATACATCACTCTTTAGTTATGTAAGGCATTAGATCATAATTGACATTGAACATCATAATTCGGTGCAGTGACTGTTAGTCAGCTTGGTCCCTCTCCAAATAAAAGGGGAGGCAAAACAACTAATAAAATAGGCATCGAACATTAGTTGTTGATGAACATCAAATAGTGTTCATAATTGGGGTTGATCTCAATCGGCGAAAGATATTAAGAGATGGTGATGGTAGGCATTGGGTGACAGTGATGATGGGTCTCAATATTGGTCAACAATTGGAATTAAACGATACCATCCTTAGCCGCTGAAATTCTCAACACCAAAAGTTGTTCAATGAGTTTATAGGCATACATCTGTTTGTAGATTTCTGGAAGGGAATCTTAATTAATCATTTCAACCAAAATTTCAAATACTTAATCAAATAGTCCAAAATATCCTCTTGATTATTTGATTTTTGAAATATGTCGCCATGTTAATGAAAACAAAATCATTATACTTGTTCCTATTGTAAGCACAAAATATATAGGGGTCGTTTAATATATTAAATAACTTCAAAATATTCATAATAATTCTTATGAATGTATCATTTAGGTCCATTTGGACTCTAGTTATTGTGTGCTTGGTACCGATTGGTTCATAGCACTAAACAACATTGTATCAACTTTAACTTTGCTAAAAATAGAGTTTTGATAATCTTATTGAAAGTTCTTAATGTTGTTGGTCCATAATTGGATGCTTTAGATCGGAAAAATTCCATCCAAATTTATAATTGATTAGATGAACATACTAGTCATCCACAACTTTTGGACATCAAAACTTATAACAATACTCTTCTAATAAAAGTTGTTATGTACAATCATAAATTCTACAAAATTTCAGACCATGATGACACCTTAGGCATCAATGCAAACCACTTTGCTAAGCCATGAATCAACTTATTTCCCTAAATTATAATTTCATTATTTAGTAAAGTCAACACATCATTCATAATAGAATTTATTAAAAATTTTAATTTAAGTTCCCTTTAAATATCGAAACTACCTCAAGAGCTTTCATTAAGGTTCAAAATTGCCAAAATTAACTCTTTAGTATTAAAACATGATATGTATCCAAAAATAGCTGGAAAGGTGTGTTTAAGCCCAAAAATTGGAACTCGCTAATTACTCTCAACTTTCACCGCTAAATAGCTACATATATTCAAGCCCTACACACGACATTATCAAAAACCTAAAGTTCACATGAAGTCATCCAATTCTCAGCAAGTCTTTTCTTAGTCTAGAGAAGTCTTTTCACCATTTAGGAGTTCTTTCTCGATCTCACAAAATCTTTTCATTCTTAGGTACTTCCTCGATCTTGGGATATCTTCTCATTCTTGATGATCTTGCATCGACCTTAGGGGTTGCTCGTTATTCTCAATAAAAATCTCTTGACATGGCATGATCCTTTTGGGTATTGGCGAACCATCAGCCTAGCTAATTGCTACATTATATAAGACTTTTAAGGAGTTAGTCGGTGCATTAATGATATCATTCAATATCACAATTAGGTCCATCTGATCGAAGCATGTGATATCGCATCTAATATACCTCGTAACAATCATATGATGATTGGAATCCATGCGACCAGGTTAATATTGTATCAGAGCATTGATGGTACTTATTAATTTCATCATAACATCTTGTCTAACCCCATGCATATACCAACCAATGGAGTAAATTTTCATTACGAAGTTCGTGTTTAATTCGTTTGAGCTGAACTTGAATGTGTTTTTTATGCTCAATGTTTAAAAGAGTCAAACACAAATTTGATCTTGTTTGACTTATGATTGGCTCAATATAAATAAATAAATAAACATTTTAAATTTACATTTTTTAAGATATATTAATTGATGAGTATATAAGTATAATTATTCTATTATGTTTGACTCATAATTTATTTATTTTTATTTGTTCAAAATTAGCTCATGTTCTATTCAAATTCTAATGAGCTGACCACAGACACATTGTTCACGAACAATTTCCAACCCAAACCTAAATATCCTTCCAAGCTAACACTACAGAACAAACTAATCATATGAGAATTAATTCTTTCATAAAAAAAAAAAATCAAAATAGTCCAAAAACAGATAAAGTCCATGAAATGCCTCAAACAGTGTACATTATTTTTCTTAGAAAAAAATAGCTAAAATAAAATTTTAATATCTAAATTTTATGTCTAAATTATGTCTAAATTTTAATATAAATATAGTCACGTACTCAATCATTCTTTTTTATTTTATTTACTTATCGTCACTGTTTCCAGCGTGGTCTCCTTGATCTCTGGAATGCTGGTCGAAAATGGAAATAGCATTTTGTAATTTTTTTACTTTACAATTTGACCTTACATGGTGACGTGGGGCCGTAAGGGTCAAATTTCTATTGATAAAAGCAAAAAAGCTCAAGATCATTTGGATTTGAGGCCTGTAGGTTACTTAAAAATATTAAATAAATTATTTATGATTAAAAGATTTAATATGAACCAAAATATTATAAATGGATTATAAATTGAAGAGAACTTAAAATTCTAAAAATACTAGAGCTCTCCAATATTTGTTGCTGATGACCATCATGAGCCATTGTCATCATTGGACTGTCATCATCAAATCATCATTGCTCAACTGTTGTTACCCGACTATCATTACCCAACTGTATTGCCGTCCATTATCGTTTGACTGTTGTCCGCTGATTACTCATAATCTGACTATCATTGCTCAGTTATTATCATCATCTCTAAAATATTTCTCTCTCGACCTCTATTACAATTATAGGTGACTAATAAAGTGCCCTTTCAATTGGCCTAATTGTTCAAAAAATATATATATAAGGATAAAATTAGATAAATCAACCTGTTGACAATGAGAGCTTAGTACGATTACATTGCTCATCCACTCAAAAACTCTCCTACATGTGAATCCGGCGCTGTGGCCAAACCCTGCATCCCATTCTTCCACCAGCACTCCACTTTAAGTCTCGAAACCGCCAACAAAAAGTGTAAATCTATCAAAATCCTACCATAAGCTCTCATTAAACTTGAAAGCGAGCTGCAAATAAACAACTGATCCGAAAAAGAACAATCTTGGAACCTAAATCCTTTATTACCCTCTGCTTCTTTATTCTCCTATGTACAACCATCATAAATCGCCGGAAAACATAACTTATCAGTTCTTCTCCAGCCGTGCAAGAAGAGCACACCGGAGATTGTCTTCTCCCTGCAGAGCATCGGGAACCTGAACAACCACATCCTGTATCACCATCTCCTTCACGCCGGAAACCGTGGCGTGATGAACAAAAAGATCAAGATCGCGCAGAGCCGCCATTAGCCTAGCCGGGGGGTGGCTTAAGTTCTCAGATTGAACCCTGATCATGGCGTCAGAGCAGAGAAGTTTGACCTCGACCTCTACGGTCGCCGGCCCGCCGCTGATGGTGCTCGTGGGGGAGCCACCTTTTTCGACTGCGACCTCTTTCCTCGCTCGCTTGGCCTCTGCTTCCAGCTCCTCCACCTTGGCTCGAAGGTCCTTGATGTACGAAACTGCGTCAGCGAGCAGCGACGCCTTGTCCATTCTCGACACGTTGGGGACCACCGATCTGAGTGCGTAGAAGCGGTGATTCAGCTTCTCCCTTCGCTGCCGCTCCGCCTCCACGTGGTTCACCGGAGTCTCCCTCACGCTCCCAGGTTTCCTTCCTCTTTTCTTCGGCCGCCGACGCTCAACCATAAGCCCCGGCCCCTCCGAATCCGAATGCTCAGAGTCCACCGACGACGATCCCCCAGCCAAGTTCCCGACTTGAGCCCTGTTTACAACAGAGTAGACGGGATCAGCATCGTCAGCGGCGAAAAGGAGGGATTTTGCTTGCTGGACAAGAGCCCAGTTCTCGCCGACGAGATCGCCGGAACCGAGCTCAAGAACGCCCCCTGCGACGGGGATGAAAACGAGAGTCTCGATGCCGTGGAGCTGCGCCTCGCTAGAACGGTCGCAGCCGCAGGTTTGCAACGCGTGGGCGCCGGCGAGCCAGATTGGGGCCAGCGACGTGTAAGCTCGAGCCGGCGCCGTCGCGGCGCCGACGGAGAACCAGCGGGTTAGGGACACCACGTAGAACCACTCCGCGTCGTCACTGTCGTTGGCAACGTCGCCGACGGCAGTTACAGTAGCGGCGGCGCGCTTCCTGTTTTCATCCCGCGTACCGCGGAAATGGCCGTCGCCGAAGCAAAGAACAGTAAGATCGGAGGAGGTGCGCCAGAATATGGCGTAGGTCCACCACTCGGGGCGGGAGTGGAGAAGGCACTGAATCCGGTACTGAAGCGCCGATGGCGGTGGTGGCGGCTGGGCTTCAGGCGAATTGACTGGAATAGGGTGGGCGGAGAAGAAGGGAGGCGGTGGCGGGGGCTGTGGAGGGGAGCACGATGAGGAAGGAGAGATGAGCTCATCCATTGTTGACCAGAGAGTGGTCTGTGACTGAATTTAAGAAGTAAAAACAGGGGGGGCAGAAAGAAAAAAAGCAGTTTGTTTGTTATTTAGGTGGGGAACTGCAGGATTGCTGAATCGTGGGGAAGCTATCAACGCGAAATTTGATGGGGCTAGCTAAAGGGCGGGGGAATATCTGGGGCACTTGGTTCGGTTCGAGATGAGAGTGTGTTCGGCAAAATATAACATGATGAGCAGTCCGGCACGTGTCCGCGAAGGTGCCGAGGAAAATGAGCCCAATGCAAATATGCTTTATTATTATTATGTTTTTAATTGTAAATCTTTTATAATATAATAATTTAATTCCCGAAAAAAAAAATCTTATAACTTTAACGACTCTGAATAATTTTTTAAAATTAATATCTTCCGAATGATTTCTAAAGCTTTAGAAAAGAGCATACAAATATTATTTATTAATATTATAGGCTGAAATATTTGTAATAATAACGATATAGTTTATGAGATCAGGTTGCAGGCCGATTGTTGACAGAAAAAAATTCCTCCCAATTTAGTCTGCACTCGAATCCCTAATATGCTCATAAAAAGATATAGTTTATAGTACTAATTAGATGTATATGATTGAATGATTTTTTTTCTAACTTATCAATTTATACAATGCTAGAAAAACTATGTTGGTATAATTAGTATTGATATGTTATAAAAAATTATATTGATCAGGTGTGAATCTTGATGCAAATTTATAGTCAAATTGAACTTCTAAAAAAGATGAACCTGACAACACCAAAATCGGTCCAATCTGAACTCAAATGGGTCCAAATTAAGGGCCCAAAGCCTATTTAGAAGTCTCATAATATTAATTGGATGACAAAATGATATCCAAATGTGACATGCTTATAGTCGAATCTAGCGGCTCGACAAGAAGAACCAAGGAGAACAAGATCCCCAAGTTATGACATCATTAAGATACTCAAATGTTCAAGAAACAACTCATAATCGATGGAGTTGATATCGGTCGTCCATTGAAACACTCTCAATGTGCCCTTGATCTTCTCTCAATTTACTAGTCATGTCAGTTCCAAAAAATTATAATAGATCACTCATTCTTCACAAAGAGGGAGGAGGAGGAGATGAAAAACAAAGGATCTCTCTTCCTTTCTCAAGCTTTCACTACCAGTCAGATCTCTTCTCGACCACCGATCATCGCCCGCCAACTATGGTCCCTTTAACCACAGTCGCTCGCCGACTATGGTCCCTCAGACCACGGTCTCCCGCCGACTACAGTATCTTCGACCCCCATCTCCCACCGACTACGGTCCATTCCGACCACCCTAGCTCGCCAACTATGGTCCCATCGTCGTCGGCCAACTACAGTCCACTATGACCACCGTCGCCCGCTAAGTACGATCCACTTTGACCATCTTCTCTTGCTGACTGCTGTCCTTCTGACCACCGTCGCTTGCTAACTACGATCCCTCTGACTACTGTTACCCATTGATTACGATCCCTCTGACCTTCGTTGTCCGCTGACTACGGTCCTTCTGACCACCATTATACGCTGAATATGGTCCCTCCGACCTCCGTGCCCCCCACCCCCCCCCCCCCCCCCCCCCCCCCCGACTATAACTACGATCTCTTTGACCATCTTCGCCCACCGACTAGGTCCCTCTGACCACCTTTGCTCGTTGACTATATTCCTACTGACCAAATAGACACGTAAACACTTTTGTAAGAATAACTACCATGTAATGAGCTTTATACAATATGTATTTGTTACATTGAGTTAGCACCCTTCTCTAAGAAAGGGTATTATTTGTAATCAACCATCAATACTAGTGGATTCATTCAAGCTGTGTCAAGCCATGTAGATTTTTTCCTTTTCAAAAATTTTCACGTAAAAATCTTGGTTTCTTTTATAAATGCTACACCTCTACCTTTTATCTATTTGTGTGATGGATCTTCGTACAAAGCTAAAGATGCTAAACTTTATATCTCTCTACCGTCACGAATATTTCAGTTTTGGACAAAAATTTAGCTCACATAGATAAAAATTATAAGATTAAAAAAAATTTTACGTGAAAATTCAAAAAGAGAAAAATTATAATTAAAAAGGAGACTATTTGAGGACAATTTTTTTTATTTCTTCAGTAGACATTACGGAGATCAAGTGATCACAAATGGACATTTAAAATTCAAGAATAAAGTTAAATCTTAACAACAATCTAGTGATGGTTGAGGCAATTACTGATCGTGATCGTCGGTGGTGATAGCGGGAAAATGTAAGAGTTTTCAGCTCTCTTAGCTCTTGAACCCCCTCTCTGTAGAGAATGAAATCCTATTTATAGCATTTTGGGAAGGGCATTTTAATAAATTTGGCTAGAATCCAAAGCACTTAAACATATGATCCATATTGATCCCCTTGATCGAAGGTCATTTATCATATATTTAAATATTTTAATGATGTCATAATTGAGTGATATTCGGCTTATTAGATTCATCTCATCGTGTCGCTCGATTTGACTATAAACATGCTATAATTGGAAGTCATTTGATCCATCAATTTATTTTAAGAAGTTTTCAAATATAATTTAATAGCTTGATTTAAGCTCATTTGAAGTTAGATCAGATCATTTCTAGTATAAATATGTTTATCTCGTTGAGTCATTCACTTCGACTATAAATTTGCTGAAAGCAGAATTTGGAAGATCTTGAATTTAATTTTGAAAGTTTTCAATTCAAATATTGTCTTGAGCTTCGTGTCGATCAAGTGAATTTTATGGAGTCATATCACAATTAAAAATTAGTAAATCAATCTTTTGGATTTAGGCCATGTTGTAAAAAATGAAAACCCTCTACTAATAAGCCTTAATTTTTAATTATTGATGATAGAAAGAGAGAGAGAGAGAGAGAGAGAGAGAGAGAGAGAGAGAGAGAGAGAGAGAGAAAGAGAGAGAGAGAGAGAGAGAGAGAGAGAGAGAGTATAATATCTCAATTTTGTATTAAGAGCTACCGCACACAGATAAAACCGAAGTTGCAATCAACAACCTAGTTTTTAAGTAGAAATTTTGAGAAGAGAAATCACTGAGCTTGACCCAATTAAAATGATTATACTAATATTTATTATTTGTTATAAATGATGACCTTTTTATGATTGAAAAAAATGTTGATATTACTTGAATAGAATAAATTATATGACGAAAGTTAAAAGAATCTTATGACATGAAGTTGTCTTCAAAAAATTACTTTTTGTATGTTTGGTTTTACTCCATTGAGGAGGGAGACTATAGATCACAATGCCAATCATAAATTATGAGGTTAATGTTGTATAGTCGAGTTTATGTCAGCGACATGCATCAGCCTTATAAGTGATAATGTGCATTGGTTTTATTGATGACAATAAATAACAAAGTTTGTGGACATCAGAGTAACAATGCAATAATGGGGACCTTAGTTTGATTGTTAATGGCCAGAAGATCTTGGTAGGCGATGGTGGTAAGAAGATCTTGTCAAATGACGGTGGTTAGAGCATTGTAGTATAGTGAAATTAGAGAATAGTACTCGAATGAAAAGTTTTGGAGGACCGTAGTTGGGTGATGGAGTAGGACGATTATAGTCAGCGGCAATGGTCAAAAGACTATATGTGAAATCCCTTAAGTAAAAAAAGATAAACTTTTAAACATTGAAGCAACTTTTGGTGTAATTGTTAAAATTTTATTAAGAAATTTTGCAGTTAAGCGTGCTCATCGAAGAGAAATCTTGAGATGTGTGACCTTCTGGAAAGTTACACCAATAGGACAAAATCGTGAGGCCCTTAGGCCAAAGTGGATAATATCTCGATAGTTAAGAGTTTAAGTTGTTAAAAATGATATCAGAGCAATACACTAGTCAGAAGATAAGAACTAAGTGACATACACGACAAAGTGCTATACCATGAGAGCCATCTCTTGAATCTTGTATGGGATAAAGTGTTATATGGCGGGAGTCACCACTTAAACTTATAAGGGCCACATCTAGAATTTTATCTGCCTGGTGGATGACTCTAGGATAAAGATATTGACAAGAATGTCAGTTACTTAAGCAAAAAAGATGATGAAATCTATTAAGTTAAAGAAGCTAAACTCTTAAATATTGAGGCACCTTTTGGTGTAATGGTTAGAATTTCATTAAGAAACGCCGTAGTTAAGCGTGTTCATCGAGAGAAATCTTGAGATGCATGACCTCCTAGGAAGTTACACCAACAAAATAAAATTATGAGGCTCTTAGGCCAAAGCGGATAATACCTCGATAGTTAAAAGTTTGAGCTATTACACTATAGTTGGGCAAAGGTGAATGCAAATCTACTATGGTGTTCTAACCACTAACACTCAATTATGGCCCTGTAACCACTCTTGTTCATTTATGATCTTTCGACCATCATCTTTCAACTATGATCCTTCAAACATCTTCATTTTATTATGTTCCTTCAACTCATGTTAGTTACTTATGGTTATCTAATTTTTGTCTACTAATCACAATTCTCTCACCATCATCACTCGACTAATGTCATCTGATCACCTTCGCCTGACTACAATCCTCTGACCACCAACGTCATACTATGACCCTGTAACAGTCCTATTTTGGATAATGTGATTTTTCATAATTTTACCTACAGCAGCATTACGGTGTTGCGCTTTCGAGTTCAATAGTGCTAGGAAGTGCTAGAGAGTGGCACCTCAGTGCACCACTTCTTCCTATTTTATAGTAACTCTAGAATCGCATGGGGCGCATCGATGTTGTGTTACTTGGGCACTACAGTACTATACGATTAAATAAGTTTTTATATAAATTTTCACTACATTTCCTTCTATCACTGTTGTGGATTGTCGTGGAAGGAAGAAGAGAGGGAAAGGTGGAGGAAGTGGAGAGAGGAAGAGAGAGAAAGATGCTTTTGATCATTTTTGTTCATTATTCCAGTTAGAAAAGTCTTCTGATCATTATAAGTAACTGAGTTCCTACTTTAGTTTTCAATGGTTTTGTGTTTATTGTTTTAAATCCTCCTTAAAAAAATAAAAATGTATTTTCTCTCGAGTTATTGAGTTTTTAGTGTGTAACTTTTCGTATATGATAGATATGATTTTAATAGATATTTTGACAATAATTTTATAAAATTTCATCGGGAAAATTAAAAGTTATGATTTTCTAAAGATTGTTGAATAGTATGTATTTTATAGAATTTTCTGTTTTGTATAGTATTGTACACATGTGATAACATTATATAGGAAAATGATATAATCTTTATGAGATGAACGTGACATTTGCATGTAAGCAACAAAAAAAAACTGACTGTTAATACTATAATTAATATGGGTTGTCTATTAAAATGATATTACCCTGTACAGTAGGGTGGGCCAATGGATTTTTCCTTAAAGATGGTTTGTGGTGTTATCATGGTTATAGTTTGTAATTCATGATTGATTACGCCAACGGGCAGAGAGCGACAAGTCTTTATAGATCATTGAAAGCCACCAATAATGATAATTGATTAAATGAATAAATGTTAAGATTGATGGATGAAATATGGAAAGATGAAATAATTATATTAAAGTTGAAAACCTTGCCTTGTTGAATTACATGATATTGAGGCAAACAAAATAACCAATAGCTGATTCATGCATTTCTCAATCATGCCCATGTATAAACAATTTAATTGATACATCATACTAATGTGACATTTATAAGTTCACAATTTATCTCACTAAGAGAAGGATATATAATATTAAATGATTGCAGTATTGATTTCATATTGTATGGATTAATTGATTATTATTTTAATTACTTTCTTGCAGATGTTGTTAATTTATAAATTTAACCGTAATGATTCATGCTTTTCATTGTCGATCATATTAATTCTTAGTATTGATAACTTACCATTAATAGATTATTGAAAGCTATTGATTACATTGATTGAGATGAGCATGCATAATGATTTCTAAAACTTTTTATTAGAAGCTTTAGCTAGTTTTAGATTTCTACAGGCTTTGTAAGCTCATTATATGGTTTTCTTGATTTTAGGTCAGGGAATGGGTCCGCACTCTGTGGAGTGAGGCTGGTTGAAATTTTCATGTTTTCTTTTGATATTTTTTGTAATTCAGTTTATTCTTTTGTAGTTAGGAGCTTGTGATGAATTATTGATTGTAATAATCACGTTACTATTGTAAATGAGTTTAAATGAAAGAGTATAATGAAAGATTTTGACGTATATGATGTTTAGTAGCTTCCATTAGATGTATCGATTTATATTGATGATCTTATAGAAGCTCTGATAGATAATTAAAAGATAAAATAGAGACTTTTTTTCAATTTAGGTCTTGTGGCATTACAGACCCTTTGACCACCATTGCTTGAATACAATTCTCAAATCATCATCACTTAATAATAGTTGTTCAACTATTGTTGACTGACAAAGTCTTTCAACCTTTGCAACCGATAACAATCCTTCGACCATCATCACATTACTACGCTCATTCGACCACCATTACCTATCTAGGGTCCCTCGATCAACATCACCGGACTAAGATCTCCTGACCACCTTCAATTAGCTATGGTCCTCTAAACACCGTCCCTCGAATACAATTCTTTGACCATCATTGACCAACTATGATCCTTTAACCACAAAAAAATGCAAATTTTATAAAATTTTAAATTATAAATTACATAAAATTAGAGAAGGTTTATGGTGAAGGATATCCAACTACTATGTGCGAGAAGTTAGGAAGTTCTCCAAACTTCATTTAGTACTAAGCAAATGAACTTGGATGACGAAAGGCTGTTAAGGTTTGCAGAGAATGGCGTCGATGCATCCCATCCAACTGACTAACCAGAAGTGTATCTTACAAAAGGCTTTACAAAAAAAATACAAAATGATAAATAATGTCATCTTCTAAGGGATGTGTTGAGCAATCTCTTTATGATTATATTATCATGATAGTTCATAGTATAACTCAAATTGTTAATGTAATTCAAAATACAATAAAAGTTTCTGAGCAAGAAAAATATTGGTTAAACCTCTGATAAAGTTGTCATGTTTTCTTATCTTTTCAAAAGAAAAAAATGATTGTTAATATATACAATAACTTATTTAAGAGCCTAACAATAATTCATTCATTCCTCTCACAATCTGTAGAATCAAAATAAGTTCGATACAAAACAAGTAAAATAAATGACCCAAGCAAATAAATAAAATATTTCATCTGCATTTTACTCTGTATATATAGACTCTTTGGTTTGATGAAAAAGAAATTGAGTACAACGATAAAAAAGGGTAAATTCTTTTTAGATGTTGGATAGAGTACGCTACAATACATTTTTTTTGTAGCTGAAAAATATAAAAATAAAATATTAGTGCATTTTAAATAATAGTTGATCGGAGGTGGCTGTAGCCGATGGCAGCAGGCAACTGACAACAATGGGGGTGTTCGATTGGACGTGAGGCGACAGGTGGTGATGGCTAATTGAAAGATTAGTGATTAAACTGAATCTGAATTTTTTTTTTCAAGTTATTTCCATATGAGTAGAAGTGAAGTTGAAGGTGATATTATTATATTTTTTTTAATATTATGTTTTTGGCCGCAATATTTGATATTTTATGTGAAAAGAATAACATAACTTTACATTTCAGATTAGATGGTGTAATATTTCTTTTTTACTAAGTTACTATATGCATTATTAGAAAAAAAAAAAGACAGATAAATTGAAAATACAAAAAGAAAACATAACTTGGTTAAGCCTTTTTTTTAATAATATATTACTTATATATGAATTAATGATATAGATCATAGATGATAGATGTGCCGATACATAATAAAATTGTTTAAATGCTTGATTGCAATTTTCCCCAACAAAAAAAAGAATGCTTGAATGCATTGTTACATCATAAGGTTATTATGGAAAGGTATCTTATTACGTTGACCTAAAATAATTTTATTTTTTTAAATATATTTGATATGTCAAAAAAAATTATCTTTATAGGGCACCAATCTCGATGTAAATATGAATTAGAACTTTCAAAATTAAATCCGTGACCATCCAAACTTATAGACAAACTGAACCTCTCAAAGCGACGCACCCGATAACACCAAAATCGATCCAATATGAACCCAAATGGATCCAAATTAAGGGTCGGAAGCCTATTTAAAAACTTCATAATATTAATTGGATGATCAAATGATATCCAAATGTGACATGCTTATAGTCGAATCGAGCGGCTCGACAAGAGAAATCCAACGAGCCCAAGATCGTCAAATCCTGACATCATTAAGACATTGAAATGCTTGATAAACAATCCAAGATCGAGAGAGTTGATATCGACTGTCCATTGAAACAGTCCTAATGTATCCATGATCTTGTCTCTATTTACTAGTCATGTCACTCTCAAAATATTATAAATAGACCACTCATTCTTCACAAAGGGGAAGGAGGAAGATAAAAAAAATGAAGGATCTCTCATACTTTCTTAAGCTTGCACCACAAGCCGGATCTCTCCCCAACCACAAATCATTGCCGGCCTCCGACCACCAGTCTTCGTCGGACTTCTAGCTATTCATTGGTTGTTATTGGATCTTTTTTCCAATAACCAAATATTTCTAGGCATCTGCCCAACAGTTGATTAATACTAAATCTTCAGCAATCGTTAGACATTGATGGAACATTCTCTATTATTCAATTTATATCAAGGGGACGAATCTCTTGAAGTTTGAAAATATCTTCAGCATATTGTCTTCTCCCTGACCTTGAGTTAAGAGATGAGTTGACGTCGTCCAACTACGACACCTCTGACCACCATCATCGCCAACTACTATCCTTCCAGCACCATTGCCCACCGACTATGGTCCCTCCAACCAGTGTCACCCGTTGACTACGGTCGCTCCGACCAACCTCACTCGCTGATACGGTCCCTCCAACCACCATCACCCACTGACTATGGTCCTTTCGACCATCATCAGCATCGACTATGATCCTTCCGACCACCGTCATCCGCTGATTACGGTCCCTCCAAACACCGTCACCCGCTAACTATGGTCCCTCCAACCACCGTGTCACACTCTAGGATATATATTGAAAGAATTACATCTGTCTTTTATTTTAATAATTTAACAAGAGCTTACCAATGAACAGTGGAAATAAACATGAATGCATTTTGTCTAGAACTGCAGGTGAAAAAATTATCCATATTGTCTGGAGCCTTATATCATAAGATCCTTATTCTTTCCTAAAAATATATAAAACCATATAATGAGCACATAGCCCAGTAAAAAACTAAAATCTTATAACTCAAATCAATGCAAAATAAAAGATAATAATATGATACAAATTATATAAAGAATTATATGCATCAATGTTTATATTAGTTATCTGTTTATATTTATCCTCCTATAATTTATCACATCTCAATCCATTATATCATCAATCATAGTATTAGTAATAGTAAATAACACTAATGCCAATATTAATATTAGTATCATGATCAATAATATTAAATAGTATTAATGACAATAAATAATATCAGTGTTAGTCACAATATCAATACAGTGTTTGCAACAGTGTCGGTATCAGTATTTAGATATTCAATGAGTGAATCTTAATGGTATCTCACTCCTACAATTATGACTCTCAATTAGTCACCAATTATAACTCCTAATTAATGTACTCCTTATAACCCCCCTTGAATCACGTGAATCAGTCGTCGCGACTCCTTATAACTCTCAATCACTCTTTAGCTCATTATGACTCTTAATCAGTGAATCACATGGATAAGTAGGGTAACACAATGAGTTATCATATCATGTACTTGATACCATTCAGTACTTCATTTAAAATACAATAAAATCATATCAAATCATTTAGAATAATTAAATCTATAACATATCCAAACTTGCACTGTGAAAGCTTATAAAATCAGGAGATAATATAATTTTTGCAGATTTAAGAGAGATAAAATTCACATAAATCAAAATCATAAAAAATAAAAATAAGAGATTAATCACTTACAATGAATATAATAAAATCTGCAACAAGAATGACTGACAAATATGATCCAAAGATCTTTCTCTTTTCTTTATCTTCTTCCTCTCTTTTAATTTCTTCCTGGCCAAGCAAGTATGTGAGGGAGTCGGTGGCCAAGCAAGTATGCGCCGCAGTGTTCAGCAGATCAGCGCCAAAGGGCTCTACTTCATATTTTTTATATTTTCATAGAAATTTATTTCACATATTTGAGTTATTATACATCGTCACCCAATTATGGTCGGACTCTGACCATCGTCATCCGTGGATTACGGTCGTGCTGACAATCAATGCCTGTCGACTACGGACCCTCAAACCATTGTGCCCGCCAACTACGATCCCTCTGACCATCATCACCCTTCAACTACATCCCTACTGACCAAACAAATATGTCAACACTCTTTTAAGAATAGTTACTTTGTAACGGGCTATATACAATGTGTATTTGCTACATTAAGCGAGCACCCTCCTCTGATGAGGGATGTTATTTGTAATCAATCATCAATACTAGTGGATTCATTCAAACTGGGCCCACCCCGTGGTTTTTTTCATTTTTAAAGATTTTTTATGTAAAAATCATGGTGTTTCTTATGAATGTTATACCCCTACTCTTTTGTCTGTCTATGTTGAATCTTCGTACAAAGATAGGATACTAAATTTTATATCTCTCTATCATCGCAAATATTTCAGGACTCAGCAATATTATAAGATCATAGAACGTAATGATGACAATTTTTTTTAAATGAAAATATTTAAAAAAGAGAAAAAAAAAATCTTTCACTTAGAAAGCTAGAAAATAATAACCACTCAAAATATAATAATATAAAAAATAACAAATCATTTTTAAATAATAATATTAGAATTTGAATAAATTGTTGTTAATTTTAAATTGTTTTTTATTTCTCTCTTGGTCTTTTCATAAAATATAAGACATAGATTTCTCATATCTATGTTTATGAAAATATACTTTAATATTTTATATTAATTTATTAAATTATTTAATATAATTTTTTTTGACAACTTACGTTATCTTTTGTTATGAAGTCTATAAAAAAACAACAATTAAAATATGTATAAATAAATAAAATAATTTTTAATATAATTTTCTTATACATGAGATATATATGACTATAACCTCAGATTGGATCCTTCACTGTCAAATTTAAGTAGGTGGTGTATGCTTCGAGAAGTGTGCGTGGGCCCTCACGATGGGCTATCAGCGAGTGGCCCGAAACCGGCACACGACTGATCGCCCGTACAATAATTGCAACGACCTCTCATTACACCCTTCGTGCAATGCTGAAGGGCCGGTCTTTTTTAATCGGAAGGTGATCAATCAAACATCGCGCATTCACGCTCTCACGCAAAAGCATCTTTTTTATATTTTTTAAAAATGGCTGAGCATGAAAATAAAATTCATTTGGAATTAACAATAATTATCAATTTATAATCATTGATTAAATTAAGATGATTGAATTTTTTTTTAAATGAGTATATTAAATATAAATTTATCTTATAATTATTTTAAATAAGTATAATAAGTTTAAATTACTTTATGATTAGAATAATATATTTCAAAAAAAAATTGTATAATAACTTATTATAAAGCTCAAAATTGGAGCTCAACATGTAACTCTATTTCAATTCAAATATAACTCATCCTGATCTATTGATTGGGGGTTTAGACTATCAACCGAGAGATCTTGAGTTCGAGGCTTATATATATGTGTGAGTTTATATTTAATTGGCTCAAAAGTTCCAATTAAATGATTTGATCATTGAGCTTGATGAGCTAGCAGACCATCATGCGCCGCCCTAACTTGACTTTTGAACTTGTGGGCTAACTCGTTTAAAATATGTCAATATGAATACACTTATAATAAAATTGGACTTAAACAGTTTAAAAGCAAAGTTATCATAATTTTATTTTGTTAAGTAATTTATTATGATTCATTCATTATCTACTCTCTCATTCGTTACAAAAACTATTTGAATCAAAATTATTTTCTTTTATTCATATTATATGACTTAATCCGACTCATTTACCCTCCTAGTCATAGGGCACAATTTCCTCCTAGTCATAGGGCACAAAAATTGTGAAATACTTTTATAAGGCTGTTTCATAACGCTTTTTTATTTTTATAAATCTTATTTGCAATTATATATATATATATATATAATTATTATTATTATTATTGAATATCATATAGGCTAATTTATTTTGCGGCATAGAAGAGGACTATAATCCGGCTAGCTAGCAAGCTAACAAGTCAAATCATGACAGGCTCAAACTTTGCTCCTCAGCCCATCAAGAACGGCTCACGAGCTATTTATCGAGCCAAATTCAAACAGGCTCACGAATCGACTTGACTCACTTACACCATCAATACAACTTAAACTTGTAATATCAGTTCCATTCAGCTATCGGAAAGTTCAGCAGTTCAATTTGCTGAAAAGCTAGCCCCTGATCTCGAACCCTAATCTTGCGCTTAAAATACTGAACATTTATTGCTGTTTCAATCTGCCGTAAGACCGCAAACTAGTCGCCCTCAAGCTACTACCAGTTCGTAAATGGCTATTGATCAAAGCTACAGCGTTAATAGTATGGGTGGAGCCATAAGTACTTTTATTTTTATTTAAGAAAAAAGGTTTTATATGAACATAGAGACTTTAAGGTCGAATAATAATAATAATTATATATAACACTTTGATGACTGCATGCAATGGTTCATAATACAAAAATAATTGGATGCCATATGGCGATTGCGAGTAAAAAGGCATCTTATGCAGCAATATATAATTAAAATAAACATCGCAGAAAACTACAAATGCGGAAGAAGTACTTAGGGCTCCGTGAGAGTGATTGGGGAGAAAGAAGGCGGAGAGAAGGATCCTTCGCGAAAGCTTCGGCAAGCTGCGAGGACGAAATTAAGCACGTAGAGACGAGAAAGTCGACGGAGGCCCGGCCGTGGTAGCTAAATTGGAGAGAGAAGGCGCTGCTTCCGATGGCCGTGCGCCGAACAGAGAGTCCGATCGAGATGTCCGGCCGCGGCTGAAAGCGCAGCGAAGGTGGCGGAGCTCGTCGTGTTCATTATGACACTGCTTGATCTCCACCTTGTCCTCTCTCTAGCTAGAGAGATATTTAACTGATCTGCTGGAATTTTACTCGGTAGTTAGTTAATATAAATTTAGATCCGTAGCGCTCGCAAAATATATGCATATATATTAGAATACGAGTACTTATTTGTACAACAAATCTACATAATTATTTGACAATTGTAATTATATAATTAATTAAATCATAATTGAATAAGTTATTGATAATAATGAGGATTTAAAATTTACTAAATAATTATTATTAGTGCCTCGAGCCGCACAAAATCGAATCTAAAACAAGTTTAAGAGTTGGCCCTAACTGGATAATTAATTTTAAGCTGCATTTAAGCCGCTAAACTCATCCAAAGGAAACATAAAATCCCCTTCTAATCAACATTATTTTTCAAAAAAATTCGTCGACTTGTTCGAAGATTCCTTAGTTGATTACAGATTGGTAAGAGGAATTCGTTGAGAAAACTCGCCTGCAGTTCCCCCTAGTTAGAAGTCGATTTCACCAGGCTTAATTCATCTGCTACATAGCTTGTTGCATTAATTTTATTATATTTATTTTCATTGTAGCTTTTTTATAGTTTTCATTCACCAAAGTTTCGATTGGGACGACTTTCTTACTGTTTCTTAAAGGAGCTTTCTAATAAAAAAATTTAAATTTTTGTACTAAAAAGCTGCTTTAAAAAGTAGTAAGAAAGCCATCCTAAATGAAGCCTAACTTTGACGCAAGAATCTGCTTAAAAATAAGGGTTGATTGGTCGGGCAGAAGCTTATAAAAAAATCTCGTTGAAGCTCTCTGCAGAATTCCTTTGGTTTCTTTATAACTTAGTTCGATTTATCCTTTTTAATATAAAATTGTTCAATCAAGTTCTTTGTAAATCAATTTCTTAAAAGAATCATCGAAGCCTATATTATGCCTTTTCTTCTCGCACATTGAGCTTGATTTAGTTCTCCAGTAAAATCTTGATCTTCTTCCACGAATAATTTTGAATCCAACTTCGTCTTTTTATGAGGATTATGCTGGAGACAAGAATATATAAGCACATGAAACTTTATGAGGATTGCAAGAGTTCCTTATACAATAAGCAAGTGAATAACAACATATCAAAACAACTGCAACCCTTGTTTGAAATTGGAAACTCCTTTGATAAACATAATGAGTCATGATATGCTTGAAATTGAATTATTTTCGTTTGAGAGTCATTAACTTAAATTAACATAATTTGTATGTAAATGCACATCTAAATGTGTTTTACATACATGCCTGCTCAAATAACATATAACATTATTAAATACTCTTTATCTCAAAGAGAATTCCTCCTTAATAAGGTGTCAAAGTTTATTTCTTAATAACAATATGTGATGGGCATCAACAAGTCCGGGTTGATTTAAGTCTACTAAGGTTATCAGAACATTCCAAATTGGCCGAGTAGTATAAAAAAAAAAATGGGTGGGTTAAGCTAGGCAATATTTAAGAGATCTTGATGAGGCTGTCCAGCAGAAGTTGTTGCATATGATAATGGGACATTACATAGGCGGAATCAAATTAATCAAGCTTGGCCTATTAATAATTTTATGGTGGGAGAACTTCATCATGTTATGCAAGAGCATATAATACATATAAAATAAATTATATTAGATACATGATATACATTGATACTTGATGTTGTACGATATGCATAAAACAGACGTACACTAACTTGATATGATTGGTATACTTATATATATAATAAAAAATGACAAGTTGAAGTAAAGTATAATTCATAGACATGCATAGCTTCATAATAGATCTATTGTGTTGTACTTGCAAAGAGAATCGGAATGATAGAACATACTGATCATTTATATAATCAATAATTGATTATAAGTTACTTTGCTAGTATTAATTTTTTTTTTTTCATATGAAATGACACTGTTTATTTTGATTGATATATGTTCTTATGACTATATGTTTATATTGATCTGGATTGAATGATTGTATGCATTTTTCTTCTATTGCCTTGCATTGATTGTTATTGTAATGAGCTATTAGATCATGTTATGATCTTTATATATTTTCAGGAAGAGGTCAGGATCCAATAGAGTGAGACTGAACGGACTATTCATGTTTAATTTTATTTTTAGTATTTTGGGTATTATTCTTTTATTCATATAGAAAGATATATTGATGTATTAATTGAACTTCTGATAATTGTAAATGAATTTTTGATGAATGATGAATATGGTAAAATAATTTTGACGTATTTGGTTGCTTCTATTAGTTTTTATTTAATAAACATAAATTAGTGGCTTTGATAAAATAATTAAGAAATTAAATAAACAATTTTTTCAACTTTAGATCTTGGGGAATCATAAAATTTGGTATCTGTGTAATGACTATTGAGAATTAAATTGTAATCAAAGCCATAGGAATTAATTGAGAGGGGTAGGAATGGGTAGTATTAAGATTTGTTTTCTTTGCATCGATGATATGCATTTATATGATCGAATTATAAGTTATTGGGAAAGATAACTATGTTGAGTGTGACAAACCTATTTGACAAAAAAGCACCAAATGAATAGAGCACAAAAGCTCCAATGAGTTTTGACATCACGATGAAGTTTGTTAGTCGATAGCTCACCTAATGAGTGATGTATAGAGTAGACAATCTAGGAGTAAGGAAAATAAAGAGGATAAGCATCTACAGATATTTCATAAGCTAAAACCATCATTATTCAAAAGAACTGTAGAGCCATAAACAACAAAAGACTAACTATTAAAAATTGAGAAGATATTTGGCAACATGTGGTACCTAAAAGATATGAGAGTTCCACTAGCTATTTTTTATTTGAAGGCGAAGCTTATAGATGGTGGACATGACAATAGAGAGAGAAATCCTAAGATAAATTGAACCCCCGTATCAAGTTGAAGGAGCTAGTTTGTCAATAATTTTAGAGGCTGGTTTGCACCTCCATCAGTAAGACAACAAAATCTAGAAGCTTTTATAAGACTGGAGCAAGAAATAGGACAGTATTGCAATATGAAGCCGAGTTTATAGCATTAGCCATGTATGCAGCTCAACTGGTTAACACTATTGAGGAGAAATATTATAAATCTCTAAGGGTATTGAAGGATTAATTAAGACATCTACTAATACCATTAAGGAGTCAAGAGTTCTCAGAATTGGTTGAGATAGCTTGATTAGATGAATTTATGATGGCATATCCTATTAAGCTTAATTTTAATGGATTACAAGCCAAAACATGATTATGAATGAAACAGGCTCATTCGAGCTCAAATTAATGTCAAGTCTAATTTTATTTAAGATAAATTACACACATAGCATCCAAATTTTAGCTATTTACAAAACTAATAATATTTTATTTATTGGAAATATCAATTCCATGTAATCATGCATGCCACGATCAAACTATGTGAGATTTAATAGAAACAAAAAATAAGGGTTTGAATTTCATTATAAATTTAATATTTGAGTGAGAATTAGAAAATTGTATTTACAAAAAATATTTTCCAAAAAAAAAGAATTTTAAAAATGAATGTAAATGGGTATTAATTTTATAAATAGTCAAAATTTGAATGTTTTGCTTATAATTTCCCCTTTTATTTATTTGTTGTTTGTGATAATAAAATTATTTTAAATATAGTAAATACTTTTTTTCAATATACATATAAATTGTGATATCTAAATAAATTTTTAACAAACTTATTAATTTAGACGATAGTGTATCATGGCACTAACCCCAATCAAGTAAGCTTAAAAGTAAAATTTTCAAAGGCAATTCGAAAAGAGATAATTTTTACCGCAATAATTAATATTTGAGATATCACATCAATAAGGTACCATAGAAGTCGCCTCTGTATTTCAATAAAATTCATTGAATATTGCCTTAAATTAGGGTTGGAAAAAAATTATGTCACGTGCTCCACATTAAAATTTTAAGTCTTTTAATTTTATTTTAAAATAAGTGTACTATAAATTATTTTCATATTATGCTCATTTTAAAATTAATTTAAGAATTTAAATATCCATTATAATTATTTTTTAGTAAAGACATTCAGACACAAATTTTATTTTTAGAGTTAGAATTTAATCTAATGGCCAACGCATCAAATATTTCCCCCAAAATAAAATTCTTTGATAGATCTAATAAATATGCCAAATTTCAGCGAGCTCATTGGCTCATTAAGCTAAGAATTTAAAATTATTATGAGCTTTTCTTAATTATACAGTCTATTAAAAATTATATATAAATTATAAAATATAATTCCATTAGATTTATATTTATTAAAAATTTTCGTATTTAATTTGTTAAATATATGAGCTCTATTTTAAGAGTATGAGTCAAGCCGACTCATAAGCCTGATAAATGACTCATGAGCCGAGCCCGATGAGCTCACGAGCCAAGTTTAAGCCTTCTATGACTCAACTTGATAAATACTCATAGCTCGTGAATCAAATCATTTGAAAAAAAAATATTAATATAAAAGACATTTAAAATATATTATCATTCACAATTTTAAATATAAAATAATTAAAAAGATTAAAAAATTATATCTCAATATCTTATAACAATTAATTCTTTATCATCTTTCTTCAAATTTCTCATTTTTTAATCATTTTATTAAAAATTACTTGAATAATAATCATTTTGCCTCTCTTTGATGATAAACTAATCAGCTCGTGAGCCCACTTGAGCCTGTATAATGAAGCTTGAGCTCGAGTTTAGGCTCGCTTAATCGATCAAGCTCAAATAAGAACTGATCCGAGCTCAGCTCGACTCATTTGGAGCTATACTCTCTTCCAATTTGAACTAATTATTCACACAAATATGTTCAAACCAGAACAATAAATTTTTTGACAGCTTAACATAAATGTCGAGAAGCGTGGGCTGTTCAGGCCACGGAAAGTACAAATTACCACCAACTCCAACGCACCTCTGCCGGCGTAAGAGAAGCCATGGTGGGCCGGTAAAATATCTTTTTGTCAGTATCCCAACTTTCTCATAAAAGGCCTAACTGGTTCACATTTTCATCCATAGAAAACCTAACAATTTGGACTTGGTCAATTTGGCCCACTAAGGGCTTAATTACCGCTTGCAATTAACAGAATCATACAAATAGCGAAGCACATCTAATTAATACAGGATTCGAATCTCTCATCTTTTCTTTGGAATATCAATGTAGTTTATTCGGCAAATTTTGAAAAAAATAGAAAGATAATAAGCAGTTTAAAGAAGATGATTTTGATGACATTTGATATTAAAAAAATTTATTCAATGTTTAGTTAATTCTTAATTTTCGATCACAAATATATCATTTAGGAGCAATAGAGATGACAGTATTATGCTTCGTTTGGGACAATTTTGTTACTACTTTCTAAAATAATTTTTTAATACAAAAAATGTTTCAACTTGAAATGTTTATACTAAAAGTTGCTTTAAAAAACAGTAAGAAAGCTGTTCCAAACAAAACTTTAGTAGCATAATATGAGTTGTTTTTGGCTGGTGGGGAAGTTTGACTTTGTTGGATATTTTGTGCCTATCATTAAAATCAATTTTATGTATTTTTATCTTACATTACTCATTTATTAACTTGCATAACAAATTTATAAGATAGTGATGAGGCCTATAAGTATAAAATTAAGTGTTACAAAGATGATGACAGGTGGATCAGTGTCTTTACATTTAGAGACAGGATGCAAAATAAGGATATGCTAGCTCCAATGGACAAGGGCGGATCCCCCTTGAGCTCAGGGGGAACAATTGTCCCTCCATATATTTTTTAGTTTTTATTAAAAGGATTTTTAGGCAATTACCCTCCCCCCCTAAAGTTATAAAACACTATGGTATTTAGGCAAATGCCTCAGCATAATTAAACATATTGTGTATATGTGTTATTATTAGGGAACGATGAACCAAATACAAAGAGAAATATAACCTGCCAGGAGGCACACCCCCAGTAAAAATTAAGGCTGGTTCCGCCCCTATCAGTGAAACATAAGATTAGAGAGAGTCGTCTTAAATAATTCAATTACATAAAATATCAGGCTCTGTTAGAGGAGTATAGATTCAGCATATATTAGGAAAAGCAGAAAAATACTAGCAATGTTGAGCAGGCACGTTTTAATTAAGACCTGACTCCACCCCCAACTATGTCAAGAAAAAAATTAAATCCGAATTTAATCTGTGGGAAGAGTATTTAGATTTTTCATGTCTCTGTCAAAGTCAGATCACATGCATGCCAGCACGAAGTGACGACCATTAACTACCTGAGTCCCCGAGCTCGGTAGCATTTCCTGCACTATACAAATTTATTTCTGATTTATTTTATATATTATGACAAAATAAATAAAAATTTAATGCTGAATTATTTTAATTAAAAATCTTGAAAAGAAATCTAAAGGACTTATTGGTTAGAATACTTATTTGATAAAAAAATTAGCTGCAATACTCAATTAGATGAGAACATTAAGCTTATTTTATCATCATTTGTTTTTTATATATTTAAGACAAATTTTTCACTATTTTGCTTTTTTTTTTTTAATCCGAACTATAATTTTGACTTTATTTCTAAAAATTTTTTTACTATTTTTTAAAATATTTTTTTTAAACAGCACAAAAATAATAGTAAAAAATCGTCTCAAATGAAACTTTCATTTAGCAACTACTTTTTTATTATTCTCTAATTCAATAATGGGATATTATTTTTTACAACCATGATTACTAATATATAATAACTTAAAAAAATAATTTAACTATATATATATATAATATTCATATTAATTTTTATAAATTTTCCTATTACAATTTTACACATACTTCTATAAAATATTACAACCGTTATATAAAAAAAAGAACCTTAATATTAATTTATTAAAAAGTTATGAATTTACTAAAAAATAATAGGCAGTCCTCACCTACCCTTGTCAATTGTCATTGTTGTCGGACACGGAGACCACTATTTCTCTTGTTTACAACTAAAAATGAAACCCTCCCATATAGCTATGAGCAAGTAGAAAAATTATTAGGTCCGGTCATCTGACCTAAAAATAGGTCCGGATGTCCACTAAAAAATTGCCACGTGAACTGTGCTTTTGACTGCTTTTTGACCTGCACTTTACCTGCGCTTTACTTGTGCTTTACTTACACTTTACCTACACTTTACCTGCGCTTTTGACTGCGCTTTTGACATGCGCTTCACTTGCACTTTACTTACACTTTATCTGCGCTTTAACTTTAAATGCCACGTGTCAATAATCCGGACCTATCTCTAGTAATTTTCCGAGCAAAGTGTGAATTGAAGAGCTTTTGTAGGGAGAAGGTTTTATGAATGTTTAATGTGAGAAGGTGCCAATGTTCTGTTAGTATTTGAAGATGACTAGACTAGTAGGAGTTATTTTGTAAAGGAAGAAATTAATTTAACATTAAAAATAAAAAATAAAAATTATTGATAAGCTTTATGATTGACATGCTATTTCAATCCAGCATTTAAATTGAAAATTTTCAAAATTATTTTAGGATCGTCTAATATATAGTTCTAGCAAATTTATTATCAAACTAAATATCTCGATGAGATGAATTCAACTACTCTAAAAGTTTTTCAATAGAAGTCCAAATAAACTCAAATAAAGCACCGGAACTATAATTGAAAATATTAAAATATTAATTAAAAGATGAAATATTCTCTAAATTACAGGTAAAATAAGTGGCTCAAAAAGAGGAATCCAATGAGCCTAAATTACCTAATTGTAAAATGCTAAAAGAACATAATATGATCCAGAAAATTAATACGAGCCATTCAATAGAGTATTTTAAAAATTTTGACTAAAATTATCAAAATATCAAGCCAAAAAACTATAAGTAGACTTCCTTTACATAACGGGGAGCTTAGATTATGATTTAAAATTAGAGGGAGCATGAAGATTTGAAAAACACTAGAGCTACAATCGATGTTCGACGCCAATAATAGTTGTTGCCTGACCATCATCGTCTAAAGCATTGTCACATGAATATGATCTCCTAACTAATGACGCCCGACTACGATCTCTGCACCTCCGTCACTCAACTAGAGTCTTTGACCACAATCTCAACTACAATCGCCAGATTACAACTACCCAACAATCAATGCTAATCTACTATCCCCCATAAACTGTGACATGAACAACATCAACATATATCATCGCCTATAAAGCTAATGCTTAACATCGACACCAATTTTGATGATTGCCAACTCCACCTATTGTCACCAACAATGAAAAATGACATACACCTACGCTCTCAATGCACATGATCAACACACAACAACAATTATAAGACTAACACATGCCATCAACACGCATCAACATTTATAATGCTAACTCGTGTCATTAAGATTAACATTGATGCCTGCCAATTTCATTTCCAACTATTGCTCATAATATCTATACATGACATATGCAGATGCATTTTCATCACCAACTTTAATTTCTAACACTAATAATAAGATCATACTATAATTCTTGGTCTTGATCTTCCTTCTTAAAGAAGAATGATCAAATAGAATGCACTTTTCCAGACAATTTCACTACCTCAAGGCTCCTCCAACTTTTAACATGAAATCCTTCCTCCATAATTCATGTCAACAATCAACACATTCTCTATGATATACATTAATGAAATCATTTCAATTGAATAACACCCTATAAGTTTTTCTAGTTTCTAATTTTCCCCATAAAAACATTGGTTTATATATGCTTGCTTGATTTTCATACAAAATTAAGACATCATTCAACTTAATTATTTAATTATACATTATATTAATCTAAAAATAGTTAAGATATCAATAATTTTTTTCTAATAAAATTTAAATCTTAATATTTGGTCCAAAAAGAATACCCTTACATAGTTGGCTTAGGGCACCTGCTTAGACTTGTAAGTTCTTTTAGAAAGAACAATTATTCTCTTAACCTAATTTTATCAATAAATTATTACAATTTCACTTATTTTACAAATAATATATTATCTTCGTATCGATTAGCACCAAACTCCTAGTATATATAGCTTGACTTGCCGTCGATCTTTTAAATAGAACAACTACAAAACAAAAATCAAATTTCTTCTAAACAAATATTTCATTAATAAAACATAATAATAAGGTGGAGTTTGGCAAATAAAAATATTTGCCGATATAGAAGACAATGACAATGATGAGTTGATGGTAAGTATAGAAGACAATGCACAGTTGCAATTGATATCTGACTTCTGATCTTTCCCATTCAGAATTCTATTTAGGATAATTTTTAATCATTATTTTTTCGTTGCTTTTAAATAAATTTCATACTAAAAAATTGCTTTATAAAACAATCACAAATGAAACCTCAAACAAAAGCATCGATCTAACTCAAACAATTTGCTGACAGGCGAGGCCTATCCTATGTAAACTAAACAAGCCTAACTATACCCATAGCCTGAATCTGACCTTGCAGCTGCTTGCAAGCAGAGAGAAGATGGACCCAACCTGGCCAACTCTCAAGGCTTGCGCGACCCCATATAGTGTTGAAGTTGAGTATTTACAGGGAGGAATTGAGAGTATTGAATCCTGTGAGTTGAACAGGGCTCTGTTTAGCCTGCAGGAGGCATGGATGTGAGCAGTGGTTTGTAATGAAGATCTTCAGGGTGTTAAGATCAATGGCGAGGGAGTGTCGATGGAGAAGGAGATCTCGAATGCTTTGAGGCTTGTTGGTATTATGATTAAGCTTACACTACCGTTTGAGCTTTGAGTGTGCTTCTTCGGTTTTTGGATTTGTCGTTTTTTTTTTTTTTAATGAAAAGAAAGGCTTTTTAGTGTATTCCTATTAAGTTGGTGTCAAGCGAATTCCTTCCCTGGTACAGAGAATTTCCCTCACTATATAGGATATAATAAGAATATTACAAAGTGATATTTTTGTAATTCCAACAACTAAATTTAGCCTCTGATTACATTCCTAAAATACAAATATTTACAATCATACAATTTAATACTAAATTAGCACACTAATTATTATGACATACATCTAATTGCTAGGTAGTTCTTGCATGGCAGGCATCTAATAAATGTTGTTAAAGAAGTTATGCCTCTTCAAAAGATTATGAGGAGATCCTTCACATGAAGTTGGTCCTTTTATCTTATTGACTGACTAAAAGTATAAAGAAGAGTGAAGCTGACAAAGATGGTTCATATTTTGGGTAGAGGCTACCCCACAAGTTAGTCGCACGACTAGAGATGTTCTTAGTTGTTGGGATATAAAGTCATCATTTTCTAAGTCTTAGCTGAAAGGATAAAGAAGAGTGAAGTTGACAAAGGTGGTGCATATTTTGGGTAAAGGCTACCCCAACACTTAGTCGCATGAGTAGAAATGTTCTCAGTTGTGGAGATATAAAGTCATCCTTTTCTAAGTCTTAGCTGAATGAATGGATGTGCTACCTATGGTGGGTGGTTCGATGCTAAAGCCACCCTGTCCACAGTTAGTCAGCTTAGAGGGATGAAAATGGAATGGCGAGAAGGTACAATGAAGGGATAACATCACTAGCAATTGTCAAGTACTGTAACTTGAACATTGGTAGAAGTGGCAAAATTCACAACACCGCCATTACAACATCAATGACAAGACAGGCTATAATTCATTGAACATATCCCGAATTAAGATTATCCTTGCCATCCATTATGAAGATCATCCCAATAATTGTGACCAATTATTTGTATTGATAATATCAAATAGAGAGACAGCATTTTTATTTTTATTTTTTTTATGACCAGTGCTACTACTATCTCGGTGATAGTATTAAAGTGATTATATAGTTCAACAAGGTAACGCTAGTGCTATCTCAAGAATTAGTCCTCACTTTCCCACCAACAAAACCAAGTGGGTTATTGAACACATATCTTAGACATTGAAAGTGAAAATGAGTCATTTTAAGTTGACCAACATAAATCCCAATGTTTTAATCTGTGCCTATAACTCAAGACTCTTACTGCCAATAGAGGAACCCTCCAAGGAGATGATTTGGGTTGGCAACATAATCATGCTCGATGGCTAAGATCTCATTGGAGTTCATTCAGGATCTCCAAAATGAAGATAAGAAATCAAAGAAATTATTTTGGATGAGAGAAAATAATGGAATGAATCTTATTTGGAGACATGTCTTTCAATGAAGCTCCAAATACAAAGTTTATAATATATGACGACGACGACAACAACAACATCAAGCCTTTATAATATATGACAGTATCTCCTTTTTAAATATAATTTTTCGACTTATTCATTTTGTGAAAGAGAAGTGTGACTTTATATGCCCCATAATGCTTGAAAGTGGAGAAGTATGTCAGTTATTTCAATTCATAGGAAAATATGTTTGAAAGTTCAGTTTGAACTAAATTAACCATTTTTTTGTATGTGAAGTAATATTGAAGTCCTTGAGTGAAATCAAACCTTAAATCTAACATTAATTCAAAACTAAATTGAACGAGGATCAAACTTATGTCGATGAAGGACATCACTGGACCGTGATGCATAGCAACATACCATGAAGGGAGTTTGCTCGGGGCTCGCAGAGGAGACTAACGAACTGGGTAACGAAGGTTTTAAAGCAGAGATTGGAATTGTCGACGCAAAAAATAAATCATCATTTTAGGCGGGGTCAATGTGGTTGACAACATCAAGGTGTGTGTGGAGCCAATGTTCGAGGATTAGCCAACCGAGTGTGTAGGCGCGCATGGAATAGAAAGATGGGAAGAGGTCTTGAGCAAAGATGAGGGTAAATTTAAGGAGGTCGAAGTTGAAGGGGAATGGTAGCGAGGAATTGATGGTACCTAACGCAACAAAGTTAGTAGCAAGAGAGTTTGAAGTTTGTTGTGGCTAGGGGTTGTGAATGGACCGACGCTGTTGGAGCTTGCATCAGAAGGCAGGACCTACGAATGAGAACTTATGATAAAAACTCAAGACTGGAGCGTGAAATAAGCTCATCGGAGAAGGCAACACAGAACCTATGCATGTGAAGAAAGATTCAAACCATGTTCGAGAAAAGTTTGATCGAATTTGGATTGAATTATATTCATACTTGTTTGAACAAAGTTCAAAATTTGAACTAGTTTGAACCTATAAAGCATAGACACAGACACAGTGACATGGACAAAACACAACACAGACATGGAAGTTTGGGACACATCAATTATTGAAAATACAGGATGCGAAAATGGATTGGACATGATATTATTATTTTTATATCTTAAAAATAGTATATAAAAATTGAATAAGCATGATATTAAAAATAATTAAAAAAATAATAAACCATTTAACTGGGATTTATACTTAAATGATTAAATATTAGAATGTCAAGAGTCGGATGTCAATGTCATGTGTCAAGCATCAAGAGGAAAGACGGCAATGTTGTCGAGAGCCGGACATCAATGTTGTGCAATGGCATCGCGCATCAAAGTAGTGACAACATTGGCTATCGATGTTGAGACGGTGTTGATCATCGATGTTGAGACAAAATTGGACAAAGATGAAATGTAGAGATAACGCGAGGGCGCAATTATGGGCTTAGAAATTATTGATGTCGAGCGTCAATATCAAGAATGCGTCATCCTTCGATATTGTGAAGGTTTTGAAATGTTGGTGCTGAGTTGGCGTCGGAGGTCGATATTGAGATGGCATCAGACTTTGTTGTGAGACTCCCGCCGCAACCCGCCGGAGAGAAATGAAAATGAGAATGTTCGAGAAATTGGGTAATAAGCACAGGCGATTGATTTTGGGCTGTGAAGAGAAAATAAAAAATTTAAGTTTTTTTTTAATAAATAAAATTTTGAAATACAAGAAATTACATTTTTAAAAATTTTATAAATATTTAAGAGACGTATGTCAACATGCGTCTGCAATTTATTTTAAATCGAACACGAATTCAGCGTGTCCGGCACATGTCATGTTCAATACGTGATAAATATTGCATACCTTTTTGAGGAGAAGTGTCGGTGCATCATAAATTCAAAACAAATTTGTTTGCGATAGACTTCAATAAGTGCTTTGCATATTTTTCCAGTAAATGAAATAGCAAGCATATTTGTCTAGTTTAAGAAAATATTTTAGATATCTTCAATTAATTCTAAGATTATGAACAAATTATATATGGGATATGCCCTAGAACATACAAATTGGTCAACCATCCTCGTTGTCTGTTTTTCTTATAGAAATATGTTTGAAAGTTCATTTTAGACAAAATTATCTCTGATGAGAAATAATATCTTATACTCGTCGATTGTTTATTGAAGTTCAAGTCCTACAAACTAGTTCGAGCTGATTCGAACCTAATTCAAACCAATGTTCAAGCCAAATTTCAAACTTGGTTTGTATGAGGTTCAAATGCTTAAACCTTGGTTTGCACAATGATTCATTTTTGCAAGGATTTGATTGACTTGATTGGTTTGTTTCATGCAATGGTTCATCCTCTCAAAAGTTTGAATCTCATAGGTTCAAACTCTCACTCAGGGAAGGGCAAAGGCATAAATGAGACTAACGATATGTGAAGGAGAATAGGGCTACGTGAGCTCATTAGGGGGATCGACAAAATCGGTGGCATGTGTGGACGAAAAGAAGTTTTGCACGACAGAGCTCACTAAGGAAGGCATCGACAAGAGCAACACAATGCGAAGAAGAGGAGTTCACAACAAATCTTATGGAGGAAGGCATCGCAGGGGATAGGCGTGCGAAGGGAAAGATGAGCCCATAAAGGGAGCTCGCTTGGACAAGCATCAATGGGATGAGTAGCATGTGTGCGGATAGCAGGATTATCACTTGGTGAAAAGACAAAAGCTTCGATCCTTGATTTTGGTCTCATCAAAAGATGAATCTTTTTACAATGATAGAAAGTAGGTGGTTCTACTGGTTTTGATCTCATCAAAAGAAGAAACTTTCAACCATAACAAAAGGAGCAATATCAACAACCATGTATTCTTCTCCAATTCTAGCACCACCATTGCAACATGTGGTTGTATTCTCCCTCAATTGTTGACATAAACAAAATGGCATATTCATCATTATCTCTAACTTTATATGAAAAAATCTTTGATGTAACTCTCTTTTAAGTTTAATCAAAATTTTGAATTCTGTACAGATGTAGATGGATTTCACTTTACGCCTTGTACTTGTGATCTCTATTGTATTTGTTCTATCATTTTAATTTAACTTCCGTTCGCTATTTTATTATTAACTTAACTTATAAAACATCAGTAAGAGAAAGTGCAGATAAATTATATAATTATATATTTTTATAATTGTCGAGAATTATCTTCTCTCCCCCACTTTTTTCCCAATTAAAAGGGTTAAGAGAATCTTCTAGAAGGTTGATAACAGCATCTGATTCACAATCATTAATGGCCCATGTCTAATGACAAATCAACAGTCTAGATATTAAGCGATTGAAAGCCTACCATAAAACAATCAAGGAAATCATAGATGACAAGACAGTTTAGAAAAAAAAAACATAATACATAAGTTATAAAAAAACTTAAAATATACATGAATATCAAAGCATTCCAACATCGTCCATAGAAATCTCAGTTGTTCCTCCAATGAAACTCGATTCATATCAATCCCCAAATAACCAAAATGTAATCGAAATAAATCTTAAAATATGCAGGCATATCAAAGCATTCCAACAAGATACATATCTCAAAGTGCCTTAAATTGATCCTCAAGTTACAATTATATATAATCTAGAAGAACAAAATTCTTTATTCCATTCCCCTCGCAGTCATCCTCCTAATTAAATTCTTTCATGTTATGGTTGTCAATGATCTCCATAATATGTCCTCAAATCCCCAGGCTAGTTTTAAAGTTTGTAGGCGATTTTTTTCATTGACCGATCGACCAAAATATAAAAAATATAAAGATAAAGGTGGTCTGCAGACACCCATAATAGCAATGACAATAAATATTTGAAAAAAAAAAAAAAAGTTGAGAACTAGATGTAGAATCATGGGATCCAACTAGTTTTGGTAGTAAAAATCTTGAAAATTATTATCAAGATCCTAAGATATAAACCTACTAATATCAAAACTGTACTTTGACACAACATTCTAAAAAAAGAGATTTATATAGATACTACTAAATTTTTATGTATTTACATATCAAACACAAAAATCTTTAAATTTACTTAACACCCTAATCTCTACATTGCATCAAAAAATGCCACTTCATTCCCCCCCCCCCCCCCCATTGGAAAAAAAAATTCAATTGATGAATCATCAAAAACCAACCTGATCGGGGACGCATACTGATGCATATTTGAATTGGTGCTTTCCACCCTTCGACCAAGCAAAAGTGTATACAGTATAAAACTTAAATTGTCCTATGACAATATTAGTCAAATGCATTTCTCCAAATGGCTGTGAAAATAGTAGTAAGGCAACCACATTCATCACATAAAAAACTCCAAAAACTAAAATTTTGAATGCCAAGTGTCCTGGAGTAAGTCTAAAAATAAGAAAACAAAAGTGAGAATTTTAATGCTAGGGCGTTCCCTGAAAGCAACGTACTGCATGACCTGAATATAGAGACAAGTGTGTAAGGGTCGTTGCACCGACGCCCGAGTACAGTGTTAAATTGGCAATGGTTCCCACATCATAGACGGATGTGGGTGAAGAAGCTGGTCCATGAAATTAAAATTAGAATAAGAACATGGAATATAGGTTCCCTAACAGGCAAATTAATTGAATTAATATATATTATGATTCATAAGAAGATAAATATTCTATGCATTCAAAAAACTAAACGGGTTGGAGAGAAAACTAAAGAGATTGATAGTTTAGGATTTAAACTATGGTATTTTGGTGTAAGTCGTACTAGAAATAGTGGTGTGATTATAGATAAGAGATTGAAAAATAATGTTGTAAAAATTAATAAAATTGGAGATAGAATTATAGCTTTCAAGATTGTTATTGATACTATGATTATTAATATTATAAGTGCTTATGCTCCTCAAGTAGGTTTGAATATTAAATTTTAGAATGACTTAGAAGAATTAATACAAAAGATATCTCTTGAAGAAAGAATTTTTATTGGAGAAGATTTAAATGTACATGTTGATAGAGAGGTGGATGATTTTAAAAGCATTCATGGTGACTATGAGTTTGGAGCGACTAATGAATGTAGTAAGATCATATTAGATTTTTCTTTAGCTTATGATTTTGTAATTGTTAATATCTTATTTAAGAAAAGAGATGAGCATCTCATCACTTATAAAAATGGATATAGTAAAACTTAGATCGATTATTTTCTTATAAAAAATATATCATTTAGATTGCAAAGATTGTAAAGTTATTCCGAATGAAAGTTTATACACCCAACATCGCTTATTAGTTTTGGACTTTAAGATGAAGGGGCAAAAAATAAAAAATAAAGTAAAACATTATTCTAGGATTAGATTGGAGTATTTAAATAATATTAATAAAAACATTTTTTAGAGTAAAATTTTAGATCTTAAGATTTTGGTTGTGCATGAGGAAGTTAATGTTATGTGGAAAAAAATAGCTAATAATATTAAGAATGTTGTAAAAGATGTACTTAGAGTATCTAAGAAAAAACTCCTAATAGTAAAAATTGTTAGAGGTTGAATCAAAATGTGTAAGGAAAAATAAAAAATAAGATTTGTTATAAATATTGGTTTAGATGTAAAAATTCTGATAATTGGGAGAGATAAAAAGAGGCCCGTAAGGAGTTTAAGAAAGCAATATACGAGAAAAAATTTTAGCTTTTAATGAATTATATCATTAAATTAGATACTAAAGAGAGTGAAAGATATACGTATAAGTTAGACAAACAAAAAGATAGTAGTAAGGATTTAGTTCAAGTGAAGTATATTAAGAATTAAGATCAAAAAGTGAATTTATTATAAGAAGATATTCAGCAAATGTGGATGAGATATTTTGGTAAACTTTTCAATGAAGATTATGAGAATGTAATTAACTTTGGTGACCTTAGCACCGAAAATGAAAATAAAGATTTTTGTTTTTATCGGCGTATTAGTAAAATCGAAGTTAGAGATGCTTAAAAAAATGAAGTGTGAAAAAGCTGTTGGACCATGATATTCCAACAGAGGTGTGGAAATGTTTAGGAGATGAAGGAATCTCTTGGCTTACTAAAATTTTTAATATTATTTTGAAGACTAAAAAGATGCCATATAAGTGAAAAATGAGTGTTTTGATTCCTATTTTTAAGAATAAAGGTGATGCACAAGATTGTGCGAATTATAAAGGAATTAAGTTAATGTGACATACTTTAAAACTATGAGAGAGAATTATGGATCATAGGTTGCGGCATGATACTAATGTTTCACAAAATCAATTTGGATTCATGCCGGGTAGGTCAACTATGGAAGTATACATCTATTGAGAGGTTTAATGGAGAAGTATAGAGAGAATAAGGAGGATCTATATATGATATTTGTTGATTTAGAAAAAGCATATGATAAAGTTCCAAGAGAAGTGCTATGGAGAGTTCTAGAAAAGAAAGGGGTTAATAATGCTTATATTCAAGTCATTAAGAGATATATGTAGGAGCTGTTACTTGTGTTCAAACATAATGTGGTTTGACCAAGTATTTTCCTATTTCAGTTGGACTACATCAAGGATCAGCCTTAAGCCAATATCTTTTTGCTTTAGTCATATATATTTTCACTAGACATTTGCAAGAGGTGGGACCCTGGTGTATGCTTTTTGCTAATGATATTCTACTTGTTGATAAGGCTAGAGAGGGAGTTGAAGGTAAACTTGAATTATGGAGGTCTACCTAATAGTCTAAAGGCATTCGTTTGAATAGATCTAAAATTGAATATATGGAGTACAATTTTAGTAATAATAGATCTAGTGGGGTGATTGTGACTTTGGGCGATCAAGTCATTAATAAGAGTACACGTTTTAGATATCTTGGGTCTATTGTTCAGAGTGGCGGTGAAATATATGGGGATATTATCAGTATAATTCAAGTTGGACGGCTGAAGTGGAGGAATGCATCGAGTTTGTTGTGTGATAGAAACGTCGCCCTCAAACTTAAGGGAAAATTCTATAAGATGGTGGTGAGACCTGCAATATTTTATGGTGCAAAATGTTGGCCATTAAAAGAGAAGCATAATATTAAGTTAAGTGTTGCAAAAATGAGGATGCATAGGTGGATGAGTGACTTTAATCTTAGAGACAGGATGCAAAATGAGCATATACGTGAAAAAGGTTGGAGTAGCTCCAGTGGAAGATAAGATTAGAGAGAGTCGCCTTAGATGATTTGGTCACATAAAACGGCAGCCTTCTAATGACCGGTTAGGAAAGTAGATGTATTAGATTTGACTTATATTAAGAAAGGTAGATGTAGCCCTAAATAAACTTGGTTAGAAAATATTAGAAATAACCTTTTCTTATTAGATTTAAATGAGATGCTTTATTCACTTGAAATAAAATCTGCCTTCTACAAAATGTCTGAGAGTCCAAAAAAATCTTAGATATCATATTCTAATCATACAATTTACAACTCAATTGAGTGGAGTCTAAGGGTGAACGCTATCAAGGTAAGTTGGCATCATTTTTTGTTACTAAATTGTGTGCATGGCTCGGCTCTGGAAAAACACACACAAATGTTCTAACATGCGAGATGCATTAAGTATATGCAATAATGATTGTAAATTAATTTAACCAATAAAGAAGATTTATATATGGACCTATTTCAGTAACTGATGTAAAACGAGAACGTCCAATGAAGATTTAATTAAAGAACTGGCACGCTTAATATTTGGAGAACAATATTAAAACAAAACTTATGATGATTTGAAACAACAATATAAAATGATAAGGTGATAAAACAGCTTAGGCTAAATTACACACATAGAAGTTAAAACCGTAGAATAATCAATTCATCCAATGTTGCCCATGTGGGTGGTTTCAACAATAAATCCCTGGACTAACAATGAGATTAGAAGCATAGGAAGTCAAAACTCAACTTCTACGTTTACTAAGTTTTTGACGGAGAACGATTAATCATGATTCTCATGACTCCAAACATAACCACAAGCGAGAAATGAACTAGAAAAAATAAGAAATAAGGGAAGAGTTCACATGAAGAGCTTTACCCAATGGAAAGGCAATGCAGAGCTCCTATGCGAAGGTCTGGATGCTTGAAAGATGGTTGGCAGCAGCACTCAACTCTTTGTTGATTGTGGACAGCAGTTTGGCAACTTCTGAGGGGAGAACAGCCACCAACCTTGGTCTGGAATCTTTGGGCAGCGGGTGGGAATCCTTCCAAGCGGCTGGACAGCTTTTGATCTTCGATGGACTGCAACTAGGGGGTCTTCAGGTTGGCGAAACAGCACGTGAAACCTGCGGTAGTCTCTGGACAGTAGATAGGAACCTTCAGGACAGCAAAACAGGGAATTCGGGAGGGAAGAACAGAAGTTTTTCATATTCTGAAATTCAAGACAGCAAAAGAACCAGTCCAAAAATCTGGACAACCAATTATGGAGCAGAATTTCAGGGATTTTTCCCTACTGGGTGCACGTGAGCTTGAAGGGCTTGGTGGGGAATTGTGGGGACAGCAATGGAGGAGAGCTGGCATTAATTCCCTAAGATTTAGGCCTAGCTTTGAGAAGAAAATTAATTGGGGAGGGGAGGCATGAGGCCGACCAAGAGAGAGGGGTGGGAATTTGTGTCCACATTCAATGAATGTGGACCATGGTATTAATTGCCATTATGAATTAAATCTGAGATTTGATCTCAGATTTAAGGTGATTGGGTGGTTTCCAAAAGGGTTTAATTTAGTTAGAAGGTTTTGAAATTCAAATTAGTTTGAATTTGAATTCAAAATTTTTCCTAAAATACAAAAGACCAAAATGGAAGGTGTTAATGAGGGAATTTAATTACTTAGAATTGTGGGCCCCAAGCAAGTAAATAAATTGGGGAAAAAATCTGAAATTGATTTCAGATTTGGGGGATTTAAAGACATACCTAATTAGGAGAGGAGATTTAGGAAGGAATTAATTCAAACCTATTTGAATTTGAATTGAAAATCCCTCCAAATTTTGTCATCCTAAATTAGAAAAATATTCAAAGCAATTAATGGGAAGCTAGGGGTTAGATGAGGGGATGATGGCCGGCCGTATGGGGGCGGGTAGGGGACGTGGTGGTGGGGTAGAGGCCGGCGGCGGGATAGTGGAGGGGCCGGCGGTTTGGGGCCAAAGGATGCCGGCAGGTATTAGGGTGGGGATGGGGCTCGGCTAGGGGGAGGAAGGGGATGACCGTCGACTTGAGATAAGAAAGGAAGAAGAACCACGAACCGCGCTTCCACCGATTGATGGGTGTTGCTTTTGGCCTCTCCTAGGCTCCCTACCCTCATGAACTCACAAAGAGATCAAAGCAAAACTAGAACTCACAAAGAGATCTTGAACAAAGCTGAATTTCATTTCAATAATCATCATAAGTTTTGTTTTAATATTGTTCTCTAAATATTAAGCGTGTCAGTTCTTTAATTAAATCTTCATTGCACGTTCTTGTTTTACATCATCTTGGTATCAGAGCATGGCTAGCATGCATTACATGTGCTAGAAGTTATCCTAGGAAGTTCCCTAACCATTCTTATGTATTGTTAAATGCATATCATCATTTATCCTAATTTAAATTACTATTATGCTGGCTGTCCACTTCATTCCTGCACACGTCTAGTGAACAATAGGCTTGTTTCTTAAGTGCTTTAGTGTTGTCCTCAACCTATCAACCTTCCTAAGTGCCTAGGTTACTTAAACCACTAGTATAGCTTACTATCCAAACGATTTCTGCAACATTTAGAGAGCTTTAGGTAACCCTAACATAGCGTTTTAGGTGCTGTCCACATCCTAAAACCCTTCCTAAACACCTAGGCTACTTAAACTATTGTGGTAGTTTGCTGTCCCAATATGTTGTGCATCATTTAGAGACGTTCTAGTGAGTCTATCATCACAATTAGGTGTTGTCCTTGCAACCTACGACCCCTACATCCATTACCCACCCACTAATTTCCACGTGTGAGCTGAAGTCTAGCAAGATATCCCACTATGAGCTTGCTGTTCATAATTTCCTGCACCAGATAGCAAGTCATAAGTGCGTTTTCTCCTTGATAGAGTGTTGTCCTTTACACCCAATCCTCAATAGGTTTCACTTGGCGCTTCCCAATGGACCCGATAGGACTTCAAAAAAAAAGTTAGATGACCTAGTTAGTTTAGTGGGCTCTATAACTCAAACCATGAAGGAGAAACTTGTTGACTCTCCCCACTCGAGGTGTGTGCCCCAGTCGGTCAATCATGTTAGTCGAAAGGTTACCCACTCTGTTTATCAACCTAGACCTGAGTCTAAGCCGCAACAACCTCACTTAGAGTCACCTTACCGTCTACCCACCTTTAATGGTTCCTCGGTTCCTTACTACTTTAGGGAATGGGTTAGACAATTAGAGGACTATTTTGAATCATGTGATATTCCTAAGTCCCACCAAGTTAGCATCGCTAAGTCTCACCTAAAAGGTCGGGCTCTTCAATTTTGGATGAGGTTGGAAGATCATAAAGAGTCTCGCGGTGAGTACCTTACTTCTAATTGGAAAGACATGAGGCGAGAACTTAATTTAAAATACCTGCCCTCTACACCTAGTGACCGTCATCTAGAGCACCACCCTACCTCTTTTGTTGGGACAAACCAAGGACATTACTGTGGTCGAGATCACCCATCATTTAGTAACATCAGGGTTGTTGCCCCACCCTGTAGGTTTTCTCCTAGCCTTGATGGCCGACCCTCTATTGGGTCTTCTGCTGAATCGGTCCCACATGACTCCCCACTTGGATCAATTCCTAGCCATCCCAGTCAACCTTTAGCCTCCCCATTCCTTAACCTTGAAGGTATAGTTGTTATAAAGAAACGCATTAAAAAGAAAAAGTCCTCTAAACCTAAGACTGAGTGCATCCATTTCGTGGATGCTAATGATATTACTGATAACGAGGACTTCTTTGAGGATGAAACAGAAGTGATTGAACTAGACTCCTTGCCTGACTTAAACCCTGATTTAGGAGATTTGGAATCTTTAAACTTGGATACCTTAGCTCATCCTGATCCTAATCTCATTAAGGATATCCCTTTGGATAAGGTCTACCTGGATGATATTAATTTGATCTCGAAAGAAACTGATATGACCTTAAGCACAACGAAAATGAATTCAAAAGACAGTAATTTGAATTTGGATGATGCTGAGCCTAAGTGGGAAAATGTGCCTCCTCTTGTTTTATTAGAGTCTATTATAGGAGTTGCTCCTTTAGATTTACATTTGATTGAGTGTGTCCTTCTTGATTGGACTTATCTTACCCTTCCTCGTACCGACTATAATGCTAGAGAGAGCCTTAGCCCATACTTTCATATCACCTCTCTAACTGTTGTGCCCACTTTTGTTATGGATGCCCTACCCCATTTCGTGAGTCCCATACCTGCTGGCGACTCTTTGGGCTATCCCATTATGGTTGTGAGTCAGGACCCATTGTTTTATCATGTTCCTGATTTCCCCATTGTGCCTTCTATATCCTTGTCCTTCCCTGTTAAGGGCCTTCCCTCTCCTAGTTGGATGACCTCACTAGATTACCTTACTGCCCCTAGGAGACTATCCGTGACTCTAGCTGAAACTCCCTGTGGAGATGTCCTGTTAGCTAAGGATGTCTTCATTGCTCCTCCAATGCCAATTCCCTTAAACATGAAAATCTTTTGTCCCCTCATTCTATGACTGATCTGTCTTTAGTGTATTTGTGTGTGAGTCCATAATTCATTTCATTCATCAGGCATATCAAGTCTCTTGCATCACCTTTTTCCCATATCATTTATCTTGTCAAGTTTTGAATTTTGGACACATGATTTCGCATAAAACATACCGCATTTGCATCGCATCTGCATGAACTACTTAAGAAAATTGCATGCCTAATTGAACAGAACCATATTAATTATAAACTTCATGCTGAATTTAAACGACGATTTAAAACTTTTGAGATTGGTGATTCAGTGATGGTGCGGATTCGTCCGGCGCGGTTCCCACAAGAAACTGTAAAGGAATTACATGCTAGAAGTGCGGGATTAGTTAAAACAGTCAATAAAATCAGTGACAATGCTTACGTGGTGGATCTGCTTGCAAAGTTCAACATTCATTCCTTTTCTAACATAGAAGATTTAGTAGCCTATGAAGGTCCAGAGTTAAACCTCAAACCCACTTCAAATTAAGCCTTGTATGACCCCACCCTGTGAGAACTCCAGCCTACCTCCACTCCCCAAATATTCTAAAAATACCTATAGCGGAGAAGGTTGACATGATTCCGAGTGATGACATTATTTCCACAAATGAGGGTGGACGAAGGTATTTGATGAGGTGGAGAGGTAAATTAAAGTTAGAGGATCCGTCATCAGAGCGTGAGGATACATCAGATCGATCCAGATGCACTAGAGTTCTACGAAAGCACCCGGGATGCTTATTCGACGGAGTCGAGTTTTCTCCCACCCCGGGAGAATGATGAGGACATCCACTCTAATATTTTGTTTTATGTATATTTTATTATTTAATGTATTAACTTTATGTTAATGTTTATTGTATTTTCCAATTTTTCCTTTAAGGGTTTAGACATATGTAAGCCCAAGGGGCATTTTAGTACTTTTCACTGTCACTTTGTTTTGGGCTATTTAAAGCCCTTCCCTCCTCCTTTGTGAGGGGATGATGATTATTGAAATGAAATTCAGCTTTGTTCAAGATCTCTTTATGAGTTCTAGTTTTGCTTTGATCTCTTTGTGAGTTCATGAGGGTAGGGAGCCTAGGAGAGGCCAAAAGCAACACCCATCAATCAATGGAAGCGTCCCCGGTTCGTGGTTCTTCTTCCTTTCTTATCTCAAGTCGACGGTCATCCCCTTCCTCCCCCTAGCCGAGCCCCATCCCACCCTAATACCCGTCGGCATCCTTTGGCCCCAAACTGCCGGCCCCTCCACTATCCCGCTGCCGGCCTCTACCCCACCACCACGTCCCCTACCTGCCGCCATATGGCCGGCCATCATCCCATCATCCAACCCCTAGCTTCCTATTAATTGCTTTGAATACTTTCCTAATTTAGGATGACAAAATTTGGAGGGATTTTCAATTCAAATTCAAATAGGTTTGAATTAATTCCTTCCTAAATCTCCTCTCTTAATTAGGTATGTCTTTAAATCCTCCAAATCTGAAATCAATTTCAGATTTCTTCCCCAATTTATTTAATTGCTTGAGGCCCACAATTCCAAGTAATTAAATCCCCTCATTAACACCTTCCATTTTGGTCTTTTGTATTTTAGGAAAAAATTTGAATTTATATTCAAACTAATTTGAATTTCAAAATCTTCTAACAAAATTAAACCCTTTTGGAAACCACCCAATCACCTTAAATCTGAGATTAAATCTCAGATTTAATTCCTAATGGTAATTAATACTATGGTCCACATTCATTGAATGTGGACACAAATTCCCACCCCCTCTCTTGGCCGGCCCCATGCGTCCCCTCCCCAATTAATTTTCTTCCCAAAGCTATGCCTAAATCTTATGGAATTAATGCCAGCTCTCCTCCATTGCTGTCCCCACAATTCCCCACCAAGCCCTTCAAGCTCACGTGCACCCAGTAGGGAAAAATCCTTGAAATTCTGCTCCACAATTGGCTGTCCAGATTTCTGGACTGGTTCTTTTGCTGTCTTGAATTTCAGAATCTGGAAAGCTACTGTTTTGCCCTCCCGAATTCCCTGTTTTGCTGTCCTGAAGGTTCCCATCTACTGTCCAGAGACTACAACAGATTTCACGTGCTGTTTCGCCAACCTGAAGACCTCCTAGTTGCAGTCCATCGAAGATCAAAAGCTGTCCAGTCGCTTGGAAGGATTCCCACCCGCTGCCCAAGGATTCCAGACCAAGGTTGGTGGCTGTTCTCCCCTCAAAAGTTGTCAAACTGCTGTCCACAGTCAACAAATAGTTGAGTGCTGCTGCCAACCATCTTTCAAGCATCCAGACCTTCGCATAGGAGCTCTGCATTGCCTTTCCATTGGGTAAAGCTCTTCATGTGAACTCTTCCCTTATTTCTTATTTTTCCTAGTTCATTTCTCGCTTGTGGTTATATTTGGAGTCATGAGAATCATGATTAATCGTTCTCTGTCAAAAACTTGGTAAACGTAGAAGTTGAGTTTTGACTTCCTATGCTTCTAATCTCATTGTTAATCCAGGGATTTATTGTTAGAACCACTCACATGGCCAACGTTGGATGAATTGATTATTCTACGGTCTTAACTCCTATGTGTGTAATTTAGCCTAAGCTGCTTTATCACCTTATTATTTTATATTGTTGTTTCAAATCATCATAAGTTTTGTTTTAATATTGTTCTCCAAATATTAAGCGTGCCAGTTCTTTAATTAAATCTTCATTGCACGTTCTCGTTTTACATCAGTAACGTAATGTGCAATAAACATGCAGAGATACACCCTCCCACGTAATTCCTATATTAACATTTTGTTCTATTAGAGCAGTTTTAATTTTTAACAAGATGAAATTATATAAAATAACTAAAGAAAAAAATTGCAAATGAGGATTCAATTGTGAAAACGAAATGGAGTTCAATAGGTAATTTCCTAAGGATTAAGGGAAAACTGAAGTCAACAATCTAAAATACTGATCGGATATTTTCCACTTGATTGGCCTATTACCAAATACTTGTAACAAGACTGCTTTCAAATACAAATCTTGAAATTTGATCAGAATCCCTAGATAAGTTTGTGCTAATCATGTTGATACAATAATAACTAAATTACTAGAAACTAACACGCTTAAATTTAATGAAAACAAAATAAAAGTCTAACTAGCTTTGCTTTAATACATGTCATTTCTCTTTCTGATACATCCTCTTCCAAAGATAAATCAGTACTAATCATGTTTGATAAAATAATAACTAAATTACTAGAAACTAACAGGCTTAAATTTAATGAAAACAAAATAAGTGCCTAACTAGCTTTGCTTTAATACATGTTATTTCTCTTTCTGACACATCCTCTTCCAAATAAAGAACATGCTTAAATTTATTGATAACAAAATATATAACAGTGTTAGTCTGACTAGCATTGTTTTAATACCTGTTATTTGTCTTTCTCGCATGTCCTCTTCCAAGCCCTCTTTCTCTACTCTCAGATTCTCACTGTTAGAGCCTCTTCCACTAGGACCAAAATTAAAGAAAACCATGAAGAGGAAGTGAGACGAGGGATCATTTTTCTCCGGTCCTTCCTCCAAGTTGTTGAAATGAGACGCGCCACCTTATGGCCAGGACCTCATCCAACATTGCCGGCAAGCTGAATCTAAGATGGCATTACAGGGCATGATGCAGAAGGTGCTTTTAGTGCCGGCACTGATTGCATCCATGGCAGCTACAGCATACAAAACTGTAGAAGAATCAGTAAATATTATACAAAGGAAAGTTTATCAGGAAAAAGATGATCCCATCAAAATGTGGAAGATACCAACCTAATTGCAGGATCCTGATTTGCTGACCCAAGAGAATGCAGATGCACGGTAACACAGATAATTAAATTACAGAAGAAGATAAAGATCACGTAATCAGCATTTAAGCACATGAATTTTGTAATGAATACATCACATTAAACTATTAGCATAAAGATGACAAACATTCTCAAACGCATGTCTGGAAGAAAAAAGTTGCGGGATGGAACATTTAAAAAAACAAACCTGGTTCGCTAATTGAATGCATGAATGTGTGATGTAGGAATTTAAAGCAACTTGAATATGCCAAAACAACCATATTTATTGAATTTATTCGACGTGAATGAAATTCTGAGAGATCTCTTTGCACGGGAATTAGTGATGTGTCAGATTTTCATAAGCCAAGTTGGCTAAGTAGAACTCTATAGCTTCAATTAGAACTCCAATCATATATAGATTATAATATTTTGTTTAAAGAATCATAACTGAATCATACACAATGAATTCGCTAGTTAGAAACTTAGCAAAGGACAGAAAAGCAGGCATCGGAGGCAAAAATGTTGAAGTTTTTAGAAGTCTTCACACTTGTCGATCATATGCTTTGCAATCAGAGCTCCAAGAACCTTATGGTAGCCATTCTCCCTACTGTACCGTCTAGCACACCAATGACAGACTCTAACCTCTCCTAAAGAAGTGGAAACTTCCTATCTCCCAAATGGTATCTAATCTCATCCTACCATAACTTAAATTGCTCATGTCCAACCTCAAAAACATTGGCACAACCCAACTAACCACCAACAATCACCCCATATGGTACTCACAAGTTTTGAAGATTTTTCGGGAAAATGGTCCCAACAATTGCATCGACCATTGTTGACAATCGTGACCTCCTTCCTCATCCCTCGCCATGCCACCTGGCTACTTGTGGATCAAAATCTTGTAAAAACCATCCTCTCTCTCTCTCTCTCTCTCTCTCTCCACTATGTTCTCACCCTCCAAACCCATGAGGACATCTTGAAAACCATCCACAAGAAACTACAATCATCCAAGAAATCCCATCTCTTGCAACTCAAAAATATGCAACATAATATCTCTATGGGTACCTAAACTATGAACCAATACCTCCCTACAATCAAAGTATCAAACCCAAAATCAACTCTATTGTAACCATTGAAGTCTCTCTAGATCCCGAGGACATCATGATCCTAAAGGCTTAACACCTAACTACAATGCCTTCAAAACTGCTATTCAACCCACTCTTCAACCCATCAGCCTCAACAACTTTTATTCCCTTCACTGCAACAAAGAAACAAATCTAGCCAGCGATGCTACCAAACAAATGCAAGCCTTTCATGTCTATAACTCAAAAACGTTTCTCATAGTAGCCTGTGGGTGCGGGCGCTCTTGCCCTTGAGCAACCCGAGGCGGAACTCGTCAAACATTTTCTCAACAGAACTTCATAGCAACTTCCCCCCTTCTGAGGAGGTTGAAAATGGCAGCAATCTGTCATGCGTCAAATTTACAGCAAACTCAATCACTTTGCTGCTAAGTACTAGCACTGCACCAACCTTCAATATGAACTAACTTCTCCCCCACAAGCATCCTTACAAACACGACTGGTACCTACATATCAATGCCACATCGCACCTAACCAAAGTTAGCAATCCAACACCTTTATTGATGCAGGACTAGTATGTTTTTGAATAAAATTTAGAATTTGCACGAATTATATTAAGAGCAAATACTTGATTAAACTACTAGCAACTAGAACGATAAAATAAAACAAGGGAGGGGTGCTTGCGTTTAGGCCAAACCACAATAAAAGTGCTTGAACAAACAAATAGATTGGAAAATCAAAATAAAGCTAACGTAGTAGATGTTCATTCATAATCCCTTAATTAACATTAAGATAAGTAAACATATTAGGAGCTCTCAAAATAACCCTACGTTTACTAAGCTTTTATTTTAGCAAATCAAGCGGCGTAGATCTTTTGCGACTTCATCACCACCTACGAGGTTAGTAGAACGAAGAAGTGACTTGACGAGGAAAGAAAGTTCACCTTAACCGGGAAGGAATCGTCGTCGGAAAGTAGTCACTTGAAGGCCAATTGTATGAGTAAGGAACCGTAGGATTTGAGTGAAATATCCTCTGAGTGGGGAAGTATCTGGAGGGGAAATAGTCGTGAGCCGGCCGAGGATGGTCCACCGTCCTTTCTTCCTCTGATCGTCAATCGTATCCACCAACGTGATATGGATTCTTTCGAAGTATTCTTCGACGGTGTTCTCGAAGTCAAACCCAACGTCGAAGAACGGCGAACGGAGGATGTCGATGTTGTCGTGTTCGTCAAGGATCAACCCGTAGTCCCATTCAGGGACTTCCATTCATGTTGGTGAAGAAAAGAGAGGTTGGAGCCGCCAATACCTTGCTGCCTTTGACGTTTTCCTTCAATGGTTTGAAGGTTTCCTTGGAGAATCAAGTGGGAAAGGAGTTAGGGAAGGGGGCGGCCAAGGGGAAGGTAATGGAAGAAGTTGGTTCAGATTTTGGAGGGGTAGGGTTAGGGTTAGGGTTAGGGTTTAGAGTTCAAAATCTGAAATTGTTTTCAGATTTTGAGATGGGAGGGAACTAGGAAAGGAAATTAGGACTTAATGGGAGAGAGAGGATTGGAGAGAGAGAGGGGCGGCATAGGGAAGGGGCCGGCGGCTATGAGGGAGTAGGGAGAGGGATTTGGGGAATGATTTGGGGGTTTCTAAAATTAGACTTAGGGATTAAGAAAGATTTATTCCAATCCACTTTATTTGAAAATTCAAATAAGGATTAATTAGGAAACTTTCCTAAAATAGATTTGAGGGAATTAGGAAAGCATTAATTCAAATTCAATTTGAATTTGAATTTAGAATTCTTTCTAAACAGCCCTCATCTTAATTTAGGAAACTAAATTAATGGGAAAGGAGGGGGAAAGGTGGCCGGCGGGTAGAGGGCTTGGGGATGGGGCGGCCGTGAGGTGGTGGGGGGCTTGGGGAGGCGGTTTGGAGGGGAAAGGAAGGGGGGAGAGGCCGGCGGGTAGGGGAAGGGGAGAGGGGAGATTGGGGACTTGGGAACGAGAAGGAAGAAGGCCACGAACCCGGACTTTTCCTAGGTTGATGGGTGATCCGCTATCCCTCACCTAGGGAATTCTCTCCAACGATCTCAAGCTCACAAAGAACTCAATATGCAGAAATTTTCTTAATTAATCATCCATTAACATTAAAAGACAACAATGAGGCTATATATAAAGCCTCGTACAAAGACTCAAGAAATAAAAGACGACAACGCCCTTAGGGCTTACAAACGATCTCCCTTAAGTAAGGGTAGAATGGGAAATACTAAAGTAAATAAAACATGACATCAATAAAGAAAATACATAATACAACTCAGAAATATATCGAATCAATTGTGGCTGTAGATCGACGGCCACATCTCTGATAGACCTTCCATGCTCTGATGTCCCCATCATTTATCCACAACGACAATCACCAATTCACCCTCATAAGTCACCAATCTTTCACAAAGGTTAGAGCCTACTACCAACTCCAAAGTATAAGCTTATCCTCTCTCAATTCCTTCATTTCCCTGATCTTCATTACAATCTTCAGTTCATTAATTAATTAGCAACTACCAATAACTACTCTATCTCTTTTGCTATCCACAGCTGCACAACAGAAGACCTTCGAAACAACCAATGTTGTTTCTACGGTCCCTACCACAATGGCCTGTATCCAATCCGCCAACCACCAAATTCTCATTCCCTAAAATTTGAAACTACCTTGGTAACTAGCAATGCCCCAACGTATGTCTAGTCAGGGTGAGCCGAGCCACTATCTTCTCACTACAACTACAAAGCAATCAAATATTATACAATTTTTCTTCTTCTTTTCTACCCTTTACTTCACATAACACGGCCAAGAGCCATCGTTTACCATTTCCTAAATATTGTTCTCACAGCTTGCATCACCTAGAACTAATATACTATACCAATAATTTCAAATCCATGATACAAATATTATATCTTATTTTCGGATGACTTTTCTATATACTGTTAGGTATGTACCATGAGAATAAAATAAAAAACTCTCATTTAATCACTTTCGAGCAAAAAGTTGAACATTGATTCAACAATCCTATAAAAAACCTTCGCTCTAACAAGCAAGGTGAACACACTAGTACAAACTTCCAATCCCTTATAAAATCCAATGGATTTATACACCATCTTAGCTACTCGCACACTCCCGAGCAAAACGATATTATTGGAAGCAAATGCAAATGCCTAAGTGAAACCATCCAAACACTTCTCACAAGCTCAGCTACCTCAAAAACTATGGGTCAACACCCTTCTTGCAATATCATACCTAATAAACTGTCTACCATATCCAACAACGAATAATCTATAGTCATAGCAATTGCTATATAACAAACCTCTTTTTTATGCTCACCTTTGACCATGTGGATGCCAATGCTATCCCATGCTCCCGCCTCACTCCAACAATAAACTTGCTCCAAAATTCATACCATGCATCTCCAACATACAACTCGGCACATAAGAAATATAAATGCTTTAACACTCTCACCCACAAAATCATTCTTTCAAGGAATGTTAAATTGAACAGAATTATCTTTCCCTTTTATCAATTCATCACCACATACACTAATCAACAGCCATATATCTCCCCACTTCATTTGTTCCCATCATTAGGTATATCAAAGAATTATCTTAGGCCTCCTTTGTTCACCACCTTTGCATCTCCACTCCAATCACCAACTTGATCCATTGACAATGAACTCTCTAAATCCCATCATCTCTCCCACCACAACCACCCATCTCAAATACCATACCGCATCCAATTATCGTCCACCCGAAACTAGTCATCCCTTGGAAACCACATCCAGAACCGAAACACTAAAACCCAAAAGAATCCTCAACCTCATCCATACTAATATACCCATCCTTGAACCCACCTGCTACACCATGGTCGCCAAAGATGGCAACTAGAGAAAGCCACATCGAACGAGTTTTATGCCCTCCAATCACACGACACAAGGGCACTTCTTGGTTCCTAGCAATAATATCCATGGTAACAAGTGAACCTTCAATCTCAAGCTACACACAGATGGAACCGAGCAAGACACAAAGCTCGTCAAGTCACTCAAGGATACAAACAAATCATAAGGCTACGCGAGACATTCAATCTTGTTGCAAAAATGCCAACAATTTGTATTCGTCTTGTCGTTGCTCTCCACCATGAATAGAAAATAGCATAATTACAGGTATTCAATGAGTTCCTTAACAGCAAACTCAATGAAACCGTGTAAATGACTCAATCACCAGGCTTTCAAGACCCTCCAGGGCCACACCACGTCTCCTCAAAAAAGCGATCTATGGCCTTAAGCAACCACCTCGGCAATTTTTTGAAATGATTTATAAATACCATCAATAGATTGTTTTTTTCACCAGCTTGGCAGAAACTTCACTCTCATATACACCTACAACAATGCCCTCCTATTCATCCTCATTTACATCAATGATATTCTTCTCAAAGGCAACAACCCAACCCTCATTTATGATCACTTGCCAAACTCCACAAAAAATTTCATATGTGCAACCTTGGCACCATCTCACACTTCCTAGGCATTCAAGTCTGCCACACCCAAGGTACGCTTAGCCTAGGCATCCCTGTCAACCACAATTGTCTAACACTTCACAAATACCTAGACACCAATTAGGGTGGCGACACAACTGACTGCAAATCCACAACAGGCCACGACGCCTTACTTGGCTCTACACTAATTGATATGAAACATACCAGTGAACAAGGATTGCTTTGGGAAATTAACAATAATTTGAACTTTAGCTTTGCTAATTAAAACTTATGTTTCACGAAGTTGGAATCTCAGAAATTTTCATTAGGAGATTAAGTAATAGCAATCAATTACAAAAGGAGATTAACGGAGCACTTGCAAGCAACAACAAAAATAAGAAAGTAAACTAATGGCAACGAAACAATAATCCACGGCGTAACAACGGGAAGTTTTCACCTTGAGTTCCTTCACTTTGGCTCTTGCAATTGGGGTTAGCGGAGAAAGGTAGAAGCAACCCTAGAGATGCCACCACAAGACAAGTGACGCGTAGGATCTTGTTCACTGGAGAAAGAATCGGAGTTGGAGAAGGCGGTGGACGGCCAATGACTTGCCACGAACCGGATGGTTGTTGCTATCGTCGATGACTTCCGCCAAGGTAATGAGGATGCGGTCGACGTATTCTTCGACGGTGTAGTCAAAGCTAAAGCCGAGATCGAAGAAAGGAGATAGCAAGATATCGATTTCTCCTTGATCGTTGTAGGCGAATCCGTGGTCGATCTCAGGATCGACCATGCATCAATGGGAGAAGGAGGAGAGAGCTTGTCCTCTTTTCTTGGCTCCAAAACTCATGAGAGATCTAGGGTTTCCAAGAGAAATAAGGGGAGAGGAGGGGGCGGCTAAGGAGGGAGGGGAGGCTTGGGCTAAGTTAGGTTTAGGGTTTGGGTGAGGGAATGTTGACTAAATTTGAAATTAATTTCAGATTTAAGTAAATTGGGAGGGGATCGAATTTGGGATTTGATTTCAAATTCAAATTAGGATTAAGAGCTCAAGAGGAAAATTCAATGGAGATGGGCCATGGGGGGGCCGGCGGCATTAAGAGAGGGGGAGGAGGTTTTGGGAGGGGAATTAAGAGCTTCCTAATTGAGCTCTCTAATTTGGGCAAGGGATAAATCAATCAACTCCAATTTAAAATTAAATTGGGCTTTGATTTAAAACTTTCCTAATATAGCTTTGCTAACTTAGGAAACTATTTGAAATTCAAATTTTGAATTTCAAATTGAGGAAATTTATTTCCCAAATTATTTAGGCTATTTAAGGTTTTTTTTTTCATTTTTTATTTAGGCTATTTTAGGTAAATGACAATGATGATTGAATTCATCATTAAAGGAAAGAAAAAAGAAAAAAAAAAAAGGGGAGTTGGTGGCCGGCGGTGGAGCTAGGGGAAGAGGGGCGGGCGGTCAGCGGGGGGGATGGGGGAAGCTAGGGGTCAAGGGGGTTGATGATGGTGGGGAGGTGGCCGGCGGTTGGGCAAGGGGGGACTTCGGCTAGTGGTTGGGAAGGCGTATGAGGCGGCCGGTTGGGGAGAGGAACAAGGGAAAAGGAAACAAAATAAACCACGAGTCACGGACTCCTCCAATGACTGGTGGGTATTGCGCTCAGCCTCACCTCGGGCTCTCTCTTCTCTCTAGTGCACACACAAGAAGAAGAAGACAAACATTCAATTTCATTCATCATTCATCCCCTTTTACAAAACATAAGACCGCTATATATAGGTCTCAATCACAAAGAAAAGAAAAGTACTCAAATGCCCCCAGGGCTATAATAAGAAAACACTCCCCATAGGGGTAAACTGGGAAAATTGACATGAAAAATAAATAAAAAATAAAATACATCAAAAGTAAAGACTCTGAATCGTAGCCGTCGATCTACGATTCCGTCGTCGGTACACATGTCGGAATCTCCAAGCGATGTCCTCATCACTAATTTCATGGTGCGTAAAGAAATAAACTAGAGTGGCTTGTTCTTTTACAAAAGTTAAATACCACGCTACTAAAATGATGCAATCTAATTTCATTGATTTTTGCATTAATTTGGCATTTCTCTACTGCAACCTACACCCCTCCATTGTGATAACATCTCAACAACATCAAATAATCCAGTTTTCCACACCCACACCAAACACATCGAGAAACTGCAGACTGCAGTAAACCAACCTCATTTAAGTCCATCACATCTCATCTAAAGATCAACCAACAAACATCCTTACCAAATCATTGCCCACTACTCGCCTCTGACAACTCCGTGACAAGCTTACCATCCACATATGTCATCACCTTGTGGAGAGGTGAAAATGGAACATCTACTGCAACCATGGTTACAACAATACATTATGCCACAACAAAGCTAGCCAAAATCTTTCAAACAAATCACCATCATTCACTCCTAACAGTATGAGATAAATCCAACCATCAATGGCTTGCTGCTATAATAGAATCTAGCCTTCCTCTAGATTAAACACCTCATCATAATAGCTAAAGAATTAATAAAAATAAATTCATATACTTGACTCTATTATTCCACCTCATCTCGCAGGGTTATTTTATTCTCTATGCCTCATTCATACTGCGAGGAATTAACACTCCTACAGAGTTGTCGTGCTATTCAAATATCATGATAACTTTGAAGTCTCAATTCTAAAATGTCATGTTGGACACACCATTTTACGACTCCGTTTATATTTTTTCTTAAATAATTCATAAATTCCAAAGCCACATGTAATGCATACACACAAGCATTACTATTAGAGATTATATCTTGTTTGCGATTATAAGGGTGTTTTGGTAATTTTCTCTTCTTAACTACACATGTTGCTACATTGAGCAATTTTCGATGGAGACAAGTGGGCAAGCAATCAAGAGTGCGGGAATTTAGTTTGGCGGCTTCTCTCTAGATAGAAGATTGGTTATGAGAATATGAGAGCCGAGAGTAATCAAGGCTTCTTAGCCTATGCAACATCAAAAAATTGGGAGTTTGAGTCCAAAGCCTAGGGCTCGACTCCCACTTTTTTTATGCTTTGCTTGGAGGTTGGTTGAAAGAAAGAGAAAGATCATTCGTTCTCCAATCTCCACCGTGTTATTTTCTTGGAAAATATTTTAGTATATATTTGATACCAATCTTACTCTTTACTCCTCCATATATATTTGATAATGGATCATTGCTCTGCCCCATGAATAGAAATCATTCCTTTACTAAACCACATATATTCTATGTTACTATCTCTGAAGTAGGTTTATAATTCTATTTTATATTATGTGGTACTAGATTCATTTGTCCTAAGTTGATCCTTTAATCTTTTAAAGCTCTCAAAGATGGTATTTGGGAAACTTTATAAATCGATATCATAGCATATTATAACTAGTAGATGGTGTAATCCAGTGAATAGAAGTTTCGCAAGCACTATTAAATATGACTTTCAAAAGTTTAATGAAAAAATGGTATTAAGATTTGAAAGATGAAGATAATAGCATCTCTGCCCAAGGAGGAATTGCTTAAGGTTTTGATGGGGAAGAATTTCATTTTGATAGTAAGCTCAAGTAAGAAAACATTTAACCCGATATTTAACAGTCTAACATATAGTTGACGGCAACCTTTAACATGGCGGAGGGTGGTGGAAGGCTCGGGTTTGGTGAGCATAGTTACGAAATTTGTGTAAACCACTAGAACAAAAAAGTGATGATAGCTTTAATCAATAGTATCAATGCATATGATTCCTGCTATTATGGTTGAAAATCCAAAATAAAATGAAAGAACAGTTAAAGAAGATTGACAGTGATGAATCACATCCCAAACTCAATGAAGGGATTGCCATAAGGTAGGCACTTTAAGGCATTCGTAGTAAGAGACACTACTGAGAAACATAAATTCAAAAGCTGACCTTCAATAGCCGCCAAAGAAGCCACTAGTGCAAATAAATATGTTACAGAGAAACAGTCCTCCTGTAAAGTACTTCATTGTCACTGTCACTATCTTCCTGCTCAGATACCAGATAACTCCCAGGCATCTCTAACTTTCCACCCATAAGGAAAGAAGGTCCTGTGGTATCTTCTTCAATGTAATCAGCCCGTAATCTCTCCTCAAACCTCCGATCGCTGCAATTCAGAAACCAAGCCAAACTGCACCTAATCCCCTTGCTAGCCAATTTCTGATACCTCGGCTTAATTCTTGACTCTAAACTGTAGGTGAAATACTCCGGAAATTCAAATAGCTCCTTCATCGGTCTCTTCATTTCACTTTTGAAGTAATAGTAACTATTCTTCATCAGCACAACGCTGCATGCAAGCAGTTGGGGACACTTCACAATCATCCTGGCAACATCCTCATCAGGAATGGCTCTACCCCTGAGGAAATCCACCGGCTTCATAATAACATTCTGAGCGAGGCTAATAATCTGAGGCATCTTCTCCAAAGCTCGAGCAAATCCTTCAGGGTCTATCTTAAGCTTCAAGCTGAAAAAGTATTGCTGGGTCGACAACTTAGCCTTTACAGGCAACCCAAGAATCTGCGGATATTGAGCAATCAAGGATGGCAGGGCCTCCCGCCGCACACCAAAGCTGAGTAGAGTATAAACGTTGGGCTTCACGGTCTCTTCAAGATCATACCCAAGAATATACGTCCTCTTCTCAAGCATTCTGGAAAGAATCCTCTTGGGAACTCCGAGGGATATTATGCATTCGACTAGAGGTTTGATGGTGGTTCCAACTCGCATGCCAAGTAAATAAGGGTATTGAGTCACCATGGGGCCGATGTCCCTCGGCCAGACGCCGATACTGACGAGATAGGCGACCGAAGTGCTCATGGTGCCCTCGAGCTTGAAACCGAGCAGCTCTGGATAGCGCTGGAGAACGTAAGGGATATCATGGCGCTCAACATCGAGGCCGCGTAGGAACTTGATGACGGGTACAAGCTCGACGACGACGCTAGCATGTAGAACTTGGGGGTAGTTTCGAACGAACTCTCCAAGCTTGGAGCGGCTGATGCCGATCTTTTCGAGGTAGCCGAGGACTGGGATCATGTTCTTCCGGACGCTGCAGGCCAGCATAAGGGGATATTCGTTCATGTCGTCCACGGTAAGTCCGAGGCGCTGGAGAAACTCGACGCGGCCACGCATTACTTCAACGGTGGAAGGGAGCTCGAGATGCTCCAGCTCGTTGGGGATGACACCTATGGACTTTAGATAGTCAGAGATGATGACGCGGGATACGAGTCGCTCCTTGCGACCCTGGACCACCCCCCAGGTGACGGACGGCATCTCGTACTCGGGGAATTTGGAGGACTGGGTGGAGAAAGGGGAGATTTTGGGGCAAGGGCTAGGGTTAGGGCTTTGGAGGGGTTGGGGTGAGAGAGGGGCCTTGCAGACGAGATACTGCAGTGGGATTGGCAATGGGAGTTTCCGTCGGGCGAACAGAATCATGTTGGTCACACAATGGTAACAATGAAGTGTTGGCTCGAGTTTTTGTTGAGTGAAGAAAGCGGGCGACAAATTCCCCAAAAAAAACGAAAGCGGGCGACGATTGAAAGCCCGCGAGGGGCGGAGGATCAAAATGACATACGGCGAGATGAAGGGGCTGTTTGGCAACAAGTGGATTTAATTTTAGTGGGATTTAATAAATTCTGTAAATTTGAATTTAATAAATTTTAAATGTGGTTAATTTTGAAAATTATTTGATCAAATGTTAAATCCTATTAAATTTTGAGAAATTGTTTAGTAATATATTTTAGGATTTATGACAATTATAGATTTAAATGTGAAAAATATAATTATAAATTAAAAATAAAATTGATATCTTATGAATTTAATAATATGTTAAATTCAAATTACTCATTAATTATTATCTACACTATTAATTATATATTTAATAATACATATTTGAAGTTATATTAATTAAGCCAATCATATTAATATTTAATTACTAATTATACAATTAAGTTAAATTAGATAATTAATTTATGCACTATTTATAATATTAATTATTTAATTAATTTACTTAATTATTAATATTTTAAATTATATTAATTAAGTTAATTAATAATAACTTAGGGGTGTCTAGGGTTTGCCTTTCATCTTCTCTTTTCGTCATTGCTGTTCGGCTTCGTTCTTCGCAGGAATTATATAGATTGCAGGCGTCGCTTCTTCAGCTCCTTCGTGGTTGTTCGACTTAGCTCCTTCGACGACTTTCCCTTCCTGTCGGATCGGAATTTACGACATTTTGATCGGAAGCAAGAACAGGAGCTCGCTGGCTGTGAAGTTAACTTTCTCCTTTTCGCGCGCTTCTAACGTTAAATCCCGTTAAATCCGTCGAACCGAGGGATTTAGTAAATCCGGGATTTAAGCTGTAAATCCGGGATTTACGGAATCCCGGGATTTAACGCGCGCACAAAAATCATTTGGCTGGATTTAGCGTAAATCCGACTTAAATCTCGATGTAAATCCGATACGAAACAACCCCTAAGGCTTTTTTTGGGAGGGTTTTTTATTGCTTTTTAAATTTTTTTTTATTATTTAAAAAAAAAAGTTATATTACTAAGCTATTGTAAGAAGTAGTAAAAAAATTGTTTCAAATAAAAACTAAAAGGCTTGAATAGAAACTCGTGTTATGTCTCTTGGGAGAGCTTTCATAAAATTGGAACTCGCATTATTATATGTAGGTATTTAAAAAAAGGGTTTTTTACATACATAACACTTAAAAGTCTCTTATTTACTCACCTAATATCCAAAGTTCTCTATTTACACACCTACCACTTAAAACCTATTCAGCTTTCTAAATTACCATTCCGTCTTCCTCCGTCAAAACCCCACCCAATACCGCATGAACAAGGCTTCTTCGCTTGGCAACTCGTCATTTCGTCCTCCCATTTCTTCATCTAGGGTTGTTTCTTCACTCGGCAACATCTGTTCGCATCGCCATTTCGTCTTCTCCATGTCTTCACATAGGTATGGTGTTCGTCTTCTCCATTTCTTTGTCTAGGTTTGAAAAACATATTCCAAATTTCTTCGTATAGGGTTCTTTCTTCGTCATTGGCACTTTTTCAATGATGTTTTGTGAGTAATATGTAAGAAGACATTATTTGTAAGCTTTTCATGAAATATAAAGTGTATTTGCATTGTGTTTCTCTTTCCCATCTTCTTCATGCTTAATTTTAAAATCTCGGTTTATAAATCTACTTATAAACTAATTCATGCATCATCAAATGGAGGTTCACTTACAGGCTATGTTTTGAATTCTTTGTTACTTGCAAGCTAATTCCAGAAAGCATATTTTGTTAGAAATGCAGTTATATTGCCGTTGTAATCTGTAATGTTCAATGCATACTTGCTATAAAGCTAATAATCGCGGCAGAAAATTTTATCGATGTTCCCGGAGCAGATCTAAGGATGATTATGAATTTTTTATGTGGTTTGACAAACGAAATGGTTTATCGGAAGATATTACTCATTTTACAATTGCAAATGCAACTGAAGTCTGTTCCAACTATGTTGTCTCAGTTACAAGTGAGTTTATTCAAATTGAAATGTTATTGGTGATCCTCATTTTGCTTGTTGCAGTTGCCTTGAATTTGATATCAAAGTGTTGTACTTGTAAATGAGTTCGAGTTGCATTTTGCTTGTGTGTAATTTTGTTTCTTGTAACCGAGTCAGTTCTATTTTGCTTGACTGATTTGTTATTGTAAGAAGACTTATATCATTTATAAAGTTAAAATCTTGTTTATTTATGATCAATCAGTGATTCTTAAGTGAATTGTTATTGTTCAAAGCTTCTGTGTAATTTTATTTCCTGTAACCATGAGCAGGTGGATCATAGCTCAGTTTCTTCATTTCTTATATGGAAGATAAGAAATGAACATATTTACCTTATAATTACATAATAAATAAGTAAAAAGCACATAGCTCTACATGTGTTAGTGTAAACCCAACAACAAAACAAAAAGAAAAACTAGATAATACGCTGATAAAGCAACTTCAATCTTACTAGAACTTCATAATTGAGTTGGAGGAGAAGATAAGGACAATTTGAAGATATCCACAACTTCAAATATTTATTGGGGGGAGACCAAGGAGAGTCATAAATTAACCCAAAGTTTTTTGAAATTTTCCAAAAGAGTTACATTTGTAGAATATCTATTACATAACAGTAACAAAATTGAATTACAAAAATGGATTACACCATGCAGTTATCATCTATTGAGCCAAACATTTGGTCTCTTGCTAGTGCCCTTGAATGTCATATTTTCATGTATGGTAAAGTCAAATCAAAAGTGCTCTCCAAGTTATTACTAATGTCCTTTGGTGTAATATCAGGATTCCTTTTTACAATGTCCTGGATCTCATGTGCAACCCAGCTTATAGTTGCTTGCTTGTTCCCAGCTCTGTTTACCCCTGGGCATAATGTGTTGAATGTAATTTCTTCACTTCGAAGAGTGGCCATCTAAACATAACGAAGCACGTATCCTCCATGAATAACCACAGTATGTGCAAGTTGTAAAAACTCTTGATTTATCACTAGCCTTAATCTTGATATCAAAGTTATGTAAAATTGCATTGGAATGAATGGCTTGTTTGAAACAAAATGAATCCTCAAAACATGATCCAACACATAGAGAATTTTCCTCTAAATTTGGAGCCGCAAAGAAACCATTAAACATTCCACCTACTATTACATCATTGTTAGACATGTTATTCACACTTAAATCATGCATATCCACATGCTGACTGTCAGGAGCAATACCCATATCCTCTTCATGATCTTTCACCACGACAACCACCTCCATTCTGTGGTGATCAGAAGAATCTTTGAGCATGTCCATTACATATGTACCACTTATAATGGGCATGTAATTTTAGACGATGCATTAATGTAATAGTGTAGGTCGTAGGCATGACCCCTAAGCCATGAGTAAAGTGCTTCGGTTCATTCTTTCAATAATAATAAATTAATATCACTTCTCGCAATCTTTAAAGTTTTCTGACTTCTACGCCAATATTTCAGCTTGCTCTATCGCGTCACTGCACTCTAATATCTTCCATATTTGAAGACACTAATATCACAAATTATTGAAATCCATATCTACCAATACAATTATTAATGAGATAAATTTCATCAGATTAGCAAATGCAAGCATCCCAAATACTTTCTTTGCAGTTAAAGAGAATACAATACAATACAATTAAGTTTCAATGATACAAGACACTCAAGCTGAAAATATATCCAATGAAGTAAAACTGGAACAATGAAGTAAAATTTCAATGATAAAAGGCTTAGGATTAGATGGGTAAAAATGGTCTGGCATACAATTTTAATAGGTGTGAAATTAAGAATGATGAGCAATAACGGTGGAGGAAGAGGTTATTCCTTGTGAGATGAGTTATGAATCATTACCCGAATGAAGTGATAATTTCAAGTTGAAAATATATCCAACTGGGATTTTTTGGAACGACTGATCGAGGAAGAGCGAACTGGAGGCCGGAGATGCCTAAAGCTCACACGACACGTCGAGCGATTCAGCTCGGTCTAGATGTTTGCATGGAATGGAGAAGGTGTGCGGCGTGGGCATGGGGTTCAAATGCGAATGGAGCTACTCAGACAAGAGGCATAAAAGATGAGTTTCGCGTGCAAACAGGAAGGGTCGTGCGGTATCGGGCGGGGTTTTGATGGAGGAAGACGGAATGGTAATTTAGAAAGCCGAATAGGTTTTAAGTGGTAGGTGTGTAAATAGAAAACTTTGGGTGTTATGTGAGTAAATAATAAACTTTTAAGTGTTATGTATGTAAAAATCCCTTAAAAATAATATTTTTGACGTATAGTATATATATATTATTCAATAAAAAGTATTATTTTGTATTTCTTTGTCAACTTTCATAATTATGCTTGAAAAAATCTTAATAAGCTTAGTTTTTTTCTTTATTGTCACCCAACCCCATCACCCAATCTAAAGGGAGGAAAGGTGCCTATATAGAGCTCACAAAAGCAATATGCTTTCCTTTGCAAAGTGTAGAAAGATGAGGCGATAAAGATGTGTATCAATCTTTATCCATTTAGGTAGGGCAACAGAGCCTTGAAGGCAGCGAAAAAAGTGCGATATATTTCTCTACGTACAATTATGATAAGCTACTCGAGGAATAAACCTAAAGTGATTTTTTCTTACACAAAGTTTTTAAATTATGGACAATCGATATTATCCTTATTTGCTCTTTATTTTCTACCCCACATTAGGTATTAGCAATTGCTTATTATATGGGTCTCTAGGTGAATTACATGCTATCAAAATTAAGTTTCTTCTCATTTATGAAGAATAAATTTTATTACTCTAATATTCTTATTATTAAGAAATTGTTTGGCATGAAGCATTAGAAGTACATAGCATTCTTTTATTTGTATTTCAAAGTTTTTTTTATTTCGCTTGATACGTCACCAAAAATCGCTTTGATCTGACATGAATCTCGATGCAAATATAAATTAGAAACTTCCATAATTAATTTTGGGACTATCTAAACTTTGATTTCATCAAGCTTATAATCAAATTGAATATCTCGAGAAGACGAACCCAATGACATCAAAATCAGTTCAATCCAAGCCCAAATCAAAGGACCAAAACACTCTTGAAAGTTTTAAAACATTAAGTAGATGACCAAACAATATTCAAATATGACATGCTTATAGTCGAACTGAGCAGCTCGACGAGACAAATCCAACAAGCCTAAGGTTGCCAAATTCTAAAATCATTAAGGAACTTAAATGCTTATTAAACACTCTATAATTAAGTGAATTAATATCAGTCGTTCGATGGAACACTCCCAACCTACCCTTGACCTTTTTCTTATTTACTAGTCATGCCACTCCAACAATTATAAATAGCCCCTCATTTTTCACATGAATGAAGAGAAAAAGAGTCAAAAGCTTGAGAGCTATCATGCTCCCTCCATCCAGCGTTGCCACTATCGGAGTTATTGCCGACCACTGTCGTCCTGTTGCAAATCTGGTTTTGATGATGACAAACATGTCTCTATTGTGTTTTGCTTGGCTAACCCGTTTCATGTATAAAAGATCACAAGCAACTCAAGCCAACTCAAGATCGGGTCCAAGTGTGTCTAAGTGTACTAATTTTCTTTTTCTTGAGTCAATTGTAATGTAACTGATCCCCTAGCTAAGTAACCTTGCACACACACACTCAGGAGGAGAGCTTGAGTGAATTAGAGTTTATGTTCAAATTTTTATTCAGATCGTCCTGGACGATAGTCACATCGTCCTGGACGATAAAGTAAAAATAGAAACCCTAATTAGGGCGACCAAGTTAAAAGGGTCTGATTAAGCAGATCGTCTTGGACGATCTTTGGATCGTACGGGACGATATGCTCAAATCAGAAATTCTCAGCCGCCAGATCAAGTTAGGCAAGTTTTTATTTTTAAATTTTTGGTCTGATCGTCCCGGACGATATGTGTATCGTCCCAGACGATCCAGTACAATCATGCCTAAATTAATCTGGTAATTAAGGAAAGCAATTTATATTTGATTGATACGATCATATCGTCCTGGACGATCATGATCGTCTAGTGCATTTCAGCTGTACGACCTGAACTGTGCTCAGGACGATTTGGGCACTTTTTGAACTAATCGTACAGGACGATAACCGTATCGTCCTGGACGATCAAGTCATTTTTTGGTCGTCTAGCACAGTTTGCTCTAGATGACCCGAACTGTCTTCTGGACGATATTCCTTGATTTACACTAATCGTCCCGGACGATCGCAGGATCGTACGGGACGATATGAACAATTTCTCTACTGATCGTTCAGAAGGGCCAGATTGTTCAGGCTGATGCAGCTGATTTTGAACTGATCGTACAGGACGATCTATCGATCGTCCTGGATGAGCTTGGCCGACTAGTTGAGATTTATGGCAAATTTTAAGCCCTCCTATAAAAGATCTTTTTCTTTCAATAAGAAAAATCTTTTGCCACTTTCCTTTCCAGAGAAATCCTAGAGAGAGAGAGAGGGTTTGGGAGAGAGAGAGGATCTTGTGAGGGGGAGTTCGTGAGGGGTTCACGAAAGTTGCTCCAAGCAAGGATCAGAGTCTTCTTCTCCGCTCGTCGTCTTTCATCGTGTCGGTGTTCTTTGGGAGAGGATCATCGGCAAGAAGATCCAGGGTTCTCTGCCCTCTTCAGGTGGAAGCAAAAGGAGTTCGAAGGTTCTCTGCCTGCTTCAGGAGGAAGTAAAAGGAGGTTAGGTTCTCTGCCTCACCTGGTGGCGGAAATGAGGTTTTTGTACAGGCTTCTCCGCCTTGCTGTGGGAGCAAAAGGAGAGTCACTTTTTGTTTAATGCAATACCCGGAGGGGAGGCTCCTGGGAGTGGACGTAGGTCAAGTTGACCGAACCACTATAAAATCTGGTTTGCTTTTCTGATTCTGTTCTGCACTTTACTTTTTTGATATTAACTGCTTGGGTGAATATCTGTGATTGATCTTTTCGTTCTTGTTTACTTGTTTTCCGCTGTAAAGTATCGAAAAGATTTTTTCTGTTCATCGTGAAATTTTTAAATAACCAATTCACCCCCCTCTTGGTTAGCCTCGGGACTAGTTCACTAGGGCTTAACATCTCTATCGAACTTTCACGTCCGACCACCATCGCTGGCCGACTACAATCTCTCTGACCACTATTGCCCGATTATAATCATTCTAACCATTATTGCCAGATTGTGGCCCTTCCAACCTTCATCTCCCGTCGACACGATGATTTTCTCCCTTTTTATGGGTTTTCACGTAAAAACTCTAGTGGCTCTTATGAATGCTGCACCTCTCTCTCTTATCTGTTTGTGTTAAATTTTTGTACAAACCTAGGATGCTAAACTCTATATCTCTTTACCGCCATAAATTTTTCAGGACACAAAAGTTTGACATCCTCTGTGGGAAATAATTTCTAGTTGGGGGGCAATCTTTGTTATAGCCTCAAAATGTCATTCACATCAACATCCTCGATATGATTGAAGCATGATATCCCCTCTATCAAAATTTATTACTAGATTTAAAAGAAGCCTTTCACTATTAAGGGCAACCTTATGCATTATTTTATCACCTCTCCAGCATTAGCCATTAATACATCAATTTCATATGAATTATGTTATAACCCATATATTGACCCAGATAAATATTTGTTTTTGGAGTCAATATAAGTTTAAATCATAAATCGTCTTCACCATTGCATTATTATTATAGTATTTTACTTGCATGATTTTTTTCGTAATTTTTGGGTGCTAGTGAAAATCCTTAAGAAATTGGTACTTGTCACTATAAGTGAGGATTTTGTGATCTTTAGGTATCCATTTTGTAAATTAATTTCTATTAAATAACTTTGATTATTATTTATTAAAAGATTAAATGAATAATTCTTTCAATTTAGATTCTGGGGCATCACAAATTAGATTTGGACTAATGGGCAACCTTAATTACAACTCTGATTAAAAAAAATTCTTCCAATATTTTCAACATCCAAGATAATATTACTGATAATCATCTTTTATAAAGCTCTTAACAAGTGCAAGGATGCTTTAAGTAAATTTCAAGCTCTATATAATTCATAGCTGGACTTTTACTCCTTGGGCAAGGCCATAACCTCTACCTACAAAAGGTAGTAACAATTTAAAGATAGACTAATCATCATCTTTGATTCAGGATACATTCATTATTTGTTCCCTCCCAATTAAGGCATAATCAATCCTAGGGGGAGTTGATTCGACCTCTTCCATAAAGTTTAATATCAAGTAACCCTTTGACAAATAACCTCAGATAAGTCAAATATCGTTGGTAGATTCTCTCAATCTCTTCCACAATAAGTAAAGTTATCGAGTAATGCTCTTATAAATGACATCAGATAGGTCAAATATCCTTGGTAGATTCTCTTAATCTCTTACACGAAGGCTAACATCATTGAACAATGCTCTGACAAACAACCTCAACTAGGTCAAACATCCTTGAGGGATTCTCTCGATCTCTTTCACACAGGTTAATGACATCTAGCAACGCTCTGACAAATAACATCGGATAGGCCAAACATTCTTTATGGATTTTTCCAACCTTCTCAATATAAATTAACAACATCAAACAATGCTCTAACAAATAACCCAGGAAGGCTTGCCCATGAGGTAGCCTCGAAGAGAAGCTAATAGTAGACAGGGTCCTCACTAGAAAGACTCCATAAAAGCAAGTAGCTGACATGATCACCACTCATTCAATGACCTTAGAAGGTTGAAAACCTCAAAAGGCATGCATATATCAAAAGGTCTTAGAATGTTAAAAGCCTCAAAAGGTACAAGTATATCAAAGACCTTAAGCGACTAATAGCCTAAAAAATATAAGTACACCTAAAACCTTAAAAGGCTAAAAACCTCAAAAGATACAAGTACATGAAAAATCTCAAAAAGTTAAAAGCCTCAGAAGTTCTTATTTAAAAAGTTCGGAAGGCTAATCCAGCTCTGCTCATGATGATGATAATGACATCATCGATGTCCACAGCTATTAGACAATGCACATCGACACATGCGATTGGCCTAGCGAAGGTCCTATTGGAGATTATCTAGCCTTACTCATAGACGATGATAATTCTCAGATATCTGATAATTAAATTATTCAAAACCATGTTGTTCAAAACTAGGAAGTTTTGTCGTTCTTGTGTTCTTAAATGTAATGCCCTCTTAGAGTCAAATCTAAAGAAGGTCAGAAGAGAGAAAAATATTATATTTGAAGATCCTTAGCCTAACTTATAAACACTAAGCCTTTCTAAAATATTAAATAAAAATATTAGGGATTTTTATATACATAACACCTAAAATTATTCTATTTGCATGTCTAACACCTAAACTACACTATTTACTTGTATATCACCTAAATAACATTCTCTTCATCCGAAATACCACTCCGTTACTACTATTAAAACCCTTCCTTTCACGTGTGAGGTAATCTTTCTTCTTCATTCGAGTAGGTGTCTTCCTCGGGTGAACCCCAAGCCCCTCTCCTTCTCCATCCCATGCGAACAACCAAATCGAGCTGAAACTTACCTTCTCGATCCGTCTTGTGCGAACAAGCAAAGCGAGGAGTCACTTGACGTTCTAAGTTTCTCTTGAAGTTTAGAAGCACAAAATTCACACCACACAGTAGGACAAAGAAGACAATTTGTATTGTGTAGTTCCAATAATTTTTCTGCATTCTATTACTTTGTCGAGAGAGAGCTGAGAGGGAGGGAGATGGAGAGAGAGGAAGAAATGGGTCTGGAAAGAACACTGTCGATGTAGCCGCTTCTAGTACAAAAAAATTATTTGTTATTCCTTCTCTTTTAAGCACATTGGGTTCTTCTCTTAGATGCACCCTTCCATGGAACCTTTAATTGCACATTTTTTTCTGCTTTTAACCCTATTTTCAATATTTTCTAGAGGATTTTTTTGCAACAAGTTGTTTGGAATTTTTAATCTTAAGATACAGTTGTTTGATTTGGCAGTCACATATTTTCAGATTTTTAACTTTTACAAATTTATTGTTTTTACTTCAATTTTACAGATAAATTGATCTTACAGAAAAAATTGCCTAAATTTTCCTTCGATGTGAGGGGAGGTTCAACGACAGGACTTCAGCAGCGCAGTTCAACAGAAGGGGGAAAAAATGGAGAAAGGAGAAGCAACGCACTTCAGCATAGGGCAGAGCACAAGGGGTACCTCTTGGGTTCAACAAAAGGAAAAATAAAAGAGTGGCATGGGCACGGGTGTGATTATTTGCACGAGATGGAGTAGAAAAGAGGCGAAGGGGTCTTCGGAGAAGCTTTCATGGGGTAAAAGGACCGGGCTCATAGGGGTTGGGGTGGGGCTTTGACTAGAACATAACAGAGTGATATTTCAGTTGTTTGAAATATTATTTAGGTTGTATAAGTAAATAGTATAATTTAAATATTAAATATATAAATAGAATAATTTTAGATATTATGTATGTAAAAATCTCAAAATATTAACACCCTTTATTATGTCAACAGGCCAAAAAAGAGAGAACGCTAGGTGCATGGCAAGAGCTCCACAACCAATCAAAATGTAACACACGGATCACGTGTTTTTAGAAACCATCCTTAGTCGTTCGATCAAATAAGCAGCAGCAAATCTCTTGATCTCTTCGATCACGAGCAAACCGACTTCTGCCTCTTTTCTCCTTTCGGTCATCAAATATAAAAGCCGGACGTATCAACGTTATCTTTTATTTCTCTACTGTTTTTCACTTTTTCGTCGCCCGAAAGAGGAAGACTAGAAACCCTAATCTGAATTTGCTACCCGGCGATGGCTCGTACGAAGCAAACTGCTCGAAAGTCAACCGGAGGCAAGGCTCCTCGAAAGCAGTTGGCCACCAAGGTATCCTATGTTCTATCAATCGTTCTAGTATGTAATCAGTCCAAGTCTTATAGGGTTACTCATCTATACGTCTATTTGCTTTAATTCGTGAAGGCTGCGAGGAAGTCGGCTCCGACCACCGGAGGAGTTAAGAAGCCCCATCGTTACCGCCCTGGAACTGTCGCTCTGAGGTAACTGGTTGCTTTTAAGTCGTTTTTAGGGCGTTTTTACTTGATCTGATTTGATTCAATTCGTTTTCCAGAGAGATTCGCAAGTACCAGAAGAGTACTGAGCTGCTGATCCGAAAGCTGCCGTTCCAGAGGCTTGTTCGTGAGATCGCACAGGATTTCAAGACGGATCTGCGTTTCCAGAGCCATGCCGTGCTGGCTCTACAGGAGGCAGCGGAGGCATACCTCGTTGGTCTCTTCGAAGACACAAATCTGTGCGCTATCCACGCCAAACGGGTTACCATCATGCCCAAGGACATCCAACTCGCCCGCCGTATCAGAGGAGAACGCGCTTAGGTCGTATTGATGGTCTCAGTATATTATAATTATGTAATTTTCTTTCTTGACTATGACTTCTCTCTTTCGTTTGAGTCTCAATTCATGTAACAGTTTATGTGCATGTGTTAGTTTCTGGATCTGAAACCTATTGCTAGTTAGACTGATGTGGTACGTTTACTTGGTTAATATCTATAGAAAATATGTGAAATTAGCCTTCTTTAGCGATGATTACGATCGTTTGTGGATGTTTTTATCCCTCCCCCATGCAATCTTTTAGATAAATATACAACCGATTGATTACCTGTAGGATGCTGTTTCCAGTTGCTGTTTCTTTTAATGTTTTTGAAGTTGATCCGGTGAAGCGAGTTTAAGAGTGCTTGAGAACGGGATTAAATGTTCCAGATTCAGTCTATTTACTCGATCAATTCCTTCTTTTCGGTTTATCAGTTGTTTGCAAAATTGTCAGCTGGTGAATTGTTCGGATCTTCTTATAATTCTGCTGTGTTCTGAAGCAGCAAGCATTACAGGCTAATTTACAGCCTAAGAGGTTTGTAGCTGTTGTTAAGTTAATTTTGATGATGATTCATGATGTGTTCTTGTGGAGATTAATGCTGATTTGGCTTGTGATGATCTTTTTTCCTGCGAAAAAATTGTAGTCTGAAAGGAAGATCGAGGTTTGAGCTAGAATTGCAGTTTGAGGTTTGGGTGGAATTCGCATTCATTATTCAAGAATGTGAGGATGTAGATCTTCTGAACTTGGAGCAGCCTTTACTTTGATAATTGTGCTTATTAAGTTATTTATAATGGATCAACTAAATGCATGGTAATGGCTGTGAATATTTTCGGATTACGGCGTTGTTTGCGGATAGCTTTTACATTATTTTAGAAAGCAATTTTTAATATAAAAAATTTGAATTTGAAATGTTTTGTATTAGAAAGTAGTTTTAAAAAGTAATAAGCCAAATGAAATCCTAATATCTTTTTTTCCAGTTGCCTTGGGTGTGCTTTCTTGCGATTGTTTATTAGAATATTGTTCGCTGTTATTAATTTGTATTGAAAAGTTGAGAAAATTTATAAGGTATGTTTGATTTATCAGGGTTTTTGTTAGAGAATGGTATGAGGATGTTAATTTATGTGGAAGAGGTTGAGAGAATTTATTAATGATATTCGACTTATTTGAGATTGTTTGTTAAACTATTATCATGATATCAATATTTGTGGAAGAGAACGAATTGAATTTTTCTATAATCAATTATATCTTAATTGGGAGGGTGCTGATTGAAAGAATCAAATTATGTAAACTGATTTATTGAGGGAGCCATGGAGAAAGCATTTGATATGTCGAGTTGATGTACATGCCAATTATGGTGGAGATGATGAGGAGTTGAATGGTAGGCATTTGGGCGAGAGGGCTAAATGTCTTAGAGTTGTATATGCCAAGTTCTTATTTGAAACCTTGGGCGAAGAGGTGAGCTTTGCATTGGTCAATTGTATTTAGGGGTGTAAATGAGTCGAGTTGAGCTTGAGTTGGGTTTAACTCGAGCTTGACTCGCCAGCAAAATCCTGAGTTTAAACTCCAACTTGAGCTCGGCTCATCCCACTATAAACAAGCTTGCGAGCTGCTCACAAGCCTTCTGATGAGTGTCTACGATCCGGTCCATCTTTCGCACGTCTGTGATCTGGTTCGTCTTTCACGGTCTAATCCGTCTTTTGCACATGCAATGCCCAGCAAACTCAAAAGGCTATTGGTCTTCTGTTCGTCTACATATTGATTTGGAAAAAAGTTATGATGAAGTACCTAATCACCTTTATTTGAAAAAAAACACCCATCAAACTATTTTTTTTATTATGTTTTTTAGAGATGACTTGAGAAAAAGCTGCTGTCTTATTAATGTGATGCAGAATAAAGGTGCGGGGTGGGTCTGCTGGGAATATAAAATTAATAATTTATATACTTTTTTAAGTTGCATTTATTATATTGCATTTTAATCATTAATCTTTTTTCAACACTCAAATTTAATAAAAAAATAATTATAATGATTTGAGCTGGCTTATGAGCGCATGATTTGAGTCTCATTAAGCTCGAATTCGATCTCGTTTAATAAAAGATCTTGTGGCTCGATAAACTTGGCTCGTGAGCTCATTAAAGTGTCGAGTTTGAGTCGGCTCGACTCACTTACACCCCTAGCTGTGCCATTTGGTTTGAGTTTGGTTTTGTATGTCCAATGACAACCTAGAATTTGTTGGTTGGATGGAGGTGGAATTAAGGACCACGTCTCTTGTCGTTGAAGAGCGAGTGGTTCATTTGACATAGTGTGTTACCACTCTGGGAGGTGAGATGCTTGAGAGTAGCTGGTTGGAGTGGACGGGGAATTGGTTAGTGGTAAGTGAGAAGATTTATTTGGGCTTGAGATGACCCATTTTTAGTCTGGTTTGCATGGGATGTACTTAAGTGGTGAGAGGTGGAGTGAAATGGGACATGCTAGGGCTGTTTGGTGGCGGGTTGGGAGATGAAGAGGGAGTGTTGGAGTATTGTGGAGAAGAGGGGTTGGTATTTGGTGATGAGATTTTTTTTAACATGCACTAATATGGAAGAGTGTGGTGCGAGTAGCAGTGCGGAGGTTGGGATTGAATTTGTTGAGCTGTAAGATGGAGGGTGTAGGTTGGTTGTTTGTTGAAAGGGAAATGTTTGCTCATGGAAGATGACATATGTATTTTGTGAGTGAGAGAGTTAAAACATCTATAGTCGAGGTTAGAGTTGAAGTATCCTGGGAAGATGCAAGGAGTGGAACACGGTGCGAGTTTGTTGAGTGAGAGGGGTCGTAGGCATGGAAAGCATATGCAACCAAAGATTTTTAAATGTGTGCAGTGAGGTGCCTTTTTGTGAAGAACATGGTAAGGAGATTTGAAGCCTGTGTTTTTGGAAGGCAAGCAATTTATTAAATATGCGGCGATCATGAGTGCTTCAGCCAGACGGAGAAGTGAAGATGTGCATCATGTAGTAAGGTGTGGTGATTTCGCGTAGATGATGATGCTTGCACTCGGAGACCATTTTGTTTTGAGGTATATAGGCAGCTGAGTTGATATTGTATGCATTTGTTGGTGAGGATTATTGAAATTGTTTATTTAGATGCTCGTTATCGTTATCAGACCTTAGGAATTTAATGTTGGTGTTAAACTGGTTTTCGGCCATGGCAGCAAAGTGGCTGAATTTTGTGAAATTTCTAGATTTATTGTATAAAGGAAAGACTCAACACTACTTAGAAAAATCATCAATAATCACTGTGAATTAATTCTAGTTGTTTAGTAGTATTTGATTGCTGTAAATTGAAAGATAGTTTGTGGCTTTTTGCCACATTGTAGGAAGTGTATATAACTACTTAAGAGGAATTACAAGGTATTTTTAGAAATCTTGCAAGCTTGGTAGTAACTGAGTGATGTGGGTGACCCAAACGAGCATGCTATAGCTGTAAGTTGTTGGGTTGAGAAGTTAGAGCTGTAAGAGAAGAGTGTGACATTGGTGAAGAGAAGGGATGCAACCTGTTACTGTTGCGACCGTGATGGAGAATTTGCTATGTTTTCAGATCCTTAATGATGAAGCTGATAGTGTCAAAGGAGATGGAGCAGTTGTTTTCAATGGTAAGTTTGTGTATTAAAAGCAAGTTGTGGGAAATGGAAGGGACATGAAGTAGATTATGAAGAAAAAGCTTACGATGTGGAAGTGGGGTAGGGAGAAGACCGTTGCCAGTGTTGATGATAGGCTAGGTGGATTCATTGTCGGCTGTGATGCTGTCAGTTCCAGTGTAAGGAGTTGGATGTTGGAGGTTCTGAAGGTCTGTTGTAAGGTGAGCTAAAACTCCAGAGTCTAAGTACCAGTCTATAGAAGTGGGTTGTTGAGGTGAATTGAAAACTATATGAGAAGCCGAGGAGGGATTATACTGGAGATTGCACCAGTGTCAGCAGTTGAGTGCAATGTGTCCGAGCTTTCCACAGATTTGATAAGTGGACGTGTGCTGTTGAAGGATGTACCTACACGCATGGGCTGGTTGAACTGGTGGGGTGGTGGTGTACTGTTGGGAGTTGAGTGGTTGTTGTTTGGTGAAGAGACGATTTGAATTGTTTTCTAATGATCAAGTCTTGAATGGCGACCATGAGTTGCTGCTAGAGCCAGAGAATGAGGATTTGATTCTATATATTTTTGAGATTCAATAAAGAGGTCGATTTCTTTACTACACAAAAGAGAGTAGAGATCGTCAAGGCTGATAGGGGTTAGTTGTGTGCGAATGATTGTTTTAAAGGATTGATATGCATGTGGGAGCCCATTAAGTGTGTATATAATGACATCTTCGACGTCAATATGAGAACATGTTGCAGAGATTTGATCAACGAGTTGTTTGATATTTGAGAGATATTGGGTTATGGAGAGATTTTTCATGGAGTTATGGAGCTCATTTTTGAGCTGGATAACTCGGGATCGATTTGTGGGTTATAAGCTTTTTTCCAAGGTTGTTTAGATATCATGAGAGGTGTTGAGGTTGATAATATAAGGTAGGATTTGAGGTGAGATGGTTGAGTAGAGAGCTGTATCAAAAATTTGATTAATGAGTTGTCAGGGGCTTTATTCAAGATTAGGTAAGACTTTTTTGGTAGGAGAGAGAGTGTGCTTTGGTGGTCAAATATTCTCATCGGAGAGAAAACCTTGGAAGTTATTGGTAGTTAACATTTTAAGGACTTGAAGCTTCCATATGGAATAGTTGTTGCTGGTTAACTGGATGTGCGCTGTGTTTAAAATTTGATATTAGAAACTTGAGTGAGGGTAGGATGGGAGTTTTTGTTATATTGAAAGGTGATAACTGGGTTGGGTTTGGCATGGAGAATGATGTTGAAGAAATTAACAAGAAGGTAATACAGAAGAGTAGGTAACAGGAGATTGTATTTCTTGTCACTGTTCTTACAAAAGCCTAGTATGCGTATATATAGAGCTGTACGGTAAGGCTATCCAATACAAAACAGCCACGTCATCTAACAAGAAAGCTAATTAATATATATACATATATGTAGTACTTATACGCCCCTGCAAACTAATGGGTCTTGAGTGGCTGTTAGTTTGTGTCTTAAATGATGAAAGCGTGGTATAGATAAGGCTTTGGTGAAGATATCTGCTACTTGATCTGTAGTAGAGAGCGGTAGAATACGAATATTTTTGTTTTGGATGTGATCCCTGATGAACTTCTGATTAATTTCAATATGTTTTGTGCGGGCGTGGAATACAAGATTATTGGCCAAGGCTATAGCAGACGTGTTGTCGCAGTACATATCAGTAGGATGATTTTGTGGTATGCCAAAGTCTTGAAAAAGACGTCTAAGCCTGAGGACATCAGCCGTGAGCACAGCTAATGCACGATATTCAGATTCAGTTGATGAGCGAGCAACAATATGTTGCTTTTTGACTGTCCATGAAATGAGTGTATCGCCAAGAAACGAGCAGTATCCAGATGTTGATTTTCTGGAAATTGGATCACCCGCCCAATCAACATCTGAAAAGGAAGTAAGATGAAGATTAGATTTGGAAATAGGTAGAACATAATCAAGCGTACCTTTGATGTATCGAAGGAGACGTTTCAGAAGATAAGTGTGCTGAGGAAGTGGTTGATGCATATGTTGAGATAATTGATTGACAGTGTATGCTATGTCAAGGCGAGTAATCGTGAGGTACTGTAAAGATCCAGTAATTTTCCTGTAGAGGGAGGCATCGGACAACACAGAGTCGACTGGAAAGTTGGCTGGGAGCTTCGTGCAGTTAGGATTAGATAGTGGTTTGCACTGAGTAAGCTGTGTGAGCTGAAGCAGATTGTAAGCGTAGGATTTCTGAGATAGAAAATATTTGCTGTCAGAGGAACTGATTTGGATCCCCAGAAAGTCATTTGCATGTCCTAGATGCTTCATATCAAATGCAATATTGAGTTTTGAGATAATATAGTTGATTGCTGTTTGATCATTTTCGGTAATTAGTATGTCGTCAACATACATGATCAGATATATTTGAATATTCGGTTGTTGAAGGAGCAGGAGAGATGGATCCACATTACTGTGAGCAAAGCCGAGGGAGACAAGTTGAGACGTGAAAGTATTGTACCACTGTCATGGTGCTTGCTTAAGACCGTAGATGGCTTTGTGAAGATAACACACATAATCCGGATGCTGGGCATCTTCAAATCCTTTCGATTGTGTCATGTACGCCGTCTCAGATAGGTTGCCATGAAGAAATGTGTTGGCAATATCAAGTTGTTGAACGGGCCATCCGTTATGAAGAGCGAGTGTCAGGAGTATTCGGATTGTGGGAAGCTTGGCCACTGGACTGAACGTTTCTGTGTAATCGACATCGTATTCCTGAGGATTTCCTTGAGCCACCAATCGGGCTTTATGTTTGGCAATTGAACCATCAGCATGAAGCTTGAGTCTGTATGCCCATTTACATCCAATAATAGAGGCATCCGTGGGAGGGCTAACAAGGGTCCATGTACCCTATTTCTGGAGAGCAAAAAATTCCATAGCCATTGCGTGACGCTAGGTAGAATGTTTATTGGCATCTTGGAAAGAAGTTGGTGCTGCAGGCAAAAGCGAGTTAGTATGAAATAAGTTGAGACGAACCTGCGGTTTGAGTGATCCAGTTTGTGTCAGAGTGACCATTGGATGGTGAGGTAGCTGGGAATGTGTAGACTGAGTAGAAGAGTAGCTTTGAGAGTCAGGGAGCTGATGGGTGCATTTATCAGACTGAGGGGGAAGAGTTGCAGACATAGATTGCCCTGCTGAAGAAATAGGATGGGACAGGGAGTGAGTCGAAATAGACTGAACAGAGGAAGGAGTGAGTAGAAAATGAGAGATGCCAGTATTGGAATTGCTTGAATGAGAGACTTGAGTGGCAAATGGAAAAATGTGCTCATTAAAAGTAGTGTGTCTGGAAACAAAAATTTTGTTAGTAGTCGGATCTAAACACTTGTAACCTTTGTGAGCATCAGAATATCTGAAAAAGACACAAGGTTTGGCCTTAGGTTGAAATTTATGGCGAGTGTGAGGTGGTAGCAGGGATAACACGCACAACCAAAGGTGCGAAGGTGGCTGTATTCCGGTTTAGCTTGGTGTAATAATTCAAAAGGAGACAAATTGCCAGTGACAGGAGTGGGCATCCTATTGATTAAATAGACATATGTTAACACAGTTTCAGGCCAGTGAGATTACGGAACAGATGCTGTGAGAAACAAAGTGCGAGTTGTTTCTATGATGTGTCGATGTTTCCTTTTAGCAACTCCATTTTGTTCTGGGGTATACGGACAAGAGAGTTGATGTTGGATACCATTTTTCATAAGAAATTGTTGCAAACTATGATTGAAAAATTCAGTACCACCATTAGTTCTTAGGATTTTAATAGGTTTGGACGTGTATTTCTCGATATGAGACTTGAAAGCGATAAAAATGTTAGTAACTTCAGATTTGTGTTTCATGGGAAATAACCATGTAAAGCGAGAACAATCATCAACAAAGATTACATAATAGTGAAAACCTTGAATAGAAACAACAGGGGCAGGTCCCCAAACATCCGAATGAATAAGAGAAAGAAGATCATTTTGACAATTTACAGTGCTTGTGAGCTGAAGAAGGATTAGGTGGAATCAGGTAGAGTCCTTTGATACACGGGCCTTGAAGAAGGACCTGCTTCGTCTTCTGATCCTTGCATACAAAACCAGAAGGATTAAAGGTAATAGAGATATCATTGTCAATAGTTAATTTGGAAATGGATAGCAAATTATAATGAAGTCTAGGCGTGTGAAAAATTTGAGAGAGAAGTAGCTTACGGGTTGGGGTTGGCAGTAAGCCATCCCCTGTATGAGCAATATTTACCGACCGACCATCTCCTACGCTAATGCTCTCGTTACCTTGATATGAATTCGAGAGAGACATGTTGTCTAGGGAGTTCGTAAGATGCGACGTCGCTCCCGAGTCAAGAAACCAAGCATTGTAGGAGTTGTCAGAGGTGGCAACAAGAGCTTTGGCAGAGTTGTTTGGTGGTGGTGGAACATACTGAGGATCAAGTCTATGCCAGCAGGATGGATCCAAATGCCCTTTCTTGAGACAGAACCGGGGAGGCATTAGAAAGCCTCGTAGAATTTGGTGTAGCCGAAGCTTTTCTTCCACGGTAACAATTGTCGCGACCACGAGAGGCATAGAGAGCCAGAGTGGAGTTGGTAGACGCAGAATTGTGCAAAGCATCTAAGGCAAGATTAATTTCTTCGCTTAAAAGAAGAGGATATAAATGATCAAGACTGAGGGGTTGAAGCATCTTGCGAATAGCGATCTTGAAAGATTGATAGGAACTGGGAAGACCATTTAGGATATATAGGATTATGTCTTCAGTGTCAACAGTTGATCCTACAGCGGCAATTTGGTCGACCATCGTTTTAATCTCAGCAAGATATTGGGTCATGGTAAGATTCTTAAGGGAGATGTTGTGAAGAACGTTTTTGAGCTGTATAACCTTAGATCGATTACAAGATTGGAATCTGGTGGAAAGGGAAGTCCAGATGGCAGCAGTTGATTCAAGATTGACAACATACGGTAAGATAGACGGTGATATGGTGGAACACAAGGCAACAGCAAGAACTTGATCGGTTAAAAGCGATGGAGCAAAAGAAGGATTAGGGATTGTAGAGCCATCAGTTTGAGAAAGAGTGCGAAGAGGATGAGAGTATGATGAGTTAAGAAACTTATGAAAACCGTGAGCCCGAAAAATTTTTAGAATCTGAGATTGCCAGATGGAGTAGTTGTCCGGCGCTAGTTGAATTGGAGCTAGATTCTTGATGTTCGATACAACGAACTTCATGGTGGAGGAAATTGGAGGATCTTCTTGATTTTCCATGTTAGTGGTCTCGCTGTGCTGAGATGACATCGAACTCGCCATGATCAGCCCGCTCTGATACCATGAAGAAATTAAAAAGAAGGTAATACAGAAGAGTAGGTAACAAGAGATTGTATTTCTTGTCACTGTTCTTACAGAAGCCTAGTATGCGTATATATAGAGCTGTACAGGTAAGGCTATCCAATACAAAACAGCCATGTCATCTAACAGGAAAGCTAATTAATATATATACATATATGTAGTACTTATAGATGTGCTAGAGGATTCACCCATCAGGTGGGAACAGGTAGAGGAGAGCATCGTCTTTGATACCATAAAAGAGCTAGATTAACATGAGAAGCATTGGGAGAAGCACATAGTGAAACACATAACCCAAGATAAAGAGATGAAACTAGTTACATTTTCATTAGATGAAAATAAAGTAGTACAATGTAGCGTATATATAGAGATAAAGCTGAGGTACAAGTTACAGCTCATGAGTGTCTTCCTATGTTGATGCATCTGGAGAGTAATTATCAATGGTGAAGATGAAGTCTGAAAAAGCTGCACGTAGTACCTGTTTGCCAGATAAGGCGAAGTAGTGGAGAAGAGTGTTGAAATGGGTGCATGCTTATTATGATAGTTTATCATGAATGCCACGCGTATCCTTAATTAAAAGTGACAATTAATATGTCTTTAGATCGTTATTGCGTTTTCTAGGTCTAAACTAAGACCTTACTCAAGGAATAGAAGTCTAATTGGGGACTACATAGAACTTGAAATAAACTTGAAGTATCTTTGTATTGGTTGGGAGCTTTATAAAAAATGGTTTCCACTGACATTGTCTTGGATATTGAAAATGTTGGAGGAAATTTTCTTGGCCATAGTCATAATTGAGGTTGTAGCCAAGGTTTCCCCCCAATCAGGAATTGTTTCCCACAGATGATGCCAAACTGATGCATCTTAAAATATTCACGATGGTAGAGAGATAAAAGTTTATCGTCCTAACTTTGTATGAAGATCCAACACATAAACAGATAAAAGAGTAGGGTAAATCATGCATAAGAGACACCGACATTTTTACTTAGAGAACTACCAAAAGGGGGAAAAACCACGAAGCCTTATCTAATTAAATTGATTCCACTAGTGTTGGTGGTTGATTACAAATAATATCATTCCTCGGAGGAGGTTGCTGGCTCAATGTAGCAAATAATCATTGTATAGAGCACATTACATAGTTGGAGAACAACATGACAATTGTTCTTAAGAGAGTGTTGTCATATTTTTTTGATTGTAGGGTCGTAGTCAGTCGACGACGGAGGTCAGAGGGACCCAACAACTATAAAGTTAGGTAGGAGTTTTGGCGGTAGTCGGAGAGCAGACTGAATTTTGGCAACATTCGGTGGTCAGGAAAAACTCCGGCGATGGTAGTGCTGGATAGAGAGTGCAAGAAAACTGTCAAGTTTTCTCCTCCCTTCATCCCCCCTTTCATATGAAGAATGAAGGGTTATTTATAATTTTTTGAACGTGGCATCCCCAGTAAATATGGAGAATATTTATGGTAGATTTGGAGTGTTCTATCGAGCAATCTATACTGTTGCCTTTGATTCTTAAGAGTTTATTGAGCATTAAGTGCCTTAGAGATGTCAGAATTGAGTGATCTTGGGCTCGTTGGATTCTTCTCATCAAGCCATTTAATTCGACTATAAACATGTCATATTTGAATATCATTTAGTCATTCAATTAATGTTTGAAGCTTCCAAGGATGCTTTGGTCCTTTCATTTGGGCTCATTTGGGCTCGGATTGAAGTGCATTTGATACCATTAGGTTCTTTTTTTTGAGATGCTCAAATTGACTATAAGCTTGTTGAAATTGAAGCTTGGATGATTCCAATTTTAATTTAAAAGTTTTCAACTTGGATGTGTCTCGAGATTCATGCTCGATCAAGACAATTTTTGATAACGTATCAAATTTATTATTAAATATAATCAAACTAATTATATTATAATTAATTTGATTTTACCTTAATAGATCATATCAAACTCTCCCTATGACTCGCCAATCTCCCATCCCAAATTGCCACCCAGATCGTCACGAAGGACTATCGAGCGGGAGACGCCAAAATATTTTGCGCAATTAGGTGTTTGCACAGAAAATGCTAAACGTTTTTAACATTTTCTTCATAAATAAAGAAAGTTTTGAATCTTATTTTTTATCATATAATAAAATATGTTATCTAAGTTTAATAGCTGGTAAATTTTCATGGTAAGGACATCATGATTTTTGTAAGGAGTGCAGGAGCCCACCAACGTAGGAGAAATTATTACTTACGGAGTCCAAATGTAGCTTTGTGTTCGAACTCCAATTAAACAAAGACATGTAGATTTAGCGTGACCCGACGACCCTACTCGCTTGTACACACACATCGAGAAGAATTTATACGCACTTTGGATCAGATCAGGTCTTCGAGTCACACTAGATCAGATCAGGTTGTCGAATCATGATGTTCTTCATTTAATTGGTAATTCGGGCATAGAGCTACATCCGAACTCCACACGTAATAATTTCTCCTATCTTGGGGGTTTAACGTTACATTCTTATCAAATATTTATCAATTATTCATTTAAGTTTCAAAAATTTTATTATATTTTAATTGATCATCTTTTCATGTAATATTTTTCTTAATAGAAGTTATTTAAATTAAAGACAATGATATTCATTATTAACAAAATAGACCTAAATTGATTTCATTTTAGTTTGAAAAATAATTTCATCAATTTGACTCTCTTAATTTCACAATCAATATCAAGAGAGTCAAATTGAAAGTCTTTCAAATCCATTAAAAATAAAAAGAAATTAAACTATTGTTAAAACATAAAAATAATTTATTTGAAGACAAGTCTTTCAAATCCATTAAAATGCTTGGCTTGCAGAGTAGATGGAGATGCATTAGAACTCTGATAACAATTAATGAACATTAAGGGCTAATTTTTCTTGGCCAGAAAGTACCAATGTCACATGCACCATTAAAACCTTTAACGTTGTAAGGGTTTGGGTTTATCTTTGCAGTTAAAAAGTTTAAAAACTTAAAGCTTATGTTGTTTTTCTGTTTATAATACTATTGAACTGATTTTCATATCATATAATAGTACTGCCTTCGGTTACCATTTCTAATCCCAACAGTAATACTTTTATACACAATAATTCATTACAGCTGCGACAAGAAACAAAAACAGTCTGAATGAAAAACTTGCATGCGCTGCATATCGCAGAAGAAATCATAACCACACTCTAAATATATCAAAGAAACAAACAGTCAAATGAACTAAACTCTTTAGCAAGTGGACAATTCCTAAGATATTATCTATTAATAATACAGAACGATTGTACAGAAAGCACGGCTACAACTTCCATTTTTATACGACGATCAAAATATCACATCAACGGCAAAACAAAAAGGAAAAAGAAAACCTACGAGTTAAACATCTTCAAGCTGTCAAGCAGATGCCTTTTTAGCTTTCTTGGTCGTCGACGCTTTGATCGACTTAGGCTTAGGCTTCGCCGGAGCAGCTCTCTTCGCGGCCTTCACCGCCGTCGACTTCTTAACACCCTTTCCGCTAGCAACATGCTTCTTTGGAGTCACAGCAGCATTTCTTTTTGTTGGTGCGGAGGCGGTTGAAATCTTTTGCTTCTTCGGTTTCACCGCCTCCTTTGTCTTATTCTTCCCAGCAGTTACCTTGGGCTTTACATCCTTCACGACCTTCTTCTCCTCTTGCTTGGCAGAAGAGGACAACTTGAAGGAAGCCTTTACCTTGGCAAGCTTACCCCTGACAGTGCAGTTCCTTAGCTGGACGGCGAGGAGCTTACGAAAGTTTTCCGGAAGTTCTCCCTTGTGCTTTTCCTCCATGAACTTCGCAATAGCGTAAGGACTGGATCCCGTCCTCTCATGAAGTGCTAAGATGGCCTCTTTGATCATCTATTATAAGACAAATGAACCAAAATCCATTCATGACCAAACAAATTTGCTGATTTAAAAGAATGAAGAGGTGGAAAGGAAAAAAACGAACCTGGAAATAAGGCGGATGAGAAGCAGCAGACGGTTTCTTCTTCTGGGCGGTTGGTGCTCTGCCCTTCTTCGTCGTCGCGGCTTTCTCCATTGCTTTGATCACTTGGGATATATGCGAACACTTGCTAGAAGCAACAAAAACTCGAAACAGAAATCGAAGTCTGCCCGACGTTGATAAATGGGGCGTTATTTATAGCTAGAAAGGCAACTGATAATAAAGTTCGTAGTAAATCGTGTGCGACGCTGTGATTGGTAGAAATGAAAGGGCACGGATTGTTAATATTGCACGGACCCTGTCCGTTTATTTCTACGGTGGATTTCTTATGAAATTAATCTTTTTAGTACGGAATGTGGTTTATGAGTTTTGGAAATAGTGAGAACTTCGCTCTAGTTTTGAACTATATAAAAAAAAAATTATGCATTGATATTTTCATTTAAAAGGTATTTTTGTGACTTATGTGTGCAATTTGATTTTATTGATCAATTGGGTTATATTATTAACTCAAATTTTAATTCTATTAGTTAAGCAGGATGAGAAGTTGGTTAGGGGTTCTCAAAATAGTAGCGAGCCTTCTGCTCAAGGGTTCGGAGGCAATGCTCAAGGGTTCGGAGGCAAAGACCTAATTTTTTTTCCCATGAAACACCGTAGCGCTGTAAATCCAATGTCAATGCCTTGTAGACCCATCTGGGACAAGAAGCTCAACATTGAGGGGTTGTGGACACAGTGACATGGCACTGTGGACCCGTATGGGACAAAGAACCCAACACCACGATGCTTTTAGCCGGTTGAGTCAATTTCTTTCTTGCAGTTTTATATTTTGTAATCTCAAAAGGTATATGTGTGTATAAAAAGGGTGTGAAGACTGTGAGAAAAGAAAAATCTTTACAATTTCTCTTGTTTTTCATAGTGATTTTTTTTTTTTGGTTTAATGTGGCTCCATTGCTTTTTCCCATTATGGGGGTTTTTCCAAGTTGAATTTTTGTATTCTTTCTCCATTGTTTGCTTTCTTATTTGTTTCATTTTTTATTTACTCCCAACATTTTGATGGATTTCAATGCTCTTATTTATATTTGATATGTCACCAAAAAATTATCTTGATCGGGCACGAATCTTGAGGAAAAACACAAGTTAGAAACTTCAAAAATTAATTCGGAGACCATTTAAACTCCGATTTCAGCAAGCCTATAGTCGAACTGAGCGTCTCGGAAATACGAACGCAACGACACCAAATTTGACTCAATCCAAGCCCAAATGAGTCCAAATCAAGTACCCGAAGCGCTGTTGGAAGCATCGAACAGCAATTTGAGTTACCAAACGGTCTCCGATTTTGACGAGCTTATAGTCGAATCGAGCAGCTCGACGAGACGAATCCAACGAGCCTAAGATCGCAGAATTCTGATACCATTAAGACCTTAAGATGCTCAATAAACGGTTCATGATCAAGGGATTCAATATCAGCCGTTCATCCGGATCACTCCTTATTTGCCCCTGATCCCTCACAGATTTACGGGCTATGCCACTCCAGAAAAACTATAAATAGCCCCTCATTTCTCTTAAGAGAGGATGTGGACCTCCGAAAGGACACTAACAAACACCATCGCCCCGCGAGGGGAGACAGTATCTGTTGCCAATGGAAGGGCAGATTCGATCACACATATGATTAACCATTGAGGATAGCGGCTCTCACCAGCACAGCCCGATGGATAATAATATATGTGATCTAATCACAACGGGTTTCCCCGACCCGATACATTAGCTCGAATGGGGTTTATTTGAGAGTGGGATTCGGTTTCCCACGGGCGCAAGCCCCCGTGGTTAATTACATCTCAAGCCGGGGCCTGAGAAAACTCTCGATTAAGGATTCTACATTATTCTTTCCAAATTGGGATTAGCACATAGGGCGAAGACTAGGAAGTCCTACTCAAAGGGGAAGAGAGGTTCAACTAGGCTTAGTCAACATACACGGCTCAGATCAACATCCGGAGGGACTAAGGTAGTGGGAAGAAACTGGAGAAACTAAAAGTCATGCACTCAGAGCATGCAGGAGAGAAGGATGGAGGTGGCGTCATCCGTGTGACGCGGATATGTAGGGTTTAGGGTCTCTGGAAGACAGAAGACCTACCTACTGATGAGGCGTACTACGAAACAGTAGTAGCCTCGAATCCTAAATCTAATGGGTTTAGTGTTCTACGCAACACTAACACCCGTGTCCTAACTAATGCAATGCAAAACCTGGACTTACCCCGGCCTGGAAGGGGGAGCCAGCTAACCACCTAATCGCTTTAAAACCATGCTGCCCAGTCATTTATGAAGGATGGGTAGGTGGGTTATAGTTCTCGGAGATAGGGCCGACATCTAGAGGAGTTCCTAATTGGCCCCGGACTGATGTTGGGTGAATGCTTCTAGAGCTAATGCAATTAAAATTTTGATTTAGTTAGTTTCTAATGCAATGCATGCTAGTTAAAGTATCCGAATCAGGTATGCATAGAACTTTAAAAAGGCTTATAAAAATAATTTTTAGAATTAGACTGGGCTTCCCCAGGTCCGGCACCTCATCCTCATAGGTCAGATTATCCGGACTCTACCCACGGGCGGGGAAGTGTCTTATAGAAGGAAAGAGAGAAATGCAACGATATGCATGCTACCCCGGACGATTCCGGCAATTCCCTAGGTCGTTAAGTTTCTAAATTATTTAAATCTTAAAATTTGAATATTAGTTGGGAGTAGAAAAAGTTTTAGTCCTTAAAGAGCCTAACGAAATCCAGGCTAAAACAAAAGCGACATGCAAAACGCCAAGAAACTAAGAAAAACGAACAATCCTAGAGGCACACAATCGTAAAACACATCAAAATTATCCAAACAAATTAATAAATGTCCATAGGCCAACTGCCCTTAATTACAACCCAGGGTCTGCAGAAAATTAAAGTGGCCGGGCACCACTGCCAACAACCCGGATTTCTAATCCTAAGATTGACGCAAGTTATTTTGAGTGGGATACACTTGGTCTTCGTCTTCTTGATCTTCTGTTCCTTGGACTCCTCGGATCTTAGTTTTGTAGGAATCTTTGGATCTCAGCTTCCTTGGGGGCTCCTTGGACCTCAGCCTCCTTGGACTCCTCGGGTAGTAGAATAATCCAAATTTGGATTCCCAAATGGAAAATGACTATCCTCATATTGGGTGTCCTTTTCTCTTTGGGCATCCAACCTTTGGATTCTTGTATCCCCACTCAAAATAAACTTTCACAACTCTATACCAGATTACAAGTGATTTACATTAATGAAAAGCAGTAAATCTAGACTCCCCTGCAAGGTTATCCTAATAAAAGTCATCCCAAGCAGTTTAATATATCACAAGCAGTTATAAGAAAATGAAATGCTCATCACAGCCACACTTGGCCATGCTCTTAATTATTTTGAGGGCTACGCAAGCTCTGGAGCACCTGTAGCAATTTATAATGATTTTCAATTAGCCCTCATTTATTTAGGGGGGCTGAGCAATTTCTGAAGCACCTGCATAAAATGACATTAGTATTTAAATCATGATTATTGCCCCCCTTTTATTTAGCGCTGCATGAGCATGGCCACCTGCAGAGGACATCGTTAGTATCAACCTCGATCCTAACCTATGGGTAGTCTATCGTGCAATCACATCAAATCCCAGGGTACAATGAAAGTAAGCAAACACATCAATAGTTCAATCACAACATGCAACGAAATCCGGAAAAGCTCGGCACGCAGCAGAAAAGTAAACACCGGCCTAGCCTAAGTCTAGAAGTGGTTGTTGACCCTGTTTCTCCCTAGACCTAGGTCAAAGGGTTGACCTGGTCAAATTTGACCAGGCTAGACCCTGGAACCCAACCCAGTGGGTCCAGGGAGTCAAACCAAGTCTGCTGAGCCCAGACCCAGGCCCTGGGTCAACCTGGTTGACCAGGTCAATCCAGGTTGACCCATTAGACCCATATGGGTCTAAAACTAGTTCAAACCAGACCCAAACCCAATCCAGGGCTCTCCAAGCCCTATTCTCTCATCCACTGGACTCAGTGGGTCAGGCTTGACCCATTGGGCCTAGGTCTTGGCCCTGGGTCAACCTGGTTGACCAGGTCAACCCAGCTTGACCCAATAGGCTTTAATAGGTCCATTCAAGTTCAAATTCATTCCAAACCCCTCCTAGGGCCTACCTTAGCATCCATTGGGCCCATTTGACTAGGTTGACCAAGTCAATGGTTGACCTAGTCAACCTAAGTCTTGAATGGGTCAAATTGACCTATTTGGGCCAATTTGAACCCATTAAATACATTAAACACCTTCCATATTGAGGCTCCACTCAAGCCACGGCCTAAGGACCTTAGTGACCCCCTAATCATGCCCTAAAATCGAATCCTAGCCGCACATCTTAGGTGGAGGAGTATATATAGTGATTTAGGGTTTCTTTGGAGGGATCTTTTGACTCTAGCTTTGGCTCCAAGACTCCCTGACCCGAGAATCTTGATGTAAAAAGCTCCTACCACCTTCTTCTACCTCTCCCCACTCAAACCCGACGGTCAAAACTCGCCGGCGGCGAGATCCCGGCGGCTCAAAGCTTGGAACGTCCAAGACTTGGATCCGACCAATCTGAAGCTCATCTGACCACGATTTCTTCAAGGAAAGCGTACGAGGACAGTCCACAAGTGCAACCAAACCAAGGACTTGGAGATCTCACGGTGAAAATTCTTTAAAACCCTTAACCTAGGTCACGGTCTATTGATCTAAATAGCTTCTAGTATACTTCGTTTTAGGCCATAAGATCATGTCCACAAGATTTCTGTTCACTCCTAGACTCTAGGTTTAAAATTTCATCAAATTCCATCCACCCGATCGAGAGAACGAGGCGAAAATCCATTCTAGGGTTTCGGTTCGCCGCCTGCATGCCTACCGGAGCTCCGGACCGTTGATTTCCTGATCAACGGTCCTGATTTGGTTATCCCGCGCCCTCTCTCCGACCGCGAATTCGATCCCGTGGTCCCGTTCGTCGTCCGGCAAGATCAGGACCGTTGATTCAAAACCGCGCGGGATCAACGGCCCTGATCCGAGCTGACGTGTTTAAGTGCCGCGGTCCACGCCGCCGCAATCATTGGCAATGATTGCGCGGCGGCGCAATCATTGCAATGATTGCCTGTAGCTGCGGAACCAACCCGGGAGCGCCACGTGGCCCGCTCCGCCGCCGTCGCCGCGGTCTCTCCCCAATCATTGGCAATGATTGCCCGGGACCGCGGAACCAGTCCCGGGCTGACACGTGTCCCGCTGCCGCCGCCGAGCCGCCAAAGCTTTTTTTTTATTTATTTTTTTTATTTTATTATTATTAATTCATTTAATTAATTTAAAAATTATTTTAAAAAAAATATATATTTAAAATAAATAAATAAAGATAAAAAAATACATAATGATTATTTGGTTATTATAATCACTATTATTATTATTTTAATTATTGTTATTTTAATTATTATTTTAATTATTATTATTTTAATTATTATTATTATTATTATTATTATTATTATTATTATTATAATATCAATATTATAATTAATAATATTATTATTATTTTAATAATATTATTATTATATTAATATTTATATTATTATAATATCAATAGTTGTTATTATTATTATTATTATTAATATTACCATTATCATATAGTATTGTTATTATTAATATATTATTATTATTACTATTATTATCATTATTTTATTCAAAAAATTATTTTTATATTATTATTATTATTATTATTCTTTTTATTTAAAAATTATCTTTTAAAATATTATTATTGTTATTGCTATTCTTATTATTATATTTTAAATATATATATATATATATATATATATATATATATATATATATGTATTTTAAAATTTTATTATTATAATTATTTCCTTTATTTTTATTACTTTTAGTATTAATTATATTACTATAATATAAATATTATTGGTAATAATAATACCATTATTTTGATAATGTTATTATTATATTAATATTTATATTATTATAATATTAGTGTTTATCATTATTAATATTATTATAATATTAATATTATAATTATTAATATTATTATCTTAATAATATTATTATTATGATTATTGTCATTATTATAATATTAATTATTATTATTATTAATATTATTATATTAATATTGTTAATTAGTATTATTATTATTATTATCTTTTTAATAATAATATTATGTCAATATTAATATCACTATAATAATAATATTTATTATTTCATATTATTATAATATTTTAATAATTATTATTATTTAAATTCATTTTAAAATCCAGATATTATATTTGATTTATTTTAAAATAATTAATTATTTTCAAATATTAATCATTTTAAATTACTTCAAAATTACCTTTAAACCTATTTAACTTCAAAAATTCATAACTTTCTCATTTTGAATTGGATTTCGACGTACAATACCTCGTTCTTTTCAGAAAAATATGAATTTTAATCTAAAAATATTTGCTGCATGTAATTCTGTCATTTCTAAATATTTTCTGTATTACTGTGTTATTTACTTATTTAAATATTATTTAATTAATATAATTGATTATTTTAAAATAAAAAATTATTTTTAAAACCCCCTTGGTGGCTGGTAGACCTCCCATGTTTATGAACTGAAGTATTTTCAATTATCATATTTTTAAATTTATATTATTATAATTTATAATATTGATGTATTTAAAAAATGGTTTTAAAGTTATCATATTATTTAAATCCCCCAATTTTGGGAAGTCTACCCCTTATGAAACTTTAGACCTAGGACCTATATGTGAACAGAATTCATGTGGAAGAAGGATTAGTGAATGATTGTGTCCCAATCATTCACTAATCACTTCATTAGGTTTCTTTGCTTAGTGTTTTCGTAGTCCTTGCATGTGTAGGTTGCACAAGCACTTAGCCTAGGCTCTCCTAGATCTAAGGACATGGTTTGGTGCATTTATATTTGCTGCACTTACCCTCTGTATTATGCCTAAGGGTTAGTTACTTCATCTCACTCCTATATAACGTAGTGACACCCTAAGGACAACAATTAAGGACCCGTCTAGCAAACTTAGAAAAATTCCAGGAATTAGGGTAGAACCCTGAATGACTTGAAATTTGAAACACTTAAACATAGTGACATCTGGAACCCCTCAGAATTTTCTAGGAATTTTCTGAACTCTTTAAAACACTTAATTAGCAAGCCCTAATTTACCCGTTAATTAAGCTTTAGAAACCTCAGAAAAATCTAATAAATCCATTTTAAATCAGAAAAATACCCATAATACCTCAAACTCTCCAAAATTCATTCCCCAACCTTGGATAATTAGGGCCCCTTAATTGGACCTTAATCTGGACTTTAATTCAACCTTAATCAAAAATCACCTTTTTGCCTTAATTAAATCATTAAAAATTATTAAAAATCCCAAATTTTCCCCAAACACTTGGGAACACCTTCTTAGGTCATTTCTGACCTTTGGGGGTGATTCCAATCAGTTTGGAGCTGATTTGGGCCAAAACCCCCAAAATACCCCTAATTAGGCAATTTCGATAATTCCTTTAATTGTCCCAACTTCTAAAAATCATAACTAATTATAGAAAATTCCAAAATGGGCAAACTAAAAGGCACCTAACTCTAATTAAGGTCTAGTATTTATTAAAAATCTCAGGTGGCCAGAAATCAGCTTAAATTTAAAAGTCAACTTTTCGGTCAACCGTAGCCTATAGTCTAGGGCCCGAAACTTCTAAAATCCATAACTTTGCGTAGGAAACTCCAAATCCAGCAAACTCAAAGGCATTCAACTCACATTAGGGTCTAGTATTTATTAAAAATATTAGGATCCCAGAAACCAACCAAAATCAAAAAGTCAACAATCCAGTCAAACTTAGTTCGAAACAAGATCAAAACTTCAGAAATTCATAACTTTGGATAGAAGAATCCAAATCGGGCATGCTAACTGTCTAACTGATCAGGTTAAGGCCTAGTATTTTATAAAAATATTAGCTGGTCATAAATACCCTTTAATCAAAAAGTCAATTTTGGACCCCCCTTTTACTTAGTGTATAGACGGACCCCGAAATCCCTAAAACTCATTAACGCAATTTAAACCTTAAACATTATTACCCTAAGAAATAAAATTGATCCACACATTAAATCAACTAAGATAAATCACAATTCACTAATATTTGGACTTTAAATAAAACTTCCCTTTTCAGACCTACAACCAACTTGGACAGTAGGCAATTGTAATTAACTACCCAGCTTAGGATTTACCTCAGCCACACAGGCTCTTACACACACTGTAGAATTGTTTGCTAGGGCACCACTTCTAGACTTAGGCTAGGCCGGTGTTTACTTTTCTGTTGCGTGCCGAGCTTTTCCGGATTTCGTTGCATGTTGTGATTGAACTATTGATGTGTTTGCTTACTTTCACTGTACCCTGGGATTTGATGTGATTGCACGATAGACTACCCATAGGTTAGGATCGAGGTTGATACTAACGATGTCTTCTGCAGGTGGCCATGCTCATGCAGCGCTAAATAAAAGGGGGGCAATAATCATGATTTAAAAATTAATGCTGTTTTATGCAGGTGCTTCAGAAATTGCTCAGCCCCCCTAAATAAACGAGGGCTAATTGAAAGTCATTATAAATTGCTACAGGTGCTCCAGAGCTTGCTTAGCCCTCAAATATTTAAGAGCATGGCCAAGTGTGGCTGTGATGAGTATTTTCATTTCTATATAAATTGCTTGGGATAATATAAAATTGCTTGGGTTGATTTTTATTAGGATAACCTTGCAGGAGAGTCTAGATTTACTGCTTTCATTTAATGTAAATGGTTTGTAACTTGGTATTGAGTTGTGAAAGTTTATTTTGAGTGGGGATACAAGAATCCAAAGGTTGGATGCCCAAAGAGAAAGGGACACCCAATATGAGGATAGTCCTTTTCTGTTCGAGAATCCAAATTTGGATTATTCTACTACCCGAGGAGTCCAAGGAAGTTGGGGTCCAAGGAGTCTAAGAAAGAGAAGATCAAGAAGATGAAGATCGAGAGTACCCCACTCAAAATAACTTGCGTCAATCTTAGGATTAGAAATCCGGGTTGTTGGCAGTGGTGCCCGGCCACTTTAATTTTCTGCAGACCCTGGGTTGTAATTAAGGGCAGTTGGCCTATGGACATTTATTAATTTGTTTGGATAATTTTGATGTGTTTTATGATTGTGTGCCTCTAGGATTGTTTGCTTTTCTTAGTTTCTTGGCGTCTTGCATGTCGCTTTTGTTTTAGCCTGGATTTCGTTAGGCTCTTTAAGGACTAAAACTTTTTCTACTCCCAACTAACATTCAAAATTTTAAGATTTAAATAATTTAGAAACTTAACGACCTAGGGAATTGCCGGAATCGTCCGGGGTAGCATGCATATCGTTGCATTTCTCTCTTTCCTTCTATAAGACACTTCCCCGCCCGTGGGTAGAGTCCGGATAATCTGACCTATGAGGATGAGGTGCCGGACCTGGGGAAGCCCAGTCTAATTCTAAAAATTATTTTTATAAGCCTTTTTAAAGTTCTATGCATACCTGATTCGGATACTTTAACTAGCATGCATTGCATTAGAAACTAACTAAATCAAAATTTTAATTGCATTAGTCATAGGAGCATTCACCCAACATCAGTCTGGGGCCAATTAGGAAATCCTCTAGACGTCGGCCCTACTTCCAAGAACTATAACCTACCCACCCATCTTTCATTAAATGACTGGACAGCATGGTTTTAAAGCGATTAGGTGGTTAGCTGGCTCCCCCTTCCAGGCCGGGGTAAGTCCAGGTTTTGCATCGCATTAGTTAGGACACGGGTGTTAGTGTTGCGTAGAACACTAAACCCATTAGATTTAGGATTCAAGGCTACTATTGTTTCGTAGTATGCCTCATCGGTAGGTAGGTCTTCTGTCTTCCAGGGACCATAAACCCTACATATCCGCGTCACACGGATGACGCCACCTCCATCCTTCTCTCCTGCATGCTTCGAGTGCATGATTTACTTATTTTCTCCAGTTTCTTTTCACTATCTTAGCCCCTCCTGGTGCTGATGTGAGCCGTGCATGTTGACTAAACTTAGTTGAACCTTTCTTTCTCTTTGAGTAGGATTTCCTAGTCTTCGCCCTATGTACCAATCCCAATTTAGAAAGAATAATGTAGAATCCTTAATCGAGAGTATTCTCAGGCCCCGGCTTGAGATGTAATTAACCACGGGGGCTTGCGCCCGTGGGAAACCGAATCTCACTCTCAAATAAACCCCATTCGAGCTAATGTATCGGGTGGGGGAAACCCGTTACGATCAGATCATATATATTATTACCCATCGGGGTGTGCTGGTGAGAGCCGCTATCCTCAATGGTTAATCATATGTGTGATCGAATCTGCCCTTTCATTGGCACCAGATACTGTCTCCCCTCGCGGGGCGATGGTATTCGTTGAGTCCTTTCGGAGGTCCACAGGTTTCTGGCGACCACGGTGGGACAGGTTTCTCTCTCCATCTTTGGATTCTATATTATCCTTTTCTTGTGTGTACTCCGGGATTGGTACTCCTTAGATTAGGTCCGTCCCACTCTTAGTTAGGGTCCTTCCTTAGTTAGGATCGTTCTTCTTTTTCTTAGTTAGGGTTCCCCCCTAGCTAGGATTCTTTCTTTCCGTTCTTCTTAGTTAGGATTTCCCCCCTAGCTAAGCTTCCTTTCCTTCTGACCTTCTAGGTCATTCCATTCCCTATCCATCATTCATCCTCTCGTTATTTCTTACTAATCATTTTAAATTTCTTTTCCTCTTCTTGGTAGACAGTGCCATGGCTTCCTTCGTGCCTTCCGTTACTTTCAGCTTTGGTTCTGACGCGCGGGTGACACTTCCTGAGTCCCTGCTAGCCAGTCCTCCCGCTGGAGGAATCACTTTTGGTTCCTTCACTGACTCGGCCTTCGTCACTCTTGGCGGGCCGACCCCTGCTGAGGCTGCTGCCTACTCTCCTCCCCAGAGGAGGGCTCGCGCAGCCATGCGACCTTTTGGACGTCCAGTTGCTCGGCGGACAGCCCGGGCACCTGCTCGTCCTACTCCTGTTCGTGTGCAGCCGGCACACCCTGTGGTTAGGCAGTCAGTGCCTAGACCACTCCCAGTTCAGCCCACTCGTCCAGCGGTTAGGCGACCAGTGCCTACTGCACCTGTTGTTCAGACTGCCCCGGCCCCTCAGCGCCGGCAGACAGTAGTTACCCCTGTTGTTACTCCGGTAGAGGCAGCTCGTGTTCGGGTCCCCCTCCTTCTTCCTCCAGGAAGAGGGGTGCCCAGACCGAGGCTCCTTCGCCTTCCTCCCGTCGGGTTTCAGCTTTCGCTCGACTGTCTCACCCAGAGACCCTCGTGCAGACCCCGACACTTCCCGTACTTCCTGTCCCCCCTGCCACTCAGGTGGTGGGTTCAGATGTTGCTTCGTCTTCCGCCTCCGGCCTTGGGAGAAGGGCCCGGAGGAATTGAAACCGTAGACTTCGGTTGGCTGCATCCGAGGCAGATAGACAGCGGATGGCAGATTCGTTGGCTCACCAGGAGCCAGTTCAGAGGAGAGTGGTCCCTAGGCAGCGGGCACCACGACCAGTTGCAGTTTCCCCTACCCCGGACGTTACAGTTGCCCCTGAGATAGCAGCAGTTCAGGGAGGACGCTTCTCCCCACTGACACACAGTGGTGATGAAGAGGACGTTGCTCGTATTGCGGCGGCCCCTCCTGTCGCTACTACTTTACCACGCGCTAGGGTCCCCAGGGATGATGCTGCTCGAACCCTCTCTCAGAGGATTCGGAGTATTATCCGCTTAGCGCGGGGTCGAGGCCCTGTCAGTCGAGAGAGGTTACTCCACCAGATTTCTCAGGCGTCCGCCCAGTTGTAGAGACAGACTGCTAGGCAGAGGTACAGATGGCAGAGAGGACAGCCACCCAGGCAGCCTGTTAGTTCAGTTCCGTTGGCGAGACCACAGACAGTTACTCCGGTTGTTGGACGACGCCCACGTCGTCATGGACAGAGGCAGCAGTTGGAGCCTCCCAGACCCCAGCTCCCTTCAGTTGTAGCAGCCCCGCAGCAGTCAGTTGCCCCTACTGGGTCCCGTCGCAGTAGATGGGTGTGGAGACGACGACAGGCAGAGTTCCCTGTCGATACAGTACAGCCAGTTCAGGCAGTTGAGCAGTTAGAGGCAGTTGTTCCTTTCGGATCAGAGGCAGTTCCGATGGTCTGTGATGCAGCAACGGACGATGATGTTGCAGTTTCTCCTAGTGGTTCACCGGTTCGGGCAGAGCCAGCCCTTAGCCCTTACGAGACTTCTTCCCCTTTGAGTCCGTATGCAGAGGACTTCCATCAGACCCTCTACGAGGATGATGCACTTGAGGATGATTTACTCGAGGAGGAGTCAGATGGAGATATACCGGTGCACAGAGTATGCGTGGTTACTAGACGTGGCCTTTCAGACGAGCAGATAGAGGCAGATGATGATGATGAGCAGGGAGAAGCTGAGGTAGGAGGATCTCCCCGGTCAGTTGAGACATATGCCACAGTGCTACAGTTACAGACTCAGATGGCAGAGATGGCCAGGGCCATGGCAGCGATGACAGCTCAGTTGACAGCTTTGGGGGCGATGCCCCAGATGACGGGCGTAGGCACTCCTGCTACGTCCAGGGACGAGCCAGCAGCACCACCTGTAGTAGCACCAGGCCCTGTGGGAGTAGACAGGGCCCAGAGAGCAGTTCCAGTGGCACCGACAGCAGTTGCTTTTACTACCCCAGTCCAGAGTCAGTCAGTTCAGTTGTTAGCCGGACAGATTCAGGATCTGATTGCCCAGAAGGTCGAGCAGGCCATTTCCTCCAGGAAGTCTGGAGAGGTAGTTAGCAGGGGGCGTCCTTACCCAGTAGAGTACGAGCACGAGCCCTACCCCCCTGGTTTTGTCCCTCCTAGGTTCAGAGTCTTTGATGGGTTTGGGAACCCGAGGCAGCACGTAGCCCAGTACCGAGCCATCTGTTGCAACATAGGGGGGAACGATGCACTGATGTTGAGACTTTTTGTCAACAGTTTAGTTGGGGTGGCCTTTGCCTGGTACGCCGACCTCCCCAACGATTCAGTACGCACCTTTGCAGAGCTGGAGCAGTTGTTTGTTCAGAGGTTTGTCAGTGCAGAGCACCGAGTTACAGTTGGAGAGCTAGTTGTGACTAGACAGCGGCCCCGAGAGCCTCTCCCAGATTACATAGTCAGATGGAGGAACCTCAGCCTACAGTGTGAGCCCCAGTTACAGGAGCAGCATGCAGTAGAAATTTTATTAAAGAACATAGATGGTCCGATAGCACCTTATCTGAAGGGTTTCAGCATCAGAACCTTTCAGAAGTTGTTGACAAAGGTGATCAGTTTGCAGGACAGTATACCCGATGCAGTCCCTCCTAAGGTTGAGAGTCAACCTTCACATAGACCTCAGCGGCAGGAGTCATCAGGAGCACCTCCACCTAGGAGAGGGGAGGTACACAGTACTTATGGACCATCAGATAAGGGCAAGAAGCCCTTAGTCAGTTCAGCACCACCTCAGCAGTCTCACACACCGGGCCAGTCAGCAGTGCAGTCTAGACCCTCCCGTAGGACCCCAGAGAGTCAGTAGTACCTACGGGAGAAGCTTAGTAAGGAATATCCCTTTAAAAGGGAGAGTGTGATGAAGATCTTCAAGTTCCTTACTAAGAGAAACATCTTAACATTCCCGAACAACAATAGAGTGGAAGAGGAAGGGCAGACAGAACACCCACTCTATTGTCCATTTCACAGACATATCGGGCATGTCATAGAAGACTGCTATGTGTTCAAGGACAGAGTTGAGAAGCTCATGGCTAGTGGGCAGATCCACCTACAGGACAGCGACCTGGTTCAGCCCAAGGGCAAGACACCTCAGACAGTTCAGATGATCTCGGGCTCCAGTAGTTGTAGTGACAGCCAGAGTGGCAGACAGAGCAGTCGTGGCAGATCACCCAGAGGTTCTGAGGGGGAGTGGCAGTTAGCACTCTCTCGAAAGACGAGGCAGATGATCCGGCAGACAGTTCAGAGTTCAGAGGCAGTTGAGAGGAGGCCTACCCAGGCCAAATTGACAGTTGCCAGCCTAGTTTCTTTGCCAGCACCTTTTCCTTTTTCTTCTTCTGTTGTAGTGCCTACTGAGCACATTTTTTTTCCTATTTTATGTAATAAAAAGATGTATGAAAAGGAAAAGTTTGTTGTAACTTCTGAGGGGAAGACGGGACGCCTTCCGGCACTTACGCTGAAGGATTTCGTTCTCCCTTCAACTGATGATGAAATAATAGAAGAAGGTGATTCTAGCTACTTCTGGTGTTCTGCTCCTACTTTTATTTCTTCTAGCACTCGCTCTTTCAATATTCTACATGTTTCTTATGATGGTTCTGTATGTGATGAAGAGTCTGAGTGTGATGAGGAACCAGTCTTTATGATTCCGGAGGGTGGTTGTTATATGGATTCAGAAGATGAATCCGAGAACCCACTCCAGTCACTTTCCTTGGAGCCAACACATGCCATCACCGTTGAACCAAGCGAATCTCCTGTAAGAGATGACTCGATACAGGAAGTTCACTTGCGTTCAGGGAAGGTTCTTCCACCTAGGATGGCTAAGAATACAAAAGAGAAAGACAAGAACATTGTTACCCAGCAGGACGATCCTATCCCTTCCTCCCAAGAGCAGTCTAAGGAGAAAGGGAAAGGCCCTCAGCTGGAGGTCGATTACAATGTGTTGGCCCATTTAAGGAAAATTCCTGCTCTTCTCAGTGTCTATGACGCTCTGATGATGTCCTCTGACTTGAGAGAGACCCTGGTAAAAGCACTACTCGAACCAGAGTCCTATCAAGCCTTCTTTGCTTCCGAATCTGTTGGAGATGCATGCCTTCTGAGAGAGATGCCGTGCATTACCTTTTCAGATCGTGATCTCCTCTTGGGTACCTCTGATCACAATCGTCCTTTGTATGTCACCGCTGAAGTCAATGGTTATGAGTTGAACAGGGTCCTCATTGACCAAGGAGCTTCAGTAAACATTCTGAGTTATGAAACTTTGAAAAGCCTCTCCCTGGGTCATTTGAAGTTAACCTCCGATAAGATTATGTTGAAAGGCTTCAATGACCAAGGACAGCGTGCCCTAGGGTCTATCACCCTACCCCTGAAGTTTGGAAATTTCCTTACTGAGGCGAAGTTTCATGTGATCGAAGCAGATACTTCATATAGGGCTCTCTTAGGAAGGCCCTGGATTCATGAGTATGGAATGGTGCCCTCTACCCTGCACCAATGTATGAAGTATATGAGGAATGAAGTCAAGTACTCCATTCCCGGAGATACCCAACCCTTTTCCGTGCATGAGGTCTCTATTTACGATGATGCTGAGCATTACATACCTCGTAAGAAGAGTAAACCTCCTTCTGCCCAGTCACCAGTGACACCTGCCAGTACTGTACAGGGTCCTGTACAGCTACCTGCGCAAGGTCCGTCACAGGTTAGTATTGAGGCAGATACCTCCACTGCAGATCCTGTTAGATCTCCTTTCCAATTTGCAGTTGGGCACGATGTTCCCCCTAGTAGAGGTAGGGGAGAGCGAGGTAGAGGTAGAGGTAGAGGATCGACTCGCCCGCCGCGAAACTACGACACTCAAATCCCTCCTCCCTCATATCTTTATGCTTCTCCTTTGACTGTCGAGTCCGACCCCTCTGACGATGAGATGATCATTACCCCTCATCGCTCAGCTCCCTCACCAGCCCCGGACTTCACTGATTATAGTTCACTACCTACCTTTTGTAGGTACCTGATACCCGAGGGTGGTTTAGTTATTGACAGTGGTTCAGACGAGGAAGTAGACCCCCGACGTCAGACCACTAGTCAACAGTCCCTTTCCCGTCAGATATGTGGAATAAGAGTTGAGGAGTCTCACCAAAGATCTTTGGTTACCCCCTCCACTAGTGATGGTGGTGCACTACAAGTTAGAGGTCGCCCTCCGCCTCCTCTGTACGAAACCTTTATGCCACCACGAGCTAGTGAGTGTGCCTCGTTATCCCATAGTGTAGGTGCCCCACTGGGTCCTGGGAGTCAGGGTTCAGCGGAGACCGCTATAGATAACAGGGTCACAACTGCCCCTCGTTATTTTTCCCCTTTCGTGGAAGACTGTGTAGAGCGGGGTGCAGTCATCTCGACTTGGTCAGATGAACAAGCTCTACGACAGGCTCGTGTTTGGCGGACTGATATGCCTCAAACTAAGCAAGGTTTAGGTTATGTCGAGCAGAGCTCACCTAACCATGCTAACATCCGAGCGGTTTCCCACTCATACCCGGTTGTTTCTCTTACCGATAAAGAAGACCCGGGTGATGATGAGGATAGAGTACTCGATGCTCCTCAAGAGTTTGAAGATGGCATCACTTCTGCCATGGACGAATTGTGTGAGGTAAACTTAGGCACTGAATCAGATCCTAGACCTATTTTTCATAGTGTCTTGTTATCTGACTCAGAGGCTCAAGAATACATCGAGCTACTCTCAGAGTTTAAAGATTGCTTTGCCTGGAACTACACCGAGATGCCTGGTCTAAATCCAGATGTAGCAGTCCATAAACTAGCCATTAAGTCTGATGCAGTCCCTGTTAAACAAGCACCTCGTAGGATGAGGTTAGAAATAGAACAACAGGTGATCGCTGAAACTAAGAAGCTTATAGAAGCTGATTTCATTCGTGAAGGGAAGTACCCTACTTGGCTTGCCAACATTGTTCCAGTCCGGAAAAAGAACGGACAGATTCGTGTCTGTATCGACTTTCGTGATTTAAACAAGGCATGTCCTAAGGACGATTTTCCTCTTCCTATCCCCGAGCTTATGGTGGATATAGCGTCGTCCCATAGCATTTTCTCCTTCATGGATGGTTCATCTGGTTACAATCAGATAAAGATGGACCCCGAAGAGGAAAAATTTACTGCGTTTCGCACACCTATAGGTGTATTCTGCTACAAGGTGATGCCCTTTGGTCTCAAGAATGCCGGGGCCACCTATCAACGTGCTATGACTGTTATCTTCGACGAGATGATACACGAGCAAGTTGAATGCTATGTGGATGATCTGGTAGTCAAAAGCAAGGTCCGTGGAGATCACCTTCGAGATCTACGAATCGTTTTTGAACACCTACGTAAATATGATTTGAAAATGAACCCTCTAAAATGTGCATTTGGAGTTAGTGCAGGAAAGTTCCTGGGGTTCATAGTTCGCTACCGTGGCATTGAGATTGATCCTTCCATGATCAAAGCCATAGTAGATCTAAAACCCCCTAAAAGTCTTACCCAGCTAAGGTCTTTTCAAGGAAAGTTAGCCTTCCTACGGAGATTTATCTCCAATTTGTCCGGTAGGTGTCACCCCTTTGCTGCCCTAGCAAAGAAAGACGCCCGCTTTCACTGGGATGAGCGTTGTCAGGAGGCCTTTGAGAGTATAAAGCGCTACCTGATAAACCCCCCTGTTTTAGCTGCACCCATCCCGGGGAGGCCGTTAATTCTCTACACTACGGCCCTGGATGAGTCCTTGGGTGCATTATTGGCTCAAGAGAATGAGGAAGGCAAGGAGAATGCCTTGTACTACCTCAGTAGACGGTTGATACCCGCAGAGCTGAAGTACCCCGTGATGGAAAAGCAGTGTTTAGCTTTGATCTTCGCGGTACAGAAGCTTAGGCATTATATGCTTTCACACAAGGTCAACCTAATCTCTCGAGTCAACCCCTTGCAGTATCTCATGACCCGTCCGACCCTCTCAGGTCGTCTGGCACGATGGTCTATGATCTTGCTGCAGTTTGACATCACTTTTGTCCCTCAGCGGGCCGTTAAAGGACAGGCCCTAGCTGATTTTCTTGCTGCTCACCCGATCCCTGCAGATTCCCCACTCAACGACGAGCTACCTGACGAGCTAATCATGAGTGCGGAGGAGTAGGAGTCCCCTACTTGGGAGTTTTACTTCGACGGTGCGTCATCCGTTAGAGCCTTGAGCCCGAACGAAACTCCTATAGTTAGGGTAGGTCTGGGCCTCATTTTCGTATCCCCTGAAGGTCACACTCTGAGATATTCCTACAGTCTTTCAGAACCTCGTACCAATAATGAAGCTGAGTACGAAGCTCTGATTTTGGGACTAGAGTTGGCCATTCAGATGAATGTCATGCGGGTGAAAATCTTTGGAGACTCACAACTGATCATAAATCAAGTAGCGGGAGTCTACAAAGTGCTTAAACCTAAGCTCCTGCCTTATCACAGCAAGGCAATGGAGCTCTTGTGTTTGATTCCTGAAGTGACCCTAGCTAAAATCCCTAGATCTGCCAATGGCAAGGCAGATGCATTAGCTAAGTTAGCAAAGGAACTGGCTGACCCAACTGGCAACCCACTGTCTATCGTTGTCCAGTGCCGTCAAGCCCTATGCCCCGCAGACCTGTCTTCTCCCGATCAGACCCTCACAGTGTTCTCAGTTGAGGAAGAATCAGACTGGAGAATACCCTTTATAGAGTATTTGAAGCATGGCAGGCTTCCAGATGATAGATCTCTTGCTGCCCAGATCAGAAAGAGAGCCCTATCATTCACTTATGTGAACGACACCTTGTATCGACGCTCTTTCGACCAAATGTGGTTGCGTTGCCTCAACAACGAGGAGGCTCGCAAGGTCATGGGCGAGATACATGAAGGTCTTTGCGGTGCCCATCAGTCCGGACCAAAAATGAAAGGCAGAATTAAACGCCTCGGTTACTATTGGCCGACTATGATCCGTGATTGTATGGAGCACGCTAGAAAGTGCCACCAGTGCCAAATTCATGGCACGGTGATTCACCAACCCCCTAATCCGCTGCACCCTACTGTATCATCTTGGCCATTCGAGGGCTGGGGCACGGATGTAGTGGGTCCTATTGACCCTCCTTCCTCTAAGGGCCATAGGTTCATTTTAGCTGCCACTGATTACTTCTCTAAGTGGGCAGAAGCTGTGCCACTTAAGGAAGTCAAATCAGAAGATGTGATGCGTTTCTTTCGTGATCATATTGTCTATCGTTTCGGTGTCCCGCGCCGTATCATCTCAGATAACGGCCCGTCATTTAGAAGCACCAAATTGCCAGATTTGCCCGCCGCCATAACATCAATTGGCGATACTCTTCAATTTACTATCCCAAGGCTAATGGCTTGGCGGAAGCATTCAATAAAACTATCGTGCAATTAATAAGAAAAATCCTGGTTGCAAACAAACGAGAGTGGCACGATAGACTTCCCGAAGCACTATGGGCCTATAGGACTACGTACCGTACTCCTACTCAGTCTACCCCATATGCTTTGGCTTTCGGGGTCGAGGCCGTCCTCCCGCTTGAGGTCGAGCTCCCCTCGTTACGTGTGGCAGTCAGCCACAATCTTTCCCACGAAGATAACGCCCGACTACGGACGGAAGAGCTTGATGGTTTAGAAGAGCTTCGCCTACAAGCTTATCAGAACCTCAAACTATACCAGGCACGTATGGCTCGATCACATGATCGCCTTGTCCGACCCCGTGCTTTCCGGGTTGGCGAGTTGGTCCTTGTTTTACGCAGACCTATCATTTCGCGCCGTCGCCGAAGTGGTAAGTTCGAGCCTGTTTGGGAAGGCCCCTTTGCTGTAGAGCAAGTTTATGAAGGTGGTGCCTACCCACTCGTTGATGCCAATGGTGTTCACCCTATGCCTGTCATCAACGAGCAGTACTTGAAAAAGTACTATGCCTGAGTTCACTCTTCGAGAGGGAGGGGGTCTCCCTACCGCCTGTAATACTCCCCTGTATATGTCCCCCCTTTGGAGGGGCTCCTTCACTTTTCGACAGTCTGTGTGGCCACGACGATTTGTCCTCTACCACACGATGTTTGTTACGAGAAGTATGAGGCTATCCTTAGGTGTGATGAGGTGAGATGATATGATCCGTACACTGACATAAACTCTGGTCTCTATCATCTCCCTTGTCTGAACTCTTCTAGGCCAGATTTTGACCCATATCATTCCAAATACAAATTCAAGTTCTATTTTCAATAGTGGGATCTTTAAATTTAATATGCAAAGTTTTTAAAAGAAAGATTAATCTGAGAAAAGTCTGAGGGATTAAAACACGAAGTAAACCTTTTAGAGAATTTTTCCTTGGAAAGTACAGAATTTATTTTTCCTAATGAAAAATTTACCCCTGTCTTCTTTAGAAAATTAAGTAATTGGTGGTTGACTCCTTTAAAATGCTTGAAGGACGATTATAATGATTCAAAAGAAAAAAAATGTATGCCTTCTCTCTCATCCCTTCCCTGGGATGATTTCCTATTTTGAACTAAAATCTATATCAAATTGAAATTAGATTTAGAGACGTGTATTTTCCCAATCATCTTGCAGTTTTCTATCTCATAGGCGTCTTTCGCACGCTGATAAATCTACCTCATAATTTTCTTATTCAAGTCATTCATTCTTATCATAAGATTGGATTTGCTTTGTGAGTTCTTCTTCCTTGCACGAGAGAGTGAGTTTTTCTTCTCTTATGTTTGGAAGATAATCTTACAACTGAGAAAGTTTTCCTTTAGAGGTTTGGAAAGGGAGCCAGTTACGAAATGAAAGATACACAAAGTGTATCAAAAGTGAAAAGATGCGCAGTGCGCCAAAAATCAGAGATACACAAAGTGTATCAAAAATGGGAAGTTGCGCAAAATGCGCCATAAAGTCAAGGATACACAAAGTGTATCAAGTAATTAAAAGATGCGCAGTGCGCCAAATCAAGTTGAGGGGCTCAAAATGAGCCCAAAGTGGATAAAGTAAATGGCTTCCCTTTCTCGTAAATCTCTAAGTCTCAGAAAATCCATACCCTTTGATATTTGTGATACTTGAGTTTGAAAATCATGATTTTGGATTTATCATCGTGCAAGAATGTTCTATTAGATATAAAAATATTTTCATGCGAGAAGGTTGAGAGGATTCAGTTTCTCTCTCTAATTTACACCCTTTTGAATTAGATATTTATTCAGAATATGTAAGGGAGAAAACCCGGCTTAGCTTGTAGGGGGCTTAAGCTGGGTTGGCAAAATTTAAATCCCTAACCTTCTCGGGTTTAGACGGAGTCAACCTATATTGCTGAACTTTCGGAACCTCTTTTTTAGGTTCAAGATGATTCAGAGGTTAATTTTTCATTTCTAAAAATAGTTCTTTTACTCTCTGATAAATTTTCACTCTTTAGGAAATGTGTGAATCAGACTTCTCTCAGATTGATTGGTAAGGGCTTAAACACCTCTTAGTGGTCCCACTATTGAGTTTGTTTAAATGCTTGCCATATTCTTTTAAAAATTCATGCACAAAAAATATTTTGACCCCACCATCTGATTATAGACCATTCTTAAGGACTGATAAAGTCTCGCATTTATTTTACCTTCCTCTTCTGAGTTCTGGTAATTTGGGAGTTTCCCCCTCTCTGTTCCCCCAGTTTCACTTGGTGCTCCCAAGTGTGGTCTGGGATATCAAAACCAATTCAGACTTCTTTTGTACTGGGTCCATACCAACCTACGCTAGCTAGGGAGGGTAATGTTGATCCACTATCATAACCTAAATTTCATTCACATACCAATCGTGTTATGATTGTGCCCCCAGTTTTATTCATGTGACGAATGTGGCCTGGGTTATCAAAGCCAATCCTATATCCCTCTTTGAGTTCCAATCATTAGAGGATGTCCCATACTAGGAGTAACACACGGATATGGTAAACGTTCCCTCTACCGGGTGTTATCTTCGACAGTACGAGACATATTTAGTCTATGATTGTGAACATACAAAAAAATGCATCTATACAATAAAAGAGGGAAGCTCTCAGTAGAGCAAAACCGGTTGCCCTTGTCACAGGTGGAACCCGGTAATACTCTCTAAGAGCTCAAATTCCCCAAAGTCTTTCTTTCTCTTCTCCTACGAAGCGTCTGAGTGATTGCTTCAAGGATGAGTTTACACTTGTGATTATTATGGTCTTTCACAATCATGATAGTCCTTGTTAGTGGTGTGATACATCTTGCTCAAGATGTTAACATCCCACCTTCGCGAGCTCTGATTCCCTAGTAGGGAATCAGCTCTCCAGTTTCTTTTAGTGACCTACTTTTTCACCCTTGCCTTGCTCTCAGCTACTAGAGCAGTCCTATGGGTTTGGTAGTGTCGCTCCTGCCTCTCACAGGGTCCCCCCGGTCAGGGTGAGTGTTACCGCTGTGATGTTTGATGTTTATTGATTTTACTCATAAATCATTTCCCTCAATGGCGAGTGTGTCTCCTCGCCATCCTGAGCTGTTTCCCCAGTAGTGTTGCAGTACGCCTGGTTACCGCGTTAGCATCACTGACTTGAGAGCTCTGATTTTCTAGCAGAAAATCAACTCAGTTTCTACTTTACTCTCTCTCTCATTCGTACTCTACCCTCAGCTGCTGGGGTAGCTCAACTCTACGAATGCACTGATATTATTCCACTTCCCACAGGGTCCCACCAGTTTGTGTGGGTACCACTACTGTGAGCTTTTCATAAATATCATTTCATATGCAATGTTACTTCCCTTAGTGGCGAGTGTGTCCCCTCGCTACTCTTGTGTGCTTTCTTAGTTGTGATGCAGTACATCAGTCTCAGATGTTAGCGTCGCTTCTTGTGAACTTTGATTTTCTAGCAGAAAATCACTTCACTTGTCTTAGAGTGACATACATT